>CM075813.1:57377705-58037705 GCA_037975025.1 Excoecaria agallocha | reverse complement strand
TACTTTGGATTAATCCATTAGCTGATATTCTTATAAACAAGAGTGTTGATTATAGTGAAGTGACTAATTCAAAGTCGAGCAATAGGAACAGAGAAGGTGTTGATATAAGTTGCATCCTTTTTGTAAACATATGCTTGATCTTTCTATTTAGGCTTAGACAAACTATAATAGGACATTGCTTGAAGTCTTCCAATAATTCTTACTTTGTTACCTATTTAGAAGGTAGCATTATGTCATTTTTGTGACAATTTAACATCTTCACATGTGAGGGGAAAAATGCTTCTTCTAGCGAGAAATTTACGCCTGTTATTGAGGAGCTGCAGTAAACTATCGGGTCAATAGGACATCAAAATCTGAAGTCCTTGGAGGAATCAAACGTCAAAACAAAATATTGAATACCCAATTTTTCTTTAAATGCTTCTGTCATTGCCTTCCGTCTGGGACACATGGATTAGTTTACTTTTTTCCTTGAATTGAGCAGCCTTTCTATTTATTTCTATTCATTTCGCTAAAATTTGTGTACCATTACCAAGTTACAAGTTCCCATATAACGGATATTATAACTCAAAATAGAAATATTTCTCTGCCTTATGTTGTGGTAATCAGTGTCATTTAACTCTATTAATAAACAAATTAAAAGAACTAAGAGCCGATGTTTGCTTGGCAGTATCTGCCATGGGTGTATTTCATAGCTAATTTCATGGCAAATTAGGCTTTTAAATATTAATCAAGAGCTGATTTTTGCTTGGCAGTACTCGTAGCATCCTCTTAGCTGATGCATATGGCATTGTTTTTCCAAGAGCAGTAGCCATTTAACTATTCTTGTTCTGTTGCTTTTTCCTTTTCATCCAAAAACAACAAATTATTTAAAAGAAAGGAAAACTTTTCGGATTTAAAAAATGATGATGGAAATGGAGAACAAGTTAAAATTGAGAATCTAACTAATCATGATTAGTTGCTTTAGCCTTTATGATTCTTTGATATTTATGCCATGGTTGCCGCTGGAGCCATTGTAAGATAGAACACAAAGATCCCTACTGGAGAGAATACAAGATGGCAGGCAAAAAGTGCTTAGCAGCACTATGCTGCCGAATCATCTCTACCATCTCTCTTGGAAAATGGCACTCTCAATTCAGAACACTAATGCTGGAAGTATGAACATAAATTAATTCTCTGTCAGATTGTTTCTTTTATTTCAGAAGGCATTTTTCCTCACTTGATTTATGTTGAAAGTGCACAAGCATTTTCGGACAAATTTATGACCTCTTGCATTTCTAGCTCAAATCCACAAATCCTAAACACAAATCACGGTTGTATAATCTCCGATGGGGCAATGATTTTATTTCTGATTATTTACAATTGCTAAATCAATTGGTGACAGCTTGGCAGCTTTAAAAAATTTTGTTTTGGATTTTAATTTGATCGACTTTGTTATTGCTGGTTGAGGACCTTTATATGCTAATTTTGTTCTAGTGTTTCACTTATGAGATGATGGTGCAACAACTTTTGATGCTTCGTGTGGCATGCTATGGACTGAGGAGCAACAAGTCATATCGCCGACTGCTATGTCCTCCCATTCTCAGCAATCTTCGAGTAGAGGCTTGGGCAGGACGCATGGTGGATGTAGTAGGGTCATGGTGCATCACCGACCTACGACAATTTAGGCTATTCACAAAATCTGTTCCTTGTTTTGCTAAGCTCCAGACTTAAGCAACTTCCTCAACAATTTGATTTTTGGGCGCAGCATCAAGTTCAGATGCAACTTTTGCATGATCAACCACTTGTATAAGATCTAACCAATTTGTACATTTCCTTATTTATGCAAATACTGCAATTTAAGAATTATTAATTGGCGATGCATTATCACAATATATCATTTGAGTCAAAATCTTGGATTCACTCATGTAAGCATGTCTATATGCAATTTGATTATGCTTTTCAGATATTCATCTCTTAACTGTTTTGATTTTGATTGTTCCTCAACTTGTTTTTGTTTAATTAACAATCAATTAAAGAAGACAAGTGGGTTTTGAATTTCTAGTAGTTGAATTCTTTGAAAGTTTGAAACAAACAACAATGATCGAGGTAACTCTTAATCTAGACTCGAAGGACAAGCATGTTTCAAAGCTAATTACAGCTCCTACATGCCTTCTGCAAGTACATTTTTATTGCACTTTTATATTTGTCTTTTGACTCAGTTATACGTGATTTTATTATTGTGAAGTCAAATATATTTATGTTTCATCCAATTTTGACATATGCAATATTAGCTTATAGTCAAGACAGAAAGCAAAAGCTTACGTAACTAATCAATTATCTTATGCAGATGGTTTTACAATATGAATTTGCATTTTTATGCTCTACATATGCTAACTTGTTCGTCCAAAAGGCAAAAATCAAATTGAAACTTTTCACATATTTAAAAATTAGCTGTCATCATCCAAAATAAGTTGAGTTTTTACTCAACTCAGTTTAAGGGAGAAAAGCAAAACATGCAGTTTTAAATTTCAAAAATGATGAGTTTTTTCATTTGCTTGTATATTTTTCAAGTATAATGCATTAAGTATACTTGATTTTTTCAACCAAAAATTTTAAATTATGTAGTCAAAGCTCTACAATGGGCAAGGTAAACTTTACAATATTTTAAGATTCATTATGTCGCACTCATGAAATATTTCCAACCTAAAGAAGTACAATCAATAATCCTGTTTAAACAGGCATGTTCACCATGAGCAGAGGTTGGCAACTTATAGGCAGTTTCATCGAGCTCATTTCAGCTCAATAGGCAATTTCGTCGGGAACCCATTTAAGCTCAATAGGCAGCTTCACCGACAATCCATTTAAGCTCAATAGGCAATTTCGTCAAGAGCCCATTTAAGCTCAATAGGCAGTTTCACATGGAGCATATTGTATTTTAGCTCAATAGGCAGTTTCGTAAGGAGCATATGGTATTTTTCAACTCAATTAAATATGTTCGCCATGAGCACTTTAATTAAGCTCATAAGCAATTTTATCGCGAGCCATAAAGAGTTATTCGCTCATTATGGCAATTTCGTCATTCGACTAATTAAGCCATTCAATTGAATTGCTCACCACGGATGTATGCACCAAAAAGTTTTAAACTTCAAAAATGATAAGTTTTTTCATTTGCTTGTATGCACCACGGCTGTATACTTGATTTTTTCAACCAAAAATTTTAAATTATGTAGCCAAAGCTCTACAATTGACAAGGTAAACTCTACAATATTTTAAGATTCATTATGTCGCACTCATGGAATATTTCCAACCTAAAGAAGTACCATCAATAACCCTGTTCAAACAGGCATATTCGCCATGAGCAAAGGTTGGCTTCGTCGAGAGCTCATTTCAGCTCAATAGGCAGTTTCATCGAGAACCCATTTCAGCACAATAGGTAGCTTCGTTGACATTCCATTTCAGCGCAATAGGCAATTTCGTCAAGAGCCCATTTTAGCTTAATAGGCAGTTTCACATGGAGCATATTGTATTTCAGCTCAATAGGCAGTTTCGCAAGAAGCATATGGTATTTTTCAGCTCAATTAAGTATGTTCGCCATGAGCACTTCAATTAAGCTCATATGCAGTTTTATCGCGAGCCATAAAGAGTTATTCGCTCATTATGGCAATTTCATCATTCGACTAATTAAGCCACTTAATTGAATCGCTTATCACGGCTGTATGCACCAAAGAGCAACCATTTAAAAATGTTATTTCAAATATTACCGACATAAATGTCACACATTGGGGGGGAGGGGGGGCGCTTATGATAACAAAAGAAATTTGATTTGATATAAAACTTCATAGCATTCAGAATTCTAAAGGTATATAAAGTCTTACCCTATAAATAGTTAAACCAGTTATTTACTCAGGTAAGATCTTTACCTATTTTGACTCGATTTTCTCTATTTTCTAGGATTTTTCTAGTCAAAAGTATTAACTTGACTGTCGGAGTATTCGTAAATCTCTACAGGTCCTTTACCCTTTTTTTACAGGTGTCAAGCTCCAATTAAGGATTTTTTCGAGAATGTTATCAGCATCCTAAGCAGGCCCGTACTAGAAGGAGGCACCTTTAATACATACCATACTCGGACTAATCTCCATTCGAGATACTATTAAACGCAATTGCGATGATCTCTCCCAACGAAATTTGCTACATCTATAAGGACTCAAACCCGAGATTACTTGTTTAAGCGACCAAAATTCCTTACATTTAGACTAACTTACATTGGTTATGTTTGAAAAATTTTTAATAGTTAACAAGAATTCGATTTAAAAAAATCAAAATTAATAGATTAATTAATTAATATTATTGTAGTAATTAATAGTTAATAATTTTAAAAAATATCCTATTGAACTAATTAGTAAAATATTATAATATATCGGCGGACCAATTAACCAATATACACCCCTAAGGTTTATCGGAAGGGATCGGTATTGGTCTACTCTTTGCTCGCGATTGGTTCTCTTTTTTTGGTGTGTGGATTCCAATCGCTACGTTTCTTTTTCTTTATTTATCGGATACATGTATTTTTTTCATAATTTGCAATTTTCAAATAAATTCTATTTCTATATCTCTTTACTCATATATTTTTCAAAAAAAATTTATCCGAATTAGTTATCAATTTTCTTATTTAAAATCTTTCTATTCATAATTGATTTCCATCATAATTTGATTTAAAACAAATATTTTCTTAAAAATTAGAAAAATAAAATGTTAGCTTATATATATATATATATATATATATATATATATATATATATATATATATATATATATATATATATATATATATATAATTTTGTTTTTTATTTAATATGCATCAACGCATTATAAAAAGCCCAAATATTGGACCCGTGAAAGGCCCAAAGTGATTCTTATTTGCTCCGTCTTCCCTACCGTCCAATAGTCTAAAGTACGGGCATGTTAAATTGTAGGTGACCCCAGCTTTATAATGGTGATGTGCGTTCATATATTTATTTTTGTACTTCCACTGCCTCCCATTTCTCTATATATGGAAGCTTTGATTGATTCCTACATAAAATTTAACAAAAGAGATTTTTCACCTTCTTTGCTTCTTTGCACTAATGAAAATCAAGCTATGTATAAGAAAGTATGGAGAAATTACTATTAAAAAAAAAGAGCAAAAGATCCGATCAAGCCATAATCTAATTTGCAATTCATTTTGACTTTCAGCCTGATTTTAAAAACATTGATTAAATCTCAACTCTATCCATTCTAACATGGGTGAAAAAAAAAATCAAAACCAAAAATTTTGTCCAAAATCAAATTAAATTTTAGATTAATCAAATCAATAATTTAGAATTATACTTTTTATTTTTAGAAACTTTCAAAGATTAACCATTAGTTAAAAGTTAACTGATTTATTTATAATTTTACAATTAATAATTTTTATATTTTTATATTTTATAAATATTATGATATATAAATTTTTAAAATATTATGACAATACAAATTTTTAGGAACTAAATATTAGAATTATCTTTTTATTACAATCATTTATTTATTGCATATACATAATGGATATTTTTAGTTTCATCTTAAATATATTTAATCATTACAATTAATTATGAGAATTTTATTATTCTTTTTATTTTTTTAAAGATGTTATATATGATTTGTATTCTTCATTTTTGAAATATTTTTTTATATATAGAAAACCTCCAGAATTATATTAAGAAAACAAAGTGTTTACATCAACCAGAAGCAACTGAGAAATAAAGGAAGCGAATTCCTCCATCCACACAAGCACATAAACAAAGTTAGGACATTCTTTTGCTAAACAGTGCACCACTCTGTTACCTTCATGTGGAGTAAAAGACCAAAGGTAAGAGGAGAACTCCATACTCAATCTATGACAGTCATCAATTAGCCCCCCAAACCCAGCTCTATTGAAGCCTTCAAAGTCTTTGAACCCCAAACCCCCTTTAACATTTGGTTTACACATCTGTTTCCAGCTACAAAGATGGAATTTTCTCCCATTCCTCTGCTGTCCCCACCAAAATTGACTTATCATTGCTTAAAGATCTTGGCAAAAACCACTAGGGAGGAGAAAGCATTGTATTATATAAGTTGGAATAGTTTGTGCCACTGCTTTAATAAGAAGTTCCTTACCCGATCACAACAACAACTGTTTCTTCCACCCGTCCAGCCTCTACTAAAGATGGTCCTCTATTCTACCAAACACAACCTTTTTGGACCAACCAACCATAGTGGGAAAGCCTATGTAGAGTTCATGATGGTCTACCATTTTGACTCACAAAAATTAGGTCAAGATTTCTTTCAATTATGGCTTTACAGCAAAATTATAGCATACTTCATATTTGCTAAGGTGTATTTTCTGACCTAATAACATTTCATACCGCTGTAGCACTTGGAGAAATATAGCAACATCTGTAATTAAAGCTCATCTAAAAAGAATGCTATCATCCGTAAATAGTAAATGGGAGATCGTAGAAGCTCCCATTGAGACACGAAAACCATGAAGCAAACCCAATGTTTTTGCTAGATTTAACAAACCCGATAATCCTTCTATACAAAGGAGAAAAAGATAAGGTGATAGTGCATCCCCTTGACAAAGGCCACATGATGGAACAATTTTTCCAAATGGTATACCATTTATCAATATAGAGTATGAAGCCAATGACACTAGCGTCATGACCTTGTTCACCCAATTATCCCCCTTTTTTCATAATGGCAGATAAAAACCCCCACTCCACATGATCATAAAACTTTATCATATCTAACTTGAGAGAAATCGGTTTTCTTCTACCATCCCTACCATTTCTCATGTGATGGAATGCCTCACACACCATAAGTGCATTATCTATAATCAACTATCCTAGCACAAAAACACTTTGTAACTTGTCGATGATCTCACCTAAGACAGCCTTTAATCTGTTAGCTAGCACCTTTATTGCAATTTTACAAACTACATTACATAGGCTGATTGGTTTGTACTCAGATATAAAATATGGCTCATTCACTTTGGGTATAAGACAAATATGTGTGTGATTAAAGTTTTTTGGTATTTCACTTCCATCAAGACTTTGATGACCACTTTAGCTACATCTGCCCCAATTAAATGCCAATATTTTTGATAGAAAATTAACAAAAATCCATCAGGTCCTAGAGCATTTAAAGGATGTATCATCTTCACTATTTTGAGTACTTTATCTACAATAAAATGACTACCCAATATATCATTCATTGAGGCCATAACCTTGGATGAAATGAAATCAAGATCCCCTTCACACATACTCCTACCATCATATGTGAATAAGCCTTTATAATACTGGACTATATGATACTCCAAAACCCATCCCATCAAAGTTTTGTTATCACCATCAAGAAGTCTATTAATTTGGTTTGTATTTCTTCTTTTTGAGATGGAAGCATGAAAGTATTTATTATTATAATCCCCCTTCCTTAACCACTAAACTCTAGATCGCTATTACCACATCATTTCCTCTTTCAAAGATAACTTTGATAGCTATTTTTTTTCAAATTAACTTTAGCTTGCATTGACTCATCATCCACCTATACCCCTAGATGTTGGAGTTTTAATTCAATGATTCTTATTTTAGTCTTCAAGTTGCCAAAAGACTATTTACTCCACTTCTGAAGAGAGAGCCTTGCAACTAGAGATTTTTTCATTCCATTTGTCCCTATTGCTCTATGCCTGTTTAATAGTCTCACTTCACATTTGCTTTCTAGTCCATATATTCTCAAACTTAAAGCAGGTTCCTAAGTCTATATGTCCAACATCTTCCTCCATTATAACAACTATTGGGATATGATCTAAGCCCATATGGAGTAAATGCTAAACTCTATCATTTGAGAATTTATGAATCCATGACAAGAAAAGCCACTCCTCTATCTAGTCTTTCCCCTATAAATCCCTTTTACTTCCTTCCATTATCCCAAGTGAACAAATACCCTAAAAAGCCTAAATCAGATAACCCACAGTAAATTAACACCTCCTAGAAAAAATGCATAGTAGTATCCTGTCTAGGTGTACCACCCACCTTTTTAGATTGGGATAATATTTCATTAAAATCACCAATGATCAACCAATCTGAAATAGAAGGATTCTGAATTTTCCTAATTAAATCCCATAAGTTTTGGCATAAATGATGTTCAGGCCATTCATAGAAACAAGTAAGATGCCACGTCCCATCTCGGTGACTGACTTTCAAGTCAATGTGATGTGGCAAAAATGAGAGCAAATTTATGAAAAAACATCCATTCCACATGCAAAATAAACTCCTACCTCCATTTATTCCCCTAACATTAAAACCATGCTTGAAACCTAGGGAAAACCTAATGAAATTCATCCCATTCTTCGATACCCTAATCTTCGTTGGAAAGAGGATAGAGTGATTTTGCGATTGAACTAACTATCACAGATTCACAATTGGTGTAAAATTCCCTAAATCACGGCATTTGTAACTCAGTATACTCATGGCAATAGGCAACCGTGGATAGCACCATCGATCACCTCTATAATTTAGTTTCCCTGAATGACTTCTTTAGACCCTTAGTTTCTTCGTTCTACCTTTTACATCCTCGTATTCTTCCCCCTCTGTACTGATCAGTACATTACCACCCTATTTTTTATTTGTACATTCATCCAGATTAACCTTCACAACTTGATTTTCCTCCTCAGTCAAATGCAAAGATGAAAGTAATGAGTCAATACTCTTTTGATTTGCCATTATCACGGTTGAAAGGAATCTATAGGCCAGATAACCTTGGCCTTCCCAAGGAGATGATCCTAACGTTACAGAAGAATCATAGTGTAATCACCACTCTAGTCTATCTGGACTCCTGTTACTTATTTAAATATTTTAATAAATAATACATATAATGATAACAACATGCTCATCTATCATGTAATTGATTATATTTTAACCTTCTAATTCATGCATCTGAACAAGTTAAATAAGCCTACACTTTGTTACATAATAACTATATTTTGAGTTATTATTTATAAACATGTTCATTACATTTCTTTCATAAGATTTACACAAATCAAAAGGTAAAAGCAGTACAATTCATATATCAAACTTT
The DNA here is from genome assembly GCA_037975025.1 of Excoecaria agallocha. Classification (NCBI taxonomy): domain Eukaryota; kingdom Viridiplantae; phylum Streptophyta; class Magnoliopsida; order Malpighiales; family Euphorbiaceae; genus Excoecaria; species Excoecaria agallocha. The sequence continues at coordinate 58,028,597 of CM075813.1, read as the reverse complement.
TCTCTTTCTATCTGGTGTTAGCTTTATCCCTGGAGCGAAGGCCTACCTTGTACCTACACGGATAAACACCCGTGCTATGCTATAAAGCTTAGTGGGAAACTATAAATATATGAACAACCATTAATCACAGTGGTTGTTTCCAAACACATGATAAACAACACTAATATCAAGATATTATAATCAACATGCAAGGGTTACATTATAAATTCACATATCATATTTAATCTTGTAACAATCTTGTATAATGAATAATCAAGTCTTTACCATCATTACACATATACTGTTCATTTTATATTGTGAAATGCCTGCTAAAATCCTGTGGATGTAGATAACGAGTGCTGTGGATACCCGTAGATATCAAATATATAAATACCCGAAGGCATTGTTCCTATGGATACCCGAAGGTATCAAACCTGTAGACCCAAATGGAGTCAATCCTGTGATCCCAAACAGGGACATATTATAGACCCAAACGGGATCAACTGTAGTAGCTGCGACTGTAACCCTAAAGGTATGACTATTTATCCATCACCAAGTTCTATATGCAGGCAAATGATCATATTCATATATCATTTGATTTATAATATACAATTTATCATATAATAGGTTAACTTAAATGATATAGTATTGTTCTTTAACTATCATGGCATAGCCAAAAGTACATGTATATAATAATTATAATACAATCATATTCAAGTAAATATTTTTATGTATCAATTAATATAACTTTACCTTTATATTGCTTATACCCTTCACATAGTTAAGGTTGTATATTACTATATACATTATATTTAAGATGGTTTTTAGGCTTAGGAAAACTTAGGTATGCTTAAGTCCCCATTGGAGTTTAAATTTTCATTAATTTTAAGTCATGGGAGGTCACAATCGGCATCAAAACTTGGTAACCATGATCTATGCTTTTAGAGAGGGATCACGATTACCACCCAAATCCTGGTAATCGTGATATAGGTCACATTCAGATTCTGGATCGAAAGCTAACCCACCTCATGGTCATTACTTATAAGCTAATAGCCATGGCCTATGCTTTTAGAGAGGGGTCACCGTCACCACCCAAATCTTGGTAACCATGACATAGGTCACATTTATATTCTAGACTGAAAACTAGACTACCTCATGGTCATTAGCTGTAATCTAGTAATCATGAGGTTTATTCTACTTAAAGATAGAATTTCAGTCTCGAATTCTATACCATTTTTAACTTGATAAATGTCATTTTTAGCCAAAGTTGCCTTCTACAAAGTTATATCCCTATGTCTTTAGTTTCCAAAATATCAAAAATAAATCAAATTCAACCTATAAATCTCCAGATATTCCATAAAAATCATAGATTATTCCCAATGACAGGGCAGCAGTCACAAACAAAGTTCAAGCTCAAATTTCACTATCATGAAAATCAATTTAGATTTTGAGTTCTTCATATAAAATGAAGACATATAAGTCTAGTTTCTTATCCAACTAGAATTTCTAAATTTTAGTCACTAGGACTCGAGATATTGTCAAAATAGTACAAACTATTCAAGTGAACCCTAAGCAAAAAAATTTTGAATTCTCAAGGGTTCCGTGCACAATTCGGTTCCACACCTTATCAGGCTTAGTTTTCATGATAAACACGTATTATAGCCTCATATTTTTCTTTTCTCACATCATATACACAACCAATACACATAATACATGAAAAGTTTCCATAACTTGTTTAGCTACTTGCTCTTTCTTCCTTTCTATCTTCTCTTCCTCTCTCTTGCATTTCAACTCTTCTTGGTTTAGTCTTGAAATCTCCTCAATTAATCTCACAAAATAACATTTCATGATCATTTATCTACCATTACTTCATCTGAATAGGTATTCAAATAAAGTAAAAGAGGTAAATTTACTCTTACTCACCTTAGGTGCTGCAAAACCCTTTTCTCTCTCTATCTCTACCATCTAAAACTTTTCCCCGCTTGGAGCATAATCTTTGTAAGCTTGTGGAGAAGAGAAGAAGAAAAAAAAAGATGAGCAAAATACCTTCTTTTGTTTTTAGGCCAAGAATGGCCGGCCAAGCACCCACCTTCCCTTATTTGATCTTATCTTTTAAAATTTTCTAGAAACGCTAGTGTCAATTCTCCATTGTTTGCTCATAAAAATCTTAATAAAATCTCACTTTGGTCCCTTTCTATACTTTCAATTATAAAATCACTTGCATCCTCATTTCTTTTATCAATTTAATCTCTAACTTATGTCATATCTAAGCATGCTTATGTCATTTACTGTTCATATATACATTACTATTCGCGTATACGTTACTGTTCATATATACTGTTACTATACACATATACGAAAACTTCTACCATTCAGATAAGATCACAGTTTCATCACTAATTTTCAAAATTTTTTCAATATATATATATATACACACACACACACACACACAATTACTACTAGGATATACTTTGGGTCCTTACACGTAGGGAGAAAGACCTCTACCATAGAGAGGAGTGTTATAATTTTTTGAAATAGTTTTAACTATTAAAAATAAAATTATGATTTGTATAATTTATTAATATACTAAAAAATTTTAATGGTTAACCAAATAGCATTAATTAACTAATTTGAAAATATCGAATAAAAATCAAAATCAACATAATGATTAATTGAAATTAATAAAATTATTAATGAATTGGTTATTCGAAGCATACTTATCCCTGCCTTCTAGTTCTTTAAAGTTCTAATCAATCACCCTATAAAATTTGCTCTAGCAAAAATTTAGCATTCAAAATGGATTAAAGGAAAAAATGTCCATTATTATGATAATTATCAGTTATTTGGATGATTATCAAACTCATCATTTTTTCATTTTTATTATAAGTCTACTTATTCTATTTTGCACATAAAAATATCTCTCGTGGTTATTCAGTAATGAGAATTAATAAAAGAGAAAATTTTCTATTCATATCATATCTGTTTTTGCTTTAATTAGTTTTACAATACGTTATCAACATGATAGTCTTTATTGATTATTGGAAGTTGATGGTTTGTGATAACTCGGCTCGAAGGAATCAAGAATTCTAATTTATAGGATTTAATGGTAAATCATCTCAAAATTATTTTTATATTATTTTATAAATTTATAATGCCAATTGTTTTATATTCCAAAAAAAAACTGATAAATTTTGTATATATTAAAAGGCATATGATAAAAATTTATAATGCTACTCAAATTGGTATATCATTATATATATTGAAAGGCATATGTTCGAGCTAATAATGCATGTCAAGTCCTTCAATTCCATGTTGTATGTCTTGATTTTAGTTATATAATAATAATAATAATAATAATAATAATAATAATAATAATAATAATAATAATAATAATAATAATAATAATAATAATAATAATAATAATAATTTATTATTATTATTATTATTATTATTATTATTATTATTATTATTATTATTATTATTATTATTTCTTTTCAATCCCGTAAATCAAATGATTTCATATTTGCACATCTTTAATAGAAAATAATTAGAATTGTAATTGGTTAGCCATAATTATGCCTATATCAAATCAATGATATATGCATAAAGTCGTGTATGTTTAAATTGATTATGTATATGTGATTTAATTTTATTTATTTGTTTTTGACAATTTATTTATAGCCTAATTTTAAAATTTTCTTTTGAAGTGTAGTGTATTTACAATATATACTATTGTGTTAATTTATTATTTTAGTGGGTATCATAAATTTATTCAAAAGCTCCGAAAAAGATGCAAAATCATTATACCTATATAATTTATTATATGTGGATGTTTGTCTATTATGTCTCAAGAAACTTATTATTTATGAAGATGTTCACTAAAATGAATATCATTTTTCAATTAAAAGATAAATTTTGAGGATCCATATAGAAAAATTGTTGTATAAGATAATTAATATTTTTTAAACATAATTTGATTTTATTTTGATACAAATATTCGTAAACTCGAAGTTTACTAATAAATACAAATATTAGTAACCTGGAGTTTACTAACTATTGTATAAATATTAGTAACCTATTGTTTATCAATTATACAAATATCAGTAAACATGAAGTTTATTGATTAATTGATACTAATATCAATAAATCTAAAGTTTATTGATTATAGTAAACTTGAAAATTGATACAAATACTAATACATATTTAGTTTATTAACTGTCATAAATATTAGTAAACCCAAAGTTTACTAACTATTTGATATTAATATAAGAAACTTGATATTTATCAATTAATATAAATATTGATATAATAAAAATAGTAAATTTGAAGTTTATTAATTAATAATTGATTATTTGGCATGACCAGTTTGACTATTTAGGATCAATTATAATGCATAAATTATTAAGAATTCACATATTTATTAGAGAATCAGAAGTTTCTTTAATTCAACTTAAAGAATTTTCGTAATATATTTATTCTAAAAAATATATTATTAAAGTATCACTAGCTAATAAAGGGGTTGAATTGCTTTCATTTTGGAATGAATAAAGATAACATATATGGATTCACTATTCACCATGTGAACTATTCAAATGATTTATAATTTTTAAAAGATGCATCAATAAAATGGTCACATATGTTTTTATTATCAACTCACAACCGTAGCTTGTGATGAGATTATTCAAATTAAGTGTACAACTTTCAGATTATACAACAAAGATATTTTTTTTTCATAATACTAGTAATCATATGTCATGGCTAAAAGATTGTTATAAGCTCCTTGTACATGTTCATACTCTAAGATCTAGCAAAAAATATTTATTAAATATCCCCAGTTAATTGTTAGATATTTTTATGAGAACAATAGTATTATATATAGATACATAATATTGATGTAAACAATACTTACATGCATTATGCCAATAAAGATCATAAAATTCCTTTATTTATAATTTTTAATTGAAAAATGCATTTTGATTAATAAATTTCCTAATGTTAGGAGAAGAAAATAGATAAAAAATAAAATAAAATAATAAATACATTGTGTATAATTTAGATCCTCACTATCGTGAACCTGAAATTCAAAAGATTAGTTAAGTTATGACACCAATGTATTTGTTAGTGTATAGAGATTTATTAAATCTCATATGTATTAGCTTGCAAATGCTCTAAATCAATATAATATCCCAATAGGATAATTTGCCTTGTAGAGTAAATTATTCGGTTTTAAATAAAAATAAAATCTTTAAATGGCAATGAGAAAATAAATCAATATGGTCATATTATAGAGTCGGATACTCTTGAAGAGACATTTGATATAACTAATTTTAAACTCCAGAAGTAGGTCAGATATCTGAAATTAAATAAGAAATCTCAATATGTTATTAAAAGGAATAAAAAATGATAAAGTTGCCGACAATATTTTTGCATAAAAATATTTGATGTTGATATTTTCAACATATTGAGGATCTTAAAATTAAATATATTAAAAAATACATATATTAATTGCAGACAATACAAATTTTTGAACATATAGTTCAAAATATTAAAAAATATGATACCCAAATAGTACAATTGATATTCATGCAAGATACAATAAAAATCATAAAATATGACTTATATTATAACATTTATTGCAATGAATTGGCATTTATTATGAAAAGATATATTTTCTTATAATGGATATTGATGCAATAAGTTTTTAATATTTATCAATATGAAAAATTGATACTATTTCTTCATTTAATAATGAAATTATATAAAATTTCTGAAGAATTATCATGCTTGAAACATATAAATATTTTCTAAAAAATGTGTTTAATACAAATATATATTGATTTTTATGATTTTGAAGTATTATAATGTAGCTTATTATCATGATTTATTTATGGTTTTGATTACTGAAACTCTTGAAAACTTTAAAAATGCTTCAATAAATTTTGGAAACTTAAGCTTTATTTTGACTTGAAAATCGAGTTTTATTAGATTAAACGAGTAAATTTTGACAGCATGATTATATGTTTATAAATTATTTTACATTGAGTACTGCAATGGTATGTTACTAGATACAATATTTCATGATCATATATTATTGCTATTAATGCATTATGTAATCCTACATTACATGGTAATTATCAAATTATTACTTAAAATTATATATTGTTTTATAAATCTTAGTTCTCTATATAATTATATATATATTATTTGGACAATTTTATTATCATTAAGTAATCTTTAGAAATATTTGAATTAAGTTATTAAATGATTTATTTGTTTTAGCTATTATATGATTATGTTGTATACATGTCATGAAATTATTTTATTATATTTGTTTCGTTCCTTAAAATGAATGAAATAATATAGAATTATGGCCATAAAAATAGTATGTTCAAGAAATAATAATTATTACTATTGTATGATTAATTTCCACCACCAGACGTGGTTGATAATTAAGAGAAATAATAGAAATGGTTAAGAAAATCATTTGAGAATATATAACTTATTTATAAGATGATATAAAAGTACATTGGTCATATACCCATTATACGTATGACTATATTATTAGATTTTATGAAAATTTCTCATCTTAAAAAATGAAAGATGGGTAGATGAATTTATACATGCTTATAAATGTATAACATGTAATTTTATAAAATAAGTTTTAGTTGTTATTTTTTAGTTCATGCATAATATATCTAAAAGATATATAGTAAGTATATCCAGAAGATATGTAGTTCATTTTTAGAAAAAGAACTTTATAATATTACTTGTTGAAACTCTGCATACACAAATTTAAAGTTGTGTACTAATATTATTATAAGGAGAAGAAAATGCACACCGTACTCTTTTTTCCTTAACTAAGGTTCTTTTTTCCACTGTATTTTCTTGTTAAGATTTTTAACGAGGTAACTTATGATGTGTATTAAAGATATTGTGTATTTTTTTTCCTTTACTATGTTTTTATCCCACAAGGATTTTCCTAGTAGGGTTTTAATGAGGCACCATATGTATTAATGGACATTCAAGGGTAAGTATATACTATAAATCCCATAATTATAAATGTCTATAACCCATTAAGATTAATAGCATGATTTATCAAATGAAAAAGGCAAATAATTATTGTCCATACAGAATATTTTGTAATATTATCAATGATTTCAAAGTTCGCCAAAATCGTGACCGATCTTTTAATGAAGAAGATGATTAAGAAATCTTTGGTCCTGAAGTACCACATCTTCGTGCAACAGGAGTACTTTTATATCTTGTAAATGGCATCAGATCAGATATAGCTTTTGCAGTTAATATGTTAGTAAGATTTAGCTTTTCTCTCGCTCAAAGGCATTGGAATGGAGTGAAACAAATATTATATTATCTTCATGGCAATTCTAACATGGATTTATTTTTTCCAAAGGAATCAAAGTCAGAAGTAGTAGGATATGCCAATGCTAGATATCTTTCTCATCCTCATAAAGCTCGATCACAAACCGATTATGTCTTCATATATGATGATAATGCTATTTTATAGAGATCTATAAAACAGACTATCACTGCTAATTCATCAAACAATTCAAAAATTTTAGCTATTCATGAAGCAAGCCATGAATGTGTATGGTTAAAAAATATGATTCAGCATATTAAAGGAACATGTGGATTAATGATGGAGGACAAACCAATAATATTGTACGAGAATAATGCAACATACATTGCAAAAATCAAAGGTGTCTACATAAAAGGTGATAGAATCAAACATATTTTATCAAAATTTTTCTATGCTCACGAACTCATGAAGAATTTTCAAATCAAACATAAGTTTTTATTCTATTGGATTTTTTATAGCAAAATTTTAACGGGCCATATTCATAGTGCGTAGTAATTCAAGAAGAAGTATTGTAATAATTATCAATTATTTGGATGATTATCAAAATCATCATTCTTTCAATTTTAGTATAAGTCTACTTATTATATTTTGTACTTATAAATATTTTATTGTAATTATTTAATAATGACGATTAATTAAAAAAAAGAAAATTATGTTATATCTATATTTACTTTAATTAATTTTATAATATATATATATATATCTCGAATTGCAGCAAAGAAATATGCTTTTCCACGCTACTTCTGCTTTTCAAATCCATGCCTACACTTCTTGGTTCGTACCTTCCAAATATGAATGACATTGTTCTACCACGTGTCAATGATCCGCGCATGTGTTGACCCTTTCGCAAAGTGATGGACTATCTTTTGATTGACCTATGGACTCTGTTGGACTTCAAACATAACGGCTCGTGATTTATTGACACATCCATGTTGGCTTCGCCTGCCTCCACTTTGCTTTCAGTTTGCTTTTAACTAGTTTTGGGTTTGAAATAACGAGTAAAATTTTGTCTCAATTTATACACTTTTTGTATAATATCTTTGTAAACCCATCAAAATAATGCCTAAATTTATGAAATGTGTCCTAATATATAATAAACTTGTTCAAAAAATATTTAATACTTTCTAAGAGAATTTCTGGATAAGTTTAGATACCAAATTTGACATGCAAAATAATGTTGCCATTTTAAAAATTTTTATTTTTTTATTTTCAATTATTAATCTAGTCGAAAAATTAAAATTTATATATTTTATTAATTGGAATACTATTGATGATTCATAATAGCTGCACCATGGTGACCCTTATCAATTTGTTTTCAAATTAGAAGGGGGAATGTAGGGACAACATCCTATTGTTCACAAAAGTTATCCAAAATCTTATAGGATTTCTTGTGGGCCAGTGGAGGACCAGTCACCCATTCCCTACCTTGTAAACGCACCCCTCCCTGTATAGTTGCTTAAATGCAATGTTATTAAAACCGAATTGAACCGAATGATCGGACCAATTTAACTTCGAATTATTAGTTGATTTGATCGATTTTATGTATAAAAATCAGACTGACTAAAAATCGATAGAAACCGTTTTGAATCAGGTTAAAACCGGTTAAATCGGATGAAAACCGAGATGAAATCAAAAAAATTGGGTAAAATCAAAATAAATCGATTTGAAACTTGAAAAATCAAATTTTTATCCAAAATATCAATACAATATTACTTTTTGCAGGAAAAAAAATAAAATATAAGTATAAATACAAAATAATTAAATTTAAGAAATTTTGACGAATTTTTATGAATAAAATAAAATTTACAATATATATTTGATGAATTTTTTTTGAATATTTGTAATTTTTTATTTTATTTATCTTAAATTTTTGTTATGAAAGTTAAATTAGTTGAAAATATTGTTGAAGGAGTTTGGGATACGCCTATGACTCACGAGATAATAAATTGGTCCCGATATAATAGAAATAATATTGGAATAGGAAATAATTTATATGAAATTAGTTTTATATTGGTTTTTTCCTTAATTAGGGAATCTACCATTTATGTGTGCATTAATATAGGCAGTTACATATTAATTTCGTAACTTTCATATTTATTATTTCCTTATTAATATTGTAATTACCAATTTAATTCATCATTATTAAGGAAATTAAGTATTCCTTAATTAGAGCCCTATATAAGAGTTTAGTTTCTTCATTTGAAGAAGAGGAAAAAAATTAGAGATACCGAAACTCTGTCGGTTTGTCTCTTCGCATATTCTCTTTGTCTAAGGGATTTTTAGTTCGTGAATCTATGCTTTTATCCTGTAGTTCGTGACACATGGGTGATATGTTTTTGCTGATAACGTAAAATAATCAATTTCTGCTTTCGCTTCAACGATATGCGCTTCAAGAGGTATTCATATCTACTTCTCGCAATATATCGTCATATATAATTTCTTACATTGGTATCAGAGCCCATATTTTTGCGTTCTGACATGTCTATAATGTAGATCTGATTTTTTATAAAAATTCAGATATGTTTATAGGCTGAATTGATATGCATATTATATATGTTCTATATGTAATTTTTTTATTCTGGTCTGGAATTTTTTTGTGATTTTTGGACACCGAAATTAAATAATTATTTAAAAAATCCGTAATTAAAATTTCAAGTGAAATTTTTTTATTTTTGACTATACAATTAGACTCAGGGACCTCGAAAACCCCACCCTAGAAAAAATTCGACGGCCTAAAACCATCGAAAAGGCGGCACGTGGCTTGCACGCGCCACTAGTGTGCTGGGCGCATGCCAGAGGGCATATCTCCAGCATGCGCCTGGCCATGCGCGCTGAGTGAAACGTCACTCAGCCAAGTGGCCCAATGAAAAAATGACACGTGGCCTTATGGTGAAGTGCCACGTGTCAATTAATGTGTCAATGGGGTCCACATGATGCCATATGGCACTACGTGGACCAACCACATAATGACACGTGTCACCATGTGGCAGCCTGTGGGCTGACACATGGCATGGGTCCTGCCACCTGGTATCTACGTGGCAGCCTGCGGTGCTGACACGTGGCTTATTGAGTCATGCCACATGTCAAAATATGGCCTAATGACTGGCTGACACGTGGCAGACTGTGGTCATGCCACATGTCAATTTTTAGTCAAGTTGGCGCCACATAAGATCCACGTGGTCCAGTCAGTAACTGCCACATAACAGTGGGGTCATGTTAGTCAGTGCCATATGGCCCAGTCAGGTCACGTCACGTGTCAGAGTGCCTCAGATGGCGCATGGTGCATCTGTCGCAGAGCGCGTGATGGCACGTATGGCCTTCTCTAACCTCTAAATTAGCTTAAATTTTTTTTAATATAATTTTCTCAATTTTTTTGATTTTTTTGGTAATTTTTTAAAAATTTTTTGAGGACCAAAAAATATTTTTTGGATTTTATTCCTATAAAAATTATTTTAAAATTAATAAAAATTGAGAAAATTATTTTTCCTGCCTTCTTAAATTTTCAAATTTGTTTGAAAATTATATTATGTGGATATTTCATTATTTGTTGATTGAAATAAGTTTCAATCATATATGTGTTTGTACATGAGTGTATTGACCATTTATATTCTATTATGAGTAACAGTTTGTCTTTATCTTTTGGATTGAAATAAGTTTCAATTATACATGATTATGCATGAGTGTACTTACTGTTTAATTTTCTATTATGTGTAATAGAAATGGTGAAGATAAGAACTTCTAGATGTCCACAAATTCCTCAAGAAATTGTAGAAACTGAAGCAAAAGTGCAAACGATTTGCAAAATGAGGATGCATAAGAAGGTTCGAACTGATAACATTGATACAATAGTGCATCATATTCTGTGTATGCATGAAAAGATGCAAGAGTGCATTTGGGCTAATGGCCTGGACCAAGGAGGTTTTGATATGACCATGTTTAAAGTGATGAAAAACTTTTTTGATCGCCATCCAGATATGAGAAACTGGTTGGTTGATGCCTGAATCAAGAAAAATGGAATTTATAAGAAAATCATTATCCAGTTTTTGTATTTGGTGACCAAAAGAGGAGTGTTGAGAAGCAACATTAAATCTGATATGGTGCTCAAAAGCGGACGTTGTGTGTATCATCCATGGCTTCATCATCGATTTTATGGCATACCTTTCGATTTGTTCGAAAGAGTTGAGAAATTATTTCCAGTGACGAGACTAGTTTTGTCACATTCTAGGTTCCCTGAGTTATTGATATAAGTGTCAAGTTATTAATGGTTAACGAATTTTTGGTTAGGATTTATGTTTCTTATTACTAGATTAAAGACAAATATGTTTTTATCTTATTTTAAATGTTTCCTCTTTTTGAGATTGTTGGATATCTAATGATTGATTAAATAAATGAGTTTATTTATCTTTTGAATATTATATTGGCATTTAACATTTATTATGAATGTGTTTATTTTATTGTTCATTGTTTAGCAATATTTTATAAGTAAAATGATTGTATGATAATTGAGTTAAGACTTAGATTATCTTATATATAATATCCTTAATTAAGTTTAAGAACTTAATGCCCAACAATCGATATTTACTATGCATAAAAATTTAACCGATAAGGTTAGACATTAGGACTTAGAGGGTAATTAGAAACTTTAAGTAACCTTTTCAAATTTGGGCCTAATAGACAACTTTAATAGGTAAATTTTTTAGATATATAGTAAATAGCATGCATTGCTTGATCTCTTTAATATTGTGCAACAATTACTCCATTAGTGATTAGAGGATCCAAATAAAATATGTACATCCAATATGTGCTTGAAGAGCAAGAGGTTTAGAAACCTTAAGTTTGATTATGATTGAATCTAAGCACGGCACCATAGTCTAGAATAAGCAGGACCGAGATGCCTATGTGGCATGGAAAAGAGATGTTCCACTGCTTGTACCATATTGCTAAGTGCAAATGGATGATGATATTGCTAAATAAATTTCGCAAGTGTCAAAATGCAATGGATCTGTGGATCATTTTATAGAAAAATTCGGGGATACGTTCTGACTCAATTTTTGATTATTAGTGATCAAATTTTGATACTAATAAGAAGAGTCTGATCATATAATGAGGGAATATCTAAGAGATGGATAAGATGATATGTGAGCTTAGTCAATCTAATCATAAAATGATCAATGAGCAATAGGTCCAAGTTATTATCCATTCTTTACCCTAAAGTTGGGAGCATATGAAGATGCAACTAACTCATATGGACAAGATTAAGATATTTAGGAATGTCACTTTTCATTTTGAGCTTGAAAAGGACTGTATGGCGGTGATTAAGATCAATGTCGTAGTGCACATGGCATAGTTCTATTCTAGTAGAATAAGTTCTAACCAGAACAAGAATATAAGCTTTAGTGGTAAGGGTAAAGGAAAGGCTCGAGAGTCTAAAAGGCAAAAGATAAAATAGAATCACATAAGGTCCAAAGGTAATAAAATGATAAATATTTCAAGAGTGAAATATTTCTCAACTGCCAATAAAAGGATCACCGTGTAAGAGACTTTAATGTGTCCCAATAGGTACACTATCTTGACTCATGAGTGAGTGATATCTGTGTATCTAGTCATGTCTTTTTACTAAATTTCATCCTTTGTGGGTGATAGATCCAGATGTAATAGACCTTACGACAAAAAATATCAGGATTCTTTTGTCTGGTTAGTTTCTATTTTTGCTTTAATAAAACTAGGTTTCTATTTTTGCTTTCATGAAACTAGGTTTCATTTACATTTTAAGGATAACAATGCATGCTTATGTTTAAATAATGCTTAATGTGGTTCTGGTTTTGTTTTGAATATTTTCATTATTATGGATATTGATCCTAATTATTGAATACTACTAGTTTTTCGTTAATTTCTTCTTCTATTTTACATTGTTATAAGAATAATGTGAAATTATGGCATGCTAGATAATACCACATTGGCCAAGACTGAATGAGTCAGTTAGCCAAAGTAGGATTGATTGGTGATTTGAATAAGTTTGAATTACCTACCTATGAGCATTACCCGAAAAAAAAACTAGTGAGGAAACCGTTCAGAAAAGGGAACTAAAACCAAAACTCCATTGCAATTGATCCATTCAGATGTCTATGATTTAATGAATTTTATAGCAAGGCATGGGCCTATTATTATTCATTACTAATATAGATAACTATATTAGGTATGGTTAATTCCATTTGATTTCTCACAAGTCTGAAGCATTTAGTTGCTTTAAAACTTTTTATAAGTCTTGTTAAGAATCAATTAGAAAAAAAAATTAAAGCTTTAAGAATCGATCGTGGTCGAGGATATCTTTCTGATAAATTTAAAGTTTTATGTGATGAAAAATGGAGTGGACATCAGTTGTCTATTCCTCGAACTCCATAACAAAATGGTGTTATAAACTGTGTGCCCTTCAAGTTTGTTGCTTCCACTTTTTATGAGTTATGGAATGGTCGGTAATTCGACCTGAGACATTGATGACCTTAGGGTTGTGTTGCTTATATCCATAATACCTTAAATAAATTTGGCAAATGCGGACCATGAAATTAAAAAGAGTATTTTTGTGTGATATTCTGATGTATCAAAATGATACGTATTTATGGGTAAATTAGAAAATGGCTCAGTAACAAAATCTGAATCACGAGACATCATATTTTTGAAAAATAAGTTTCCTAAGTTGGGCGAAGTAAGTTGAGACTTTACTTTTATGAAACTCAAAAAGATGAACTAACTAGATCTCTCCATCCGAGTGGGAGAAAAATTAAAGAAGAAGGTCAAGACTCTCTTATCAAAGGTCCGGATGTTCACGATCCATTCTCCAGTGGAAGGATGAGCATGCCTAACTCCAGTAGGAGTATGGATATTTAGGATCTTTATTTGAGTGGGAGCGTAGAGCTTAATTTCAATAGGAGCATTTCGAACTATGATGAATATATGAGACATGTTTATCAAGAATTGGATTTACAAAAAATCTAAAAGGAAAAGTGTTCCATGTCAATGATTTTTTAATTATCCCACAAGAATGCCCAGCAAAAGATAAAGAGATTAAGGCAATAGAAGAAGTAATGGTTCCATGAGATCGAACCATGTTTAAAAACTGGTTAATCTACCTGAAGGACACAAACCAATTGGGAATAAGTGGGTTCTCAAAATAAAGTGAAAAGCTGACATTAGTATCAAAAGATGTAAGGTTTGGCTAGTTGCTAAGGGGTTTATACAACAGGAAGGAATTGACTATGAGAAGACTTTTTCACCTGTTGTTAGATTTACATTGATAAGGTTAATTCTAACCTTGACAGCTAGTTTGGACCTAGAGCTACATCAAATGGATGTAAAGACTGCTTTTCTCATTAAAAAAAAAGGCAGCGAATATAAGGTTTGCCAATTGATGAGATCGATCTATAGCCTAAAGTAGTCTTCGAGACAATGGTATTTGAGATTTCATGAAGCAATCATGTCAAATGAGTTCAATATGATTGATAAAGACCATTGTGTTTATCACAAAAGCTCTAAAAAAAATTTGTCATTTTGACTTGGTATGTAGACGACATACTAATTCCAGAAAATGACATAAAGTACGTAAATCTTTTATCAAAGATTGATTGTGATCCAACTTTGAGCTGAAAGATATGAGTCAAGCTGATTATATCCTTGGAGTTAAGATTTCAAGAGATTGCTTAAGAAGATTATTGTCATATTCTCAAGAGACATACATTAACAAAGTTCTTGAACGATTTAATATGCAAAATTGTAAATCCATTGACAACCCCATTACTAAGATTCAGTTTCTTAGCAAAAGTATGTGTCCTAAGATAAATGAGTAGATTAAACATATGAGGAATGTTCAGTATGCTAGTGTCATAGGTAGTCTGATGTACGTAATTTTGTATACCAGACTTGATATATGTTATGTTGTGGGCATAGTAAATAGATATCAGTCTAACCCAGACAAAGCATATTAGAAAGTAGTCAAACGAATACTTAGATACCTCAGAGGTACTGCAACCTATTCTCTTTGTTTTTAATGAAATGATCTGCAATTGGGAGAATATTCAGATGTTGATTGGGAAAGTGATGTGGATGAGTGGAAATTCACTTCAGGTTGTGTATTCTTGCTTGGCAAGGGTGCCATTTAGTGGAGTAGAAAGAAATAAATCTTTATAGCCCATCAATATTGAAAGCTGAATTTGTTGCTTTCTTAGCTGCAGTACAAGAGGCAGTTTGGGTTGAAACGGTTTGTGAACCATTTGGGATTAACTGCCTTAGAGGAACTAGTGAAAGTCTATGGTGACAGTTAGTCATTGATGGATGTATCAATATTAATTATCAATAAATCAAAGATATTGTTGTGCTAGGAGAACTGAACTTACAGTACATTTCCTCGCTGGATGTGATTTCTTAGTTATGAACAAAACCTGTATTGAGAGATGTGTTTTGAGAGACACATTAGATCTCAAAGGTTGCGTAGGATTTGACTTATACTGTTTATATGATCCCTTAACATTATTATTTATGAATAATAATAAAGTTCATTATTTGGCAATACATGAGTGTGAATGTTTATATGTAAATATTTACTGTTATTTATTATATGATTGAGTATATCGGACAGAGAAGTAGCCAACTCACACGGGTGGTTACCTTAGTTTTGATAATAAGTTGATAAAAACTAAGATGAGGCGATTTTTTAACACAAAATGAATTGTGAGAACCTGTTCAAAATAAAAGTGTCGTCTTACAGAAATTACAAGATGAGTCTTGTTAAGGTGTAAGATAAAGACATACATGAGGTTGTATGCTTTGGATTGAGGTCTAAACTGGATTAAGTGTAATCTTATGATAAGCTAAATGTAACTATCATATTCTGTCTTAAAAGCCAGAAGTAGTTCTAAAGTGGGAGAACTAAAGTTGAATGCTTCGGTGCATTGCAACCTTATGCTTCTCTATGGTGTTAAATAATGATAAGATATGCGCTTCTTTAAGGAAAAGAAAAGAACACCATAATACATGCATCATATCATGTGTGCTTGAGTTGATCAAAGGAAGGAAATTTTATGTGAATGATCTCAAATTTTTCCTAGTGTGACACCCTAATCTTTTTCGACCCTCAGGACTATACCTGAAGTATAATTCAATTTTTCTAGCTTAATTAGTCTCCAAAGGGTTATAAAAAAATTTCGACCCGGCGGATCTAACTAGAAAGCGAGTTGGACTATGATGGAAGGTATATAGAAAAAGGAAAAGATATTTTTTGATCACATTCAGTAGTTTCATGGTTCACTAGTATACCCATTGTAGTCTTTATAAGTAGAGACACAATAGTGAACACGAAAAATATTTCTATGAGATCATGAGATAAAACAACGAATGTGAGAAAACTATCTAGGGTTTGGCATACAATTGTGAGAAGATCTTATTTCTCGAGACGCTATATATCCCTAACAGGTGTATAATATTAGTGTTCTCGACGTATGCCGGTCACACGAACTATCTACCTGTATGATAGGAGAGAATGACTGAAAATCGTTTCGTCATGTGCGAGTAGGAGATAAAGGAGTTTGGGATACGTCCATGACTCACGGGATGATAAATTGGCCCCGATATAATAGAGATAATATCGGAACAAGAAATAATTTATATGGAATTAGTTTCATATTGGTTTTTTCCTTAATTAGAGAATCTACTATTTATGTGTGCATTAATATGGGTAGTTACATATTAATTTCGTAACTGCCATATTTATTATTTTCTTATTAATATTGTAACTGCCAATTTAATTCATCATTATTAAGAAAATTAAGTATTCCTTAATTAGAGCCCTATATAAGGGCTTAGTTTCTTCATTTGAAGAAGAGGAAAAAAATTAGAGATATCAAAACTCTATTGGTTTGTCTCCTCGCATATTCTCTTAGTCTAAGGAATTTTTAATTCGTGAATCTATGCTTTCATCCCGTAATTTGTGACACGTGGGTGATAAATTTTTCTGGTAACGTGAAACAATCCATTTCTGCTTATGCTTCAACGATCTGTGTTTCGAGATGTATTTATGTCCACTTCTCGTAATATATCGTGATATATAATTTCTTACAATTGTTTTATTATTAATGTTTGATGATAAATATATTTTTTAATTATTTTTTTATATAGTGATATTTTCATAATATTTATATAAAATTTAAAAAATAATATTATTTAAAAAAATCAGGTTGAATCCCACCAAATTGGTCAAATCACGAACCATTTAGCTTTTCGATTCTTTAGCCAATCCGATTTTAAGAACATTGCTTAATTGTAAAAGGATATAACTATAATCATATATATATATATATATATATATATATATATATATATATATATATATATATATATATATATATATATATATATATATATATATATATATAAACTGTAAAAAATTTTGACTCTTTTTAATCATGCATGCGTATTTAAATATTATAATGACATGTATAATTTAATGGTCAGTACTTATAAAATATATGGAAAATTTTTAATTTAATTTTTTATAATGACATGTATAATTAAACATTATGATTTTTTAACTCAAATAAAACAAGAAAATTACTATAATTGGTACAAAATAAATAGAAGTCAACCCCCCTTTTTTTTTTGGATACATGGTATAAAAAAAATAGAAGTCAACCCCCTTTTTTTTGGGATACATGGGTATACAATTTTGAAATTAATTAGTTGTAGAACTTTATGAGATTTTTTCATTTCGTAATACGGTAATATTACTAATTTCATCCTGTTTTTGCATCCGAGAAGGTAATTTGCATTCAAGAAAGTGATTTGAAAGATCACAAATGCATTAAATACATAAACTCCACACCCATTATATAAGATGGAATTACTTTTTTTTTTTTTTTTGCACAAATGTGCAAATTTATTCTTAATTTTTAATAAGAAAATTAATTTTATTTTTAATATTATAATCGGGGGGGTGTGTCACTATAAAAAATGTGCAAATTTTTTCTTAATTTTTAATTAAAAAAGTAATTTTTTAATATTTTAATCATTACACTCGAACAAGCATATATGTACTATGTTGTGGTAGATGAGAATATTTTTTTTTAATTTAAAAATATAAAAAATAATAATGAACCAATTAATATATTAAAAATCTAATTGTCATTTTTATCAAATATTTCGTATAAATTTGCACAAGTCTCTCGTCTTTTTTGTTATTATTGTTCATATATTTGCTTTGAAGTAGAGATCCCTAACCTAATCAGATCCAATTAAGGATTTGCCTTTAAGAATAATATAAAAAAAAAAATTCTTTATCAAATTGGCTAAGTTTTTACTATTTGTTCTTGGTTAAAGTTTTTTTTTATATATATTCATAATAAAAAATAGTTTGATCAATTAATCCAATCCAAAATTTAAAAGCTTTTAACTAAGGGTGTATGTGGTACAATCCAGGAATTTATAAATTTTCAGTATTGTTTTGAAATTTCAAATATTTAAAATTTAGCATTATTATTATTTTGAAAAATTTGGAATAATTCAGATAGTTATATCAAAAATTTGAAACAATTTGAATCGGTTCAATATTAAATAATAAATATAAGACAATCCGATATTTTGAACAATTTAATATTTTTAAAAATTTACAAAATAAATAAATACACAAGATAATAAATATAAATACAATTAAAATATATTCAATAAGTGCAACTAAACTTTAAGTCAAAATACAAAATTTAAAATTAATATTTTACGGTTTTTTTTCTACATTATATTTGTATTGAGTTAATTATATAACATGATCTCGAAATTTTGCCCAAAAATTTGTAAAAAGGAAATCAGAGATGGTAGAACAACAAAGAAAAATGTAAGAAAAAATAGAAAGAGAGAAGACAAAATCATTCAACCACTAAAAACATCTTTCAAACTTGAAACATTCAAACGAAAGTAATCTTCAAAGTCCACTAGAATAAGAAGTAGTGTTTTGAAACTTAGCTAAGATGTCAATTTAGTCTGCCAACTGAATCACGGATCAACTGATTCAATCAAATTAACTTGAAATTTTTATTTTTTAAATAAAATTATTTCCAAAAAATTAAAAAATAGTATTTAAAAATACATTTAAAAACCTATTAATTACCAAATATCAATATAAAAATATTAATTTTAAATCCAACAATGTTTGAAAATATAAAAATCAAATAAATTGTGCTAAGTAGTGTAAATTTGTTTTACTAAAACATAATATCAGACACAACAAATGGTTCAAAAGGAATGACCTAAAATAGATTGGAGTCAAACCATTATTTTTTTAAAGTGTCACTAAAATAAAAAAAAATTATACTAATATAGACTAAAAATATTATTCTATTTTTATATTTAATTTAATAAAAAATTAAAATTTATAAAAATATAAAATAATTCAAACAGAATGTAAAATATAAAAATTTAAAATATATTTTTGTGAACTTAAAAAAATGCTAAATTTTTTACATTTTTCAAACAAAAAATTAATTAAATAATAGCAACATATTAAAATGGTCGTCATTGGCTAGTCAAGCCCATCCTTCGTGAAAGGAAAGGAGGAGCAACTTACCAGCCACACCAGTTGCAGAGCCACCTCCCTCCGATGGACCTTCTCCGTTTTGCTTTGCAGTTCTCCATCGTTTGATACATTTGCTGACATCCTACTCCTTTCGCACCTCGTTGCAGGCAATTCTTACCGATAAGGGTCACTCCACTTGATTCTTCTTAATCCTGAGAAAATAATTTTCTCATTTTATTTAACTCTTGATTTTACATTTTTATACTTTTTTTCAAAAAGTATAATTTTCAAGTCGAGCCTTCCATTTTCAAATCACAAGGCCAAGTATCACAAGGAGCTTGCAGCTATAGTGGATGCTATGGAGAGAGTCCAACAGACTTTGAAATGTTGTTTTTCTTTTTTTAAATGTTATTTTTGAAGTTGGCCCGATCCAATCCGATCCAACTTGAGTTTTTTCGATCCAATCTGTGTTTTTTTATTATTTCGAGTTTCATTTTAGATCAATCTAGTTTTCTTACTGAGGCGTGGTCTAATTGGTTTGACTTTTTAGATCAAATCAAGTCTCAAACATTATAAGAAGTGGAGAAGTGGCGTAGCGACCAAGATGGATCTATAAGTAGGCAAGATAAGTTGGGATAATGGCAAAAATGCATCTACGAGCATGTGAGAGAAGGCAGTAAAAGTGATAACCGAAGGAGACAACGACTTAGACAAGCCATTCAATATTGTAAGCAATTAGATTCTATTTGTTTGTGATTTGTAAATTGTATATAACTAAATTCAAAATATACATATCCATTCATTTAGCAGGTTAATTTTTATTTATCTCCTGATAATGCACACTATTTTTTGATAAATAGGCCATCACCAAAGAAAAGGCTCAAAGTACTAAAAGGCCCGACTCGACGAAAGCCCAACATCTCAAGGCCCCTCATGCATACTGCCAAACGTATACCAAAATCTATAGGATGGGACTAACCGATCGGACAAGGCAAATCTTATCCTGTCATAGCCCCCCGACATATGCCAACGTCCCATCCGCCATCTGCTACACATCACATAATAGTTTGTCTACTCTGACACTAAGATAGGCTTTCTTAAGTGGCCCTTCTTACTCTCTATAAATATCGAGTTCATTTATATTGTAAACACACACATTACATCCTTCTTAGCACTCTCATTTTCTCTTTTAAAAAAGTCCAAAACTTACTATACTATAGGAATACTCAAGCTCAGTTAGACTGGGCAAGCTCTTTTTTTTATAGAATTTTTATCTCATTAAGCCCGATCGGTCCCTGCCTCCCATTCTCCTATTAACTTAGTGCGGCATCATTTTACTCACCATACACAACTCCACTTTTTACAAAATCTCAGAATTTATCATTTGGTGCTTTTGTTGAGATGCTATGGTTGATTTAAAGATGTTTGATTCTTATACTATTAAGGTAGACATAGGCTTGCTATTATATGAAATGGGCTAAAGCATAAGGCTCCATGAAAGTCTTCAAGACCATATGAAATGGCCCTAAATAATGATTAAAGAATCTGAATTGAAGAAAAACTTCTAGGCTGAAGGAAGATGAAATGATTGACATAAGGACCAAAGGAGGACAAAATATCCCCCTACTAAAATGTCATGCATGGGTATGTTAAAATCCACAGTTCTCATGTCAGAAGAGACACGAAATAAAGATAGGAGCCTTACATCTCTCATTCCCATACATGAGTAAACTGGCTGGGAAGCTCATCGGCTTGAGTTTTAAGTGTTGACATCTCTACCTCATAGGACACCCACTTCTCAAGTTTAAAAAGCAGAAAGAAAAAAGCTACAGGTGTGAAAACCCGATCAGCCTAATGAAAGATGTGGTTGGGCAAAGCTTTCCACTTTTTTAGACTTCCCTCTATGGCCGATCGAGAATGTACCAAATTTTAATGCTAGACTTTCCAATTGAAAGATGCCAAACTAGAGAAAAATAAAACCCAAAACTAAAGAAGAATAAAATAACATACACCAAGTTTGAAGGAAAACAAAATGTTTTTCCTTCAAAATACTGCACAACTGCCACTTGAAACTTCAATAGCTCTTTCACTAGAAAAGATATAGGGAGGAACTGTAGGGCTACCTCCCTCCCCACTCTGGTAGTAGAAAAGGTAGGGAGGAAAGCATGATAAAAGGTGACATGCTACTGGCTTTCCTCTTTATTCACCAATGCATTTGGATCACTATAGAAGGCTATAAAGTTCATCCTATGAAAAAAGGCACCTGATCAGTGGAGCTTCTAGTAGGAACCATCATACTCATTAAAAAAGAGTGTTGGACAAGAATTTGAACAAGTCAAGTGTCTGAACTGACCTATCAAATTTTAATCATATAACTAATGATTTAGGCAAAATCTTTGCCACCACAACCAACATACAATTGGTAAGCAAAAATTCAATCCCTTTATAGACGTCATCACCAATATCAAATCAGATCAAAGACTTATGCAGCATAAACAAAATAATAGCATTACATTCAATGGAAAGAGACTTGGAAATGCATGGGAACATGCAAACAAAGAAAGAACCTTGTGCCTAAACCAAGCAAAAAGATCAAATTTGGCATACACCCAATCGGAGGAGCAAACAACTCTTTCATCAAAATACTTAAAGAAGCCCTTGAAAAACCCTAATGAAAAGAAGCACGAACTAAAAGGAAGAAACCTCGAAGATAACTTCAAAGAATTGATAAAAAGACAAAATAAGGTATGCTATCATTCGATCAAATTGAGCAAATAATCATCGACTTGAACTAGGCTGATCGATCTTTAAAACTTATCTTGCTAAATTTCTCACAATGATCAAAGTTTGACACTCGATTAGTACTCCACCATGAAACTAGAATGCCATTAAAAAAGAAAAAAAAAGTTTACTACTCAAAAGATGGTCACAAGTAGAAATAAACGCATCAGCCATCAATCAATCCACAAGGAATATCGAAGTAAGACTATCCCGATCGAACATCTTTAAGTATTTAGCAAAGCTTTGACCCTTCAAAATGAGCTCCACCCCTTTTTGCTTAGGAAAGCCCAATAGAAGCTAAAAAAAAAGGGTATTAAGCAATAAAAGTCAAGTACTCAACTAGGTCCAATAATAGCCACCCGAAAGGCCCACAATATCATATTATACACTAGATGGAGGTGAAATAACTATTTAAATTTGAGGAACAAGCTTCACTTATTAGCAAAGACCTATTCATAAAAAAAATTTGATCGACCCAATAAGGTGATCACAGCAGATCGCCTTACAATGTAAAAAGCAAAAGGACATCTATTTAGGCACCTCCACTTTAATATCTACACAATGACCAAAGCGAAACTTAGGAAAAGTCAAGATAAGATTACTCCAATAGAACATCTTCGAGTCTTTTAGCATCTCGCAGACTCATTCAGGCAGACCAATTATCCATAATTAGCTTCACCCCTTCACCAAGGAAGATCTAGATAATAACCAAAGGTTGAGAAAATAAAAATAACACTAGTTCAAATAATACAAGGGAGCATTAGATGATCAGGCTGACTAAATGTCAATCATTGAAAAGGGCTCTGCATATCACACTTTGATCAAACAATAGAAGTAACAAATCACACCTCAAAACAAATTTTATGTTTTTGAGAAAAGAACAATTAGCTCACGTATAAAAAGTGATTGAAATAATCATGACCCCAGGCAATCTCGTACTTTTTTACATTGACATGAGCTCTTTGCAAAAATAAAAAGCCATAATCAAGGGATTGATCACCATATGGATCGTTATTAAAAAAAAACTATCTTTAAAGTAAGGCAGTTTTATAGCTAGAAAATAAGAATATAAGGAAAAAAGCATAGAGAAAGACGAAAACAATTCCAAAACTAGGGAATATGTCCAAACTTGCAAAGAGATCGAAAACCCATAAACAAACTCTCTAGAATGGGCAGGTAATATATATATATATATATATATATATATATATATATATATATATATATAATATATATATATATATATATATATATATGTCATCTCTTTTTGCAAGAATTTGTAAGCAATTCAATCACGCGATGCGGCACTCCATCAGAACATTAACAAAACAATGCCTTGAAGGCACATAAAAAAGTGCCCAACATAATGAAAGATCAAATAAAATATGACAAGGAAAAAATGCAAAAGCGTAAAGGCCAGACGTAAAAATAAAACATTAAAAAAGCCTTCTTACCAAAAAGCCACAAAGGCTCAAAAAGACAAATGAGGCCTCAAAGGATAGGAGCCAAAATTTACAAAGCAAATTCAAAAACAAGAAAGATGCGAGCTTAAAGGTTTGCTGGGAAACCACAAAAGCACGGGTCAGAAGATTGAAAGCAAAGAAATCTAAAAACCACATTGAAAAAGGTGCAACCTTAAAAAGCAACTTTCAAACTAGCTATCTACCAATAGGATTATAAGCAAAGAAATAGGACGCTCTACCCAAGTGACGATGCAAACAAAAGATCGCTCATCCGAGATAGCGAAGAAATAAGCCTATAATGTAGCTTAAAACTGGCTTATTCTAGGAAGCAAATGAATATCAATCAAAATAGATCTTAACGAAGAAACCCAAATGGGGTAAACGATCACCCATCCTAGGTATTAATTGCTTAAAGTGTTTCTACTGCTTAACTAACAAAGCATTGCAGGTTTTAATGAAACACGACGATCTTTTGAAAGAATATTGATCGAATTAAAACCTTGTATGATATAACCCAATCTACCAATCAGAGTATTGGAAGGGGGGACAAATGATAATGCACAACATTTTCTAATAAATGGGTTATCACCAAAGAAAAGGTTTGATCTGGCAGAATCCCAGCATCTCAAAGCCCCTCACGTATACTGGCAGATGCATACCAATATTTATAGCATGGAACTACCTGATTGGACAAGGCAAACCTTATCCTATCATAGCCCTCTGAGATATGCCAATGGCCCAACTATCATCTACCACACATCACATCAAAGTTTGTCTACATTGACACTAAGATAGGCCTCTTAAATGGCCCTTCTCACTCCTTACAAATATCAAGTTTATTTACATTCTAAACACATACAATTCATCCTACTTAGTACTCTCTATTTCTCTCTTTAGAAAGTCTAAAACTGACTTTACCATAAGAGTGCTCACACCTAATCTGACTGTGTAACGACCACACTAGTCTATTCGGACTCCTGTTACTTATCTTAATACTTTTAATAAACAATACATATAATAATAATGACATGTTCACCTGGCATATAATTGGTTATACTTTGACTTTTTAATTCATACATTCGAACAAGATATATAAGCCTATACTCTGTTACATCATAATTATATTTTGAGTTATTAATTATAGAACATGTTCATTACATTTCTTTAATAAGATTTACACAAATCAAAAGGTAAAAGCAGTACAATTCATATATCAAACTTTTCTCTTCCTATTTGATGTTGCCTTTGTCCCTGAAGCAATGACCTACCTTAAACTTACACGAATAAACACCTGTGCTAAGTTATAAAGCTTAGTGGGGAACAATAAGTATATAAACAACCACTCACAGTGATTGTTACCAAGCACACGATAAACAACATTAATATTAAGATATTGAAATCATGCAAAGATTACAATATAAATCCACATATCATATTTAATCTTACAACACTACTTTATAATGATAATTCATAATGGACTAATCAAGTATTTACCAACATTACACATATATTATTCATTTTATACTGTGAAATACCTGCTAAAGTCCTATAGGTGTGGATAACGGGTGCTGTTGATACCCATAGGTATCAAATATATAAATACCCAAAGGTATTATTCCTTTGGATACCCGAAGGTATCAAACCTGTAGACCCAACTGGGATCAAGCCTGTGGTCCCAAACGGAGAAAAATATAGATCCAAACGGGATTAACTATAGTAGCTACAACTGTAATCCTATAGGCATGCCTATCTATCCACCACCAAATTCTATGTGTAGGCAAAACTCATTTCTTATGTGGTATTAGTTCATAATAATACAATCCGCTATAACATGGATTAATTCAAAATAATACAATATGATCTAGTTTCCAACTACATAACATAAACAACACTTATCTGTAAACAGTCATTATAATGCATTCATGCATTTATATTAATATAAACATATGCATGCATTAAGTACTATAACCTCGACTTTCTATTCCTTATACAATTTACACGATTAAAGTGGTATATTATCATATATTTTAAGTTTGAGATGCTTTACAGGGCTTAGGAAGAGCTTAGGCCTCTTATGGAGTTTTAAAACTCCAGATCTTAAAATTCAGGAAAGGATCACGATAACTACCCAAATCATGGTAACTGTGACCTCAATCATGACATATGGGTCACGGTTACTACCCAAATCATGGTAATCGTAACCTATGTTGCACTTTGGTTCTAGATTAAAGGCCAACTGCCTCAAGGTTACTAGTCCTAGGATGATAACCTTGATCTATAGTTACAAGAAGGGATCATAATTACTACCAATAACCTAGTAACCATGACATAAGGTTGATTTCAGTTTTGAACTAAAAATTGAACTACCTCACGGTTACTATTTAAAACATAGTAACCGTGAGGTCCAACCGACCAAAGATAGAATTTCAGTCTTGACTTCTATGCCATTTTTAACCTATAAAATACCATTTTTAAGTAAAGTGTCATCTACAAAGTTATAGATCTGTATTTCTAGTTTCCAAAACATCAAAAATAAACTCCATCCAACCTATAAATCTCTAAATAGTCACTAAAAACCCTAGACTTCTCCCAATGATAGGGCAGCAGTCCTAATTCGAATTCAAGCCTAATTTTCTTTATCATGAAAATCAATTCAGGCTTCGTGTTCTTCATATCAAATTAAGATAAATAAGTCTAGTTTTATTCAACTAGAATTTCTCAATTTAAGTCACGGGAACTCAAGATATCAATAAATTAGTGATGAATGGTCTAATGAATTCTAAACAGTCTTTACCCATTTTAGGTTCAAACCCCCTATTCCGGTCTTTAGGAATTTTTGGGCTTAATTTTTCATGATAATCACTTACTATAGCATCACATATTACTATTCTCACATCATATACACAACAAATACACACAATAAAGGAGAAGTTCCCATACCTTGTTTAGCTGCTCTTTCCTTCTTCCTTTCTATATTATCTTCTTTTCTCTTAATAACTTATTCTTCTCTTTCACACAAAAATATTTATTTACTATATCAATTCAAGTTCTCACAATTAAACCAAAAGAAGAAGTAGAAAAGAAGAAAACTTTACCTTTGTATGGCCAAATTCTAACTTCTCACTTTACATCCTTTTGAGCAACCATGAGTAAATAATTTGAGAGAGAGGTAACGATTGTTCTCATTTTGGGTTTGAACTTGTCGACCATAAAACCTCATTCCTACAGATTTCTTTAATTTTATGAGCCATCTAGAAGGGACATATACCAACTTTTTACTAGTTCCTACAAGATCTTTTTTTTTTCTATTTTGCTATTTAGTCATTTTCTCTTCTAGTTTCACACTTTTACCTTAAAACTTTCACTGTCACTTTTCAATTAAATCCTTAAATTGCAATTTCTCCTTAATTAGCCACATTATCTATTTAATTTGAAATGGTCATTTTACCCCTTTCTTAGAAATAATTCCTTCTATGTTCTGTCTTACCATGGTATCCATGAACATATACAATCGAATTATAAATACACCTTTAATTGATTAAAATTTCTCTTAAGGTACCATTAGGGGTATTACAGACTGGGCAAGCTTTTCTTTATGCAAGATCTCTACCTTATTAAGCCCATTCAATCCCTGCCTCCTGTTCTCCTATCAACTTACTGCGGTATCATTTTACTCACCATATAAGACTCTCCCCCTTCTACAAAATCTCAGGATTTATCACCTCCAAATCTAAAACTAAAATTTCATTATATATATATATATATATATATATATATATATATATATATATATATATATATATAAGGGATGAAGATGATTACATATAATTGGTCTATCTGAATGAGTCTGTGAGATGCTTAAAGACCCAAGGATGTTCGATCAAAATGATCTTATCTGAAATTTTCCTAAGTTTCGCTTTGGTTTTTGCATGGATATCCGAGCATAGGTGCCTAAATAGAGGTCTTTTTGCTTTATTCATTATAAGACGGTCTACTATGATCACTTTAATGGTTCAATTAGGTTCTTCTATGAATAGATCTTTACTTAGAAGTGAAGCTTGTTCTTCAAATTCAAATGGTCATTCTAGCTCTATCCAAGTATAATCTGATGTTATGGGCCTTTTGGGCGGCTATTATTAGGCCTATTTGAGTACTTGACTTTTATTACTCGATAATTTTTTGTCTTTTTAGTATTGGGCCTTCCTATAGTAAAAAGGGGTATAGCTCATTTTAGAGGGTTGAAGCTTTACTAAATACTTAAAGATGTCCAATCAGGATAGTCTTACTTTGATTTTTGACCGGTGTCTAGCAAGTGTACTAGATCGGCTAGTACAAGTTAAAAGCTTTTTAGGCTATATGGTAAAATATATAAGTGTAACAAGAAAAATAAATATGGCACGCATTAAGCATACCTCATTAGGCTCAAAATTGGCTAACAAAGGATAAATATGCATATAGGGTAGGAAAACAAGTTAAAATATGGCTCAACAAGAAAAACATTGCCTAGATCACTTTCCAAGTTGTTTTGAGTTGCTTTTATGCTTTGAAGGGTGATGAGGAAGGTTCTAGTGTTCTAAAATTCATCACTCAACTATTTCAATGCATTGTTTTTCTTTAAAGTATAAAAACTAGTCTTAAGTGCTCAAAAATGTAGAAACTAACAAATGTAAGTCAAATTGAATGTTAAACTAGCTAAAAATTCATTACACAACATGCTTGTTCTAATGCTAAACAAGAATTTTAAACATTGCACATTCTAAATTCAAGTTCAAAATTTTCAATTTTTGAGAATAACCAGGGCGAACTAAGTTAAATGTACAATATATGATAAATGAATTAACATACAAAATAAAAACTAAACATGCAAACTAAAAACAAACTAGACAACTAAAACAAACCGACTATAACAACATAATTCATGAGTAAGAAAATGAGTAAGGTAAGAAAAACTCCCTTAGTTGGATCTTCAATTTCTAGCTCAGCTAAGCTCTATCCCCCTCTTTAAAACCTTGCTGTCCTCAGCAAAGTATGGAAATTTTAGCACACTTCATCACTTTTGAGAAACAAGTTAGTGACCAAAAATGTAAGCTCACCATACTTAGAACCATAATCAATTCAAAAAGAAGGCAAGAGGTCAATGAAAAGTTAACAAGCCTATATGCCTCTAAAACCAATAAAGTGCAATGAACAAGACTTAATAAACATGGTAACTAAGTGAATAAATGTAACTAGGCCAAACTTGCTTAAGTGCTCAATGCATACTATCCATAGGTGACAAGGTGGACAATGTATGAATGCATAATCTAAGTGGAAAGATAATTGGTGATGGTTAGGCTTAAATACTAGGAAGAGAAAGATGTTAATTGGTCATGGTAAGCACAAAAGAAAATAAGCCAATTCAAATACAAACTCAACCTATATGAAGCCATAATGAAGTTCAATGTCAAACAATAAGTAGCTAAGAGTAAATGCAATGCATAACTAAAAATCAATCTCTAAGCAAACTTATATTCAACACTAATGAAACATGCACCAATTTAGTTGAATTAAGCTCATCAAGTCAATCATGCAAATGAAAAACTAAGTGTGTGCCTTAGTGGAAAGGTGTGTGCGTGAGTGAGTATGTGAGTGAGTGTGTGAGGGTGAATGAGTGAGGATGTCTGTGTTTTTGTTTGTGCATAATGTGTGTGTGGCCATGTGAAGCTTAGGTTGGTGTGTGCATGGTCACGTGTGTGTGTAATGGAGGCAGAGAGTGTGTGAAGGTGTGGTGGGTGATGTATGAGTGAGGAAAGAGAGAAAACAAAACCGTGGTCATTTGGACGTGGTCACGCATGGTTATAGGTGGATTCACACGTGGGCACGCAAAATGCATTGGAGATGGAAGACGTGGGCACGTATGAAGCTTCTGCCAGGCAAAACTCAAACATGTGGCCACGCATGAAGAACAAAGAGATCCATACGTGACCACGTGTGAAGAGCAAAAGTCTAGACACGTGACCACGTGTAGATTTGTATTGAGAGAGGCGTGGCCACGCATTTGTCTTCCTTCTGCATTCTCGGGCTTTATTTTCTGCACGCACAAAAATTAAATTTCAATTACCATATGAATAAACCATTCCTCATACTCATTTAATCACTTAATTATGCCTTTTCTTTTCTCTTCAAGCTTCAATTTAGTTATGCCAAACAATATGTAAATCTTCAAACTAGTTGAATTACAAATCAAGTCCATTCATTTAGCAAACT
This sequence comes from Excoecaria agallocha, assembly GCA_037975025.1. Classification (NCBI taxonomy): domain Eukaryota; kingdom Viridiplantae; phylum Streptophyta; class Magnoliopsida; order Malpighiales; family Euphorbiaceae; genus Excoecaria; species Excoecaria agallocha. The sequence goes on along the minus strand of CM075813.1, from coordinate 57,998,200 downwards.
GAATAATTCCCTCTTAAGTTCATGAAGCATGATCAAATTCCCATTCAGACAAGGAAAATAACTCAAGACTCATAAATCCATATTAAGTTCAACTAATTTGCAATTCACTTCAAAAATTATTGGAGCTCTTTGAAATCCTTACTTAAATATGACAATTAAGCATAAAATTACTAGGAGTAACTTATGTCTAACCCCTAATCTTAAACTCATGAATTAAAAGACACAAACAACTAACAAACATGCATTAAACCTAAAAAAACAATTATCAAAACAAATAACATGCAAAACATAAAAAAAAATAGATGACAATTTAAAGAGAAGAGTTAGAGAAGAAGTTCTAGTTTATTGAGTCCCAGCTTGACTCATTTTACTCTCGGGTGGTCGAGCTTGTGATCCAAACATAGATCTCTCCGGACTTTGCTCCTCATTTTCTCCCATAAGTAGAAGAAACTTGTCATAATTTATCATAGCCGGAAACTCCATATCTTCACGAACTCCTCTTTTTTCAACTTTTCAATTCCATGCTCTTTATCCCTTAATAAAATTTTCTGACTTCTAATTGTCTCCTCTTGAGCCCTTATCTTTTCCTCTTAAATTCTAAACTTTTCCTCTTGAGTCCTTAATGTAGCCTCCAACTCCTCCTTTTCAGCATAATATTCCCTTTCTTTTCTTATAAGCAAGTCACAAACATTTTCGGTTTCGGAGAGAATAGCTTCTTGTGTGGCCTTCCATCTTTCTTTTTCAACCCTAAATTGCTCGTCCTTACATATAAGCTGGTTATGAAGACGTTGATTTTCGGAGATACAGGCCTCTTTTGAGTAAAGCAGTTCTCGATTCTCTCTTTTCAATTCTTCCATTTGTGCTTTTAAAGTCCAAAGAGACTAAGAATCTTCAGCCATGGATAGTGATGAATAAGGATTGTGTGATTGTGCATGCAATCGTTCTATCTCCTCTCTTTCTCTTAGTAGATCATTCATTCGTTGTTTCAAAAGAAACAATTCATAATCTTGGACCTCATCTTGCATCATCTTGAAAGATGTTTAGAATTGTTCCTGCAAAGAACAATCACCAAATTAAAAAGAAAATAAAAACAAAAATCTCAAACCAACTCAATCAAAGATATTAAACAAACAACACCGCTGTTCCCCGGCAATGGCGCCAAAAACTTGACCGGTGTCTAGCAAGTGTACTAGATCGGCTAGTAATATAGGGAAATATAGATTAAGACCCCAAATATCGTACCCAAGGGAACATGGATTGCTAAGAATAATACCTATGTATGAATTAAATTAATCCGAGATTGTTTCCCAAATGCTTTTGTTTTAAAAGCAAAAATTAAGTAAAAGAAACAATTAAACAAAACAAAAGCTAAAACATAAATTAAAAACAAAACAATAACTGGAATTCTCTTGCTAAGGAAACTATCCACCTTAACTTTCATTGTAATGACTTAAATTCAAAGAATAACACCAGTAATTATGAATAATTCAGATAAATAAGACCAGATAACTTTATTCAAGATTATCATTCTAAGCATTAAACTCCCTTATTCAGAACAATTCAACACTTAGCATAAAAGTCTGAATTAAGCCTCCTAGATGTTTATTAAAGCCTTTCTCAAGAGATTTAACTTTCACCCATTCTTAGTTCTTCCTCTCTTAGTATTAACCAATAAAATTCATACATAATCATTTCATATTTCGGATAATAATCATGGATAAATATTAAAGAGTTAACCCAAGAACAGGCAAATCATTAACTATGTCAAAACAATTCTTAGTTATTTATTCAATAAACCAACAACCAATCTCAACACAATCAAGGATAAGAATATGCTTAAAACCAAGAAATAATCAACCGATATTGAAATTAAGCTCAAAACAAAGTCATAACAATGAAAATTTAAGATTTCAAGAATCCATTAGCAAAAGAAGAAAAAGTACTTCCTAAACATATTTAAAAACTAAAACAAAGTGTTGAAGAAAACAAGAAAAACTAAGAAACGTAAAATAAACTAAAGAAAAGTAAAACTTAATTCTAAGGGTTTTGATCCCTAATTCCCTAATCCGATCCTACTAATTGATTCCCCTTCTTTGGTGTTTTAGACTGCTATTTATAGGCAAAAGATGTTGTGGATTCCTTCTCAAACTCTTAGAATCAAATAGGAAGCAAATTTTGTCCAAAATAGGAAGCTCGATAAAATCCTTCGCACCATGGGAATAGCATCACGTGGCCACGTCCTTCAGTATGCCTTCAATACACGTGGTCACGTCCCTTTTTGTTCTTCTTCCACACGTGGCCACGTGTGGTCCTTCACTGGGAATCCACGTGGTCATGTGGTCTTCACAATTGCCTTTGTTTTCCCTTCCACATGGCCACGGCTCTTCTTTCTTATTTCTTCTCTTTTCTTTACATGGCCACGGCTTCTCCTATTTTTTTATTCATGTGGCCACATGTGAAGTTCTTCAATGAACTCACGTGGTCACATCTCAGGGCTCTGGCCTGGACGTCAACTTGTCTTACATTAATTCTTCATATTTGCACTTTTGGCCCTAAACTTTGCCCTTTTTACACTTTAAGCCCTTTTATGTCAAATTAACCCTGAAAATCAACCAAAACACAGAATTAACCTTAAAATCATAAATATTACAAATTAACTCTAAATTAACCTAAATAAAACCAAAACAACTAAATAACTTAACTAAAAACATATCAAAAACCATATATATTTCACACTTATCAATTTTCTTCGCGAATTCATTGATGGTTGATGCGTTTGTTTTCCTTTGTGACCATCTTTTGAGTATTAACCTTTTTCTTCCTTTTTTTAATGGCATTCTAGTTTCATGGTGGAGCATAATCGAGTGTCAAACTTTGATCATTGTGAGGAATTTATCCGTAGTCAGCTTCACCCCTTCACCAAAGAATATCCAAATAATAACCAACAGTTGAGAAAATTAGAATGACACTAGTTCAAAAAATACAAGGAAACATTAGAAGACCAAATCGACTAAATGTCAATTATTGAAGAGGGCTCTATAGATCACACTTTGATCAAACAATAAAATCAACAAACCACACCTCAAATAAATTTTATGTTTTCATGAAAAAAATAATCGACCCACGTACAAAAAGTGATCAAAATAACCATGACCCCAGGTAATCCCATTCCTTTTTATGCTAACACAAACTCTTTGTAGACACAAGAAGTAATAATTAAGGGACTTATTGCGACACATACCCTTATTAAAATAGTATCTCCCAAATGAGCTAGTTTTACTGCTAGAAAATAAGAATATAAGACAAGAAGTGCAGAGGAAAATGGAAGTAATTTTGAAACCAAGGAATACATCTAGACTTGTAAGAAGATCAAAAACCCAAAAACAAGCACTTTGGAAAGGGCAAGTAAAATTTTCATATATATATATATATATCATATCTTTTTGTAAGAATTTATAAGCAGTCCGATCATACGACGTCATACTCCATCGAAACATTAACAAAATAATGCCTCTCAGGCATGCAAAAAAGTACCTAACATAATGGAGGATCAAATAAAAGATGACAAGGAAAATAGCACCAAAGCGTAAGGGCCAAAGGCAAAAATAAGACATCAGAAAAGCTAGCTTACCAAAATGCCACAAAGGTTTTAAAAGATCAACGAAGCCCTGAAAGATAGGAGCCAAAATTTTCAAAGTAAATCCAAAAAATAAGAAAGATGTGAGCTCAAAAGTTCACTAGGAAAGCTCAAAAGCATAGGTCGGAATACTTGAAGGAAAGAAATCTAAAAAGCACACTAAAAAGGTAGCACCCTTAAAAAGCAACTTTCAAAACTAATAATCTATCAATAGGATCATAAGCAAAGAAATAGGACACTCTACCCAAGTGACGATGCATACAAAACTTCGCTCATCTGAGATATCAAGGAAATACGCCTATAATTTGATTTAAAACTGGCATATTTGAGGGATTAAATGAATATCGATCAAAATAAATCCCAATAATAAAACCCAAATAAGGTAAATGATCGACCATCCCAGGTATTAATTGCTTAAAGCATTTATACTACTTCATGAACGAAGCATTGCAGTTTTTAATTAAACATGGGGGTTTTTCAAAAGAATATCAATTGAATTGAAACCTCTCATGATATAACCTGATCTACTGATTAGAGTATCAAAAGGGGAACAAATGATAATGCATAAAATCTAATAAATGGGCCATCACCAAAGAAAAGGCTAAAAGTACTGAAAAGCTTGACCTGGAAAAATCCCAGCATCTCAAAGCCCCTCATGCATATTGCCAGACACACATCAAACTCTATATGATGGGACTACCCCATTAGACAAGGCAAACCTTATCCTATTATAGCCTCTTGACATACTCTAAGTCCTATCCTTCGTCTGCCACACATCACATTCTTCCTTTGAATGAGCAGAAGAAGCTTTCGAGGATGAGCCTTTGCTTTGGAGAAGTTAGGCTATGAGCTCAAAGTATTCTTTTTCAATTTTTGTTGTTTCCGGTTAGGTCTATGAAAAAGACTTCTGGGCTAAAAATTGAGTCATTTTTGGGCTTTATTTAAGGAGTCCTTAGGCTTAGAGCCATTGCTTAATAATAAGCTTTTTGATGCTAATAGAAATTGAGAACTTCAACCACCAGTAAGTTTTGAATCTTCTAACAAGGACAATTTGGGCCTTCTTTTACTGATATTCTAAATACCAAGCTGTTATCCATGTTAAATAGAATTTTACAACAAAAAGCATCAAAGGATAGAATTGCTTTTCCCTATTAGTAGATTTATAAGAGGTTTTAAAAAGGTGTAGCTTTCCTGAACATGAGGTTTTAAGATTTCAGGAATAGCTCCAAAAAATTTCTACCAATGGGAGAACTAAAATGGGATTTTTGAAGGATTCATTTTGAGATTAAAAATGAATAGACAAATGTGGCTAAAATTTTGGATTTATAGTAGAAAAGCATTATACCAAGTTTGTTAATAATCCCAATATGTATAAATTTTACAGTGGTTTATATGGATTTTGAAACCAATAGGGAAGAGTTTTAGAGTGTGAAAGGCTTATCCCATTTTAAAGGAGAGAGGATTTTGTGAATTTTGATTATGGAAGAGTTTATGACTAGTTCGTTTTTAGGTTGTTTGATATAGTCATGATCCCACTAATTCCAGAACTATTTTGTAATAAGGTTGAGATTTTGTGAAATCCCAAAATTTGAAAAACTAGTCTTTTGGAAAATTTTTTAAAATGGCCTCTTAAGTGTTAGGTAGATAAAATCCTTCCTCAATAGTTCAGATGTTTTGGTAATCATTTTTAACAAAATACTATAATTTTAATTTGGACTGAGATAGTACAAATGAGAGTTATTTTATGATAAAACAATTTAAGAAAATACCTCACTTAAGGATTTTGAAATAATTTTATTATAGGAATCCTCCTATGGGATTTTTGAAATAAAAATTTTGGTGCAAGATTCCCCCTTTAAGAGTTTTGAATTGACAAAGGATTTTTGGAGAAAAAGATTCTCAATTCTCTATTTTGAAAGTAGAAAGAAATGACTTAGAAATACAGGCTTTTTTGGCATCAATTTTTGCCTATAATTCTTGGATTTCTGCAATTGCTTGAGGCGTTACTCTTATATGCCTAAAGATTTTTTGAGTTTTTGTTTCATTATGGCCATTTGGAAAAAAAGCTCCAGCTTCGGCTATTGTTTTATGGTCTCGATCCATTCTTGGACTCGAAGGCTTTAGATTTTTTTCTTCTTCCTCAACTACTTACTTTAGCCTAGGATTTGATTGGACCTGCAGATGAAACAACTGCAGGTTTTGAATTTTGTTTTTCTTGGTCTTTTTAGACCACTTTCTCTTTTTATTTTGATTTTAGCAGCATGTTGGAAGTTCACTTATGACCTTTTTTTGAAGAACTCTTTATGATTGAGTTTTTATCTCCTTTAATAAATTCAGTATCAAAATTGAAAATACTAAGGATTATTTGCCATTTAGCAAAATTGTATTTTGATACAATGTTTTGAACATATTTTTGTAAAATTTCTTTTGTTGATTTACAATTAATGCAAAGCAAAAGCTTTTGATCGAGTAAATCACTTTGAAATTTTGTAATGCATATGACAATTAAAAGAATGCCCTTTTTAATAGTTGAGTAATTCTTTTAGCAATCATTCTAATGTACAGAGGTGAATTGGATAATGCATTCCCTATCATTAACCTTTTGTTTCAAAATGCTTTCATACCCTATATTTGATGCATCCGTTTTAACTATTTTGGGTGCTAAAGGGTTTGTTAGATACAAACATGTGATTTTTTTGACTTATTTTTTGATTTGTTGGATTATCCTAATATGTTCATTAGACCATGCAATTGGGTTTTTTTTTCAATGTATCAAGCTGAGATTTTGCTAGATGGTTGATGTTTGAACAAAAATCTAAGATTTAATTTAAACTCCCTAAAAATTTTTAAAGCTGAGTCTTATCTAGATTTTTATTAGGAAGTTCGTCAGCAAATGCTAAGGATCTCTTAATGGGTACAATTGTTCTTTGAGAAATATAATGACCTAGGAAACAGATTTTGGTTTGGAAAATAGAGATTTTTTATTTTAAAACAACTAAGCCATTTTTTTTGTAACATAGAAAAGTTTTTAAAGGTTTTTGGAGTGTCGTTCAATTGATTCTAAAAATATGAGAACATCATCAATATAAACAATATAGAATTTAAAAAATGGGTTAAAAATCTCATTCATTATTCTTTTAAATTCTAACGAAGCATTTGTTTAAACCAAATAGCATTATTGTCCACTCGTATTGCCCAAATAGAACAGTAAAAGCTATTTTATAATGATCTTTTGGATCAATCTATATTTTCCAAAAACCTAATTTTAAATCAAACTTTGAAAATACAAATGTAGAATAAAGCTTTTGCAAAAGATCTTTCTTATTTGGAATCGGATATCAAATCCATTTTAAAGTTTTGTTTAAAGGTTTGTAATTTATCATAAGTCTCAATGTACCTCTTTCTATTTCTGAATTTTTGTTAACATAGAAAGCTGCACAACTCCAGGAAGACCTGGATTTTATAATCAGACCTTTTGATTCTAAATTCTTAATCTCTTTTCTAAAGTGTTCTTCGAGTTCTCGATTCCTTTGAATTGGTCTAACTTTTGTTGGAATTTATTTTTTCAAGAAATCATTTTCATATGGTAAATCTACCATATGTTATTTTTTGTTCCAGAAGGCATTTGGCACATTTGAACAAATTTCTTTTTTAATTAATTTTTAAAAATAAATTTTTTTTATTTTAGCAAATTGTTTGCCAACTATTTTTGAATTTTTAAAAAGGAAACATTTTATTTGAGAAAATGTAAACATTTTTTTCTCCTTGAATTATGTAATTTAATTCATTTTTGTAAACACAACAAACTTCAAAAGGTTTAAATTCCTTATTCTGAATTTTTCAATAAATGAAAAAATAATTTTATTTCCTTTTGTTTTGGAAGAAATACTATCATAGTTGATAAAATAAAGAGTTATCATATTGATAAATAAAGTCTTTAAAATAACACTATGATTTATATTTTTTTAGCAAAATAAAGGGAGTTTTGATTGAAATACTTCTATTTTTTTTATAGAAACTTCAGTTTTACTTTTGATAATCATTTTTGAGCTATTTGCTACTATGAGCTTTTCATTTGTTTCTTCATAAAATATTTTTGGAACACTATAGCTTTTTAAACAGTTTAAATATGCACCTGCATCAAAAAGAGCAATTGTTTCAATTTTGAAATCTTCTAAAAAAACAAGTGTGATTTTCGACGGATATTTTTTTTGTTGTGACTATTCTTAAAACAAACAAGAAATCATCTGGGATTGTTTCTAAATTTTCAATTTTGTTTTCTAATTTTTGTGTTTTATTTTCTTCTTCAGCTTCCTCTTCCTCCTCAATTGGACTTTGTTTTGCAAATTCAGAGATAATTGTTTGAAGAAGTTTCAAATAAAATTCTTATTTTTCCTTAAGAGTTTTTAATTCTTGTTTCACAATCCTAATTTCTTCTTAAAGTGATTGGATGGTAACAGGAGATTTCTCCTCTGTCTTTGTACCTAAAATTTTTGTTAAGTCATAGGTATTGTTTGGAATTAAAGACAAAGATGAAGATGAAGGTGTACAAGTATTTGTGAGTTTTGTCTCAAAGGATTTCAAAATCTTTTCGATGATATCCTTATGGAGTTTTGAATCTTCCACTTGTTTGATGATATCAAAAATTAACTCTTGATCTTTTGTTAAAGCATTAACAGATTTTTGAGATTTTGAATTAGTACTCGACTCACTATCGGAGGAATCAAGGGCTGCCAATTAATCAAATTGTAAAGACTCATCATTTTTTGATGTTTTATTTTCACTTTCTGAGGTTTCAAGTAAAAGTGCTAAAATTTTTTCAATAATTTCATCTTCAACTTGTAATTCATAAAGTTTTTTTGTTAAGTTTGCAATATTTTAAAATATGGCCAGGTTTGCCACATTCATAACAAGTAATTTGTTTGGGGTTTTCAGGTTTAAAAGTTTTTCTTAATGTTTAACATTTTTTGTAGGTTTTATTAGGTTTGGATTTTTTTATAAAATTTTTCTTTTTTGGGTTTTGAAGAAATATTTTGTAACGTTTTTTGTAAAACTTTGAGCAAGAACCTCCACAATCTTTTGTTTGATTTTCTATGGAAATTTCAAACTGTTTGCAGAAAGATCCTAATTATTGCTTAGTTTTCTTCAGTTTCCATTTTAAATGTTTTATTTTTAAATCCTGATAGATTTTTAAACCTTCATTTTGAGTGAAAATAACCAATTCTCCATAAGTCAAAAACTAACTAATTCTCTATAAGTCAATTGATTATATAGGATTCGATTAATTTCAAAAAATTTTTTAATTTTATTTCTAACTATCTCTCCTAGAAGATTTGCTAAGCTTACTAAGAATTTTTCTTCCTAAAATGGTTGGTTGGAATCTTTCCTAGGCATTAACCTAGTTAAAAAATTGTTTTGTAGTTTTGAAAATCAAAAAGCTTTTTATACCTAAGGTTTGAAAGTAATTCTATATTTTTATCTTTTAAGTGAGATGGATCACCTATGAAGTGTAAAATAATCATGTGGATTAGAGTTGCTATTACATCTAGAATTGGTTCTTCTATCTTATTGAGGATGGAAATTCCTTCCTTTGTGGTTTGAATGACAGCTAGGATTTTTAGTTGTTATTAAGGGGTGAGATGGTAGTCCCACCATCCTTTTAATTGTCTTGAAAAGCCTATTATCAGAAGTCCAGTTATAGTCCTATTAGGTGTGCCAATTTGAATTGTGTAAGAACTTGATGCCATAGTTGTATATTGTAAAGAAAAAAAAAGAATATTGTATTTAGACATACCACTTATGTTCTATTCATGGACAGTAGTGGTATTGAACTTAGATTGAAATAGAATGATTGGTCTATTTTCTATACCTAAGTCTGGGGCTATTCTAATGGCAAGAGGTTGACCTTTTTACCAATGGAATCTAAACAACTTTGAATTTTGGGTTGGCTATTGGTTTTTTTTTAGAATTAGAATTATGATTCGAAGTGCTAATAGTTTTGTTTTTATTAACAGATTATTGGGAAACTATGGGGGTAGAGGTAAAGGAATACTCTATTTTGCTAAATTGGTCACACAAGGCTTGGGTAAATTCTAACTTACCCTCTTTGAATAGTTTTTGCTAGTTTTTAGTATTTGAAAATAGGCTTTTTAGTTTTGAATCTTTTATTTCAACGAGGGAAATAATAGTGGTTGTTTTGTTTCCCTTTATCTTAGTTAATTGTTTTGCAATTGTACTAAGGTGAATGTTTGTGAAATTTTTTTTGGAGGATAATTTTGATATCCCTATCTATGTTTTCATTTAGGATTTTGTAAGGAGCAACATCTATAGTTAGGCTTAGTTGTGTTACCTTTATATATCTTAATGGTGGGTGTTCTGACTCAATTTTCTTACTATCTGATATTTTTTATTATGTAACCCTATTTCTAAATGTTATAAGGTTAACAAATTTTAAATTTTCTTTAAATGGATATAAAATTTGGTTTTGAGATGTATAAATTTCAATCTAATCAAAGTACAGAATGTGAGTTTTGTGTTCTAGAATAAATTTTGTAGTATTCATTTTATATCACTTTTCTTTTATCCAGAAAACTTTTGAAGAACCAAGTTATTTTGTCTAGATTTTGAGATGCATAGAAATCTTTATGAAAGAAAGTTTTCAACTTCAAATTCTTTTTCAATCACATTTAATTCATCAATAACATTTTTTATTATTGCAGAAAAAAATTGTGAAGTTGCTAATGAAACATTTTGTTTTCCTTTATAAGAAATTTGAGTTTTCTAAAAATTTGATGATGCACAGTTGTTAAATGATCAACGTTTTGAAAAAAAAGTACTTGGAATGGTTGAATAATAAAATCTTGGTTTTTGAAAACTTTCAATCTTATTTGGAAGGTAGATGATTGAGGGTAATTTTGAGGCTCTTTCCAAATTTCCAGTACTCGTGGAGGAACTAGCAACCGAATATCACCAGCTAAAAGTTCTTAAAAAACTTAGCTTTACCCTTCTTTCATTGTACTAGGTTACTCAAATAAGTATTTGGTTTTAATTGTTTTGGAAATTTTGGCTTTACATTCTTCAGGAAGATCTATATCTTTTTAAAGTATGGTTTTTGGAATTACTATGTTAGCTTTTGACAAATATATTTGTAAAATTAGGGTTTTACCCTTTTTATTTTCAACATTTTTTATTGCAGTAAAATAGAAACCATAGCTTTATAATCCACCCAAAAAATGATGGCTATTGTAAGAGATCTGTTGCAACCCTAGCAAGTGCACTAGATTAATAAGTAATACAGGGGAATATAATTAAGATCCCATAATATCGAACCTAGGGATAAAGGGCTATTGAGTGTGATAATTAAAGCTGAGCAAAATTTATCTGAGATAAATTCCCAAGTTTTCAATTGAAAGAGTGTCATAAATCTAATTAACAAAATAAATAAACAAAAAAACTAATTAAACTAAAAATTAAACAATTAATTAAAACATTTCCAAGGTACTCTATTCCTCCCCAAACCCAATGCAATAAGCATAAGTCTAAAGAGTCATATGTCTTAAATGTGGACAACCCATCTAGACCCCTAGTATCCTATTTTGGAGCCTACTACTCTAATTACACAATATCCCATTTCAAAGCTTATCCGATAACCAGCATAAGCACGAATCCTAAGACCTAGGCACGAACTAATATCCCATTTCGGAGCTTACTAATTCAATACCTATCTATCCTTCAACTATTTCTGAAATTAGCAATGCACAACTCATAAACCAAAGGCCTCCATTCCAGAATCCAATCTCTTTCAATTCATAGTTCATACAAGGCTAAAATAGAGCATGCAAATATCCATTCTATTCAACCATAATAACTAATCACCCAATGAAGCAAAAAGCTCAAATGCTCAATAAAATAGATAAATGAATAAACCTAATGAAGAACAGAACATTTAGGCATATATGTATCAAAAATAAATTCAATCCATCATATAGGTATGGGATTTATAGGTCCCTTAGCAATAAAACTACAAATTAAACATTAATAAAATAAAAAGAGAAAGGAAAAAGGAAACTCCAATCCGACTTCAAGCCTTCTCCTTTAAATCTCTAGCAAAATAAAGAACAAAACTTAAAATAATTGCAGAAAATTAAATCTACCCTAAACTTACATTGAAAATAAATCTAATCTAAGGTTTACATTGAAATAAATATAATCTATAAGAGAAACTAATGAGAAAACACAAGAAAAATAAAGGAGAAAACCCTAGATCTAAGTGTGGTGGCTCTCCTTTTCAATTCCCTCTTTGTCTACAAAAAAAAATGCTATTTTTATAGAGATCTACAAATAGACATGGCAGAGACCAATGGTCTCAGCCGAGTCCAATCTGGCCAAAATGGTATTGTAGCAATGGCACATGGTTGAGACTAAAGTGTCTTAGCCGAGTGCATCTTTCTGGACTAAAAAATTTCAAACTTTGCATTAGACATGGCCGAGACCATTTCAATTGGACTCTACTAAGATAAAATGATCTCAGTTGAGTCCAAAAATGAAATGGTGCAAATTGGGGATTCTACAAGGCACATGGCTGAGTGACTTTAGTCTTAGCCGAGTGCAAGTCAATTCTTTGCAAAAAAAGTCAAAATTACCCCATTAAACAAACCAAAACATGATAAATCTCAATATAATTTCATTTGGCATAAAAAGAGAAATTTAACACTTAAAATACTAAAAATCACACAAAACGAGACACAAATATAAACAAAAATATACTAAAATTTAACATAAAAATTAAAGTTACCAAATACCCCACACTTACCTTTTGCTCGCCCTCGAGCAAACGAACAAACCAGATTCCCACATACTCAAATTCAAAAAAAGAAAATACAAATTCAGAAAAATTAGAACAACACTTTAGTAGAAGTTGCTAAACAAAGTCCTAAATTGAAAAGACTCAACGTGACTATACTTGTAACACCCTTATACCACTGTACTATACGTACAATGATCAGATGTTGATACATTAAGACAGTAACAAATGTTATAGCAAACAGTACGGTAAATTTTTTTTTCATTAATCAATATAATACCAAAATGTTCAGACAACAGTAACAAAAATCATTATAACTACTCAGAATGAAATAGTACCAACTAAAGCATAAAACACATAACTATTTATACCTAAGTCAATTGCTTCGCTCGAACATATACATGCCATGTCTAAACGGTCACTTTTATATTGTACCATTGATCTTGATCAACTTCATCTTGCGGTCACTTTAACTTCTTACTCCCAACCTGCACACAGTAGCCATACTACGTGTTGAACATTAAAAATGCCCAGTTGTGGATACCAATCCAAAAGTTTTCGAAAATTAACATTCATACATCACATGCATGCATACACACATACTTACACAAATGCATGCGTCCATGAACATTCTTTAACATTAATTATTGATTTTATCATTTTGATGTACCGCATATATTTATGCACATATGCATTCAATCATGCAAAACTGTTCCAGTCATTCAGTAGGATATAGTTGTAATTTTCATTTTTATACTTATTTTTTCGTCACAATTAATCACTTTAATAATATTAACTGATCTTAATTATACATTTCCTTTACTATTTATTATGTAGTTTACAACTTATGAATCATATTATCCTAATTCGTATCATATTACATTTTAATATCTATTCTTTTCACTTTTTACATATAAATTTATTCACATTTCGGTTTCGTTTGGAAATTTATCTTCGTTCCTTATTCCTTATTCAGTCATTTGATCATTCAGACATACAATCATTTACCAGGACATTGAAGCATTTATTTAATTGTTTATCTTTACTTCACGTTAATTTACTTACTTACATACAAGTTATTATTTTATTTCAAATATATCGTCTTATGGCAATTTATATATAGGGTTCCCTAGTTTTCCGTTGTATATGAAACTATCATTTACATGATATTTACAGTTTTGCTATCGGTTCATTTATTTTCAATGTAAGTCTATTAATTTACATACTAATTACTAATAAATTTTCATTTTAATATTTTATTGTCAAATTATATTTTTAGTCCTTAAGGACTATAAATGATTACTTTTAAGTTTTTTATTCATTATTTTATCACTTTTATCCCATTAATTCATCACCTGGGTAAATTATTATTTTCATTTTAACTTTCGCTTTCTTCCATAGCAGTCTTTTTTCCTTTTTCATTTTCATTCTCATTTCACATTTTGCACTTTATTATTATTATTATTATTATTATTATTATTATTATTATTATTATTATTATTATTATTATTATGCCCCTAGTACACATTCGGTAGAAATCTTCAAATCGGATATACAAGATGTGGATTCCATGAGCCCACAACAGTACAAGACAGTAGAGGATGATCCCAAAGGACCAATCCACCTCAAATTAGATTAAAACAGAGTAGAACAATCAGAACAAATATTATAAGTGATCATTACGATCCTACCATAGCAAAGCAAGTCACCTTGACTTACACCATGGTATAAGTGTCCCTATGGCTAGCTAATTATATCCTGAGCTAGATTAAACCACCAGACTACTACCAAGGCTACATTTTTTTCATTTCAGAATCATTTTCCATATTTCTGATATTTCAATTTTTTTTCATTTCATTTCATTTCAGTGTTGGGATTTATCGGTTACATGCATCTCATACATAAGCGAAATTTAAAATTTTTAACCAATATTACTGATCTTGCCATGAATTTACAATATTCATATTAGTGAGAATAAGAAAAATCACCTTTGATTTTATTGTATAGTTATTTTTCCTTCGCACTGGGTTGTCGCAAACCACAGTGTCCAAAATCGAACACCTCCAATGAGTAATCCACACTAGAGAATGATAGAATGAACCAACAATTAGGATAGAACAAGGGGCTGGCCGAAAAAATCCCTTGAGCTAGCAAGGGAGGTGGCGGCTAGGGTTTTTGGAGGAGAGAAAACTTTTTCTCTTAATTGTTCACTTAACCCTAATTTCCACATCACTTGGATTTTTATAGTTAGGTTAAAAATCTAACTTCATAATGTGATTGGGCTCTTTAAAATTACTGGAGAATTATTAATTTGACTTCTGGAATTATTTTATAATTATTTGGGCTCAATTAAATCCAATTTAAGCCCTTTCACAAAAGACTATGCATAAAACCCACAAACTAGGCTCTTTGTACATATACTTGAATTTAATTACCCAAATGAATTCCAAATCCAACCAAATTAAATATGTAGGCTCCATAACACTTATGTAACATATTTAATTTATTTTGGTCCAAGAAATAGGCAGGCCTCTAAGGCCTTCTATTTTGGAGTTGGCGTGTGGCCCTTCTTTAAGAGGGCTTCTATGCCAACTTTATTTCTTTGGCCCTTTATAATTCCTCTAATAGACCTATTAATTATTATATCAGCCCTATAACACTTATAGTCCAATAATAATTAATTATGAAATACATTATTTCAATTAGGTCCAATTTTGTAGAATATTTTTCTCAAAAGTTTCGCGAACAATTTTACTTTATCATAATTAATTAAACTCTTTAATTAATTATTATCTTATTCACTTTTCTATCCCCATAATAATATCAAATATTATTATCCTTGTCATTTTACCATTTTATCCTTTTTCTCTATATGTGTGTGACCTATTGGGTTCCTGTCCATGTTGGTAGTATAATATGTAATTGTGAGTTCTATTCAAAACTCACATGATTTAAACTCCTTTAAATTATTTTATCAATCCCTATTGATATTATTGATACAATATTATACAAGTCATGATTGGCCTCTAGCTAGGCATCATGAATACCCAAATGTCAGGAAAGTCAAGTGGTTTGACTATATCCTTCCATAGAAACAGTTACCGTGCAATTACTCCTTTCACCACTCTTATCTCAAATAGATTCTGAGTATGGATTTCTGTCAACTCATATAAATCTAATCATGTATGTTCTATTAATTTAACCATTATTTCCAAAATGCCCTCCATGGATCTCTATCCATCTTAGCATATTACTCTGGCAAGAGATTCTCTGAACAAGGCAATTATAGAATCATGCGAGATAACTTCCTTTATTAAATTTGGGATGGTGAATCCTTTGTCAATCGCTTAACTATCTTCAAGTAGGTCATGATATATCCAATCTTCTAACTATGTTCACTCCTAGTTGGAAGTAATCAGTTATAGAGTCAAAACATACCACTTGCTACTTAAGATAACTTTGGTGATCTCAAGTCTAAGGATACTTACACAACCGCTATGAAGAGATTCCTCACTAACATAGATTTAATATTCATGTGAGGACTCTCTATACAGGTCTCCAATGAACTTGTTCTTCTAACAAGCATCCACATGATAGCTTTGATTATCTTCCATAATCACAGTTATGAGAACCACTGCTTGAACCATTTAAGAAGCATAACATGTGCTAGTCTGTCCGAATTAACAATATCCCTATCTTGTTAATTCTATGACTAGGGATATTTAGATATTAACACATTTGCATACAATAGACATCTCATATCATGAACACTTTCATGATTGCCTTGCACTGTGTTTATAATATCTAGGACTTCATTTATTAATTTAAAATTGAGAAACTCATGTATTTAAACATAGCATTAATAAATGAATGATGCCTTTTATTAAGAATATAAATTTATACATATGAAAAACATCTCTATTTCATGGGCTCTAGGACATACTCTCTAACATTCAGTACACTGTCAGTCAATTCTTCTTTTGCATTTCAGAATACTGTTCATGTCAAATACTTTCTTTCCATTCTAGTACACTGATTATTCAAGCTTTCTTTTCAATTCAGATATTTGTCACTATTACACATTTAATTTTTTCCTAGCCTTTACATTTCAGGATATTAATCACTTGACTTGCTTATTATTCTCATCCAATTCATAGTTGATTTATTTTTATTAGATTCTCTTTAACATTTTAACACTTTCACGTACTTTTATATTTTCAATCACTTAACCAATTGACTTTTCTGTCACTATTATACATATTATGAATTATCTCATTATAATTCATTATTTTCAACCTTTTATGAATTATTTACCATTAATTCAACAATTTCATTCTTCGAAATATTATAAATTTCCTATCAATTAATACCTTTACTTTGATATATTTTTCAATTTAGTCCTCAATTCTTCCATTAACTACAAATTACCCTTTTATGCATTAATTACAAAATTGATACTACTTTATTTATTTATACTTAACATTCATTTATTGACCTACAAAATTTTCATTTGTTCCTTATTCCAACTTTTTATGCAAAACTACATATTAGTCCTTCAACTTCATAAAAATTCATTTTTAGATTGTTCTTTCACTAAATTACCATTTAGTTCATATTTTTTAATAAATTAGTTAAAGTACCTTTTTAATTCATTTTATTTATGAATTTGCCACTGTTATACATTTGCACTGTTAGTTCACTATTTTTGTAACAATTTGGTATACTTTTGAAATTTCATTCCTTATGCAAAGTTGCATTTGGTATTCACTTAATTATTAATTTTAATTAATTAACCTTTAAAAAATGCTTTATTTACTATTTTTATTCTTTTTCCTTAATATTGTGAAATTACAATGTTACCCTTAAACTTTTAATTTCTTTCATTTATATCCCTCTTTGTTTCTTCTTCTTCTCTCTTCTTCTTTTTTTTCTTACAAAAATACTCTTTTATTCATTTTGTTTATAATTTTGACACAATTTACACAATTTACACTTGTTATTCAATTTTCATTTAAAAAATTATAGTTTAATCCCTAAACCTCATTTCATTCATAATTTTACATATAAACTCACTTAATCCTTTCGTTTTATCCAGTTAACTAAACTTTACTTAAAATTACCGTGCTACCATTTTGCCTCTATATTTTACAAAATTACTATTTTTTCTTTTTTCGTTCAAATTTCTTTATTTAATTACTATTTCACTTCGTTAATTTTTTTTATTTTTTTACATTGTTATATTATTATTTATTTGTAAATTTTTAGTTTGATCCCTAAACTTTATTTCATGAAAACTTTCATAATTGATACTCAACTAATTTCTTATATTAACATTTTAACTTTTAGTTCACTTAGTTTATCATTTTTTCAATACTTGGCAAAATTGCCAATTGGTCCCTGAAGTTTTATTTTCTTTCATTTAGGTCCCATTTTCACTCTAATTATGCCATTTTCCATTCTTTAACTACTTTCTTTTCAATTTTTTTATTCCAATTAAATAATTGGTTAATATTATTTCCACTTTTGCAATAAACTCAATTTATTTCATTAAAATCTAATAGTTTCATTACCAATATAATGTAAAATTTCATTTAAAATTATTTTACTATATTTCGAAAATTCCAATTAAGTAAAAAGCTCAAATGCTCAATAAAATAGATAAATGAATAAACCCAATGAAGAATAAAATATTTATATATATATAAAATAAATTCAATCTATTACATAGGTATAGGGATTTATAGGTCCCTTAGCAATAAAACTACAAATTAAACATTAATAAAGTAAAAAAGAAACGAAAGAGGAAACCCAAGAGACCATATGCAGCTGTTCAAGCTCCAATCTGACTCCAAGCCTTCTCCTTCAAATCTCTAGCAAAATAAAGAACAAAACTTAAACTAATTGTAGAAAATTAAATCTAACCCTAAACTTACATTGAAAATAAATCTAATCTAAGATTTACATTGAAAATAAATCTAATCTATAATAGAAAATAAAGAGAAAATATAAGAAAAATGAAGGAGAAAATCCTAGATCTAAGTGTGGTGGCTCTCCTCTTCAATTCCCTCTTTTTTTCCAAAGAAATGTTATTTTTATAGAGATTTATATATGGACACGGCGGATACCAATGGTCGTAACCGAGTCCAATTGGGCCGAAATGGTACTGTAGCAATGGCATACGACTGAGATCAAAGTGTCTCATTGAATGCACCCTTCTGGACTAAAAAATTTTGAACCTTGCAGTGGACACGGGCGAGACCAAATGGTCTCGGTTGAGTCCAATTGGATTATACCGATACAAAATGGTCTTAGCCGAGTCTAAAAATGTAACGGTGCGAATTAAGGATTCTACAAGGCACACGGTTGAGACATTTTGGTCTCAACTGAGTGCAAGTCAATTCTTTGCCAAAAAAAGTCAAAATTACCCCATTAAACATACCAAAATATGATAAATCTCAATATATTTCCATTTGGCATAAAAAGAGAAATTCAACACTTAAACTACTAAAAATCACACAAAAACAAGACACAAATAAAAATAAAAATATATTGAAATTTAAAACAAAACTTAGAGGTATCAAGATCCTTCCAACATTTTATAATTATGAGTTTTGATTTGTAAAACCAGAAATTTCAAAACGTGTGGATCTTTTCAAGGTAATAAAAAATCTGGATAGCATTCAAAGAAATTTGTCCTTGATAAAGACTCGACTATATAAAGCTTATTATTGAATCTTGAAAATTTAAAAATCTTGCATCCTTTAAAACACAAAGAATTGAATTGAAGTGTTTAAACCTTATCTTCTTAAAAGTTTGATTCTCACTTGGACAAGACCTATATGCATAAATTATATTTTCTATCCCGGTGTTTTTGTAAAGTTTTTAGTGAGAGAAGATAAATAGTTTCAAAGAGTTTTGAGATTTGAACATCCCTCTCTTCTGTTTTGATAATGAAATCAGTTTTAAGAAGGTTTTGAAAGAGACTAGTTTCAAAGGGAATTTTTGAGTTGTTATTGAATTTTGAAAATTTTCAACAATTATTTCTTCACTATTGATAATTTTTGAGTTTAAAAGTTTTGATCCATAGAGTTCGTGGTAGAAGAACTAGAAAAAGAAGTATTAGGATTCACTACCCTAAATGCCTATCACAATGGCTAACACAGAACTTTCTACCCAACAACTATCATTTATCCAGATAATATTTTAATTTCTTTAAGAATAATTAATTTTTAAAAATTACCAATAATCTATTTTATAAATTTACTACCTCAGAGGTTATGATACCAATAATCTATTTTAAAAATCACCAAATCTAAAACTAAAATTTCATTATATATAAATTATATATGATTAAATTTTATATATTAATAGTACTAAAAGTAATATTAAAGATTATTTTTAAATTAAATTAATTACACAATCGATGTGACACACTATGCCCGAACATAGGTCCAAACATTGATATACTACTATTGCTAGTGTCACGTCATTAATTTAATCTGTTCGGTACTCTTATGTTGGTAATTATACAGTTAGGATATAATGTTTGATTTCAAATTATGGTATTACATCGATCTATCCCTATTCATTAGATAAAAATTTGGACAGTATAAAGGCTAATAAATCATATTATCCAAACCTATAAAGTTTTAAGTTTACACTCCCAATAATCATAATCTACCTTCAATACTACAAGTAACAACACAAGTACTTCTAAATTTCAACACATGATCTCATTCACACATCATATCAAAATTTCAGTGTTTAAGTACTAATGTCACATACATAACGACCTATTTAATATTGTTAAGCATCTATCACATATTACATTACATGTTCTAACACAACTAATACGATACACACATATATAAGTTTTCGCTCAATGTTCCACATGTACAAGTCATTTTGACTTCCATCTTCACTTCATCCTCGTTACCTATTCCTGCACACAGTCAAATAAAATTACGTGCTAAGCAATGAAGTTGTCTAATGGTAGATATACTATACAAAATTTCATTCACATAAATAACATTTACAAAATTACCATTTTACCCTTAGTTATAACTTAATACTTCTGAACTTAAAATTATACCAACAATTATTAAATTGCCATTTTAATCCTTACCATTGTTTATTTTTATCTTTTCTCATTTATTTCTCAATTAAGGTGAAAATTACCATTTAATTCCTTAAACTTTTATTTTGATATAATCTAAGTTATTTCCACATTAATTTTGTCCTTTTTACTTTCTTTTAGTATTTACTCATTTTCAATCCTAAAATTTATATTTTAGTCCTTATATTACTTATGCAGTGGCAAATTATGTTTGATCCTTGAAACTTTCTTTAATTGCATTTTTACCCTTTTAACTATTTTAACTCTATTAATTACATTATTAACATGAATTTATATTTTTACCCCTAATTTCTCGTGTAATTGCATTTTGCTCATTTTTAATCGCTTAACTACATTTTTTACTTTATTTACTATTTTAACACACATTTGGCATCTTTTAAGCATAATTTGTTATTTAATGCTTATTTTCTTATATAATTATTTTTCCCCTAGTGGCACTTATTAGAAAATCTTGAACTGAATATACAGGATGAGGATTCCAATGATCCTAAATAAGCTGGAGAGATCACTTGGTGTGATCTTACTATTCCAAGATATAGGGAGGTAACCACTTGGCATGATCAAATACCTTCAAATATGTTAA
Organism: Excoecaria agallocha; assembly: GCA_037975025.1. Classification (NCBI taxonomy): domain Eukaryota; kingdom Viridiplantae; phylum Streptophyta; class Magnoliopsida; order Malpighiales; family Euphorbiaceae; genus Excoecaria; species Excoecaria agallocha. Next base: position 57,977,040 of record CM075813.1, on the reverse strand, counting down.
GAGATCACTTAAGGTGATCAACCCCATAATCATGAATCTAATGTGTATTAAAGGATCACTTGGGGTGATCAACTCTTCAACTGTGAACCAAATATGTGTTGAGGGATCATTTGGGGTGATAAACTCTTCAACTGTGAATCTAATATGTGCATCAGCCTAAATCCATTCATTATTCTACCTCAATATTTATCCATATGGCTAGCCATTATATTCTAAAATCTTAAATTACTCGTTGTATACTATGGGTAAGTGACTTACTCATCTCATTTATAATTTTCACATAATTTAACATAAATTTCACATCATATAGCACATATACTTGGGTAATTTCCATTAATTTGTGTTCATCAAGCATACATTCATGGTATACATATGTAATATCATCTAAATATGGTTAAAACATGTTAATTTCACATGATATATCATTTCGCCATAATGATTTAACACAAACACACTATGATTTCTCATACATTTTCATGCTTTACATTTTCCTATGATCAATTTATACTTTCATGTAGTATTACACATTTAAATTCCACCAATATCCATTTAATACACAAGTTAAGAAATATTATGTACTAATTCCATGAAAATTTGATAGTTAATTATGTTTCAATGTTTAATGCTTATTGGTATTATAATTTAAACAATCATCCATCAATTCATCACACACTTTCATTTTCCATGTATAAAAAAATTCATAAGCATTGAACATTTAAGCATAATTAACTATCAAATTTCCTAAAATATAGTACATAATATTTCTTAAGTTTATAAATTTTAAATATATAATGTTCTTCTTTATAAACAAGTTAATATACATATATATACATATGCCTTTAATAGAAATAAAATATATTATATCATTATAATAATACGATCCATCTCTTATATAATAATACTCTAAATGAGTAATAAATAAACTACTCTAAATGAGTAGTAAATAAACTATGTACTGAACAATTTATGCTTAATGGTGGATACCGTAGTAACATTTTTCATGTACGCACAAAATTCACACTAATAAAGTATACCTAATAACTATACCCCATAAATAGTCCAGGTAAATGGCTAAACTATATAGTTCGAGTTTGAACATATGGGTTATACTTAGATTCAATCACATAGTTTAGGTTTTGGCATAATAGTTTAGAGTTAGATTAAACTGGAATTTCAATATCACAATCACACTAATAACTTTGAATTGCAACTATATTTTTTTGTTTGTTTAGTAGTTTTTAATGTTAAATTGCTTGATTTTATGTTTAAATTGTTAGTGTTTTGATTTGTGAGTGTTTAGGTTTGATTTTGTGTGTTTTGCAATGTTTGGTTAAAAAGGAATTAAATCAAAGCGGTAGGGACAAAGGAGTTTCCCATCGAGTCACTTGAGTTTTTCTTAGATCAATCTAGAAGCAAAAAACTTGGCAAGGAGCAAATTTCATCCCTACCAAGTTCCTTATGTTTTTAATCTAGAATTTAAAAGCTCATAGGGACATAAGGTCATCCTTACTGAGTCACTTATTCTCTCAATTGTTTCCACTCAATTAGGCACAGATACACAACCATCCCTATCGAGCTTTTTAGTAGTAAAATACGATAAAGGAAGTCCTTCTATAGATTTAAGTAGTTAGGTTGTAGTTAGAATTTTGGAGAAGTGGATATTTAAGCATTTTTAAGTTAGAATTTGAGAGTTAGTTAGTTTTTTCATCTTAGATTAAACCTAGTTTTAGTTTTTTGAACTTCAAGAGCTCTGTTTTCTTAAGGTTTTCAAGCTTTTTCTTCTATTGTTCCTAAAGACTCCAAGATCAAGTTTTAAGCTTTATGAATATAGTATTTAATTATTTTATTTTTTTCATTCGTTTCAATAATAACCAGTGAGTAATTCTCTACTTTTGCTGAGGAAAACTTGAACCCTTATTTTTTAATGTAATGACTCTTAAGTGAGCTTAATTTTAATACAAGTTTATTTTTTCCTAATTTATATGCTAAATTCTATCTTTTATTATGATTCGATTGATGTTAAATTTTTTAAATAGATGATTGAATGTTAGTTTAGTTCTTAATCAATGATATGCATGTTCTTAACCTATTCTACTCATGTCAATTTATTATTGTATTTTGTAAATTGAGATAGGAGTTTGTTGTTCATAAGTTCATCAAATTTAAGAATTTAAATTAAGAATAAGCTGAGGTTAGGTGTTTCGAAAAAGAATTTAACCAAAATTTAGGAGTTTAAAAATTGGATTTGCATGCTAGGTATTGGATTGTTCTTAAATAGTAGATTTAATATTCTATAATTATATACTAAATAAGATATCTATCTTTAACTGTTTTTTCATAACATATGTTAATTTAGAATTGAGTCATAATCAGTAAAAGGTGAGGTGGATAGTCCCTTAACAGAAGTATTTTAGTTATTGATTTTTTTTCATCATTTAAATTTTACTTTGCATTTAATTTATTTTAGTCTAATCTTAGTTGTTTATTTGCTCTATTGTTAATTTAGCTTAGTCCAATTTATAATCACTTTATAAAACTTGGAAAATTCTTTCACACATTATTTATTTTAGAATTTTGAAATACACAATTTCTTAGATACAATATTAAAGGGTCTTAATTTTATTTTTCTATACTATTAGTCAATTTAGTACACTTGCTAGACACCAATCATATTCAACAACTCAAATTCTATTATGATAAGGTAATTGTATCCTTATCCAATTTTATCTTTCTTTAATCACTTAAATCTAATTTGCCTTGACATGGAACTTTATCTATAATTAAAAATAAAAATATGTTCTAATTTTATTACTTAACCCCCTATAAATAGCCAAGCAATTTATATATTTGCTTTCTTCTTAACCTTTTTTTATCTTTTTTCCTCAAAAAAAAATACCTTCTAACTTGATCATCAATTGAGCATTCCTCATTAGAACCACTACTTATTTTTCTTTCTTCCAGGTTGCTCTTCACTTCAAGATAGCTAGGTAATGTGCATTTTCTCCAAGATCTTACCCAGTTAATAGCCCAAATTTTTTAAGCTATCTTTATTTGTTCTGGAATGGATCTTTTCTTCGATTTGAATGCTACACCTGATCCACCATAAAACTAGCTTAAAATAAACCCTCATTTGCCTCCACCACCTCGACCATTTTTTTGTTTGGGATCCATTCCCCCTCCAATGCCATTCCATCTGTAATGGTCCGAAAATGTAATTTTTGTGAATAGTATTTTTAAGCCATAAATAGTGATATCGAGGCACCTGTAATGGCTCAAGGATTGAGGAACAATGAAGGAAGCATTTTAGGTGTGATTATATTAGAAGTATTGCACATAAATTTTTAAAAGAATAAGGTTAAACATGCATACATTAGAGAAATGTAATGATGGGTGACCTCCCGAAAAGTTCCTGGGGCAAAAACATTTTATTGGATATTTGGAAAGTACTAGTGGCGACTAGTCTAAGGATGAAATTTGGAGGAAAAATGAGGTCAAATAGGCCTTCAAAAGTCAAAACAAAGAAAAAGTTATGGTTTTGATTTAAATGACCTCTAAAAATCATTAAACTTTCCAGATTTACCCTAAATTATATATATAATCATTTGACAATGAAAAAGTAATTTTACGGTAACACTAAAAATTGCCTAATTAGATCAATTTTAGTGAACTGGACTAGAATGAACTCTAATTAAACCAAAAATTTTATGGAGGCTATATTATATATTTTACAAATTTTGAAACCAATTTTGGAAGAAATTGAATTTTGAAAGTGAGAGAAATAATTTTAGGATGCATAATGGGCTTAAAATGTATAAATGGGCCAAATATGGTTGGACCAAGTCCAGCCAAAATCAGCCCTTATATATAGCCTAAAAATCTGTAAGCTTTCAGAATTCTCCCTAAGAATCTCAAGCTCTCTTTATCTCTCTTGTTTCTTTCTCTTTGGCCAAATGGCTATATAGTTTTTCTTCATCAATTTCTTCCATTTCTTCTATTTCTTTCTCTGAAATCAAGCCTCCTAAGTGAAGTTCAGCTCCCCTAGTGGATGATAGCAACCTCTAATCTTCTATAGAGGTGAAAGAAGTTGTAGAAATCAAGGAGAAAGATTATGTGCTAAAAATTAGGTAACTGAGATATTGATGGTTTTTAATTGATTTAAAGGTTCTAATAGATAGATTAGGTATGTAAAGTGAGTTTTATGCTGTTAAATTGATTAAAAGAGGCATAATTAATGGTGGTTCTTTAATGTATGTATTCAGCCACTTTAGGAATTTCATAAAAAAGAAGGTGTTTCAAGTGGCAAGAATGAAGGAAATAGATATTCAAGTGTGAAAAAATAAAGATTTAAGGTATGCGGATATAATATCCTTCTTTTTCCATTAAGTTTGTGTGCAATTAAGCATATATACAATGTGTTTATGTGTAAACCATGCATGAATAATGGAAATTAATCTTATAAACATGTTAATGGAATTTGAAAATGAAGATTTGGATGGTTAAAATGGAAATAATAAATTTAGATTGAGAAACTTTGATTGGGCCAAAAATGGTATTAGGATTTGTAGTGAAATATGCTAATGTTAATTTATATTTAAACTTGTAAATAATTAATTAATGTGTAAGTTAGTAGGATAATTAATAAATGAAGGAAAAACAAATTGGAGAGTAAAACTAAGGTTGCAGTCGAATGCACTAAAATAGAATTTTAATGTGTATTTCTCTAATTTAATGACTATAAGACTTAAAAATGGATATAGAAGTGAAATATAGTGTATAATAATTTATTGAGGATTTTTAGAGCTTAATTGAATATAAATGAGGTTAATGTGGCATTATGTACTAATTAAAGAATTTGGAATATTTTTATGCCTAAGTGATATAATGTTATGCTAAATGCCTAAACGCACGGTTTATCGATTATAGTATTTAAGATATCATTCCTACGAGGAAAGTGGATTGATTATTGCACACTATTACTACTCAATCTTAATCTTATTTACAATGTTAAATGATTTTGATTATAAAACTAGTCTACTAGTGGAATTCTAATTCTAACCATCAACTAAACCTAATTATTGATGATTAAAGAAGACAAGTAAAATAATGACATAAGTTGATGAAATAATGAAACTTAAAGTTATCCTGTTGATTTATAATGTAATCTTATCATCCAAGCCAAGTTGGATTAGTATTCTAATTCACTCTCTCAATATGAATTAGAGTGCCTAAAACATGTATAAATAATTCTAACTCTTAACTCTTATTAAGAATTAGTTAATTACAAACACATTTTCAAGTTTAATTACCAACCTATGACAATCATCTTAACACTGTAATCTCTCAAGTAATGTTATAATAATGAACTTCTATTAACTTTAAGTAAGAATATATAAAGTACCAATAGAAAATTATGATCATATATAAAGTACCAATAGAAAATTATGCAAATAAGTCTACTTGAATAAATATGAATAATTAAATCTAAACACAAATTGTTCAAGTTCCTAAAGATGTCATTCAACGTGTACAAAGAAGAAGAAATGGATGAAAGATAATAAAAGAGATTTTTTAACCCTTTTGCTCTATACAAGATAGTCTTCTTCTTTGCTATTGCCTTCTTCTCAAAACATAAATTGTACTTTATAGTCTTTTTCTTTGCTATTTCATTCTTCTCAAATCATAAATTGTACTTAAAATTTACAGAAAATTAAAAATAGTAATTGTTCTCCCTAATGATGAATAATCAATAGTTAGATCTTTCTCTTCAAACTTTGAGTCTTTTTATTGCTTTCTGCTTCAAGAATTGTGTCCCTTGAAGTGCTCCCCAAAGGTAGATGATCCTTGATAAAACACTTGCCCCTTCTAGTGACTTTTCAAAAAATATAACCTCTCTAACGGCTCCTTCTGTTGCCTCATGACTCTTGTCGTATTTGCGATAGAACATGGACTTCTAAATTGTTGATTTTTCTCTTTGCCTTGACTTCTTTCTTGCTCATTGCTTTGTTGCGCTCGCAACCTTCACCACACCCGTGATAGCATCTTCCTTTCTAGGTAGTTTTTAGCCTTTTCCTTATTTTCCTCCCTATACTTCTACACAACACAAAAAAACACAAAAGAATAAAAATACCACATTTCACACACAAAATAACATAAAATTAAATATTTTTTGACAACTTTAAACCTAAAACACTAACTTGATATGCACCAACCAACACACATCAATTCCCCACACTTAAACATTTGCTTGTCCCTAAGCAAAATTTAAGATGTGAGAACACAAAACCAAAACAAAACACACTAGCATGGAGCTCCTCATACTCAAGAAACATTTAGTGACAAATGAAAGAACCATCATCTTGCAATTCTTTAGTCTATGTCAACAAATGCCAAAGCAATATAATGATATATAAGTTTTAATATCCATGTACAACTAATCAGAGAAGCATGAGAATGCAAAGTACAAAAGTATAAACATCTTAAAAAAACACATTTCTTACAACATGTACCCTAACATGGCAAGTGTCACAAAACCTAGAGTCACTCTCTCAAACAAATTTGTCCTTACACAACTCAAATATTTGGTAGCTAGTGTTTCACTCTCATTCCATCATACACCACCACATACCATAAGCTTGTGTTAAATAAAAATCTCCACCACTAGCATAAAATATTGTACAAAATCAAAAGGGTCTTATAAAAGGTTATAACTTTGCTTAGGTAATATATGGAGAAGTGAAGCAATTACCAAATCACATAAGGCTTACAATTAAAACTTAGCATGATACAAAAGGTTTCTAACTTAATATTTGAATTCCCCTATCAATATTCACATCATTCACTTGTTTTCCTTTCTAAGCTTCAAAACTTATTTATATTTTCCATCAGAAACTAGTTTATCTTTATATTTTCCTTTCTTCTTTTTTTTAATATAATAAACTAGTCCAGTCTTATTTTTCTTTCTTTTCTTTTCTTTCTTTTTTATTTTAGTAGACTCATAACTTTAAAGGATTAAAGCTAATATCATGCCTATACAAAGCAAACTTACCTCACATGACATAGCAATACTACTCTTCCCATAAAAAGGCTCCAAAAAGAAAATTTTAATGTTAAAAAATGGATTAAGGCTAATAATATGCTCATTAAACAAAAAATTGGTTAAGGGCTCAAAATTAGCTACCTAAAGTCAAAAGGTTAGTTTATTTAAGCAAGTTAAAATAGGTTATTTTAAGTGCCCTTATCACTTTTCATGCATATTTCATACCAAATATAGTCTCAAAACTTACTCACCATAAGTTCTAGAGTAATAAGCATAAGAGAAAACTCTCTCCATCAAGAAATAATATTATCATAATTCAGGCTCAAAACTCACAAGGGTGAAGTGTAAAGTAACTTTACACAATGTTACACTCATCCAAGCCAAAAGACATGCATAAAGAAACATAGTTTAAAAAACACATACACCAATGTGCTTTACCTAAACATGACCGTCTATAGAAGTACACACATACCAACATAAGTAATCATTAATATTGCTTAAGAATTTCATCAACTAAACTCAAAATCTCAACATGAAAGGAACTTTATAAACATGCCACTAAGTGTTTAATAAAAGTTAAAGGCTCCATAACAAACATACAAACTAACTCAATCCTACAAATAGAGAACTTAATAGCTATTTCCCACACTTAAAGGACATAATGTCCTTGTTGTGTAAGAAAATAACCTCAAATGAAAAAGAAAAGCTAAACACACACATAAATAACTGAGCAAAATAAACAACACGTGAAAAATACATAAAAGGAGTAAAGAGACTCCCTTTAAGATGCTCCACTTAGAGAATTCAGAGGAAAAGGGCTAAGTTCCACATTTTGCTTCTTAAAAAATAATAGCAAATGCTCAAGCTTTTATGGCTCTTGGTCATCTCCCTTATTGTTACCTCTAACGCATCAACTTTCACAGTGATAGCTCGATTGGCTTCATCCATATCATCCAACCTCTTTAACACTTGCTTCCATCCCGCTGCACTGCTACCCTCACCAGCATCGTAATCGAACTCCCGAACATTCGTAGCATCTTCATCATCCAACTCTTCACATTCCTTAACACCAATAAAAGTAGAAGGTGCCTTGCCCTTGCCCATGCTAGATTTTTTGGTATGCTCATCAATAAAGTTAACAAGTTATAATTTCTTTAAAATGTCACATTAAGTATGGCAATTTTCTCATCCACAATAGGCACAAAACTAGTTAATTTTCCCAAACAATCCAAAATAATGCCAGTCACCATATGCCTCATCCCTATAGATTTGGTTTTAGCAACGGATGCATTATACAAACCTTCAAAAATAAAATATATAGAGCAGGGTATTTTCTTACTTTGGACTAAAGACAACACAAACAAATCCTTAACTTTTACATTGTTACTTTCCATCCTACCAAACATAGCATAGCATAAATATTTATGCAATAACAACACAACCTCATTCTTAATTAATCAATTAGTCAAATTCTTAGTATCAAAATGACTAATGCCATTCAATTGCTTTTATGCATCATGTGCAACAAAATGTTAGGGAATAAATTGAGTGCCATTCAATAGAAATCCACATCATGTATTCATGTCACCAAAACCAAACACATATTCAATGTTATTATGCCTAAATTGCATGCTAATTTTCCTATCATCAATGTACTTCAAAATCACAAAAAAACTCTAAAGCCCAATCCCGTCTAACAGGTAAATCTATTTTAACAAACTTATCCCCATTTTATGCATTTTAGGTATTTGTTAATTTCACTATCTAGCCCAAAAGTTTTTAGCAATTTAAAATCGAAATTCCAAAAGCCAACAATAGTCTTTTTAAAAAAGGTTTGATATTTCTTACCTTCATCCTCAAACAAGATAGAAAATGGACAATCATACATATCTTGTAAGATGTTCTGTCTGAAGCTTGAAAAGAAGATCCAGTAGCAATCCTTTTCTCTTTAGTCCCCATAAACTTCTAGCAAACCATATTGATAATCACAGTAGAAAAACTCAAAAGCACACTAAAATTGAAAAGCAAACAAGCAAAAACCAAAAAATAGAAACAAAAATAATAAGAAAAGGAGTAAAAGAAAAAGAAAATTTAAGAGAAAATATAAAACCCTATATAGAAATTCTGAAAAATGATTGAAAATAGGAAAGTTAGGGCTTAAAAACTATTTATAGGGAATTTGAAAAAGGGTGCAACAGTTAGAATTTTCCCCTTAAAATTTAAATTCCACCCTTTGTGGTGCTCGTGATAGAAGCAAAATTCACAGTTCATCATGCTCGTGAAAGGAAGCATGCTCACGATAGAAGCAAACCAATAAAATCCCCTTAAACTATTACACTCTTGACTAATGTCGACCTCATGAGAGAGACTAAAATTCCAAATACAAATTTTATAATTTGAAAAATCAACATGCTAAACTATGAAAATATAACTAAAGAAACACTAAACCTGTGGAACACACCATAAATTAATTAGTAAACATAAAATATCATCTTACATAACATAAAAATTAACAAATGAATAAATAACAAAAATAAAAATTAAAAAAAATTAATTAAACAATTTCTCAACCAAATAAAAAGAGATATTAGAGACCTCTTTACCATTATAATTTCCCTTTAAATATACTTTACACCTTTCACTATTACCTTAAAAAATTCATCTTTGTCATTTTTAAGCTCCAAATACCCATGGTTAAACACCTAAGTTACCTCAAATGGCCCACTCCAACAAGACCTAAGTTTTTCAGAAAACAATTTCAACTTAGAGTTAAATAAAAGCACTTTGTTTCCCACTTTAAAACTTTTATGCCTTATCTGTGCATCATGTCATTTCTTAGTTCATTTTTTATAGATCCTTGCATTTTCATACGAACTAAAGCATAACTCATCTAATTCATTAAGTTGCAAACATCTTTTAAAACTAGCCTTTTTATGTCATAATTCAAAGCTCTAATAGCCCAATAAGCTCTATGCTCTAACTCAATAGGCAAATTATATGCCTTGGAAAAAACTAGTCATTATGGTGACATACCAATGGGTGTTTTAAATGCAGTATGATATGCCCAAATAGCATCATTCAATTTATATGCCTAATCTTTCCTTCAACTAGAAGCCATTTTCTTAATGATTAATTTCAATTTCCTATTGGATACCTCAAATTTATCAATTGATTATAGGGTGATAAAGTGTAGCTACTCTATCATGCACCCCATACTTATGTAGCAGATGCAAAAGATCGATTTAGAAAATGTGCACCTACATCACTTATTATGGCTTAAGGCACTCCAAACCTTCAAAAAAGCTTCTTTAAAAACTTGAAAACGACCTTTAAATCATTAGTTGGTGTTACCTTAGCTTCAACCCACTTAGACATATAATCTACTCCAACCAAGATATAATTTTACCTAAATGACGTAGGGAAAGGACCTATGAAGTCTATCCATATACATCGAAGATCTCAACTTCTAAAATATTATTCAAAGGTATCTCATCTCTTTTCCCTGTGTTACCAACCCTTTAGCACCTATCACATTGAGCTACAAATCTCCTAGCATTTTGAAATAAGGTAGGCCAATAAAACCCATACTCAAACACCCAAAATGTTATTTTTAAGCTCCCATTATGACCCGCATATAAAGATGAGTGACAATGCATCAAAAAAGAATTTATTTCTTTATTGCTATGTCATTCCATGTGGCACAATTTCTGCAACAAGAAAATTAGCATAATCTGCATATTATGGTGCATTCAAATGCTTAATCAACATTAAAGCCTCATCAGGAAATATCTCATTAATTTCATCCTGATCCCCTATAGGTCCCTCATCATTTTCTAATCTTGAAAAATGAATGGCTATTAAATTTTCAAAGCCTTTCTTATCCCTTATTTCAATGTCAAATTCTTACAAAAGTAAGACCTATCGAATGAGACGAGGCTTAGCATCCTTTTTAGCAAATAAATACCTAAAGATCGCATGATCCGTATAGATTATAACTTTCAACCCCAACAAGTAAGATCAAAATTTGTCACATGTAAAGACAACAACCAATATTTCCTTATTAGTTGTTGTGTAATTCAATTGAGGACCCGATACTATGTGATTAGCATAGTAAATTCAATGCAAACACTTATCTTGATGCTGACCTAACACACAACCAACTGCTAGGTCACTAACATCACACATTATCTCAAAGGGGACATTCCAATTAAGGGAACTAATTATAGGTGCACTTACAAGAGTTTACTTTAAATGCTCAAAAGCCTCTACACATGCATGAGAAAAATCAAAAGGCTTATCTTTAACCAAAAGGTTAGTCAAAGGTTTAGCAATTAAGGAAAAATCCTTAATGAACCTCCTATAAAATCCTGCATGTCCCAGGAATAACCTCACACCCTTAATTGTAGTGGTTGGAGTTAACTTCCTTATCAACTTAGTTTTAGCCCTATCCATTTCAATCCCCTTTCTTGAAATCTTATGTCTTAGAACTATCCCTTCTTGAATCATAAAATGGTACTTCTCCTAGTTAAGTACCAAATTAGTCTCTTTACATCTAACAAGTACCTTATCCAAATTATGTAAACTTAACTCGAATGAGTCACCATAAATTAAAAAGTCATCCATGAATACTTTCATTATCTCCTCAATCAAATCCCTAAAAATAGTAGTCATGCACCTTTGAAAAATGGCTAATGCATTACAAAACCCAAAAGGCATCCTCATATATGGAAAAGTTTTGTAGGGATAAGTAAATATGGTTTTCTTTTGGTCACTAGGGTAGATAAAAATTTGAAAATAACCCAAAAAATCATCTAAGAAACAATAATGGGAATGGCCAGCGATTCTTTCTAACATTTGATCTACGAATGGCAAAGGAAAGTGATCCTTCCTAGTAGCCATATTCAATTTCTTATAATCAATGCAAACCCTCCAACCCATTGTGGTTTTTATAGGAATCAAATCACCATTTTCATTTTTAACTACGGTCATTTCCCTCTTCTTCAACTCACTTTGAATAGGACTAACCCAATCACTATTCGAAATAAGATAAATAATCCCAGCATCTAATAACTTAATAACTCATTTCTTTACAACTTTTTTCATGTTTGGGTTGAGTCTTCTTTGTCTATCAGCCCTAGGTTTATACTCATCCTCCATATGGATCTTATGCATTACAACATGGGGAATAATCCCCTTTAAATCAGATATTTTCTAACCTATACTCTTAATCCTCTTCCTAACAACTTCTAACAACAAAGTCTCTTGCCTTCTTTCAATTCAACATTAGGTGGACTTACAACGAATGGCGGCAAAGGCTCCTCACTTTTATACAAAAGCTTAGGCCTTCGATCCCCTCGTTCCACCTTCCCTTGAACTTTTTGTTCAATGTTAACTTCCTCTTGAATGTCATTTCCCTCTTCACCTACAGCTTCAAATACTTCCAATACACAAGCATCTACAATGTCAACCTTCATGCATACATTCTCATCCATAGGGTATTTTAGTGCTTTATCCATATTGTATTCTACACTATCTTCCCCTGTCCTTAAAATTAACTTTCCCTCACACACATCTACTAATGTACTACCAATACGTATGAAAGATCTCCTTAAAATTAATGGATATTTAGCATCATAAGCAAAATTAAGAATAACAAAATTTATCGGCAATATGAATTTATCTACTTTAATAAGCACATCCTTTATTATACCATTAGGTTTTTTAATAGATTGGTCAGACAATTACAAAACCATAGAAGTAGATTTAACATGATCCAATCCTAACTTTTTGAATATAGATAATGGCATAAGGTTGATACTAGCCCCCAAATCACACAAACACCTAGGAAACTTTGTATTCCCCAATGTATATAGAATAGTAATGCTAGGTTCTTTAGGCTTAATAGGTAAATTATTTGTGATTATAGAACTACATTCCTTAGTTAATTCTACAGTAGATACATCTTCCCAACTTTTTTTAAAAAAATCAACAATTTCAAAAATTTTGCATAGTTTGGTATTTGAGTAATTACCTCAATGAATGATAAATTAATATGCAAATTATTTAATTTATCAAGAAAATTTAAGAATTGCTTATCATTGTATTTTTTTCTTCAATCTTTATGGAAATGGTGGACGAGGTTGAAAAATTTTTCCTTTTAAAACCCTTTTTGTCGCTCTTAAGGAAGGAGTCGCACCTGCGACTATGTCTGAAATGGTTGCTATCGTACTCGTGAAATGTGTTGCACTTGTAACAAAAGGATTTCCTACATCTTTCACTGTTTTTTCCTGTAAAACTCCAATTTTATTAGACGAAACAAAATTATTTACATATTCTTTACCTGACCTTAACGTAATCACATTTATTTTCTCTTTTAAATTATCCTCCTTGTTACTCGAAAGGCATCTTTGATATCTCAAAGGTAGTGCATTGGCAATTTATCCTAATCAGACCTCTAGATTGTGAATGGATGAGACTTAATTCTTTACAATTTGGTCAAACTTAGATTTTAGCCTCTTGTGATTCTCCTTTTGTGAATTAAACTTTAAATTTATTCCTTCCAATAATCTATCTATCTTAACCTCCAATGCTTTAAATCTGTCTTATGGTTACTGGAATCCTAAACCTCATCTATTCTGATTGTTCTTATCTCCCCATGAGAAATTTGGATAACTTCTCCAATAAGGGTTGTAAGTGTTCATATAGGGGTTTCCACATCCTTGGCCTTAAATGAAACTCACTTGTTCCTCTGTACTTACCACCCTTAAATTGCAACCTTCACTTAGGTGCATTATTGTCCATAAATAGTATATGCATTTGGTAGGATTCCTCCCATGCTTAAGTTATCAATCTTGTAGGTCAAGGCTGCAACTTGTGCTTGCAAAGTGACAATTGAATCGATTGAATGCAAACCTTTAACAGGGAAAAAAGTTGATACCTTTTCTCTTTCCATCAGCCATATGCAATTGTTTATTGACATTTCTTTAAGCAAATCAATGTAGCTTCTGTAGTCTTTCTCATGAAAGAACCACTTGCATCAACATCTATAATCCCTCTAGTAGTAGTTTACTCTGTTATAGAAAGTCTAAATGACCAATTCTCTTGGAAAATTATGGTGTGGACAACTTTTCTGTAACTCTTTAAATCTTTCCCATGCCTTATACAAAGATTCGTTATCATTTTGCACAAAAGTAGTTATGTCCTTGATTATCTTTACAGTTTTTGCTAAATGAAAATATTTAGATAAAAATGTTTGAGCCAGTTGGTCCTAAGTAGTAATAGAACCTCTTGTAAGTGAATCCAACCAAGCTTTTACCTTATCCTTTAATGTGAAAGGAAAAAGCTAAGCTTGATTGCATCCGTCGAAACTCCATTAATCTTAAAAGTATCACAAATTTCTAAGAAATTTGCTAAATGGGCATTGGGATCCTCATTTAGCAAACCATAAAATTGAATGCTATTATGTACCATTTGCAAAAAGGAAGGTTTAATTTCAAACTGATTTGCATTTACCATTGGACATACTACCCCTTGTTGAGCCCCACTTAACAATGGTATATCAAAATCCATCAATCTAGGTAGGTTATCTTTTACCATGATCAGTCTCTTCTTTTTCTTTGGTTTGTGATTGCTTAAAAGAAATCTCTCTATTTCTAGATTCAACTATTCAAGTTCTTCTTGAGAACTCCTTGTTCTATGCATATACTTGAACTATCTAATCTTGTAAAATAAACAAAACAAACAAATAAATTAAATATTGTAATCCAAAATCATAAATTAAGATTTATAATGGCAATATCATCAATCATAATGTTTTCCCTGTCAACGTGCCAAAAATTGTGCTAAATCCACAAGTGCACGATTTACCAATTATAGCACTTAAAATATCGTTTTCACGAGAAAAATAGATTGATTATTACACACTATTACTACTCAATCTTAATCTTGTTTACAATGTCTAATGATTTTGATTATAATACTAGTCTACTAGTGGAATTCTAATTCTAACCATCAACTAAACCTAATTATTAATGATTAAAGAAGACAAGTAAAATAATGACATAAGTTGATGAAATAATGAAACTTGAAGTTATCCTTTTGATTTATAATGTAATCTTATCATGCAAACAAAGTTGGATTAAAGTTCTAATTCACTCTCTTGACATGAATTAGAGTGCCTAAAATATGAATAAATTATTATAACTCTTAACTCTCATTAAAGAATTAGTTAATTACAAACACATATTTCAAGTTTAATTACCAACCTATAACAATCATCCTAACACTCCGATCTCTCAAGTAATGTTATGATAATAAACTTCTATTAGCTTTAAGTAAGAATATATCTCTCGACTACATTCTTTCTCGCTATGATCATACATAAAGTACCAATAAAAAATTCTTCAAATAAGACTACTTAAATAAATATGAATAATTTAATATAAACATAAATTGCTCAAGTTTTTAAAGATTTCATTCAACATGTACAAAGAAGAAGAAATGGATGAAAGATAATAAAAGAGATCTCTCAACCCTTTTGCCCTTTACAAGATAGTCTTCTTCTTTGTTATTGACTTATTCTCAAAACATAAATTGTACTTAATATTTACATAAAATTAAAAATAAAAATTGTTCTCCCCAATGATGAATAATCAAAAGTTAGATCTTTCTCTTTAAACTCTGAGTCTTTTTATAGCTTTATGCTCCAAAACTTTGTGTACCTTAAAGTGCCTCCCCAAAGGTATAAGATCCTTGGTAAAAGACTAACTCTTTCAAGTGAATTTTCAAAAAATATAACCTCTATAATGGCTTCTTCTATCGTGCTTGCGACTCCTGTCACACTCGCGACAGAACATGGACTTCCAAATTGTTGACTTTTCTCCTTATTTTAACTTTTCTCTTTCTTTTTGCTTTGTTGCACTCGTGACCTCCATCGCACCCGCGATAACATCTTCCTTTCTAGCTAATTTTTAGCCTTTTCTTTATTTTTCTCCCTTTACTCCTACACAACACAAAACACATAAAAGAATAAAAGATACCATATTTCACATATAAAATAACTTAAATCAAATATTTACTTGACAACTTTAGACCTAAAATGCTAACTTGATGCACACTAACCAACACACATCCTATAATGACATAAATAAGATTAGAATAAGATAAATAGTAAAATGGAATTGAATTTGTAATTTAAGTAATTAACTTTAAAAGGAATGAGTTTATGTAAAGAAATAACATATTAGTTAAACATGTTACTTAAAGTTATTATGGTGTAAACTCAAGTTTGATGATGATTAAATATGTATGAATGTAAGTTAGAATGGACTGAAATGGATTGAATAATAAAAGAGAAATTTTTAAGGAAACATGCAATTAATAAGCAAATTAAATAAATCAATAATTGAATAAAAACTTAAATATAAGCAATCATATGAAGATATGGTTGGGAACTAAATTATAAATGTACAAGAATGATGTTAATCATTGAAATAACATGAAATTGAATAGTGTTGAACTTTGATAATGAAATTAAGCTTGAAACTACATAGATAGTGGATAGTTAGAAAAAAGAATAAAATAATAAACTAATAGTAGTATAATAACTAATGGTAAAGGTGACACGTAAGGATAATAAAAGAGAATTTAAGTGGAATTCTAATGATGGGAAGCTAGTAATTAAGTTAAAAAAGTAATAAGTCTAGTAAGAAATAAGAAAGGAAGTAAAAGATGTAATAATATGTTACGCTTAAATAAATATACATGTATGGAAAGTACCTATTTGCATATATGTATGTATGTATGTATGTATGTATGTATGTATGTATGTATGTATGAACAATTTCATAAGGATAATACATATGTTGCTTACAAACATGCAAGCAGATACATAATAAATATGGTTATGATGAATTAAGTATATCTACATCAAGATAAGTACAATTATTTTAACAGATTAAAGTTAGCATTTGTTGGCCTTGAAATTTATATGTAAAGAACAAATACAAGTAAAAAGCAGGACATATTGCCCTTAGTGGTCTGTTGGAAAATCTAGCTCAAGATATAATTGACTAGCCATAGGGACACTTATATCATGGTTTAAGTCATGGTGACTCGATTTGTAAGCTAATAACAGTATACCCTATATCATATGTTCTTAAGTTATAAGTATATGCCACATTCATATTCATGTTCAGTGATCCTTCGGGATTATCTCATATGTTTAGACCTTCAGGGTCCTTATCCCATGTATCTGATTCAGAGATTTCTATTGGACTAACGCTGGGGCAACTTAAGGAAACAAGGTAAAAAGTTCAAAATAAGCAAGTCAAGACAAATCAAAACTTAATAAATAAATTAAACTAATGCATTTATTATTGTGCTTGTAACCTTCATTAATGTGTTGACCTAGTAGCCATTCGATATCATACGCGTATCTCCTGAGATAATGTCTCATTCACTTAACATTTAGCCTGATTATAAGCTTGTGAAGCAAAAAAATGCAATTATACCTCTAAGTGTCAATTAGCAATGGCTGAAGAAATAGAAACTTTGCTAAAAATTTAGTTCATTCAAGAAGTATTCTATCTAGATTGGCTATTGAATGTAGTTATGGTAAAAAAAAGTCCAATGGCAAATGGTAGATGTGTTAATTTTACCAATCTAAATAAGGCTTTCCCCAAGGATAGTTATCAGCTGCCTAACATTGACCTTTTGGTGAATTCCACAGTTAGGTTTGAAAAACATACCTTCTTAGATGTTTTATCGGCTAAGCATCAAATTCCAATTAATCCATTAGGTGTAAAGAAAACTGCATTCATTATCACCGAGCCATTTAATGCTATCAGGTCATGCCCTTCGATCTTAAAAATTCTAAAGTGATTTATTAAAAGCTCATGAATAAGCTTTTATCCAATTAGTTTGGTCACAACATAGAGGTCTATATTGATGATATGATTGTGAAAAGTAAGATTTTAGTAAACTTGCCCACTGAACTCATGGAAACATTTTCCACCCTCAGGCAATTCAATCTCAAGCTTAATCCTGATAAGTGTGCCTTTGGTATGCAGTCTAGCAAGTTTTTGGGGTTTATGATTTCCAATAAAGGGATTAAACCTAACCCAACAAAGATTTAGGCTATTTTACAAATGGAGCCACCAAAGTCTATTAAGGAAGTTCAGAAGCTAAACAAGGTAACAACCATAGATTGATTTATTTCTTGTTCAACTAAAAGTTATCTCCCATTTTACAGGGCATTTAAAAATCTCAAGAACCTCGAGTGGACTTTAAAATACCAATATTTCAATTTACCCCTTCTACTTAGTTGACCTAAAGTGGAAGAAGCACTATATACATACCTTGTTATTTCAGAAGAAGCCATCGGTGTAGTCCTATTTTGAGAAGAGGCTAGGCAGCAATTTCCCATTTATTACACCAATAAAGTCTTAGGTTTCGAGGTATGATACCCCATACTAGAGCAATTGGTTTTTCCTTGGTCCACTAGCCATTAAACTTTGCCATTACTTTTAAGCCCACACTATTATAGTTCTAATGAACCCTTATCTGTGAAAGGTACTGCAAAGGCCTAAAGCATTAAGGAGACTTACTGAATAGGTAGCTTGCCTTGGAGAATTTAATGTTCAGTATAAACCGTGCTTGGCTATGAAGGCTTAAATTTTAGCTTATTTTATTGTTGAGTTACATGCTCTTTAATCATAACCAATCACTTTTTTCCTATAGTTTGTATGTTGATGGTGATGTATCTTCTGAAAAAGCTAGTGTTGGAGTTATTTTAACCAGTTTGAGAAAGATCTCAATCAAAGGGATATCATAGATAACATTCCCTATATCTAATAATGTAATCGAGTATAAAGCTCTTTGCTTTGGCCTGTAACTTCCTATTGAGGTAAAATTGAACTCCTTGCTAATTTTTTCTGACTTTCAAATTGTTGTTAGTTAATTTCTATGTAAGTTTGAAGCCAAAGGACATATAATGGTCTAAAACAAAACACTAATGGCTACTTTATTATCCCAATTGGAAAAGATAGGTGGTTTATAGACAATTGAGATGATATTGCAGATTAAAAATCAAGGTACAGATGCTCTATCTAGGTAAGCCTCCCTCAAAAGCTCAATTCAAACTGTAGAAATCATTTGACCCGCAATCACCCAATCGACCTATAACATTTATACAATTCATCTTTAGGAACCTATAGATAGTCGGCACCGCCCAATCTATCAATACCTAAGCTTGAGCACCTTACCTGATGATCGGGTGCAAACTCAAAAGATAGTTCGATAGTCTAGCCTTGTAAGCTATCTTGGATGACAAGCTTTATCGACGCTCTTTATCCCATCCTTGGACAATTTTCCTTAGCAAAGATAAAGGCAATTACATCCTCTTTGAAATACATGAAAGCATTTATGGCGAATATAAGGGCATATAAGCAATAGCTCAGAAAGCCCTATTGCAAGGGTACTACTAGCCAAATATGGAAAATGATGCTAAAAAACTTGTTTAGAAGAATGATAAATGTAAAAAATTTGGCAAAATTTATGCATTAGAAGTAAGTCCAGCAGGTCCCTATCTATAGTTCATGGCCTTTAGCTCAGTGGGGTATAGACATCCTTTAGGCCATCAGACAACGAAAGTTCTTTATTATTGCAGTGGACCATTTTACGAAATGGGTTGAAGCTAGCCACTTAATTGAATGCTATAAGTAGATTCTTAATTCATCAAAAGCATAATTTTTAAGTCACTTAAGCAAAGTAGACATACCTAAGAAAGTTCAAGGATATACATATTTGTGACAACTAAGGAATTTACAACTTATATGTTCAAAATCAAAATTAATTGCATACACAACTTCATTAGCATCCAATTAAATATTTATCACATTAATTTAGTTAAATTCATCAATTATCTTAAACTCAATAAAAAAATATACATGCATATAATCAAAATTAATCACATATACAACTTCAATTAGCATCTAATTATATATTTATCACATTAATTTAATTAAATTCATCAATTATCCTTAACTCGATCAAAAATATACATGCACATAAATACGAAAATTATAGTAATGGCATCCACAAACCTTAATTTCCTTTGCTCCCTTATTTATTCTTGTCCACCCTCCCCTTTTTTTTTCTTCCTTCTTCCTTCTTCTTGTTCGTCACCTAACCAAATTCCCATGTACAAAATACCATTAATTCTTCTTTAAGTTTCATCAAAATTAAGGTTTGTACAACTTATTTTCACTAAATAAATTGCTAATTTATAAAAGTTCCTAAATTGCACTTATTTGAAATTTTATAGAAGACATTAAATTTTTCCTTTCAAAGTTGAAATTTTCCTCCAAAATTGGCTTAATAGTTCAAGTAAAGAGTGCAGGCAATTATTTCTATGAATTTAAGGCTTAAATTAGTGGTTTTAAACTAGTTATTTCATGGGGGGAAACAAAGAAGAAAATGGAAGGAGAAGAAGTTCAATCAAGGAGGAGAAATTGCTGAATTTTTCATGAAGTTTTTATGATTTTATATGGTGGAATAAAGGGTCAGAATTTAATTAGATACCATTCAATCTAACAATTCATAGTGTGGCAAATGTTATTTCCTCATAAATTTCATACTACTAGTTTAATTTCCATCAAAATATCTTTCATAAAGATAAAACAAAATTATTTTTTGGATGTGTGTAAAATTTTGGATCAAAACTGTGTTATTTCGATAAATTTTTTGGTAGGAGTGAGCATTTGGTCGGTTCGGTTTTGGACCGAACCGATTGAATCGAAAACTGAAATTCAAAAAATATAAGAATCGAACTGAAACCAAACTTTTTAGAACCGAAAACCGAAATAATTTTGATCGATTCGGTTCGATTCAATCCGTTCTGGGTCAATATAGGCTTATTTTTTATTTGATTTTTAACCTATATGGGTCCATAAATTAAATTAATTTATATTCAATAAAATAAATTCATTTAAAATAACTAAAATTAAAATAATATACATAAATTTTGTGGAAAGAAATAATATACAAATGGAGGCAACCAGACAATAAGTGAGCATTATATATTTTGTGGGTTGTGCTTGCTTATCACATATATTGTCATTTCCATTCATTAATTGCCATGGAAATTGTACTTCCAAAATCCTTTTTTTATTTATTTAAATTACAGCTATTTCGTTTCAAAAAAAAATTATAGAACAATTTATTAATTAATTTAATAATACACAACTATTAAAAAAATTATGTGGTTTGCAACTATAAAATTAATTTTGAAAATTATTTGTTCTTACGTTATAATATTACTAATATTGGTTTGATTTACAAAATTAGCAAAATGTCTCTCAAATTGACTATAACTAATTTGCCTTAGATTTTAATTTTTGAGCCAAATGAAAATGTAACTTCTAATAAATATTCATTTCACCGCAATATCCCAAAAATACTTTCTTTTTTTTTTAGTTTTTCTTTTGATGAATTTTTATTACAATTATATAGTAAAAACTAGATTTTTTTGTCACCCAGAGAAAAAAATATTAAAAACAAGAGTATTTTACGGAACTAATGATGCAAAAATAATGATAAATTAAAAAAATTAATTGTAAAATAAATAAAGAATGAACAATAAATTGCAATTAGGCAATACTATTCTCCTTATCTTCCCCGTAAATTTATTTGTCCACAAATGCACGGCCAACATGTGATTGTTAAGAAATGACAGCAGCTTTCAGAAACTTTTGATAGTACAAAGTTTTCATATAATTAGAAAAAAAAAAGATTAAAGTATAATAAAAAAAGTGAAGGAAACGTAATATGGCCCCAATGGAATTGAACTTGGGAACTTGTGGCCCCTTTCTTAAGTTTCACACCACTCATTCACTTGTACACTTTGTTATTGTTAAGACTAAAAAATATATATATGTATAAAACTTTGGTGGGTTCGGTTTTTTTGATTTTTCAATTTCAAGAATCGAATCGAACCGAATAAACCGATTTTTAATTTCAATTCAGAATCGAACGAACTGAAAACTAAAATAACCGAATCAAATAGACCAAATTAAATTTGATTCGATTCTACACATCCCTATTTTTTGGTTCATCAATAAATGTACAATCCGATAATTCACTTTTATATCAAATTTATTTTTGTTTTTTTTTTACATTAAAATTACCATTCTATCATTTATAATAGATTCTTATGGTCGGATTAATTTTTGAAAGTTTTGGATCAAATTTTAATCTTGGTCAAATCCAAGATCAAAGTGGCACTATTCACATAGAATCTACATTTCATTTTTATCTTCCAATTTTGAAGCCTTATTTAATTTTGATTTCACCTTAAATTGCATTATTGAACTCTCCATTAATCGTACTTTAAGTAAAATGCACTTTTAATTACAATAATTATAATAAAAATTTTAATATTGTAAATTCAAATTAAACCACTTTAATACTATAAGTCATAAAGTCAAAGTATATGTTGTACAAATTAACTGTCATACACCGCCGAAATAATGGTCTTCGCTAACATCTTTTTTTATATATGGTAACTTTTACTTCTGAATAGTTAAATTGTGATGGTTAAAATTACAAAATAGATTGAATGACCAATGTTATTAAAATCGGATCGATCGGATCAGTTTAATCACGAATCGATAAATTAATTTGATTGATTTGATAACTAAAAATCGTAAGGAACTGGTATTAATAGGATAAAAACCATAAGAAACTAGTGAAAATCAGATCGAAATTGAATAAAATCAGGTATAACCAAAAAAATCAGTTTGAACCAAAAATATCATTTTTTGTTAAAAATATTTATATAACATTATCTTTTTGCTTAAAAAAATATAATATAAATATAAAATATTTGAAATTAAATTTTAATATATTTTTTATGAATAAAATAAAAAATTATAATTTATAATTAAATAATTTTGTTAAGTATTTGTAATTTTTTATTATATTTATCTTAAATATTCGTTATAAATAATAAATAATTTAAAAATATTATTTTACGATTAATATTTAGATAATAAATATATTTTTTTAATTATTTTTTATTTTTTATATAATTATAATTTTATAATATTTATAAAAATTTTAAAAATAATATCATTTTGAAAAAACAATTAAATTTTATAAAATCAATTGAATTAATAATTTTTTATTTTTTATTCGATTCGGTTTTCATAACAATTAGAACTACAATAGCCCCTCACCAAATAAACGGAAAAAAAGTGCTCAACCCAGAAAAAAAAAATAGTGGCAAAATTATTTCCAAGAATAACCCTAGTCAAAGCAAACTTACTGGCTTTAGGCTTTAGCCGTGCCAGCACAAGTCAGTGAGAATTGATTGACATATGGAAGTTACTAGCCCAGACCTTTATCCAAATCTAATAATATTTCTTTTCTGTCTTTCATTGCACGTTGCTGGCTTTTTATTCACCGTCCAATGTCAGTCTCTCAAGCTCCCTTACACATATTTGCACTCTTTATAACTAACCTATTTTCTTCTCTCCGAAATCACAAACCAACCAGAAACAGAGAAGAAGAGGGGGCAGTTATGGAGAATAATAATGCCTCTTCTTTCTCTACTCTAACCTCATATCTTCATGCTCTGTCTCAGACCCATACCCGTTTTTCTCGCCGGGCTGCTTCTGTTTCCACTTCTTACGAAGAAATGAGCCAGCTCAAAGGCCGCTCCGGTTCAGAAATGAGCAAAACTCTTCGTTGGTATGACCTCGTCGGATTCGGAATCGGCGGTATGGTTGGCGCGGGCGTTTTTGTCACCACCGGCCGAGCTAGCCGTCTTTATGCTGGCCCTGCCGTTGTACTCTCATATGCCATTGCTGGGGCTTGTGCTCTCCTCTCTGCCTTTTGCTACACAGAATTTGCCGTTGACATGCCCGTGGCCGGCGGCGCTTTTAGTTATCTCCGTGTCACCTTTGGTGGGTATTAAATCATTTCTTTAAAATTTTTCCGCGTACATGGTTGCACCAGTTGTCTTTGGAACTTATACATTCGTGATAACAGGTGAGTTCGCTGCGTTTTTAACCGGCGCTAATCTTATAATGGATTACGTGATATCAAACGCAGCTGTTGCTAGAAGTTTCACCGCCTATTTAGGTACAGCAATTGGCATGTCCACATCAAAATGGAGGCTAGTGGTCCATGCTCTTCCCAGTGGCTTTAATGAAATCGACATAGTCGCTGTACTTGTCGTCTTAGCCATTACACTCATAATTTGTTACAGGTACGGGTACCCATTTTAAATAAATATTATAATTTCTTTTTATTTTAAGAATAGATATGGATAGTGACTTATTTACAAAAATTGTTAATTTCTCTTCAGCACCCGGGAGAGCTCATTGGTGAACATGGTGTTAACTGCGTTACACATTCTATTCATAGCTTTTGTGATACTAATGGGATTTTGGAGAGGGGATTGCAAGAACTTCACGGAACCCGATGACCCGAAACACCATCCATCTGGGTTTTCCCCATTTGGAGCTCCGGGTGTGTTCAACGGAGCAGCCATGGTCTATTTGAGTTATATTGGATACGACGCCGTTTCCACACTCGCTGAAGAAGTCCACAATCCGGTGAAGGATATTCCAATCGGTGTTTCTGGTTCTGTTTTTCTTCTTACCATTCTTTATTGCCTCATGGCCGCTTCGATGTCCATCCTCCTCCCTTATGATCTGGTAATTAAAGACACTATTTCCTAATTAGCATGTAATTACTGAACTCTCCATTCAAACTTTTTTTTCTTTTTGACAAATTTTTGTACTTTGATTTTCTAATGATATAGTGGAGTTGAGGACCATGCAGATCGATGCTGAGGCGCCATTTTCAGCAGCCTTTAAAGGAAAATCTGACGGCTGGGGATGGGTATCGAGCGTGATAGGGGTGGGGGCCAGCTTTGGAATTCTAACATCATTATTGGTTGCAATGCTGGGACAAGCAAGATACATGTGCGTGATCGGACGGTCAAATGTGGTCCCTGCATGGTTTGCTAGGATCCACCCAAGGACATCAACGCCTGTAAACGCTTCCGCATTTCTTGGTACGTGTTCCTTTTGGACTGTGTGTGTACGTGCTTATTTATTTTATTAGTAATATTAATAATTAATTTAATAAATGAATAATTTAATTTTGTCTGTTCACATTGAGGATTAACCGTTATGAAGAGTGTGGCGGGGAGGTTTTTAGTGGGCTCGATGTGCGTGGTTCGTGCGTCTAATATGGCACAATATTTGGTGTATTTGTCGTTCGATCTTGTTGTTTAATGCAAGACGTTTAGTTAATGGGACCCAATTGAAACTGTTTCAGTTTGGATTATGAATTATGATGTGTTATCCGCCGTTGGATAATCCACGGGATGATTTGGAATCGGATTTTTTTTTTTTTTTGGGTTAAGGTCTAGGCTATTGTAAAAACAATAGGGCTATATAGAATCATCTCTACAATTAAATATGGAATGCCAAAAAAAAAATATTTCATAAGTTTTATTGATTTTTTCTTTTAATTTGTTTCAAAATATTATTTTATTTCATTTTTATATTATGGTTTAAGAATGTGCATTGATCAATTCAATAATTCAATCGAACCGAATTAATTGAAAAACAAATAATTTACCGAAATAATATAATAATTTGGAGCTTTTTTTAATAAAAATTTTGTTGGAAAATCATTCAAAAACCCCTAGCTCCTAATTCCTAGTTATTTCTTTTAAAGTACAAAATTGCATTAGAAAAACATCGTGTATGTATGAAGACAAATTGTCTGCACCTTTGATAATGTGTATAAACTTGTCCCTAATTGGCCAACATTGTGAAACAATTATTTTTGTCTATGTGCCTTTGGAGGGTCCAATTTCTTGTATATTCAGATAATACCATTTCTCGCAATAATGGTTTGTTAGTTCTTTGTTGATATAATCAGGATTGGCTATGGATAAATGGTTCGCAAAAACAGTCATATTTATAATTAAGTTATTTAAATTATATCCATTTTAAATGACATTGTAAATTTTTTTGTTAAATCTGATTATTAGTAATATTTATATACTTTTATACTGGTTTATTAATAATTATTTTTTCGAAAACAAACAAAAAAATACAAAATAAAAAGAAATATAATCAATATATTTATAATTAAATCACACTGCTCATAAACAATCAAATATCAAAATAAATCAAATTATAACAATCATAATAAAAATTAATATCTATTAAAAATTTATAAAAATATTGATAGATAATTGAGTTGTTATTGTCATTGTTGTAATATTATGCAAATTTGCACCTTAAACCTCAAATAATCAAAACTGAATTTAAATACTTTCACTTTTGATTGCAGGTATATTTACTGCTGCGATTGCTCTTTTTACTGATCTAAATGTTCTTCTAAACCTGGTGTCTATAGGAACGCTCTTTGTCTTCTACATGGTAGCAAATGCTGTAATTTACAGAAGATATGTAGCTATAGGGACAACTAACCCATGGCCTACCTTATCCTTCTTATGTTTATTTTCTTTTACTTCATTAATATTCACTCTTATTTGGCATTTCATCCCTCAAGGCAACCCAAAAGCCTTTATGCTCGGAGCTTGCACTACAATAGCAATTGCTATAATCCAAGTATTTCATTGCACAATTCCCCAAGCTAGAAAGCCTGAGTTCTGGGGCCTTCCTTTGATGCCATGGATACCATGTGTATCTATCTTCTTGAACATTTTTCTGTTGGGATCTCTCGATGGCCCATCATACTTGCGCTTCGCCTTCTTTTCGGTTCTTGCTGTTCTTGTTTACATCTTCTACAGTGTTCATGCTAGCTTTGATGCCGAAAGAGAAGGACGCTTTAGTCAAAAGAATGCCGAGATTAGTATTGTTTAGATTTCTACACATGGATCTTTTTCCTTCTTAACATAAATCGATTACTAAGAAAGTTTTTGATTTTCCATTTATTTATTTATAATTTTTTTGAGTTATTGAAATTTTTATTTGGCACGCTCGCATTATCGAACGATTTAAATGCACATGCAGCAGATTATATATCACTCGTTATTTATTGAATGATGGGTATCCTTAGAGGGAAGGAAAGAAAAAAGATAAGGGCGTAGAATAGGATAATAGAGGATGCAAGTTATGCACAAGTGGCAACCTATATAGTTGGTCGATGAAAAGTAGTAAGCTAAGATCCTTTGTATATCAAATCATGTGATCCATCAACTACATTAAGTTTCTGTTTTTTTGTCTCTTTAGGTAATTAATTATTCAATGCATATTTTATGAATGAACTTTATTTTATTTTATTTTTATTTTATTTTTTGCAAGTGTATAGGTAAAATATAGCTTTTCATGGTTATTTTTACAGTTTTTTTTATTTTTTTAATACAAGTCGTGGGATTGAGGTTCAAAATTGAAATTTCACAATTAATCACCAAATCAGTTCCACCGATTTAAAATACAGTGGTTCTCATTTAATTCGATGGTTCACTTAAAACTTTATTTTTTATTTTTTTCAAGGAGGTTTTGTGGTTTATTTGCTATTTTCTCCATTTTTTTTATCTATTATTTTTAAGTAAAATTTAAATTTTATTTATATGTCACTTTTAAACTTTCAATATAATTTAATTTACTTTTTTAATTTATTTTTCTTTTTCAATAAAGTCAGAATCAATTAAATTTTATAATTTAATTTTAATCAAATAATTTAATAATAAATTTAAATTTATTTATTATTTTTTAATTTTAATAAAAATAACAAAGATGACTGATTAAAAAAAACGAAGGGAGTGATAATTACCTTTCAACTACCATACTCAAGTAACAAACTAAAAATAAATTAACCATAGAATTCACTTTTCCTTTAATTGGCCGACTTACAGTATTCCTGTTCTTTCCACATAATTTTTCTTTCAAAATAGTTTATTTAATTTTCTTATTAATTTGTACTGTTGGAAATCTGTTTCAGTCTTTACCGAAAAAAAAAAGAAAAAAACTTTTTCAGTAGCATAAGATAAATATAGGAAGAATGTTAAAATTGTGATTTGGACAAGTTGGTTGGGATCGATTACTATTGTTGGAAACAATAAATTCAATTTATTTTTTATTTTTCAGACTAGAAAGTCCGAGAACAAATTTCTGCAATTTATCAAATAGGTATAAGTATTAATACCTTTTTTATGAAATCAAATTAAAAGGAAGAGCAATAAATTTAATTAGTGTATCCATCCATCCATTGCTCGGCGGTATCAAATATTATGTATGCGGCAAACTTTTTGGTGAACCTTGAATATACAGGATTTTTCTTTTTAAATAGAAATATGTAGATACATATTTATAGAAAGTTAATTTTACTTATGGTCACTAAACTTACATTTAATTGTCCAAAAATTACTTACTTATTTTTTTTATTTAAATATCACTAAACTTATCACTTTTTTTACAGAAAAAATTATCTTGATAGGTTTACGGCGATAATTTTTGTCGAAATACTGACGTTGCACGTCATGTCATATGTCTTAATACACATGACACGACACGTCAGCAGCCACATCACCGAAAGAAGTCATAT
Organism: Excoecaria agallocha; assembly: GCA_037975025.1. Classification (NCBI taxonomy): domain Eukaryota; kingdom Viridiplantae; phylum Streptophyta; class Magnoliopsida; order Malpighiales; family Euphorbiaceae; genus Excoecaria; species Excoecaria agallocha. Next base: position 57,948,407 of record CM075813.1, on the reverse strand, counting down.
CAAACGACACATCATATATCTGGATACATGTTACTTCTTCCGGTGACGTATTGTGCCATATGTGTCCAAACATATAACGTGGCGTATCACTAGGGGTGAGCATTTGATAGGTTCGATTCGGTTTTGGACCGGACCGATTGAATCGAAAACCGAACTTCAGGAAATTTAACAACCAAACCGACACCGAAGTATATAGAACCGAGAACCGAATGGACCGAAATAATTTCGGTCGGTTCGGTTCGGTTCGACCGGTTTTGAGTCAATATGAGCTTTTTTTAATTGGGCTTTTAACCTATATGGATCCATAAATTAAATTAATTTATATTCAAAAAAATAAATTCATTTAAAATAACTAAAATTAAAATAATATACATAAATTTATTATATTATATCTATAATAAATTTCTCAATAATTTATCAATTTAAATTTCATTTTTTTATTTATCAATTTCTCAATAATTTATCAATTTGAATTCAATTTTAACACTATATATCACTGTATAACTTGTAAGTTGCGGATGGCTTTCTCAACTATAAAGATATCAAATTAATTAAGCGTAATTATAAGAATTTCTTAATTTAAAATAATATATACTTACAATTAAATTATAATTTTATAGTTTATTTGCAACTATAACTCTCTTGAAGCATTCAACTATATATTAGCTCCTAAATATACACATCAATTTTGATCATTCTTACTCAAATATCATGGACGTTAATTTCACTAACCATGGCTAATTTTAATTTTTTTAAAATTATATATCATTCAATTGATTTTTTGATAATTTTAAGATAAATTATTAAAAATTTGATTTTTTAATCACCGTTAGTCGAGTTTATTAAACTTATATAAATATTTCAAATGCAAATTAAATTAAAATATATATATTGAATTATTGATTTAAAATGAACTCAAAATTTAGATTTTTCATTATTTAAGAAGTTAGATTTGTTAATATTCGATTGAAAATTAATTATCCAAATTGAAATTAAAAGAGAAGTATGGTCATTTCAATTTTAATTTCAAAGGAATTAATGTGTGTTTAGACTTTAGAGTCTAATAAAGTATTAGACATTTAGACAAATAGGATTTAAAAGTAACTAATTCGTGGAATTAATTTCTGAATTTAGTCATCAATATCTCCGCCGTTCAAATTTGACATCAATTAAAAAAATAATCAATTACTCACTGTCAAATTAAAAAATTTAATTTATTAATTAATGCATTAGTTAGAATTTGATATTCAATAATCTACTATTATATATATATATATATATATATATATATATATATATATATTGGCATCAATTAAAAAAATAATTAATTATTCATTGTCAAATTAAAAAAATTAATTTATTAATTAATGCATTAGTTAGAATTTGATATTCAATAATCTACTATTTTATATATATATATATATACACACACACAACTGTGCCCACGCTGCCAAACATTTGGCTTAAGAAAAATTTAATAGCCATGACGCTTGGAGTGGGATTTGAACCTTGGACCTCAAGGAGTTGTTTTTGTTTCCTAAACCATCAAGCCAACTTATATTAGTTGAAATATTTATACTATAAAATATATATAAATAAAAACTTCGGTCGGTTTGGTTCCTTCGGTTTTTCAATTTTAAAAATCGAACCGAACCAAATAAATCGATTTTTTATTTCGGTTCAGAACCGAATGAACCAAAAACCGAAATAATCGAACCAAATAGACCAAAATCGATTCGGTTCGATTTTCGGTTCCAGTTCGGTTTTGCTCAGCCCTACGTATCACATCAGTATTTCAGCAAAGTTCATCGCCAAAAACCGGTTGAGATAAGTTTTCTGCAAAAATATGATAAATTCAGTGACATTTAAAATCATAAAAAATAAATCAATTATTTTTAGAAAATTAGACGTAAGTTCGGTGATTATGGATAAAATTAATCCTATTTATAGGCTTACTTTCATTTATTGTTGTTGAATTTAATAACCACTTGGATATAAAATAAATTTTGGTTCCACAAAGATACTTCAAATTTTAATATATTACTAATAAAATGATTGAAATTGAAAAATTATAAATTCAGATAGAACATTCACATGATATGTTATAAAAGGTTTCTTAGGCCATTTTTGAAATATTACAAATTGATGTGGTTTGCTACATCATACTCATATGTCATGTCCATGATTTTCCAAATAAAATTGATTTTAAATGTCATATTCAACAAGTAAAAATATTTTTGAGAAATTTTTTATTATTTATTTTGTTTGTTTTTTTAATGAAGTGATTATTAAAATATGCAGTGACTATAAATGAAATTGACTTATACTTATATTGTAAAAGAAGGATTGATAGTAGGGGTGCATGTAAATTGATTAACCAATGCATATATATATATATATATATATATATATATATATATTAAATTCAATCCATTGATATCAATTTTTTAAAATTTAGACTATTAACAATCAGTTAATAGCTAATCAATTGATTATTAAATGTGGTCCGTTCATCATTAGCCATTGATTAACCTTAGAAGAAACATTAAACATGTATAATTGCCTCGTACTTCTTAAAAAAATATGCATACATAAAATAAAAATATAAATTTTAAAAGTTTTTGAATGAGTTTAATTAGGATACGTGCATGACTCTAAAGATGAAAAATTAGTCCTGATATAAAATTGAATATATCAAAACAGAAAATAAATCATACGAAATTAATTTCATATTAGAACTTTTCTTAATTAGAAAATCTGCCCATTTAATGAAAATTAATGAGGACAGAATTAGGTAACTGATATATTAAATGGGGGCATTATTTTTTAATGAATATTTTGTAACAATCAAATCGGTATTAATTTTAATTAAGGAAAAGAGTTGTCTTAATTGGAGTCCGATAAATAGGGCCAAGATTCTACAAAGAAGGAATGTGAATTCTCTCCTTTTACCGAAACTCTATTGATTTTACTTCAAATTTGTGTTCTCTCTAAATTTGTGAGGTTTTTAGTTCATCCAATAATACTTTCATCTTGATATTTGCAATTCGTGTATGAAAGTTCAGCCGGTAACGCGAAACAAGTGATTTTAACTTCAACAGAAATTGCGTTACAAGAAGTAACATATTTTTTCTTTTCATACCATATATCGTGGTATATCTAATAGTTTTAAATATAAAAGTACAAATAAAAATAAACAAAATTAAAATTTAATATTAATATAATAAAAATTTACATAAATATTCTGCAAAAAATAATTCAATATTGATTTATCACTCATCAGTATTTACAAGTGGGTTGATTTTAGTAATTAAAATATAAAATATACTTATATTTATATAAAATGAAATGGTGATTTCAATTAAAACACGAAAGTTACTTTCATACGTGTGCATATATATATATATATATATGAAAAATTAAATGTAAAGATTAATTAACAGTTGTACGTCGACTTTTTCAAATATTAAGTTTAAATCTAAATCTAAATTTAAATTTGTTAATTATAATTTTTAAAAATTAAAAATTACATTTGCATCCCATTCTACACAGTAACCGTATAGACAAATTTGATCTTAATTTTAACCACAAATAATTGGGGGACATTAACATGCGGATTCCTTTTATCACCGCTAGACCTGATCGCCAGCCCACCCTTAAAATTTTCAGGTTTAAACAAATATTTTTACGTACAAGTCGACTCTGATCCGAATTCAAAAAAGCATAGTTATTAAAATCGGATTGATCCGTTTAATCATAAACCGATAGATCAGTTAATTGATTCAATTACTGAAAATTAAATTAGTAAAAAACCGGATTGAATCATAAAAAATCGAATTAAACTGAAAAATCGGAGAATCGGACAAAATCAAATTTTTGCTAAAAAGTGTAAAAAATAATTATTTTTTTATATATTTTCACCCACCCACATATATATATATTTTCATTATTTATTTATTTATAAAAAAATTAATATTTTAAATTCTAAATATATTACTTAATAATTTAATATATTTATTATCTATTTGGATCATTGTAATAGTATATTAAATTATTAAGTAATATATTTAAAATTTAAAATACTAATTTTTTTTAAATAAATAAATAATGAAAATTTAAAATATATATATATATATATATATATATATATATATTAAATTTTTATTATTTATTTATTTGAAAATTAATATTTTAAATTTTAAAAATATCACTTAATAATTTAATATACTTATTATCTATTTGAATTTATTGTAATTAAATATAATTATATTCATATATACAAGATTAATATTTTTTGTGTTTACTTCATTAGTACTCCATCTAAAAATGAAATTATTTTCGTGATATGATTGTATTTTTATGTTTCTAACATATGATATTCAAAAATTTATAATTAATCACTTGTAATAAAAAAAATTAAAATTATATTTTATAATTTATTATTAGAATATTTGTGATATACATTTAATGTTTGATGAATATTTTTAAATTTTTATAAAATAACATTTAAAAAATTATGATAATTATAATATTTTAAAAATAAAAAAAATCGGTTGAATCGATCGAACCATAAATCTTCTGCCTTATCGGTTCTTTATCCGGTCCGATTTTAATAATATTGCAAAAAAGTTGAAAAGACTTTTTTAGGTCTGGCTTGGAAATTGAACTTTTACATATAAATTGTGGGTTTAGATTGGCTTGGCCCCACCATGTATTATTTTTATATTTTTTCTTTAATTATATAATTTAAAACTCGTACAAATGAAAAATAAATAAAAATTCATACTAGATATGAAACTCCGTACATATATTAATATATTAAATTTGTTATAGTATATTTCTATAATTTTATATAATATAATACAATAATTTATATAATAAGATTAATTTTTCATTTAAATATTTTTACCAAGCTAGCACTATTCGAACCCTCCACACCAAGCTCATATTAGGTCCGCATTTCATTTATATGTATTTTTGAATAAGGACAAGAAAATGAAAGATCCGATGAAATTTAGTCTAATTTAAAAAATAAACGGATCTAATCACCACCTCCTAAAAAAAGAGAAGAAATTCTATTGTAAATCAAGAATATGAGAGAATAACAAAGGGGAAGTGCTGATATAATGGCACTTGGTGAAGGATAAGATGCTTGTGGATAAGTTGCTCATTATTGGGTATGCACTAATTAATTAATTACTCATTTCGTTTTTTTATCTATCACTTTTAAGTAAAATATAAATTTTATTTATCAATCACATTTAGATTTTTAATATAATTTAATTTATTTTTTCAATTTATTTTTTTAATAAATTCAAAATTAATTAGATTTGATAATTTAATTTTAATCATATAATTTAATATTAAATTTAAATTTATTTATTATTTTTTAATTTTAATAAAAAAAATAATTGATAAAAAAACGAAGATAGAAGTAATTAATGGTAAAATTTATATTGGATAAAGTTGGTACATATGCTTCAATGTTCGGTCGAGCAAAAAGAGCCATTGACCGGTAAAGCTCCCACTCGACCCTTGAGGTATTAGATCTTTTAAAATTTTGATGTCCTGTAAAATTTATACGAACATGACGTTTAGAAGAAGAGAAAAATTGAAAACAGAACAACTACACTTAAATTATTTTCAAATAGTCAAAACTCACGCGCACCCAAAGCTTATAAAAGCTGATCAATTTTGAAAAAGTAAAAGATGAAATTCTAGAGAAAGCTTGATCAAGACTCACCTCCGTTGTTCACGAGCTGATCGAACTTAAAATAGTTGCATCTCTTACCAAAAAGTGCATGCAAATAAAAGCAAATAAGATAATGCTGTCTTCTAGGGGTGAACGTGAATTTACTAATCAGTTAATTAATAATTTTATTAATAAATTTATTAATTTTATTTAACCGCTATACTGATTATGATTTTTAATTAATTTTTTATCGATTAACCACTAAAAAAAATTTAACGTATAAATTTAATAAATAATGCAATTCGTAATATTATTTTTAATAATAAAAAATATTTTAAAAATAAAAAATATAAATTCAATATAATATCCATTAAAAAATAAAAAATAAAAATAAAAATTTTATAATTAATTATAAAAATTAAATATATTCAATATAAAACCAACAATAAATTGCTAATTATACACATAAAATGAATAAATAATAATAATAAGTGATAAAGTACGATAAAAATTTTATCTGTAAGAGAGAGAGTCAACGGTTGGGTATCTGGTCAGATGATCGATCCCGCAAAAAAAATGAGTGTCCGATCAGACCAGACGTTAGTACTCCGAAACTTAAGTTAGTAGCTTTCTAGAGAGATAAATTTTAGAGAGAGAGTCTCAGATGTTTAATACCTGGAGTCCTTATGTTTTTTGCTATTTATAGGAGATGGAGGAGTACTTGAGTACCTTGGGACGTGATAACTGACGGTTGGAGCAAGTGAGGTGCAATGTGACAGGGAGCAGGTGAAAGGTACGGGCGTTGGCTTGTGTCAGTGAACTGACAGGACGTGTTATCCCATCAATCCGATCGGACATCGTGTCTTCCTGTCTTGTCTTCCAACTCACATTTTACCTTTTTGTTGATGGGCTTTAGACCCTGCTAAGTGCTGTTGGGCCAACTTAATTGGACCTTAGGAGATATTTTTTTCATAGTTATCACTTATCCCCCCTCAAAAGGATCCAATTGAGCGATTTCAAATTTTTGGCGGGAATTTTTGATTTTTTTTGGGAGGCGTCCATTTGAAAAGACGCATCCGTTTATTTCAGACAGCTGTTATGCATTTAATGCTTGTTCGCGTGCCGAGGGCGACGCTTTGTTTTTCGTAACATAATAATGGATTGGCAACACATGGCAGTCATCCGATGGAGAAGCGCTTGGAGTATTCTAGAAGCTTTCAGCCTATAAATAGGTGACTTCAGTGCGAGTTTTTCTCATTTTTCAACGATTTTTAACAAAATTCTGCCAAATTTTTTTTGTGAACTTTGCAATTTGAAACCTTTAGCAACAAATTCTTGGGCTATCGATTACGGAGATTTCAAAGTTTTTGCGAGATTACCCAAGTAAATGATCATTGCCTTCGATTTTTCTATTTCATTCATTACATATACTCTTTACTTTCCCCCCCCCCCCCTCCACCAAAGATGGCTTCAAGCAGCAGCCACTCAATCGATAGGAGTTTTCTTGAAGAATACAAGAATCAGAAACCTCTTGCTCATCCTTCGCGATTGACAGAAGAAGAAGTAGCAAGAATCCCCTCTCAGTATCATTTCCCTGCAGAAGTGTTTGTGATGACTTGCCCAGATTCGATGGCGGTGACGGAAAGGCCTTTTGGCTATGAGAGGAACGAATGGTTCATCTGCCATTTATGGAGTTTGGACGCAGGGATGAGACTTTCCTTTGGTGTGTTCGAGATGGAGATGCTTAGGGGTTATGGAATTGCCCCTAACCAATGCATTTGAATGGGTGAAAGACAGTGGCCTGCTTCAAGATCCTGTGCAAGATAGAAGCGGTGGCTCCAACTTTGGACCTCTTTATCCATTTCTTTTATATTTTCGATCAGAGTGAAGGGTCGAAATACTACTTCACCAGCCGACATCAGCGAAAACTCTTCACTGTCCCATCTTTGATGAAGGGTTTCAGGGAGAGATACTTCTTAGTGGGTATGGTCGGCGGGTTTGGAGTACCATTTATCCGGTCGAAAGGGGCCACCATATTGAAAGATCATGCTGTCGGTCGATCTATATACGAAACCGACATCAAAAAATTGATGGATGCAGTGGTGAGGAACGGACAACCCTTCAACTCCAATTTTCTCCTAGCGACGTTGATGGGATCCTCAAGCTCTGAGGCTGGCGAGAATGCAGAACGTGAGCATTTTACTGAGAGTGAGGGGGAGGGCATATATTTTAACAATTCACGCATTGCATGCACATTTAGTATATTTGTTTTGAATGAATTACTTATCTTGTTTGATTTTGTAATGTAGTTGTTGGTGAAATGGCGAAAGGAGATGACGCTGCGAAGCAACTTGCCGATAGGGCTAAAACCAAGAGGGAGGCCGAGCATTTGTCCAAAAAGGAGAGAAGATTGACCGGCGTCTAACAAGTGTACTAGATCGGCTAGTAATATAGAAAAATATAATTATAACCTCAAAATATCGAACCTAAGGAAAACATATGTTTGTGTGAATGATTTTGAATTTTAAAACAGAATTTGTGTGAAGAAAATACAAAAGAAATTACAAAGTTGTGATGGTTGAATATTAAAAACTAAAAAACAGAATTTTAAAACTAAAAATAAAATAAAACAATTGAAAGAGTTGAAATAATTTAATATAAAACAAAAGCAAGCAAATAATTAATTGAGGTAAGAATTAATATTAAAAAGCAACTTTCACTAAAAGACTATCCACTTTAACCAATATTATTATGACTTAATCAAAAGAGAAACACAAGTGATTATGAAAAATTCGGATAAATAAAGCCAGATAACTTTTCTCAAGATTATCATTCCAAGCATTAAAATTCTCTTATTCAGAACAATCCAATACTTAGCATAAAAATCTGAACTAATCCTCCTAGATGTCTATTAAATTCTTTTTCAAGTAATTTAACTTTCACCTATTCTTAGTTACACCCTTCTTAATCTTAACTTACTTCAATTAACACAAAACTATATCTTATTAAGATTATAATCATGCATTAACCTAAATAATTTAACCTAAAAACATGCATATCAATGATCAAACCAAAAACCAATTATTAATCAATATTTAATTAAGTTAACAACCAATCTTTAGCTAAATAATGATAAGATTGTGTCTAAGAACTAAGAAATAATCAAACTTGTATTAAATTTAATCACAAGCTTAAGTCGTAACAATAAAAGTTAAAGATTCAAGTATCTTTTAGCAAAAATTAAATAAAACTACTCACTACTCATGTTAAAAATTAAAACAAAGCTTTAAAGAAAACAGTAAAAATAACAAAGACCAAAAACTACGTAAAAAAACTAAAAACTAATGAACTCTTAAGAACTAATGTTGATAATTGATTCCTTGTTGCTTCCCCTTTTTCTGGCGCTTTTCGACTGTATTTATAACCTAAATTTCTAGTTTTCCACAATAGAACAGAAAAAATAACTCTAGCTTAATAGGAAGTTTTATCGACTTTAACTTTCATTTTCACCCGGTCAAGTATGCATTTCCTTCTTGGGTTGCACTGCCAGTTGAAGAAAACTTCTTTGGTTTGCACAGCTAAGTGAAAATTGCTCTTCTTGCAATACACGGCTGGGCACAAAGTAATTCATCATACGACCGGGTAGTAATTTCTTATTTGCTTTAAGTGGCTAGGCATAGTTCATTTTGCCTTTTCCAACAAAACTTCAAATTTTCACTCTTCAATCTAGAACCAAATCACACGGCCACTTTAAATTTTCACCCGGCAGTGTTAAAAGCTTCGAGACTAAAAGCTTAACTTTTGATCATCAATATTTGAAATTTACACAATTACCCTAAAACTTTGTATTTTTCTTAATTAAATTTTTTTCTTCAATTTTAACCCTGAAAAATACCAAAACTTACAATTAACTCCAAAAATATAAAATTAACCAATTAAACTCCAATTTAACCTATTTAACACAAAATTAACCTAATTAAATACCTAAAAACATACTAAAAATATCATTAATTTCACAATTAGCAAATATCCCACACTTAGACTTTACTCGTCCTTGAGTAAGTTAGAACAATCCAACCCTCAAAACAATCAAACTTGAACAAAGAATTATGCATTTTATAACCAAGCTTAGCATTTAACAAAAGCACTTAATATAATCTCTAAATAGAATAACTTCAATCAAGATAATACAAGTTAATTTCCTTGAGTGTGTGCATGACCAAATTATTTTAAGTATCTTATAAATCAAAACATCAATACAACTACATAGTGAAGTTTAGAATATATGAATGCATATGCATACAACCGATTTCGCGCTTGAAATTCTAGATACACCATAAGCCTCCCTTTAGCACCGAAACCCAAAGGTCATCTCCGCTAAACAACTCAAAAACAAAGTTTAGAATCACTTAGTTCTTTCAAAGGTTGTAATGGGGCTAAGGTTATGGTTATCAAAGAATGGATAAAATATCAACAATAAGAATGGCCACTCTAAGATAAAATAGACTAACAATTCTAAACACCCCATTAACTCAAACAATAAAGAACTAAACTTGCTTAACCTTACACAATTCAAAACTCTTATGAGACAACACAACTTAAAAGTCTCTCAATTTCACTATTCATACCCTTTTGAAGTCATATCTATTTTTTCCTTATAACTACCCCACACTTAAGATTTTGCCATACATGCTAACTTTATTTTCAATATTTTTCTTCTCTTTTTTTTCTTTTCTTTCTTTTTTTTTCCTAGCTTTATTGTTGGCATTACAATAATATAACATGGGTAATCACAAGATAACAATTTACTATTCACTTGACTTCAATAATAGCCATTGAAATAAGATAAAACGTCTTACTACACCTATCAAGATACCCAATTTCCATTAATCCATCCAATCTTAGAGTGGACAATTCTAGAAGGGAAGATAAAATTTTTTTAGGCTATATAGTAAAATAAATGAATGTAACAAGAAAAATAAATATGACACGCATTAAGCATACCTCTTTAGGCTCAAATTGGCTTTCAAAGGATAAAATTTCACAAGGGTAGGAAAAAGGTCTTTTAGAAAGCTTAACAAGAAAAATTTTTGCCTAAATCATATTCTAAGTTGTTTGAGTTGCTCATATGCTTCGAATGGTGATGAGAAAGGTTCTAGTGCTCTAAATTTTCTTACTTCACTATTTCATTGCATTGTTTTTCTCTAAGTTCAAAACTGGTCTTAAGTTCTTTTAAGAAAATGGAAACTAACAAATATTTATCATGCTGAAGATTAAACTATCTAAAGATTCATTAAACAATAAATTTATTCTATTGCTAAGCAATGGTTCTAAACATGCATATTCTAATATTCTAGTTTAACATGTTCATAGTTTTGAAGGAAACCAGGGCAAACTAAATTTCAGTGCAAACTAAGTGATAATTTTGAACTAATGATACTGCTAACTAAACTAACTATTTAAAGTACCTACTAATAACATTACACTAAAAGTAAAAGTTATTACAGTACTTTTTAAAATAACAAACTAATATAATTAAAAAATAGAAATTAGATTCATGAACAAAAATAGAGGTAAGAAATGTCTACTTTCTGAACCAAAATTAAGCTTATTTGAGTAAGCTCTACCCCTTTCCAAAAATTTTGTTGTCCGCAGCAAATGTAAAGAGTCAACTAAGGTGATGGAAGAGGCGGTGGAGGATAATGCTTCCAGAAATCATGCATGAATTTCTCTAGGGTCTACTTCACCTCAACTATAAAATCTTGCATTGTATCCATCCGACCCTGCATCCTATCCAATCAAATCTGCTGGTGATCCATCCTACTACTAAGCTGATTAAGATGTACCTCCAAGTCAGAAGGAAGAGCGGCTTGAGGTACCTCAGCGGTGGGTCATCTTCAGGTTGCTCATATTACGCATCTTGTTACACATCCACACGAATACCATTCTCCCTTAAATATTCTTCTTTGGTGGACTAGTGACATCTAGGTTTAGTCATCAAAATCTTCTTGCACTTAAGCATGATATTATCAATACATTCTATGTCACCAGGAAGAGGCTCACCAAAGGGAAGGTTATGCTCAACAGCCTGGGCTAAAACAGTTGCTATCCAACCAATAGATATGGCATGAACCTTGGAAGGTCGCCTTTGTAATTCCTTAATCTTCTGTGCTAAAATCAAAGCTCCATTAATTTGAATACCATCTACCATACACCTTAGGAGCATAATCTGTGAAGCATTAAGTGTGCTCAAGCTACCTAGATTATTAAAGATACTCTTAGATAAAAACCTGTGTATGATCCTCAAAGCATGATCCCTAAGTGTATGAACTTTAAGCTTGCCCCCTTGACATGGCTCTGGATTTAATGGATCTCAAATTTCCTCCCAGTTCTCCTCAACCGAAGCATTAGTTAATTCGACTGGAGCATTCGGTAAGAATCCTAGATGCTCAGAAAGTTGTTGAAAAGTCATGGAATACCCCTTCTTACCCAATCGAAATCCAACTTTTCCCGTGCTATCATTCTCCCCTTTAAAGTGACATTCAAACGAATAAAGGAAATCTCTGGCCAAATTAGGAAAAACTTTGACGTTACGACCAATAAATTATTCCCAACCAATACGTTGAATCAATGGTAGGATTCTGCCCAAAGATCTCCAGCATGAACATCAAGCCAAAGGCGACTAAGAAAAGCTGGCTTGACATATTGATGTGAACTGAAGTATTCGTACTTTGCATATTTTGCTTTATCAACATAGGAAGGGATGTGAATACTGGATGAGCTTGATGCATCAGATTGTTTTGCTTTTTTAGGTGCCACTGCAAAAAGAATGAAAAAGGTGAGAGTGCAAAATGGCAAGCTTTAACAAAGAAAATAAAAGAAGCAAAGATGCACATATAACGGTAGAGGCATATCATGGAATGAGATGAAGGAGCATGTAATTAAGTGATGGGGACAAAAGTAATATGTCAGTTATTAATATAGTCAAGCGGGGGTCAATATCTATGCTGTCGACGATGCCAAAAGGCAAGGAAATGATGGGTATTCATGGACAAGTTTTAGCCATCAAATGTCATGATAAATGGAATTAAATAGACATGAATGAGCATGAATATAAATGGGAAAATAGCGAATCATGCTTGCACAACCCATATAAGCCAAAAAGAGAGCAATTGATAAACCCAAATAAGTGGAAGACTAAATTCGATATTTTATCGAACAAGTGGTGTGCTCTTGTTTGAGAGATAAATTGAAGGCCTAGATGAAGTGCTTTAGCCACCAAATTTAACATGAAGTATTATTGACAAGTAAATTAAGGACACAACAATCAACATTGCCAAAAGAAATATTTATGAAGTAGATAGAGCATGTTGAAATGTGATCTAATATATGTGAATATTTGAGCAAAAAGGGTATTGGCCAGCAAAATAAAAACAAAAATGAGAGAATACTTACTTGAAATCCAACAAGAAGTAGACCATAGCAAAGAAATTTGAGTGAGTTGTATGTATGATGGTGTGGATGGAGCAAATAAATGGGAAAGAAGAATAAGAAAGAAAAGATGAAGAAGAAGAAGAAGAAGAAGAAAAGGAGGAGAATGGAAAGTGGTGGCCGGTGGTGGGTAGTGGCTTAGATGTGCAGCCACGATTGGTAGGGAGAATGAAGAGGAGCGGGTGTAGCAGTGTGGGGTGGGAAACCAAACGATCACGGTGAGAGTGTGTGCGCGTGAGCTTATAAAAGGGAAAGAGAAAATTTTAAATGGAAGAGCAGAAGGGGGGCGCGTGGTCACATGGGGTTTTGGTCTTGGGGTCACGCTGCTGGGTGGGGAAATGAAGCAAGAGAAAAAGAATAAAAAGAAACAAAGAAATGGGCAGAAGGGAGTTAAGTGGTCGTGCAGGGAAATGGGCTTGGTGCCACACGGCCAGGAAAAGAAGAAATAAGGCTGGGCAAAATTTTTTACGAACGAAATAGATTTGGGCAGAACCTCCTTACGTGGCCGGGCAATGAATTTTCCTTAGGGTCACCTGGCCAGGCAAAGAGCAAAATAAGAGGGCTAAAAATTTTGAAGCTCCAATTTTAATCTTTTTTATGCTACTTCTAACCATTATTTTTCTTCTCTTATAATTAATGCACAATTTGCCAATTAACACCCAATCAATGCCATAATTTATAGTTTAGCCTAATTAATCAAGAAACACTCAAATTAATGCCCGCTCTAAAACTTTTACTATTTATATTTCAAGACTCTCTCTAATCCAATTAAATTGTGCGGCCCTATAGTTCATGAATCTAAATGACACAAAGCAAAAACTAAAAACACATAGACAACAAAATTTAATTGAAAGCAAAAATTAAAACAAAAGAGAGTAAAGAATTTAGTTATGAGTTTAAGAGTCCTCAGCTACACTTTGCAAACCGTCTTAATAATTTTGAGGCACAATAGGTGCCTTAGCAATCTCATGTTGTCTAACTTTATACGGTTTGAGCTGATGACTGTTCACCTTATATTTACGTCTGTCATTTGGATTCTTGATTGTCACTACTCCGAATTCATTGCTTCTCAAGACTTCATATAGCCCAAGCCATTTAGATTTCAACTTTCCTGGAAACAAATGAAGACGACTATTATATAAAAGCGCTAGCATACCAGGAACAAAATCTTTTACCCTTAAGCACTTATCATACCAACGTTTGGTCTTTTTCTTGTATAGTGCTGCATTGTCATACGACCATTGTCGACTTTTATCAAGTTCGTTGAGCTGTAATTTTCTTTTTTCCCCTGCAATTTTCAAATCAAAGTTAAGAAATTTTGTAGCCCAATAAGCTTTATGCTCTAATTATACTAGAAGATGACATACCTTTCTAAAAACCATTCGATAAGGAGACATGCCTATAAGGGTCTTAAATGCAGTTCTATAGGCCCATAGAGCCTCATCTAATTTCTGAGACCAATCCTTCCTAGAATTATTGTTTTTTATAGAATTGATTTCAGCTCCCTATTAGATACCTCTACTTGCCCATTTGCTTGAGGATGATATGGGGTAATTATCTTGTATTTTACTTCAAATTTTTTTAAGCAAAGTTCTAAATTGATGGTTAACAAAATATTTGCCTCTATCACTTATTAAAGCTCTTGGTGCTCCTAACCTAGTAAAAATGTTCTTTCTAATAAATTCAAGCACTATACGGACATCACATGTAACGGCCTCAACACCGGATTAGCTGTGAACAATATTTTTCGATAGTGAATAGTATTTTTCGGGCCGAAAAGTGCACCTGAAAGTGAAAAATATTTTATTGGACCATCGGAAAATATTGGTCATGGTGAGTCCGGGGTTGAAATTTGAAGTGAAACCGAGGTCAAATGGATCTTGAAAAGTTAAAAATATGAAAAATGTAGCGAGTCAATTTTTATTATTGAAAAATTAACTAGACTTTGTATAAATATTTAAAAATAGTAAACGAATTCCAAAAATTACCAAAATTGCAGTTAAGCCTAAAATAATATATAGATTATTTTGATTGCAAAAAGTAAATTTTTCTATAACACCGGTATTTTTGGATTGGACTGATAAATTTAAATCGGACCGATAATGGGCTCCGATTGAGTTAAAAATTTATGTCCCACCTATTTTTGATGTGATAAAAATTATGGAATCAATTTTAACGTGAATAGGAGCTTTGAATGTAATAGCAAAAGTTTTAGGGACCAAAATAGTAAAATTATGGATAAATAAATATATATAAATAAATATATGAAAAAAAATAAAAAAAAGAGGAAAAAAGAAAAAAAAAAGGAAAAAAGAAAATAAATGTCGGCAAATTTGTGTGGCCTAGTGGCCACAATCAAACAAAGACAAAATAAAGAAATAAACAAAGACAAAAAAAACCATGGACCAAATGTAAAGAAAAGAAAAAAAAATTTACCGTTTACCGCTAAGTTTCGCATCGAAAAATACTTTTCTGATAAGGGTGTTACATTTAGTGGTATTAGAGCAAAGGTTTAAGCAGTTCTAAGATCGGAGTGGGATAAGGTTAAGTGATAAGTTTGTCTGTATATACATGCCAATTATAGGTGTATAAGTCTTAGGAATCTGACGTGTACGTGCTCCCCTCTTTGTTTTAAATATGAAAAGTTGTTGTTTGATCGAAATTGTCTGATGTGATAGAATTGATTTTGTATAGTAAAGATAGTAGTGGGTGAGAATGAAAGTATTGCTGCTTGAGGCTTCTTGGAGGTCAAAGCAGGAAAATGAAGTATTGACTGAACTGAAAGTAAATGTGAGAATTTAAGTGCCTATATGGATGAGAAATAGTCCAAAGAGGGACAAAATAAAGAGTATGCTAGGAAGTTAAAAAGGAATTGTATATTGAGTTCAGATAAATTGTAAAGGACACAGAGATACCTTGACTGGGTTGTCTTGATGTAAAATGCTATTGCGCAACTTGATACAAAGTTGAGGTTGTTTAAAATGCTCCATACACCTGTCAGTGATTCCTTTATAGATGTGGGGATTTGATTGTACATTACATAGTAACGGGATGGGTTGTAACATCTGCATTATATGAGAATACGTGACAGTATTCTATTGCATACATGGAATCATACATTCATTGCATAGCATTTCATCTTGTTTGACAGCATCTGATCTGCATCATACTGTGTGTATAGGCCCCACTTGATAGGATGAAACTGACAAGGGATATGATGAGCATAGGGACGACCTAAGAATGATACGAAAACTTGTGTACTCAAGATTATTTTCTGTATCTGATGTAGCTCTTATAAGTTATTGGTCATGTCAGTTAGATTTTCTAACGCATCGACCACCTTTGTGAATTGATAGGAAAGAGTTTTTCACCTTTACTTAGATCCATTTTAGTGGATTTGAGTAATCACCATCTGATATGTTCTGAGATACAGGAAGAATATGATAAGTATTTGAGAATTGTTCTGTAAGTATTGAATAGTGAATGTAACCTTTGGTTAAATATGGAATTCTTGAATTTAGCCGGGTACAGCAGAAAAGTTAACAAAGTGGCTGGAACCCTCAGCAAAAGAATCCGTGTGCGATAAGGTGAATGCATTTAAATGAATATGTATGACTGCATAATGAGTAAGAATGATTACATATAATGTTTTCGGTTCTTCAAGCAGTGAATATCAATTTAAGTTTGGCTCTAGATGGGGGCATTCGTAGTTGAGTTCTAAGTGAAACCGATATTGTATATCGGGTAGGAAAAAAATGGATCAGAAAGAGAATGTTTGATCGATAGTCATTGTGAATAAATAAAAAGATTTTTATTGAAATCCACTGAGATTGTACTACTTTGCATCCTGAAAATTATTAGATTTACCAAGATTACAAGCTTAGTATTGAAATTCAGGTTGAAAGTGTGATGTGACAGGTATTGTGAGTGAATGTTTGATGTGTCAGCAAATGAAAGCGAAACATTAGATTGTTTCTGGAATTGCTTCGACTTATAATGATATCTGATTAGAAATGAGACAATGTGATCAGAGATTCTGTTATCGGATTGTCTGTGCTTTAAAGAGAAAGGATGCTAGATAAGAGATTAGCGATAATCTCAATATTAGCATAGTGATCCACCCTTGTACTGATAATCAGTCGGAGTGAAAAATTTAGATAATAAAAGAATGATTGTGAAAAGTACTTGCCCTATCAAGAGAAATCTGACTCTTAGTGAGGCATTGTTGAAAAGAAAATGTCGAATTCTTTATGTTTGACTTAATTAAATGTAAGGAAGTCAGCAAAAGTTAATTTCATTTGAAATATGAAAGAAATCTGCACACAGGGTTATATGACATGTGTAAAAAAAGACTGATAAAGATTTTTGATAACGAGATTGTTTAGCTTAAACATAAACGAGTTTCATTAGCAAAGATGCTTCGGAATCATTGAATGTTAAAGAAGTTTCGATAAGATAACTGTATAATATCCTCTACTCTTCGATATAAGTAAATTTCGAGGACGAAATTTCTTTTAGTAAGGGAGAATTGTAACGGCCTCAACACCGGGTTAGCTGTTAACAGTATTTTCTGACAGTGAATAGTATTTTTCGGGCCGAAAAGTGCACCTGAAAGTGAAAAATATTTTATTGGACCATTGAAAAATATTGGTCATTGTGAGTCCGGGGTTGAAATTTGAAGTGAAATCGAGGTCAAATGGATCTCGAAAAGTCAAAAATATGAAAAATGTAGCGAGTCAATTTTTATTATTGAAAAATTAACTAGACTTTGTATAAATATTTAAAAATAGTAAACGAATTTCAAAAATTACCAAAAATTATAGTTAAACCTAAAATAATATATAGATTATTTTGGCTGCAAAAAGTAAATTTTTCTATAACACCGGTATTTTTGGATTGGACTGATAAATTTAAATCGGACCGATAATGGACTCCGATTGAGTTGAAAATTTATGTCCCACCTATTTTTTATGTGATAAAAATTATGGAATCAATTTTAACGTGAATAGGAGCTTTGAATGTAATAGCAAAAGTTTTATGGACCAAAATAGTAAAATTATGGATAAATAAATATATATAAATAAATATATGAAAAAAAATAAAAAAAAAGAGGAAAAAAGAAAAAAAAAGAAAAAAGAAAATAAATGTCGGCAAATTTGTGTGGCCTAGTGGCCACAATCAAACAAAGGCAAAATAAAGAAATAAACAAAGACAAAAAAAAATCATGGACCAAATGTAAAGAAAAGAAAAAAAAAGAAAAAAAAAAGAGAAGTTGCAGCGGCGAACCAAGGAAGAAGAAAAGAAAAAAGAAAAGGAAAGGTGAGACCGGCAACCACCGGCAGCCTTTCACGCCGGCCACCATCGCGACGGCGACGAGCGGCGTGCCCTCTTCCTCTCATCGGCGTCCGACCTCCGTTGTGGTGGTCCGATCGTCGAGTTTTTCCTATTTTTATTTTAAATGGGTTTTTTGTTCGTTTCGGCGAATCAAGGCATCGGATGAGGACACCGCCACCACCGATCAACTCCCCGCGACGAGACGAGTCTTCCGGTGTATTCCATCGCTCCTCAAACACCGGCGATCGGTAGATCGGAAATGGGTTTGGCGGGTTATTTAAGTGAAGATTTCGGCCAACCAAGGAATAATTTGGACGCATGACCATCGAAAAAATGAAAGAGGGGATTTCGATCTACAAGGTGGCAGTGTCGGATTGTCACCGACGAGATTCCGGCGACGCTCCGACGACGCTCCGGTGAGCCTCCGGCGAGCAAATTATTAAGAAAATCGAAACGAATTCGACCGTTAAGGTATGTGACTACGAAATCTTTTAATTTTCCTTAATTTATTGAATTTTTCCTTTAAATTTATTAAGGAAAAATATTGAATTATTGATTAATATTGAAATTAGTATTATTGTTGTTCAATTAAATTTTAATTAAGCCTAATATAGTGTATAAATTGGGTTAAGAAAATTTATTAAGAAATTTCCTTTGTGAATCAAAAATTCTCTTGTTAAAGAAATGAATTATTGTGTTGTAAATTAATGAAATTATGTCCTAATTGATAGAAGATGAAATAATATATATATATCCATAAATTGTTATGGAATTTATAGAAATTTATATGATTATTTTGGAATATGTATTGAATAATGTAATTGATCAAGTAGAGAATTTTTGTTGATTATGTTATATAATGATAATAAGTATAAAATAAATTGCTTATAAATTTTTAATGAAATTTACGGAAATTTAGAGAATTGTTAAGTGTATGGTATATGATGAATTATGTTAAAATAATTCATGAAATAAGAAAATATGACAATAATTGAAAAACAATGTTCACATAAATTTTTACGAAATTTATGTGATATATGGATTAATTTAGAAATAAATATGGAATATACGTAATTGAAATATTGAATTATTGAAAAATAATTCAATAAACAATTAAAAGCTGATAATTTAATGTACATTTTGTTTAAGAAAAAAAAAGAAGAGATTAAATGATAAATTTGCAGAAAATAAAAAGTATAGTGAATAAATTAACCATAGTAAATGATTTGTGAATAGTAATCGTATGAGTGAATAGTAACCATATAAGTGAATAGTAACCGTATAAATGAACAGTACCTAAAGGATTACAAAATAATTCATAATTCGAATAAAACGGTGAATTATTATAAATAATTCACAACTCGTACAACGTATTGCAATTTTCAAATAATCGCAAATTTAGACCGAAAGAGTAAGAGATTGACTAAAAGTCAAAAAGTGAATAAAATGACTGTAAAAGTATATTTTTGAATTGTAAAGAAATAATTCAATAAGTGCCAAGAAAGAAAAAAGTGAATTATCCTGACTTAATTCACAAAATATGAAAAAAAAATATATCGAGAAAATAATTAATTAAATTATTTATAGTGAATTATTGACAAATAATTCACGCAAAAGTGATTGAAAAGAAAAAGGAAACGAAAAGAAAAAGTTATTGTATAGTCGATAGCACTAAAAAGAGTGCGATTGACAAAATGCACTGTTTTAAGCAAAATAAAAGAAATTAAAATTATTGAAGTTTGAAAATCCTTCATAAAGTTTTTGACTGTTTTTGCCCTTAGCAATAGTCAGGTAATGATATTCTTATTCAGGATATAATTGGCTAGCCATAGGGACACCTTATACCGCGGTGCAAGTCATGACGACTTGCTTAGCTATGAGTAGGATCTTTGATCTCCATAGCTTCAGTGTAAAGTGAAAGTGAAAGTGCATCTGTTTTCTGTTCTGTGAGACTTGATCTTCCGAGATCATTTCTCTATCTGTTTAGTGGGACCTTTGGGTCCATGTTCCGTATATCCTTTTTGAGAGTCCTGTCATATTGCATTAGGGGCATATTGAAAAGAATAAATCGAAAGTGTAAAAGTAATTAAATGTAAATGTTATAAATGACAAAGAACTTGATTGAAAGAAAATGAAAATTTTGGGATAAAACCGAAATTGTTCCCAAAGGTTGTATTTAATAAGCAATAATGATAAGAAAATGGTTATAAAAATAAAGTGTTTATGAAAAGACCCATGAAATTGAATTTGTAATTTGTGTACCAATTATTATTTTAAGAAAATAAAGAGTTCAAAAAATAGTGCTAATTATGTATTTAAAGTCAAACATGATAATACTGTATTTAAGTGTAAACATATGACTAAATAATAAATACTGGAAGTAAAGAGGAAGTGAAAAGTAAAATGATCAAAAGACAAACGATTGTTTAGTTAAAATGAAAAAGTTTCATTTAAAAAGAAAAGAAAATAAAGATTTGTATGCAGAGTGATCCAAAATACTTACATCACATTGCAATAAAGACTATAAGCCTAAAGATTAAAGTAAATTAAAAGAATAGATAATGGAAATCGTATTTGAATTATCTAATGGAACTAGGAACAGGAAACTTGCCATTAAAGACATAAGTATCCATGTAACTCGTAAAATGAAATGACAACTACGTCAAGTGATGCAAAAGTATAGAACAAAAGATAAGTAAAAGTAGAAGTAAGAAACGAAAAAGGAAAAGTCAATTTGTAATCGAACCACAAGGAAAGTAATGTAAAGTCAATTGAAAAGTATACGAACAAAGTAAAACGGTTAAAAAAAATGTTGGTAAACAATGAAAATAGTGTGAAAGAAATTAAAAGTAAATTTCTGATAAATAAGAATAGAAGTTTGTACAATTTATGTAATTATGTTGAAATTGGAAAATTCTAGGATTAGTAGTCACCACTGAGCATTTCTAGTGCTCAGCACGTAGTGTTTACTGCATGCAGGTTTTGAAGTGTTGATGGAGCTTGATACACGGAGAAGCAGAAAGCGAAGATGAAGAAAGTTAGTTGTACTTTTATTTTTAGTATTTATGGCATGTATATACTTAGACAGTGAGAGTACATAATTGAACTATATTAAAGGTACTTTTTGTTAAATAATAAATGTTGTTGTTCTGATAATGTCAGTTAAACAGTTGTAAATGACTATTATTGATATATGATTTGTTGTGCCTCTGAGAGGCTGTGTGGATTGTTTGAATTTTTCAGGAGGCTAGTAAGTTCTAGCCATTGTACTGCCGAAATTTCGTAAATTAAATAAAATATTAAATTGTATCAAAGTTGTTTGGCAATGATTGAAGTTTGAAAAAAAATTTACCGTTTACCGCTAAGTTTCGCATCAAAAAATACTTTTCTGATAAGGGTGTTACATCACAAGTTATAATGGCTATGGCTTCAACCCATTTACTAACATAGTCCACAACTACTAAAATATATTCAAAACCAAAAGAATTGGGAAATGGTCCCATAAAATCTATACCCCAAACATCAAAAAGTTTGACTTTAAGCACATTATTCATAGGCATTTCATCCCTTTTAGAAATATTCCCAACCCGTTGACATCTATCACATATTTTAATGAAAGATTTGACATCCTGAAATAATGTTGGCCAGAAAAAACCTGATTAGACGATCTTTTGTACTGTTCGATTAAGTCCGTGATGGCCTCTAACTTCTCCTCTATGGCACTGTTGCATGATAGCTTCTTGTTCCGTTTTTGGTACACATCATCTTAGCACTTGATCCGAGCATATTTTGATGAGGTGCGGATCATCCCAAAGGTAGTGCTTGGCATCAACTTTAAGTTTTTTTCTTTGTTGCCAAGTAAACTCCTTAGAAAGATAACCACCTACAAGAAAATTAGCTATAGTAGTGTACCATGGAACTGAGTTTTCATAAGTATAACAAGCACAAATGTGTTTATAAAAAAATAGGTCAGAAATTTCTCTCTTTTCAATGCTAGCATGATCCAATCTAGATAGATGGTCAGATACGAACTTCTCAGCTCCTTTCTTATCCTTAATCTCAATATCGAATTCTTGGAGTAGTAAAATCCATCGGATAAGCCTCAGTTTGGAATCCTTCTTCACAAAAAGGTACCTCAATGCCGCATGGTCTTACCACATCGTAACTTTGGATCCTAAGAGATAAGATCTAAATTTTTTGAAAGAAAAGACTATCGCCAAGAGTTCTTTCTCTGTGGTTGTGTAATTGACTTGAGCTCCGGTGGGTGTATGGCTTGCATAGTAGATGATATAGAAAATCTTCTCCTTTTGCTGTCCTAAAATCGCTCCGACTGCATAATCACTTGCATCACACATAATTTCAAATGGTAAGCTCCAATCGGGTGATGCTATGACTGGTGCACTTACTAAATTTTGCTTCAATAAATTAAAAGCCTGCAAACACTGAGTATCAAAGTTAAATGCAACATCTTTAAGCAACAAATTAGAAAGTGGCTTGGCTATTTTAGAAAAATCCTTAATAAACCAATGATAAAATCCGGCATGACCAAGGAAACTTCTAATACCCTTAAAACTAGTCGATGGGGGTAATTTTTCTATCACATATATTTTAGCCTTATCGACTTCAATGCCTTTTTCAGAGATTTTATGCCCTAGGATAATTCCTTCTCTAACCATGAAATGATATTTTTTCCAATTTAGAACAAGATTTATCTCTTGACACCTCTTTAAGACCAATGCAAGATTATTTAAACAAGACTCAAAATCATGACCATAAATTATAAAATTATCCATGAAAACTTCCATAAAATTTTCAATAAAATCATGAAATATGGCCATCATACATCATCGAAATGTGATAGGTGCATTACAAAGACCAAAAGGCATCCTTCTATATGTAAATGTTCCATAGGAACATGTGAATGTGGTCTTTTCTTGGTCTTCTAAGGCAAAAGGTATTTGCATATACCCCGAATATCCATATAAGAAATAGTAAAATCTATTTCTTGCCAATCTTTCTAACATTTGGTCAATAAAGGGTAATGAAAAATAGTCTTTCCTAGTGGCATTATTTAATCTCCTATAGTCAAAGTATACTCTCCATCCCGTTACTATACGTGTAGGAATTAACTCATTATTTTCATTGGTTATTACAGTCATACCCCCTTTTTAGGCACACATTGAACATGACTCACCCAATTACTATCAAAAATATGATAGATTATACCTGCATCAAATAGTTTTAATACTTCTTTTTTCACTACTTCTTGCATAGCTGGGTTGAGCCTTCATTGGGGTTGCACCACCGGCTTGAAATTATCTTCCATGGGTATCCGATTTGTATAATAGCTGGGGCTAATCCCTTTCAAGTCGGATGTTGCCCAACCAATCGCTCCTTTATGCTTCTTAAGGACTTCAATGAGCATTTCTTCTTCCAAGCCTGTCAATAAAGATGAAATAATTACAAGTTCTACATTATCCTTTAAAAATACATATTTCAAATGAGATGGAAGTGTTTTAAGTTCAGAATCTCCCTTAAGAGGGGACAGTTCATCCTCCATTTTTTCACTTTCACTGTGTTTTTTTTCTAGATTATATATCAACTTCTTTTCCTTTGCTTCCGATTCCTCCATTTCCTTGGGATGCATCAAACATTCTTGAAGTTCATCATTGAGAATGATCTCTTCTTGCTTTGTGTCGACACACTCTTGAACATCATCAATAAAATAAATGGATTCTTCAAAGTCATATGAGGGATGTTTTAAAATCTTATTTACGTTAAAGACCATTTCTTCCTCATTGAATCTTAAGGTAACCGTTTTCTCATGAACATCAATTAGAGCTCTTACCATGTTCAAGAAGGATATTCCCATAATCAATGGCACCTTTCTATCCCCCTCCATATCCATTACTACAAAGTCCATGGGAAAGATGAAATTTTTTATTTTCACCAATAAATCCTCAATGATACCCTTGATTTCTTTACCGATCTATCCGCCAATTGAAGTATCATTCGAGTTTCCTTTAGATCACCTAGGTTTAATTTCCTACAAATTAAATAAGGCATCAAGTTAATACTAGCAACCAAATCACACAAAGCATGCCCAACAAAATTTCCTCCTAATTCACAAGGCAATGTAAAACTACCAGGAGCTTTTAATTTTTTAGGAATTTTGTTTGTTAATATAGCACTACAATTACTAGCTAATTGAACCATTCCTATACCTTCTAGCTTTTTTTTTATTAGTGCAAAGTTTCTTCATAAATTTAGCATGTTTAGGCATGTGTAATAAAGCTTCAACAAATGGTAAATTTATATGTAGCTTTTTAAACATGTCTAAAAATCTACTTAATTGGTCATTTTGCTTTTCTTTTCTAGCTAGAACAGAAAAAAGGTAATTGAGACTTATCAAGTACAATAGAAACAAGTTTTTCTTTATCTTTACCCTTCTCAACTGTAGGAGGCACTTTCTCAATATTTTTAAAGTCAGGAATACTTACCTCCATTGTCAGTTCCACCCTTTGAGAGGAATTCTTACTAATTCCAGTCTTTTCTAACTCTTTTCCACTCCTTAAGGTGACTGCTTTAGCTTCCTCCTTTGGATTACGGTCCACATTGGATGGAAATGTCCCTTGAGTTTGGTTGGATAATGAATTGGCAAGTTGCCCCATTTGGTTCTCCAGATTCCCAATAGATGCCTTTTGATTCCTCATCCAAATATCTTGTGATTTCCATCTAGCATCTTGATTGGCTAAGATTGAATTTTGGGAGGCCATGAAATTTGCAATCATCTCTTTTATGTTGGATTTCTTCTCTTGTGGAGGGAAAGTTTGAGACTTTTGAAAACCAGATGGTTGATGGTAGGATTGTAATGGGTATTGGTTTGGGTAGTATGGTGGAGCTTGATTTTGGTATGGGGGATGGTTGTTTGAAGGTTGATTATGGTTAAAAAGAGGTCTAGGATGAGGGTTAGAAGATGAAGCTTGATTACCTTCCCTCTATGAAAAATTTGGATGGTTTCTCCATTCTGGGTTGTAGGTATTACTATATGGGTTCAAGGCATTCACTTCTTCTACCATTCCTTCACCATTCTTCATTCTCAATGCTCATTGAATTCCTGCATAAGCATCAACTTCATTAGACAACATGAAAACATTCTTAACTTTAAGCTTATTTTTTTCTCTTAAATGTTATTTTCCCATTAATTCCATTTGAGCTTTTAACATAGCTACTTCATCTATATTATGAACTTTCTGTTTTCTTTGTGCTGCTCTAGAGGTTGCCCATTGAGCATCATTGGTAGTCATTTCATCAAGAAGCAGGAATGTTTCTTTAGGAATTTGGTTTATAAAGCTACCATTTGAAGCTGCATCTAACAAGGATCTTGTTGGTTGATTGGTACCTGCATAGAAAATATGCATTAATTGATAAACAGAAAACTCATAATATGGACAGCTTTTAAAAGTCTCATAAATCCTTTCCATACTTTATGAAATGGCTCTTCATAAAATTGTTGGAAATCATTAATTTGTTTTCTAATGAGGGTTGTCCCACGACTGGAGCTTGATTTCCCATCCCACCATTTTTCCTTCCAGGTCCAGGATCTGGAGAATTTTTTTGATGGGCTGACCTGATCGGACCACTATTGTGTGCGCTTCGAAATACTACCTCAGCTTCCTTGTGCACATTATGAGGGCAATGATAAGTTGCTTAACCGGATCTTTCCTCAACTTTGGGCCTCTAAGCACTTGGCTCACGTAATAGATGGGCAACTGTTGGTTCTTGTCTCCTTGACTAGGATACTTGCAACAGCTTTACCAGAAGTTGACAAGTATAGATACAAATTTTTACTTAAAAGCGGTTGACTGAGTAGTGGTAGGTTAGTAAGGAATTTCTTCAATTAATCGAAGGCTTGCTGGCAGTCGACTCCCCAATTGAAAGCTTCATTCTTCCTCAATTTCTTAAAGAATAGGGTCACCTTTTGGTCGAAGAGAAGATGAACCTTTCGAGGACTGTTATTCTGCTATTAGCTTCTGGACATCTTTCACACTGCTAGGAGGTTGCATCTCTAGGATTGCCTTTATTTTATCAGGATTGGCTTCAATGCCTCTTTGGGAGACCATAAAGTTGAGAAATTTCCCTGAGGGTATCCTAAAAATGCATTTCTCGAGATTGAGCTTCATCCAGAACTTATTCTGCATGTTAAAGACCTTCGTTAGATCAGCAGGATGTTCTTCAGGGCTTTTGCTTTTAATGATCATATTATCCATGTAGACTTTTACATTCTGCCTGATCTGATCTTTGAAGATTCTGTTCATCAAATGCTGATATGTGGCACCTGCATTTTTCAATTCGAATGACATGGCCTTGTAGCAGAAAGTGCCATCATCCGTGATGAAGCTGGTCTTTTCCTGATCCAACAACCATATCATGATTTGGTGGTATCCAACATACACATCAAGGAGGGAGTAGATGGCATGATCAGTAGTGACATCCACCAGTTGGTATATGCTCGACAAGGGGTAGCTGTCTTTTGGATATGCTGTGTTGAGATTCGTGAAATTTACACACATCCGCAGCTTTCCTGACTTTTTCTTTACCAGCATAACATTGGCGAGCCATTCGGGATAGTTAACCTCTCGGATTGTGTCTGCTTTTAACAATTCGTCCACTTCCTCAGGAATGAATTTCTTATGATCGGGAGCATGCCTTCATAGCTTCTGCCTGATCGGCTTGTAAGCTGGATCCACATTACGTTTATGGGTGATTACATTGGGATTAATTCCGATGATGTCTTCTGGCTGCCAAGTGCAGGATGCCTGGTTGATCATCAAGACTTGTATGAAGGCCTTCTCAAACTCGTATTCATGCTTGTCCCTATTTGAACAGTCTTGCCTTTCGCAAGTGTCCTTGTCCTTACTTCTTTCGTAGGATCCATTCTTTGGTCCTCTGCCTGCTCAAATCGCTCTAGCCCTGGTTTCACCATCATGGTCTCTTTATGGTGCTTGATCATGGCGATGCAAGCCTCTCTCGATGCCTTTTGGTCACCTCTTAGAATGGCGATGCCTCTCCTGGTTGGGATTTTCATCACGATGTAGCGAATGCTGGTGACAGCGCTAGTTTGAAAGAGTAAAGGCCTGCCAAAAATGGTATTATATGCAAAAACCATATCAATAACCATGAATGTTATCTTACAAGCATGGGCAAGGGCTTCCTAACCTAGCTTGGCGAATAACTCAACCGACCCTACCACCGAAACTGTAGCATTGTCGAGTCCGATCAGTGGTGTGGCCTTAGGCTTGAGTTCTTCGATCGATAATCCCATTGCTTTGTAAGCTTGGAGGGTGAGCACATTCATAGCACTTCTATTGTCCACCAATATCCTCTTCACATCGAAGTTATTGATTCGTGCCCTGACGATAAGGGCATCTTTATGAGGAAATATTACATCTCGTGCATCCTCATTGGATATAGTGACTGGGGTTGGTCGCTCGGCTATCTGGGAGATGTAGACACCTTTCCCCTTTCTTTTTCTAGAAAGGTCCTCTCTATATGATGATCCACCAGTAATCATATTTATGACACCGGCATACGATCGGTGGAGATCTGTATTTTGTGGTTTTCTCCACTCGCTGTCATCGTCATCTTTCGAATCATCTTTTTTAAGGTCCGAATGTCTATAGGACTTGCCCCTCTAGTCGGACCTATAAATCTTTTGAGGTACCCTCTTTGCAAGATTCGCTCAATTTTGTCTTTCAGCTGGAAACACTCGTCGGTTGTATGTCTGACATCCTTATGGAACCTACAGTACTTGTTATGGTTCCAAGTGTTTTTGTTCCTTTCATCTAGCTTCCTGGCCAATTCACCTTTTGGTGCTTTTCCTTGATCCACATCAGCACCTGTGTTGGGTTGGCATTAAGGGGAGTGAAGGTTCGACTCTGCTGGCCACTACCTCGATCGGACCTGAATCGCTCGGCCTCCTTTCTTTTTCCTAGATTTCTCGAAGTAGAGGCTCTTTCGAGACTCCTTGCAATCCGTTCAGATATAGGAGGTCGGTTAAATGATCTTTCATTTGGGTGTTAAAGCCTGTCCATGACATTGCTCCTTCTGCCATGGGTGGACCTTAAGGCATCATCCAGCTGAATGTGTTGCCTAGCTCTTTCCATTAGATAAAAAATGTTGGCTAGCAGCCTTGTTGTAATTGACTGAAACAACGTCCAATCAACAGTGTCGTTGGCCAAAGCTATGGATACCATTTCCATACTTACATTACTCACCTCCGATATTATGGCTTGGAACCTATCGACGTAGTCTCAAAGACTTTCGTCGTTCCTTTGATATATGTTGCACAAATCGCTCACAGATTTTGGCGCTCACGTCTGTACGATGAACCGCATGATAAATGGTTCCTTGAGTTATCAGAATGAGGTGATTGACTCCTAGGAGAGTTTATGGAACCAATTAAGGGTATCTCATCCCAAAGTGGTAGGGAATATCCTGCAAGTGATCCTTTCATCATAGGTGTAAACCTACATTTTTGTTAGATATTCTGCAAGATGAGTGGCAGGGTCAATTTTACCTGTATACCTATCCATAATCACATCTCTCCACCTGGGAGGTAGCTTCAACTCTGTGATTTCCCTACAAAATGGGGAGGCTGTGTTCCTGCAGGTGTTGCCCTCGAACATGCCTTTTTTGGGACTTATCAAGCCAAACTGGTTGAGTTTCTACTTGAATCCTTTGTCCTCTTTACTCATGGCTGTTGAGACAAACTCATCTCTCCGCCCCTTCGTGCGACTGCAGTTTGGCATGCATATGAAGGACAAATTATCCCTAATAGATGAAGTGGAAGATCTGCTGGGGATGTATGGAGAGTCTCTACTCAAGGACATTATCCCCTTCCTCCTATCATATCTGCCTAGGGTTTTGACTCTCGCTCTTCTACTATCATGAGCTCGTGGCTCATTGATGAAGATTCCTTTATTCCTTCTTCTTCCGAAGTCTTCGATCATGAAGTCCATTTCATGGCCTCTTTCAGAAGTCCTGGGCATTTTTCCTTTTTTCAGTGTTTGGACAATGCTCTTAGTGAAGTCACTAAGAATGGCGTGCATGTCTCTGATAGTAATAGGAGTGTCCTTCGGTTCTCGCATAATTGCATCATTGAAATTTGGGAGGAGATTACCCCTAAAAGGTGATATGGGAGATCTTTCTCTTCTCCCCGAGGACCTAAATTTGCCCTGGCTATTGCGATCATGCTCTCCAGAAGCTGCATGTTCGTTGGATCTTGAACCTGCTATTGTCTCTCAACGAGAGTACCAAATGATAACGTATGAAAAAGTCCTTATCTGTAAGAGAGAGAGTCAGTGGTTGGGTGTCTGATCGGATGATCGATCCTGCAAAAAGAAGTGCTCGATCGAACTAGGCGTTAGCACTCCAAAGTTTAAGTTAGTAGCTTTCTCGAGAGATGAATTTTAGAGAGAGTCTCAGATGTTAAATACCTGAAGTCCTTATATTTTTAGCTATTTATAGGAGATGAATGAGGGATACTTGAGTACCTTGGAACGTGATAACTACCAGTTAGAGCAGGTGAGCGGCGATGTGACAGAGAGCAGGTGAAAGTTATGGGTGCTAGTTGTGTCAGTGGATTGATAGGACGTGTTATCCAATCAGTCCGATCGGATATCGTGCCTTCCTGTCTTGTCTTCCAGCTCACATTTTGCCTTTTTGTTGATGGGCTTTGGGCCCTGCCAAGTGCTATTGGGCCGACTTGATTGGGCCTTAGGAGATATTTTTTTCATAGTTATCAATAAGATAAATTTAATATTTATTTACTAAAAATATGTATTATAATAATATTTTAGAAAGTTATATATTATAATATTTATAAATTACAAAAATATTAAAAAATTTAAGTGTAAAATTTAAAATATATATAAATCGATTAATCGTTAGTTAATGGAAGAAAATATATAATGATATATTACAAGAAGTAGATATAAATACCTCTTGAAGCGCATATCGTTAAAACGAAAATCGATACATTTCACGTTAACGAAAAAACCCTTCACCCACTTGTCATGAACTACGAAATAAAAGTATAGATCAATAAACTAAAAACCCCTTAGATAAAGAGAGAATATACGAGGAGACAAACTGATAGCAATTCGATATCTCTCATTTTTTTTCTTTCCAAATGAAGAAATTTAGCCCTTATATAAGCCTCCAATTAAGGTAACCTTAATTGCCTTAATTAACAAGAATTAAATTGATTGTTAGAGTAGATAAATATTCTTTATTTATTTTTTTATCCAGTTGTTACAAACTCTTAGATGGATAATCTTTATCACTCACCCTAGTTGTATTTATCTCTAACTCTGTTTTGCTCATCTCTGTAACTTACTATGTATATAAGGTAGCAGCCTTCTCGTGTACAAAATAATGCATATGCAGTAATACAACTCAATTTATTCAATATTTCACATGATCAAAGCCAGAATCCAAAAGTATGTCTACCTACTCAAACACCTTTATTATCTCGGTCACATCATCTTCAACCACCATCTCAGTCACTCATTCCTTTGCTATCAAACTCAACTCAAAAAACTACCTTGATTGGAAAACTCGGTTTATTCCAATCCTGAATTATCAAAACCTTCATGGATTTATTGATGGAACACACCTTGCACCACCCAAAACAATTATGTCACCCACAGATGCCACTCTAAAGATTCCCAATCCTGATTATTTAGAATGGTTTAAGAAAGAAAAACTTCTTCAGTCCTGGCTTCTATCATCTTTATCAGAGGAAGTATTCTCCTACGTTATTGGTTTAGAATCATCCTTTCAAGTCTGGCAAGCTCTCTCAAATACCTTTGGAGCCATCTCTCAAAATTGGCAACTCCAACTGCACATTGAATTGCAAGAACTCAAAAAATATGATCTATCAATCTCTAAATTTCTTCAAAAAGCCAAGTTGCTTGCTGATGAACTAAATGCTGCTGGTAGGCCTATATCTACAGCTGAATTTAATGTTATCATTTATCGAAATGTTGGCATTGAATTTCATCCTCTCATGGTAAGTTTAACTTGAATAATATTCTTTGTGTTTCACATATTAAATCCCACCTTTTCTCTGTTCAAAAATTTACTTTTGACAATTCTTGTTTCTTTGAATTTTGGCCAACCTTCTTTGTTATTAAGGACCAGCGAACCAAGAAGATCTTAATGCAAGGCCCAAGTGATAATAGTATTTTAAAAATCAAACCTGCAGCCAAGTGTGCCATGGCAGCCACCACATGTACTCTTGATGAATGGCATAAATATCTTGGGCATCCCAACATCCATAAGCTTTTATCTCTTCTACAAAATAACTTAATTTCCAGTTCTAGTCAGTCTATGAGTCCTTGTTCTAGTTGTCGGTTAGGCAACCTATCTAGAATTCATTTAACTTCTATTGAACATTCTAACAACGCTCCTTTTGACATTATTTTTCTAATGTTTGGGGAGCAGCTCCTATTTCCTCAAAATTGGGTCATCGTTATTTTGTAAATGTTATTGATGATTTCACTCGGTTCACTTGGATTTATTTTCTACAGAATAAAAGTGATGTCTATTGTGTTTTTCTAAAGTTTGAACAACTGATTACTCGCCAGTTTAATGCTTAAATCAATGCTTTTCATTCTGATTGGGGAGACGAATATCAGCGTCTTCATTCTTATTTTTTGAATGCTAGTATTGTTCATCACATTGCTTGCCCCTATACCCATGAAAAAAATGGTACAGCTGAACCTAAGATTCATCACCTTGTTGACACTGGATTAACACTTTTAGCCTATGCCAACCTTCCCTTGAATTTTTGGAACTATGCTGTTGAGCAAAGCACCATGCTTGTTAACATTCTTCCCTCCAATGTTTTGAAAAATTCCTCTCCTTATCAATTGCTTTATCACAAACAACCAAATTATCTAGCATTCAAACCATTTGGCTGTGTGGTCTATCCATTATTATGTCCCTATAATCATCATAAATTCTCATTTCGATCCTCTCAATGTGTCTACCTAGGTAACAGTCCTTTCTATTTCGCGTATCAATATCTTGATCTAAAGACTGGTCGTATAATCTTGGTGCGTCATGTTTAGTTCCATGAATCAGTTTTTCCATCTAACTCATCCTCTTCCTCTACTTTATCACCTCAAACTAACACTCTTTGGTTGCAGGTCATACAAACATCCCATTCTCACTTGGACTCTGCCTCAACATCTCACTTGGGTAAGTCTTCTACTACTTTTAAATCTCCTTCTCAGTTATCCTCATCTTCTACTAATCCCACCTCTACCCACTCTCTATCCCCTACTCCACCTCTTTCTTCCCCTTCCCATAAGCATTAGGATACCTCGACTAGACCCCTCTCTTCATCCATGTCCACCTTATCCTCTTCCTTACCTGGTCTCCCTCTTGTGGTTGACCTCACCTCCTACACATCTGCCACATAGCCCATTCCCAATCACCCCACACATGTTCATCCAATGAAATTACGATCCACTACTTCACATAAAAAATAAGCCCATTTCGCCATCTTATCCTCTCTTTCTCAAGTGGAACCCAAGACTCTTACTCGGGCTAAACGCCATCGAGAATAGTGTGATGCCATGCTTTGTGAGCTTACTTTCTTATTGCAGAATAATACATGGACGTTGGTGCCCTGACCACCTGACAAAAATATCATTGGCAACAAGTGGATTTTTCGCATCAAACGAAACTCTGATGGGTCCATTGAGCGTTATAAAGCCTGACTTATCGCCAAAGGCTACTCTCAGCAGTCAGGTTTGGACTACAAAGAAACTTTTTCTCTTGTTATCAAGTTCTCTATTGTTCACATTGTCTTATCCATTACCACAGTTTATTCATGGCCTGTTCGACAACTAGACATCTCTAATGCCTTTCTATATGGTCTGCTTGATCTTGATTTATATATGGAACAACCCCATGGGTTTGTTGATCCATCCAAGCCTGATTATGTTTGCAAGCTCAACAAGTCCTTGTATGGTCTCAAACAAGCCCCACGAGCTTGGTTTCAATGCCTCTTAGAGTTTCTTCATTGCCTTGGGTTTCAATCCTCCCAATCCGATCACTCGCTGTTCGTTCTATCTCAAGACCACTTATTATTTTTTGTTCTTGTATATGTTGATGATATCATTGTAACATGTTCATAGTTCAACAAATTGGATTGGTTTTTATAGGAAATCAAATCATAATTCCCAGTCCATGACTTGGGCACCTTAAATTATTTTCTGGGCATTGAAGTCCTCTCCACTCCTACGGGTTTACTTCTATCTCAACAAAATTACATTGATGAACTATTGAATGAGACTAATATGCAGTATTCAAAAGGCAGCAACACACCTATGGCTACTATCCCAAACTTAAGCAAGCTTGATGGTTACCCACTTGCAGATGCAGTTCCATTTTGGCAAGTGGTTGGTGCCCTCTAGTATCTCACAATGACACGGCTTGACATTGCCTTTAATGTCAACAAATTAGTTCAGTTTATGCACTGTGCCACAGATATTCATTGGCAGGCTTGTAAACGTCTGCTTCGCTATCTCAAAGCCACCAAATACCTTGGGTTATTCATCTCTAAGAACTCTAGTTTTAATGTCCAATGCTTCTTCAACAGTAATTGGGCAGGTTGTCCAGATGATCGTCACTCAACCAATGGCTATCTCATTTATTTAGGTGATAATCTCATCTTCTGGTGCTCTTAGAAACAGGCTACTATGGCCCGATCCTCCACTAAAAGTGAGTATAAGGCTATGGCCAACATCACTGTTGAAATTATGTGGGTTATAACTCTCCTACGTGAACTTTGTTGCTCTCCAACTCTCCAGCCACTCTTTGGTGTGACAATGTTAGTGCCATTTATCTTTGCTCCAATCTTGTCTTTCATGCACGCACAAAACATGTTGAGATCGACTACCACTTCATTCGTGATCAAGTCAAGGCTGGTTTACTCAATATCAAGTTTATCTCTAGTGCTGACCAAATTACTGATATCATGACCAAACCACTTGGTTTCTCTCTGTTTGACTGTCATAGAGCCAAGCTTCGCCTCTGTTCACCGCCGGCATCTGCTTGAGGGGGCGGTGTTAGAGTAGATAAATATTCTTTATTTATTTTTTTATCCATTTGTTACAAACTCTTAGCTTGATAATCCTTATCACTCGCCCTAGTTGTATTTATCTCTAACTCTGTTTTGCTCATCTCTGTAACTTACTATGTATATAAGGCAGCAACCTTCTCGTGTACAGAATAATACATATGCAGTAATACAACTCAATTTATTCAATATTTCACATTGACAGTTACGAATATTAATAAGAAAATAATAAATATGGCAGTTATAAAATTTAAAATCGAAATAGAAACAAAAAAATTTGAATCAAATTAAAAAAATCGATTGATTTGGTTTGATTTTTTAGTTTGAATTGAAATTTGCTCACCCCTAATTTTCTGAATATATCATAATTGAAATATGAAAAAAAAAAGAAAGAAAAGAATATATATGTTATAGTTGAATTACTTTTTTCACAATCCATTCAAATTGCTCATGACCATAATCCATAAAAAGGAACTTGCCCAAGAATCTGTCACTGCTTAGAATGAATTCTGTGATTATAAAATTCTGCTATCTAAAACCATATGAGAAAGCTTTTCCCCCGTAAATATATAAATATATAAAAGGAAAAAAAAAAGGAAAGAAAAAGACAAGAAAATTCAGAATCTGAGGAAAAACAGTAAGCCATTACTTAGACGTGGTTTTACGTTGAAGATAAAATAAACATGGTGAGGAGGAATTATGGGGCAAGGTGTTGGTTCCATATCTTAATTGAATCCTTTTTGTCTGGTGCATACGTCAATTTGGTCCCATTCATTATTTCTCAGCTATAATGTATTGGATAAGGACCTTGTATCAATTAATTGTGTTCATAGCCGCCAAACTTATATCATAATAATGTTCAATTAAAAAAAAATTATTTTACAAAAATATTTTAATTTTCAAATATTTAAAAAAATTTTACTATAAGAAAAATATTAAAAACGTTTTTGTACTATAAAAAACATCAAAAATTAATATTTATTATATTAAATATTAATCAATATTTATTATATTAATTAATAAATACTTTTTATAAAAATGTACGAATTAGAAAAAATATATATAAATAAATTACATATTTCAAAAATATTTTTAATTAATTTTTTAAATGAATATAATATTAAAATTTGACTATAAAAATGAGTTTTGGGGCATTTTTTTAAGATTATTAAAAAAGTATTAAAACATATTTTGCATAATTATTTTATACATGATAAATATTTTAATTAATGATATTATTATTTTAATGATTATAATAATGTAAATACTTTTTTACATTAAACTTAATTGATTTTAATTAGTTCATAAAATTATAAATATTTCAACAAAAAATATTAAAAATAAAATTAAAAAAATTTAACAGTTGCATCAAGAGTTAACTACTATAAGCTAAAAAATTGTATCAACTTATATATATATATATATATATATATATATATATATATATATATATGAGATATTTGTGTTTCACTTTGATATGTAATCATTTTCTTAAAAATGATGGGATACATTGTCTTAAAAATATAATTTCAATATTTATAAACAATTAAACAATAAAATGATATATTTGTATACAATAAAATATATAAACTACTAAATAATGAATTATGAAGATGTTAAATAAATAATGTAATATGTTTAATAGATTGTTCAACTTTTTGTCTTAATCAGCAATAGTCATATTATATATTTAAATACCAATTTATTCAAATTTTATAATTTAACGATTTTTTATAAAAATAATTTAATTAATATGATATATAAATTCTTATAATTTTCTCTTATTGCTTTAAATATCAAAATATTTAGAGGCATTTATGTAGTCAAATTTCAATATTATATTCATTAAAAAAATTAATTACTAAATATTTTTTAGCTATATAATTTATTTATAATTTTTTTATTCATACTTATATAAAGAGTATTTGTTAATTAATGTAACAAATATTGATTAATATCTAATGTACTAAATATTGATTTTTAATAAATATTTTTTTATTGGGGTATTATAATGCCTTTAATATCTTAGTCAAATTACTAAAACACTCCTATAGTTTTTGTCACGGTGCTAAAATACCTCTGAATATTTTAATTAAAAATACATGTGGTGTAGACGTGATATATTTTACCACATGTCAATACCATGGCAGTGCTGTTAACTCGGAGTTGATGGTAACTTGACGGAATGGTATTTTATTACCGATTTTAGAAAAATACAGGTATTTTTGCTCAAAAACATTTTGGGGCATTTTAGATTTTTTAAGATAATATGAAGGGCATTTCAATACCTTTTCCTTGAGATTAATAAAATAGTTCCAAAAATATAAATCCATACATCCATAATATTATCCACGATATAAAGTTAAATCCACAATTTAAATAGGTATTGATAAAGCCTAAAATGTCTTTGTCTGAAATAAAGAGAATAGGTGGCTAGAAGATCTGATCGGATGAATGATCCTGCAAGAAGGAGTGCCCAGTTGAACCAAGTATTAGCACTTCGAAGCTTAAGTCAGTAGCTTTCTAGAGAGATAAGATTTAGAGAGAGAAAGCCTTAGATGTTCAATACCTGAAGCCCTTATATTTTTGGGCTATTTATAGGAGATGAAGGAGGGGTACTTAAGTACTTTGGTATTTGACAACTAGCAGTTGGGGCAAGTGAGCCGCGATGTGACAGGAAACAGGTGGAGAGTATGGGTGCTAGCTTGTATCAGTAGACTGACAGGACGTGATGTCCCATCAGTCCGATCGAATATCACGCCTTCTTATCTTGTCTTTCAATTCACGCTTTGCCTTTTTGTTAATGGGTTTGGGGAGAGCCAAGTATTGTTGGGCTTGATTTGATTGGGCCTTTGAAGATATTTTTCCCATAGTTATCACTTGTCCCAACCCGAAAGGTCCGATCGGGTGATTTAAGATTTTTGGCGGGATTTTTTAATTTTGATAGGCGCCCATCTGAAGAGACGCGTCCGTTCAGTTCAGACAGCTATTTTATATTTAATGTCTATGCGCATATCGAGGATGGCATTTCGTTCTCCATAACTGCAGTAATAGATCGAAGACACGTGGCATCCATCTAACAGAGATTCATTTGGAGTATTCTATAAGCTTTTTGCCTATAAATAGGTAAGTTTGAGGCGATTTTTCCTTACTTTTCAATCGATCCTTAGCAAAACTCTGCTGAATTTTCTTTGCGAACAACAACTTTTTGTAACCCTTAGTAACAATTCCTGGGCTTTTTATTTCGGAGATTTTCAGAGTTTCTGCAAGATTATCCAAGTAAGTAAATAATCCCTGCCTTTAATTTTTTTTATTAATCACATATACTCTTTTCTTCTCCCCCTCCACCAAGAATGGCCTCAAGCAGTGGTCGGCCAATAGACAGAAGTTTCCTTGAGGATTACAAGAATCAGGAGCCTACCACCCATCCTTCGTGATTAATAGAAGAAGAAGTGGCGAGAATACCTTCACAGTATAATTTTCCCGCAGAAGTATCGATTATGGCCTGCTCGAATTCTATGGTGGTGACATAAGGGCCTTTTGGCCATGAAAAGAATGAGCAATTCATCTGTCACTTGTGGAGTTTGGATGCAGGGATAAGGCTGCCCTTCGGTGCATTTGAGTCAGTGATGCTTAAGGATTATAGGATTTCCCTTAACCAATTGCATCTGAACGGATGGAGGAAGGCGACGTGCTTCAAAATCCTATTCCAGATAAAAGTAGTGGCCCCTACTCTAGACCTCTTCACACACTTCTTTTATATTTTCGATCGGAGTGATGGGTTCGAGTATTACTTAACCAGCCATCAGCATCGAAAGCTATTCAATGTCCCATCTTCAATGAAGGGTTTCAAGGAGAGATATTTCCTAGTAGGGATGGTCGATGGTTTTGAAGTGGCACTTATCCACTCGGTAGAGGCCACAATTTTGAAAGACCACGCTATCGGTCGATTTATATACAAAATCGACATTAAAAAATTAATGGATGTCGTGGCGAGGAACGAACAACCCTTCGACTCCAATTTCCTCCTAGTAACGTTGATGGGATCCTCAAGCTCTAATGCTGGCGGGAATGCAGAACATGAGCATTTTACTGGGAGTGAGGGGGAGGGCATATATCTTAATAATTCATACATTGCATGTGCATTTATTATATTTGTTTTGAATGAATTACTTATCTCATTTTATTTTGTATTGCAACTGTTGGTGAAATGGCAAAGGGAGATGACACTGCAAAGCAACTTGTCGATCGGGCTAAAGCCAAAAGAAAAGTCGAATGGTTGGCTAAAGAGGAAAGAAGATCTAAGAAGAGGAAGATCTTATGTGCCTCTGAGGTTCAGACTTCCAAGAATGCAGCAAGTATTCCTGCATCTTCTGCACCTCCTACTTCTGCAGCGACTTTAGCTCCTACTGCTACAGTTATTCCTACTGCTCGTCCTCTACTGATTATTTTTAGACCAGTAACACATCTTTCGATCGTGGTAGGACATTGCCCCCTCAGGCGACTGCAGCTGAGGGATGAATCTGACGAGAAAGAGCCATAACCGGCCATAATCCTTTGATTATCTGCTCAAAAAAGGGGGGCACCAATAGATGATGTGACCCTAAAGAGGACTGAGAAGGCGGCAAAAAAGAAGGCTACAGAGGTTGCGGCCGTTCTAAACGCCCGGGTTGCTATGAAAGGCAAGGAGGTTATTCGAGGTGAATCCATCTAATGGCACCCAGGGAGATCTCTAGAGAGTTAGGGTCCTTCCCTTGAGGACATTCTGAAGGTGCAATTTGGCGATGATTGGTCGGTGACTAGCAGGGGCATATCGTCCTTCGTCTGCCAAGGCCTTTCCTAGGAGAGCAATTTTAAGGCTATAACGGAACTCAACCTGCTCTCGAAAGAGTTTGGGTTGTTCCAGCAACAGAGCCTTGAGGTAAT
Organism: Excoecaria agallocha; assembly: GCA_037975025.1. NCBI lineage: Eukaryota > Viridiplantae > Streptophyta > Magnoliopsida > Malpighiales > Euphorbiaceae > Excoecaria > Excoecaria agallocha. The sequence continues at coordinate 57,908,808 of CM075813.1, read as the reverse complement.
TACTTGTCTTCGCCTGTATGGTATGGCAGCCTATGTCCAATCAAAGTGGGAGGATGCCACTCGGTAAAGGAGGGAGGCAGAGATCGCCTGTGATGCGACAAAAAATAAGGCTACGCTCCTAAGGTCAAAAGTGGAAGAGCTAAAGAGGGAGAGAGCTCGACTGGCCCAAGACCTCAAGACTCGATAGAGCAAGGTAGACCATTCAAAGAGAGATGTCGCTTGTCTTACCAAAGACAGTGCTCTGTGCAAGCGGTACGAGAAGAAGGCAGGCAGGCTGAGGGATGAATGCTCACAGCTCACAACTGAATGCCTTAAAGCCAACACAGACAAAGAAAAGGCCCTTTCGAACAAATATAAGGCTTTGTCTGAGTGTGATGCTCTCCAGGCCTAGAAGAATTCTTTGGAGATGGCTCTAACAAAGAAGGAGGCAACTTGGGGAGAAAATTGGTGAAAGAGCTGGATGCCTAGAGGGAGGAGGTCCTTGATCAGTTAGGCGAGGCCCAAGGGAGGCTACTAACTCGGTTGATTTATGCAGCCAAGAAGTACTTCCCTAAAGCCGATCTTGACTGGATGGAGGACCCGAGGGCTCTTCCTGATCCTCCTTCTAGTGATGATGAGGAAGAGGCCCCCCAAGCTAGAGAGATTGAGCAGTCAGCAGATAAAGTTCATTTATTATCTGAAGCAGGCGTCAGTGTACCAACTGAGTCTGAAGCCATTCCTCCTTTGTTGACTAAACCCAAAGTCGCGGCCCTTCCGTCGATGGAGCCTAAAATTGTCCCTCTCATGCTAGAGCCTGATGCTGAAGGATCTAGCCAGCCTTCTGTCGAGACTATTATGGAGCCTGCAGCCAACTCGATTGCTACCACAATAGAAATTGTAGATATATAATCTTAGGCTTTTCTTTTCTTGTAACACTTTTCCTTGTAATAGTTTCATTCACTTTGTAACTTGTAAAAATTCTTCGTATTTATAAAATTTTATTTGCCTTTCAATTGTGCTTATTCTGCAATTCTCATATTAAGATTTCTCATAGAATTAACTAAGTAGAATAATAAAAAATTATCACAAAAATGTATGAAATTTGCTAAGGAGAATACATAAAATTAAACATGGAGAATATATAAAATTGGCTAAGGAAGATACTTCCTGAAATTTAAGATGCTTTTTAAGCATTACAGTCCATAACTCTTAGGATCAATGATCGTTTAATCCGATCGGATTCAAATGATAAAACCATTCATTCTGGCGCGAGTTATGACTTAGAATTTAAGTGCATGACATTAGACATAGTAAGCAACTTTTTAGTCATCCGATCGAATATAAGGATCGGCTACATTATAGGAGAGTCATGTATGGTGAATGACCTTTCGATATTACATTCATTCCGAAATTTGGCGATTTTATACTTAATTGTAGACTTTTGCATTTTGGATTCGGGATAGACGTCGAACCTAATGAGTGAGTTGGCAAATATTGAATGGATGCATCTTGTATTTTTGATTCAGGAAGAATATCGAATCTAGCAGACAAACTTATAATGGAGAAAATCTTTCACATTTTAGGCTCGGGGTGAGCATCGAGCCTAGCTAGGGAGCTGTGCTTGTCGAAACTGGAGGTCGAGCTAGATGGAGGTTTAGCTTGAACATTTAGGGCTCGGGATAGACGTCGAGCCTAGTGAATTAGTATTATTGTTTTTAATACTTTGATCGATTTTTAATACTTCGATCGGGATATAGAGATGTTATCACTTGTAATTTCCATTAATTAGAGTAAAACAAATAACCTGCAAATAAAATAGCAAACCTAACAATGAATGGCTGTAAAACATACCTTTTCAAAGATGGAGAGAATTTTCTTTATTGAATTTGAAATTTGATACAAGATTATACATGGTACTTCTTGAGTACTTCGACATTCCAACTTTTAGGGATTTCCAACCCTTCAAGGGTTCTGAGCCTATAAGTGATGGAGCTTAGAACCTTGGAGACTTCATAGGGGTCTTTTCAATTCGATCCTATTTCTGCCTTTCTGAGCACCAGATCACTCACATTGAAGGTTCTCGCCCTTACTTTTGTGTTGTAATATCTAGCGATTCTTTATTTATAGGTAGCGATTTTGGCATAGACGTCTTCTCTTCTTTCCTCAACAAGGTCCAAATCTTGGTACCTATCCAAGATGTTCATCCGTTCGGAATAGAATACTGGTCGATAGGATGAGAGGCCGATTTCTACGAGTATCATTGCCTCAGAGCCATAGACGAGGGAGAATGGCGTTTGATGAATGCCAGCTCTTGGAGAGTTCCTATAAGACCATAAGATGCTTTGCATTTCTTCAGTCCAATTGCCTTTTGCCTCACCCGGTCATTTCTTTAGGCCTTCCAAAAGTGTTCGATTAGAGACCTTGGTCATCCCATTGCTCTGTGAATGGGTGACAGAGATGAACTTAAGGCTAATATTGAGGTTTTGGCAAAAGTTTTTGAAGACCGAACTATCGAAATGCTTGCCATTATCTATAATAAAAATATTGCGTAAGCCATACCTGCAAATGATGTCATTCCATGCAAAATTTTCGACCCTTTTTGCTGTTATTGTCGCGAGAGGCTCTGTCTCGATCCATTTGGAGAAATGATCGACAGTGACAAGGAGGAACTTCATTTGCCTTTTTTCTTGGGAAAAAGATCCTAGAATGTCCAGGCCCCATTGGTCAAATGGCTAAGAAACGCTGATCGATTGTTGGTCTGCTGCCGGTTGTCTGATGATTCTTCCATGAATTTGGCATTATTGGCCAAAAATACTTGAAAATAATTGGCCAAAAATATCCCTCTTGGAGTACTTTTTCCTGGGCATCTTTGAAAAAACTTGGCCAAAAATATCCCGCTTGGAGTACTTTCCTTGCCATGGCCCTACTTGCTTCGTGTGCGCCACAAATGCCTTCATGGATTTCCCTTAAGATGTAGTCTCCTTTCTCCCCCATTACGCATTTGAGCTACGGATGACTGAAAGCTTTTTTGAATAGTTTATCGTTAATAACAGAATAATTCAAAGATTTATGGGGTACCTTTCGGGCTTCCGCTTTATCTTCGGATAACTACCCTATTTGTAGGTACCGCATGATAGAGCTATTCCACGTTTCTTGATCTGACTCAATTTTCATCATTTCTGGTTTGTCCAAGGAGGAGGTCAATTGTTCTGTGATGGTTATGTTTTCTTCGACCGATTCAGGTCGGATGGTATTGAGCAGCCTCAACCCCTACAGAAGTGCCTCGTACTTTGCCATATTATTTGAAATTTTAAAGCCGAGTTTTATTGCATACCTTATGACAATGCCCAAGGGGCCTATTATTACAATGCATGTGCCTCCTTGGATGTCATTTGCATAGATAAGGGAGAATGACGTTTGATGAGTGCTAGCTCTTGGAGAGGTCCTGTAAGACCATAAGATGCTTTGCAGTTCTTCAGTCCAGTTGCCTTTTACCTCTCCCAGTTGTTTCTTTAGCCCTTCCAAGAGTGTTCGATTGGAGACCTTGGTCATCCCATTGCTATGTGGATTGGTGACAAAGGTGAACTTATGGTTGATGTTGAGATTTTGGCAAAAGTTTCTGAAGACTGAACTGTCGATCTGCTTGCCATTATCTGTAATAAAACTATTAGGTAAGCCATACCTGCAAATGATATCCTTACATGCAAAATTTATGACCCTCTATGTTGTTATTGTCACGAGAGGCTCCACCTCGATCTATTTGGAGAAGTGATCGACAACGACAAAGAAAAACTTCATTTGCCTTTTTTCCTTGGGGAAAAGGTCTTAGAATGTCCAGGTCCCATTGGTCAAATAGTCAAGAAACGCTGATCGGTTGTTGGTCTGTTACTGGTTATCTGATGATTCTATCATGAATTTGGCATTTTTGATACCTTCTTACTTTTTTCTGGGCATCTTTAAAAATACTTGGCCAGAAATATCCCGCTTGGAGTACTTTCCTTGCTATGGCCCTACTTGCTTCGTGTGTGCCACAAATGCCTTCATGAATTTTCCTTAAAATGTAGTCTCCTTCCTCCTCCATCACACATTTGAGCCAAGGGTGACTGCAAGCTTTTTTGAATAGTTCATTGTTAATAACAGAATAATTCAAAGATTTGTGGGATATCTTTTTGGCTTTTGCTTTATCTTCGGGTAACTGCCCTATTTGTAGGTACCGCCTGATAGAGCTCATCCATATTTCTTAATTTGGCTCAATTTCCATCATTTCTGGTTCGTCCAAGGAGGAGGCCGGTTGTTCTATGATGGTTATGTTTTCTTAGACCATCCCTTACTCGGAAGCAGACATATTGACAATCCAATCAACAGCCATAGTTTGATCTTTTGGCACCTTCTGTAGGATCCATTCGATTTTGTATTCCTCCAGCATCTTGAATGCTACCCTAACCTTTGTCAGATATTGTGTCATGTTGGCTTTTATGGCCTCAAAAGTGCCTAAAACTTGGCTCGTCACAAACTGGGAGTCACTTTAAATGATGACCGACTCCGGTCAGATGGCATGGAGTAGCCTCAACCCCTGCAGAAGTGCCTCGTGCTTTGACATATTATTTGAAATTTTGAAGCTGAATTTTATTGCATACCTTATGATAATGCCTAAGGGGCCTATTATTACGATGTCTGCGCCTCCTTGGATGTCATTTACAGCTTCATCCACGATCATTTCCCATTTTGCATGTTGGGGCTGATAAGTTATTTCTTTGCCAGCAAATTCAACGACAAAGTTCGCCAAAGCTTGAGCCTTGATTGCTTTTCTGGGTTCATACCTCACATCCTATGATTGGAGCTTGATTGCCCACCCACCATTTTTTCCTCCAGGTCTAGGGTCTGGAGAATTTTTCTGATTGGCTGACCAGAATGAACCACTATTGTGTGCGCTTTGAAATACTATCTTAACTTCCTTATGCACATCATGAGGGCAATGATGAGTTGCTCATCTGGACCTTTCTTTAATTCTGGGCCCCAAAGCACTTGGCTCACATAATAGATGGGTAGCTGCTGGGTTCCTTCTTCCCTGACTAGGACACCTACAATAGTTTCACCAGAAATTGACAAGTATAAATACAAACTTTCACCTGGAAGTGGTCGGCTGAGTAGTGGTGGATTAGTGAGGAATTTCTTTAATTCATCAAAGGCTTACTGGCAATCAACGCCCCAAATGAAAGCCTCATTCTTCCTCAATTTCTTAAAGAAGGGGGTACACCATTTGGCTGAGGAGGAGATGAACCTTCCGAGGGCTGTTATTCTGCCGTTCAGCTTTTGAACGTCCTTCACACTGCTCGACGGTTGTATCTCTAAGATTACCTTGATTTTGTCGAAGTTAGCTTCAAGGCCCCTTCGGGAGACCATGAAGCCTAGAAATTTTCTTGAAGGCACCTCGATAATGCACTTTCCAGGATTGAGCTTCATTCAGAATTTATTGAGTGTGTTGAAGACCTTGGCTAAATTAGTAGGATATTCTTTAAGGCTTTTGCTTTTGACGATCTTGTCGTCCACGTAAACTTTCACATTTTGCCCAATCTAATCTTTAAATATTCTGTTCATTAATCGTTGATATGTGACACCGGTATTTTTTAATCCGAAATGCATTGCTCTATAGCAAAAAGTGCCATCGTCGGTGATAAAGCTGGTCTTTTTCTGATCCAGCAACCACATCATAATTTGGTGGTACCCAGCATACGTATCGAGGAGGGAATAGATAGCATGATCAACAGTGACGTCTACCAGTTGGTCTATACTCGATAGGGGATAGCTGTCTTTCAGACACGCTTTGTTAAAGTCCATGAAGTCCACACACATTCGCAGCTTCCTTGACTTCTTCACCAGCACAACATTGATGAGCCATTCAGAATAGTCAACCTCCCGGATCGTACCTACCTTCAATAATTTATCCATCTTCTTAGAAATGAATTTCTTCTGATCGGGAGCATGCCTTCGTAGCTTCTGCCTGATCTACTTGTACGCTGGATCCACATTAAGCTTATGAGTGATTACATTATGATCTATCCCGGAGATGTCCTCTAGATTCCAGGTAAAGGATGCTTGGTTAATCATCAAGACTTGCATGAAGGCCTCCTCAACCTCCATATTCATGCTAGTGCCAATTTGAATAGTCTTGCCTTTTGCAAGCACCCTTGCCTTGACTTCTTCCGCAGGATCCATTCTCTACTCCTCTGCCTACTCAAAATGCTCGAGCCGTGGTTCCACCATCATGGCCCCTTTATGGTGTTTGATCATGGCAATATAGGCCTCTTTTGATGCCTTTTTATCACCTCTTAGGATGGAGATGCCTCCCCTGGTCGGGATTTTCATTATTATGTAACGGATGCTGGTGACAGCTCTAATTTGAAAGAGTTGAGGCCTACCAAAAAATGGCATTATAAGCAAAAACTATGTCAATAACCATGAATGTTACCTTGCATACATGGGGCGAGGGTTTCCTGGCCGAGCTTGGCGAATAATTCAACCGATCTTACTATCGGGATGGTAGTGTTGCCTAGTCCAATCAGTGGTGTGGCGTTGGCTTGAGCTCTTCGATCGGTAACCCCATTGCTCTGTAGGCTTGGAGGGTAAGTACATTCACAACACTTCCATTATCTCCCAATATCCTGTTCACATCGAAATTATTGATTTACGCCTTGACGACAAAGGCATCTTCATGAGGGAACATCACATCTCATGCATCCTTACTATATATGGTAACTAGAGCTGCCCGTTCGAAGGTCTGGGATATATAGACACCCTTTCCCTTTCTTTTTCTGGAGAGATCCTCTCCATAGGATGACCCACTAGTGATCATGATTATGACAATAGCGTACGGTCAGTGGGGATCTGTACTCTTTGGTTTTCTCTGCTCGTCGTCATCGTCGTCATCAGAATCATCTTTCTTAAGGTCCAACTATCTATAGGGATTTGTCCCTTTGGTTGGACCAATGAATTTCTTGAGGTACCCTCTTTATAAGAGTTGCTCAATTTTTTCTCTCAGCTGGTGACATTCGTCGGTTGTGTGACTGGCATCCCTATGGAATTTATAGTACTTATTATGATTTCGAGTCTTTCTGCTCCTCTCGTCTAGCTTCTTGGGCCAATTCACCTTTTGGTGATTTTCTTTGATCTATATCAACACCTGTGCTGGATTGGTGTTGAGTGGAGTGAAGGTTCGAGCTTGCTGGCCGCTGCTGCGATCAGCCTTAAATTGTTCGACCTCATTCTTTTTTCCTAGATTTCTCGAAGTGGAGGCTCTTTCAGGACTTCTTGCACTCCGTTCAGATATTGGAGCTCGATTAAAGGAACGCCTATCAGGGTGCTGGAGCCTGTCCATAACGTTGCTCCTTCTAACCCCGGCTGGACCTCAAGGCGTCATCCACCTGAATGTATTGCCTAGCTCTTTCCATGAGGTCGAAAAAGCTGACTGGAGGCCTTGTTGTAATTGACTCAAATAATGGCTGATCAACAGTGCCGTTGGCCAAAGCGGTGGATGCCATTTTCACACTTACATTCATCACTTTCGATATTATGGCCTGGAACCTATCAATGTATTTTCAAAGATTTTCGTCGTTCCTCTGATAGAGGTTGCATAAGTCACTCGTTGATTTTAGCGCTCGCATCTACACTATGAATCGCGTGATAAATAGTTTTTTGAGTTGTCGGAAGGAGGTGATGGACTCTTGGGGGAGCTTGTGGAACCACGTGAGGGCATCTCCTCCCAATATGGTGGGTAATATCCTGCAGGAAATCCTTTCATCGTAGGTGTAAATCTGCATTTTGGTTAGATATTCCAAAAGATGAGTGGTAGGGTTAGTTTTACATGTATACCTGTCCATTATCATATCTCTCCACCTGGGAGGTAGTTCGGACTCTGTAATCTTCCTGCAAAATGGTGAGGCAGTATTCCCACAGGTGTTCCCTTCGAACATGCCTTTTTTGGGACCCGTTAAGCCAAACTGCTTGAGTTTCTGCTTGAACCATTTGTCCTTTTTGCTTATGGCTGTTGAGACAAACTCATCCCTCCGTCCCCTGGTGCAACTGTAATTTAGAGTGCACATGAAGGATAGATCGTCCCCAATGGATGAGGTGAAGGACCTACTGGGAATGTATAGGGAGTCTTTGCTTGAGGATGCTATCCCTTTCCCCTTGTCATATCTGCCTGGGGTTTTGACCCCCACTCTTCTACTATCATGAGCTCGTGGCTCGTTGATAGAAATCCCCTTACTCCTTCTTCTTTCGAAGTCTTCGGCCATGTAGTCCATTCCATGGCCTCTTTCAAAAGATATGGGCATTTTGCCCTTTTTTAGCATTTGGAGAAGGCTCCTAGTGAAATCACTAAGAATGGAATGCATGTCCCTAATTGTAACAGGAGTATCCTCCGGCTATTGCATGACTACATCGTCAAAATTCGGAAGGAGATTACCTCTGGTGGGTGACCTAGGAGATCTCTCCCTTCTGCCTAAGGGCTTAGGTTTACCCTGGCTATTACGGTCATACTCTCCAAAAGCTGTATGTTCGTTGGATTTTGAACCTGTCATTTTCTCTCAACGAAAATACTAAATAATAAAACCTGAAATATCTTTATCTGAAATAGAGAGAGTAGGTAGCTGGAAGATCCGATTGGATGAATGATCCTGCAAGAAGGAGTGCCCGGTCAGACCAGGTATTAGCACTCCAAAGCTTAAGTTAGTAACTTTCTAGATAGATACGATTTACAGAGAGAAAGCCTTAGATGTTCAATACCTGTAGCCTTTATTAATTTGGACTTGAGTACCTTGGTACGTGATAACTGACAGTTGGGTCAGGTGAGCGACGGTGTGATATGGAGCAAGTGAAGAGTATGAGTGCTAGCTTGTATTACTAGACTGACGGGACATCAATCTGATTGAATATCACGTCTTCCTATCTTGTTTTTCAGCTCACGCTTTGTCTTTTTATTAATGAGCTTAAACTGAGTCAAGTGTTATTGAGCCTGATTTAATTGGATATTTGAAGATATTTTTTCCATAATTATCAGGTATAACCATAATAATGTTTAACAACATTGACTCCTTCTGGGTTGCCCTTTGATTAACACTGAACATCAACTCAAGCAATTAAATATCAACCATAGCATTGTTAAATATTATTTTTAATTGTATTAATTTTCAAACCGAATATTTTGAAAAATGTAATAGCTTTTCAAATTGTTCGAAAAAATTGACTCTAAAAAAATGAATTTGAAAATGATTTCTCAAGAATAGACAGCTGCATGCTAGGTTTTGTTGAAAGTTTATGATACTAGCGACCAATATGAGAAGTCAAAGGAAATCAAAAGTCAAAGATAAATGAGTAATTAATTGTATAACTCGTTCAGTTAAAGTTAAATTTTGTCTTATAAATTAGACTCAAAAAATTATTAAAAACAAAAAAGATAAAATGTTAACCCACAAATCTACAATAACAAAATAAAAAGCTATACTTTAAGATCGGTTGAACCGAAAAAATGAGAACAACCTACTAGACTGGTTTGATTTAACTGCAAGCCCAACAAAATATAATAATCCAAGTCAACCTAAAAAAAGGGATTGAACCCTTGAACGGTTGAACCAATATCCAATAAATACCCGATTTTCGATAAATACAAAGGGTTGAGGGTATGAAAATTTAAATTAAATATACAAATTTGTCAATATAATGTAAATAAAAAAATGGCCAATGATAATATTATCATTGTTAATATTTAGATTTAATAAAAGTTTCATTTTAAACTAATTGAACTTTGCTTCTCAAAAAAAAAACTAATTGAACTCTGGTATATTAGTGTTGAAAATAAAAATAATTCTATATATTAGAATAATTAAAATTAATATTTATAATTATGAAAAAACCCATAAAAATGTAAGAGAGATATTTAAATTCTTTGTATTTTATCCTTAATCAAACTGATACTGTAGCCGGTTTTCTTTTTGGATTGAACTAAATAGATGGGTCCGGGTTTTTAAAATTTGATATGGATGTTATTAGAAAACTAAAATATTGTTGTGATAATTATTAGATATTTGGATAACTATCAAACTCATCATTTTACCTATTCTAGTAGAAGTCTATCTCTTCTATTTTGTGCCTATAAATACCCTATTATGATTATTTAATATATATAATTAATAAGAGAAAATTTTCTATTATACTATTTCTGTCTTTCCTTTAATTAGTTTATAATACGTTATCAGCACGATAATTTCTATTAATTATTGAAAGTCAGTGGTTTACAATAATTCAGCTCGAAGGAATAAAAAATTCTAACTTATAAGATTTAGTGGTAAATTATCTCAAAATTTTTTTTTTTATGATTAGATTGGATTATTTGTTATATTTTTTTGCACAAGTTTGTTTTATTTCTATTTTTGTTTTGGCTAGCATGAATTGAAATCACATCTATAGCCACACGTTATGACCTCCTCTATTGCAATTCTTAACTGGACAAAGTTGGCAATTCTTTTAATAATATTTGTGAGTGAACTAGTATGGTATTGTTAGGATTTTCTTTCCAGGGGTGCATTTACTTCATATGTTGGTGTTATGTTTTACTTATTTTATGTGGCAGCCATGTTAATTGATTACCGAAATTTTCGTTGAATCTCTTCCCTTAATACGTATGCCACCTTTTACAGTGTATATTATTAACTTCTGAAATGTATTCTTAGTTGCTTTTGCACATATTTGGATATTCTGCATTTTTTTTAATACGTATGAATGTAGAAGTAGGATAAGTGCATTCTTAGTTGTATTATTATTATTATTATTATTATTATTATTATTATTATTATTATTATTATTATTATTATTATTATTATTATTATTATTATTATTATTATTATTATCTAAATTCCGTATATCAAATATGCCATCTTTAATTACAAACAAGTATTATAAATAGTTGGCCATAATTATGCCTATATCAAATCAATGATATATGCATAAAGTCATGTATATTTAATTGACTATGTATGTGTGATTTAATTTTATCTATTTATTTATTTATTGATAATTTATTTATAGCCTAATTTTAAATTTTTTTTTAAAGTGTAGTGTATTTACAATGTCAAACCTTGCGAAGCTTGATTTTATTGCCCTTGATATTTCTGGAAGAAATTATATTTCATGAATATTTGATGCTGAGATTCACCTTAATGCTATGAATCTTAGACATTCAATAAAAGAAGGAAATACCTCATCCCTGCAGGATCGCGCTAAGACAATGATTTTTCTTAAACACCATTTACGCAAAGAATTGAAAACTGAATATCTCACTGTTAAAAATCCATTAGTCCTTTGGAATAATTTAAAGGAGAGATATGAACACCAAAGAACGATAATTCTTCCTAAAGCTCCATATGAATGGATACACTTACGTTTGCAAGATTATAAAACTATAAGTGAATACAATTCAACCTTATTTAAGATTAGTTCTTAATTAAAATTATGTGGAAAGAACATTACTGATGAGGACATGTTAGTTCTTATTGGTCTCGTATATATCGCACTCCCAAACATCTAGTTGATCTTTACAAGACATCTTTAAAAGGAAAAGGAAAAAATGCTGAAGTAAATTTTTTCGAGCCTGTTGATCCTGCTAATGATAAAGAATTTCCTTTAGATGTTGATTTTGATGTTTCTGATTTTTTTGAGGATGATAGTGGTAGAATTGATCATTTAATTGGCGATGAAAATGTCAATTATTAAAATAAGTTTATTCTTGTTATGCGATTTTACAATTTCAATAAAAGTCTACTATTTTAATAAGTAATTCTTAAAGCATTTTTTATTTGTTATCATTTTTTTTCTTGTTATTAGATAAATATTTTTTTTGTTACTAGATAATCATATAAAATTGATATTATGAAGGACGACATATGTTTAGTGGATAGTGGCACAACTCACACAATTCTTCATAACAAAAAGTATTTCTTACAATTAACACTATCTGAAATTAATGTTAATACAATATCTGGTTCAACAAATGTAGTTGAAGACTCTAGCAGAGTCCATCTCATGTTTCCAAATGGAACACCATTATACATTGATGATGCATTATATTCTAGTAGATCCCGAAAAAAATCTACTAAGTTTTAAAGATATACGTCACAATGGTTATTATATTAAAACTATAAATAGAAGAATTGTTGAATATTTATATATAACTTCTATGAAATTGAACAAGAAGTTCATATTAAAGAAGTTTCCAAGTTTTTCAATTGGATTATATTTTACAAAAATAAAGATGGTTGAATATAATTATATGCACCGAAAGTGCTCAAATCCTAAAAATTTTATACTTTGGCATGATCGTCTTGGTCATCCTGGCTCAACCATGATGTGACATATTATCGAAAATACAAATGGACATGGATTAAAGGATCAAAAAATTCTTTTATCTAATGATTTTTTTTTGTAGTTATTGTGCACAAGGTAAATTGATTGTAAGACCTTCACCATCAAATTGCATTTGGAGTCTCCAATTTTTCTTCAAAGGATACATGGAGATATTTGTGGCCCAATTCATCCCTCTTGTGGACCATTTCGATATTTCATGATTTTGATTGATGCCTTAACTTGATGGTCACATGTATGTTTACTTTCTACTCGCAATATTGCTTTTGCTAAACTTCTTGCTCAAATTATAAAGTTAAGGTCTAGTTTTCCTGATCATCCTATCAAGACAGTTCGTTTAGATAATACATGTGAGTTTTCTTCAAAAGCATTTTATGACTTTTGCATGTCAATTGGGATTAGTATCGAGCATTCTGTTGCGCATGTTCATACTCAAAATGGTTTAGCTGAATCTTTTATTAAGCGATTATAATTTATTTCTAGACCTATGCTTATGAAGTCACAACTTCCTGCATCTGCTTGGGGACATGCAATTGTTCATGCTGCATCTTTAGTTCGTATAAGACCTTCCACATATCAAAAATTTTTACCTTTGCAACTTATTTTTGATCAACAACCTAATATATCTCATCTTAGAATTTTTGGTTGTGTTGTTTATGTTCCTATTGCCCCTCAATAAACTAAAATGGGTCCCCAATGACGTCTTGGTATATATGTTGGTTTTGATTATCCTTCTATCATTAGGTATTTAGAACCTTTAATTGGTGACCTTTATAGAGCAAGATTTTTAGATTGTTAATTTGATGAATCAGTTTTCCCTCAGTTAGGGGAAGATAAAGGTAAAGAGCCAAAAGCATAAGAAATTAGTTGGAACACTTCAACCTTGTCCAGTTATGATACACGCACAAATTAATGTAAAAGTTCAAAGAATAATAAATTTGGAGAATGCTGCAAATCAATTATCGGATATCTTCATAGACACCCAAAAGGTCATTAAATCTCATATTCCGACTACCAATGTACCTACAAGATTGATTATCCCTGAAGGATTTCTAGTAGGTACAGTGGCCAATGAATATAACATACGCCAGAAGCGTGGTAGACCTATTAGTGTAAAAGATATTGTTCCTCAAAAGAAAAGGGAATTGAAGAACATTCAAAATGATGCTCAAAAGGGGTTAAAAATAACACATATCAACAACTTCATATTTCCAAAGAAGCAACCCTAGAAGTGGTTCCGACACCGAAAAATTATGAGATCTCATTAAAATTTGGAAATATGTGGGATAGAGAAGACATAGTTATTGATAATGTCTTTGCATATGCAGTTGCTTATGAAATAATTAATGATAGTGAGCATAAGCCTCAAACTGTAGAAGAATGTCGACATTGAAGTGATTGGCTCAAATAGAAAGAAGCAATTCAAGCTAAGCGTAAAGTATTTGGATTAGTAGTCCAGACACCAGAAGATGTTAAACCTGTTGGATATAAATGGGTTTTTGTTCGTAAAAAAATGAGTTAAATGAAATTGTGAGATACAAAGCATGACTTGTTGCACAAGATTTCTCACAAAGATCTGGTATAGATTATGAAGAAACATATTCTTCAGTCATGGATGCAATCACGTTTAGATTTTTGATTGGTTTGACTGCCTCTAAAGGGCTTGATATACATCTAATGGATGTGGTGACAGCTTATTTATATGGATCATTAAATAATGACATATATATGAAAATTCCTAAAGGATTTAAGATGCCTGAAGCATATAATTCAAAACCTCGACAAATGTACTCGATTAAACTTCAAAGATCTTTGTATGGATTAAAACAATCTGGACGCATGTAGTACAATCGTCTAAGTGATTACCTAGTGAAAAATGGGTATGAGAATAATTTAATTTGTCCATGTGTTTTTATCAAGAAGATAAATTTAGGATTTGCTATAGTTGCAGTTTATGTTGATGACTTAAACATAGTGGGGACTCCAGAAGAGATCTCTATTACTACAAAATATTTGAAAAAGGAATTTAAAATAAAAGATCTTGGAAAAATAAAATTTTGTCTTGGGTTTCAAGTTGAATATTTTCCAAAAGGAATTCTTGTACATCAGTCATCTTATATAGAAAAAATCTTGAAACAATTTTATATGGATAAGTCTTATCCATTGAGCATTCCAATGGTTGTTCGCTCTTTTGATGTCAAAAAAGATCCTTTTCACCCACAAGAAGATAACGAAGAGATTTTTGGTCTTGAAGTACCATATCTTAGTGCAATAGGTGCGCTTTTATATCTTACAAATATCACTAGACCAGATATAGTTTTTGCAGTTAATTTGCTAGCAAGATTTAGTTTTATACCAACTTGAAGGCACTGAAATGGTGTAAAACATGTTCTACGTTATCTTCGTGGCACTTCTGATATGGGTTTATTTTTTTCAAAAGGAGTAAATTTAAAATTGACAGGGTATGCTGATGCTGGATACCTATCAGATCCTCATAAAGCTCGAAGACAAATAGGTTATGTCTTCACATATGGTGACACTGCTATTTCTTGACGATCTATTAAGCAAACAATCACTGCTACTTCCTCAAATCATTCAGAAATATTAGCCATCCATGAAGCAAGTTGTGAATGTGTGTCGTTGAGAACCATGACTCAACATATTAAGGGAACAAGTGGGTTGGTAGTGGAGAAAAAGCCAACAAAATTGTATGAGAATAATGCAGCATGTATTTCACAACTCAAAGGTGGCTATATCAAAGGAGATAGAACCAAACATATCTCACCAAAATTCTTCTATACTCATGAACTTATGAAAGAATGACAGATCGATATTCGCAAAGTTCGCTCAAGTAATAATCCAGCAGATTTGTTCACAAAGGCCATACCAACTTCAATTTTCAAAAAATATGTGCACAATATTGGAATACGCCAATTAAAAGATTTAGTTTGATTCATTTTATTGTTGAGGAGAAGTACATATGAATATTGTACTCTTTTTCCTTCGCTAAATTTTTATCCCACTGGATTTTTTTTAGCAAGGTTTTAACGAGGCATATTCATAGTGCATAGTCATCTAAGGGGAAGTGTTGTGATAATTATGAGATATTTGGATGACTATCAAACTTATCATTCTCCCTATTATAGTAGAAGTCTACCACTATTATTTTGTGCCTATAAATACCCTATTGTAGTTATTTAGTGACATAATTAATAAGAGAAAATTCTCTATTTTACTATTTTTGTCTTTCTTTTAATTAGTTTATAACAAATATACGGTATTCGAAAGAGTAAAAATTAGTATTTTTGTGTATAATTATTTAAAAATTCCTAAAAAATAATTAAAGTTATTGGGCTTGATAGGACTTTGCTATATTCGCATGATATACAATGTGGGCTCAAGTCCATTGTGGATTTTTGGGAATAGATATAATAGGCCCAATGAAATCCCGAACGACCAACAAGTTTGAGTAGGAAATATTTATTTTCAAGTGCAGGTCAAACTTATTAGAAAAGCTAAAGATGTTTGTTGAACTATCTATTAAATAATTTATAAAATATAACAATCATTATAATAATTACATTTTTTTAATAATAATTAAAATATTTCATTTTAATTTATTTATTAATTATCATTTTAATTTCATGCATGAAAATACATGTAGTTATAGATTTAAATTTATATGATAAAAATGATAAATAATATTTATATTAAATTATTAGTATTATCATAGTTATTAAAATTGGACCGGACTGATTGGCTGAACCGATTTAACCGTAAACTGGCAGGTCAGCCGATTGGTTCAACTATTGAAAATCGAATTGGCAAAAAACTGAATTGAACCGAAAAAATTGGATTGAACCGAAAAATTGAAGAATCGAATAAAATCGAATTTTTTGCTAAAAAGTATAAAAAATCATTTTTTTTTGTATATTTTCACCCACTCATATATATATATATGGAGTGGAGGTGAGATCCTCATTAGCACCTCGGTGGGGGTGATTCGGTGCCTTAAGTATAAAGTAGCGCCTCTTTCATCAGCTATAGCTTTTGAGAGGACTGGTAAGCGTCTTATGGTATCAGAGCCAACTCCACACGAGGTCACGGGTTCGAACCAAACCTACGGTAAGTGCCGAGAAATAAAGCTTCCTTTAAAATGTGGCAAAAAATACCCCCAGTACATCCCCTGAGGACCCCACTCTCAGCTTGGGGTGGGGGAGGGAGTGGAGGCAAAATCATCGTTAGCACCTCGGTGGGAGTAATCCGATGCCTTAAGTATAAAGTAACGCCTCTCCCATTAGCTATAGCTTTTGGGAGGATTGGTAAGTTCCTTTTATATATATATATATATATATATATATATATATATATATATTATTTATTTAAAAAAAATTAATATTTTAAATTTTAAGTATATCACTTAATAATTTAATATACTTATTATATTTTTTATTTATTATAATCAAATATATATATATTAAATTTTTATTATTTATTTATTTGAAAAAATTAGTATTTTAAATTTTAAATGTCACTTAATAATTTAATATACTTATTATCTATTTGAATTTATTGTAATTAAATATAATTATACTCATATATGCAAGGGTACTATTTTTTGTGTTTACTTCATTAGTACTCTATCTAAATATGAAATTATTTTCAAGATATGGTTGTAGTTTTATATTTCTAACATATGATATTTAAAAATTCATAATTAATCACATGTAATAATAAAATTAAAATTATATTTTGTAACTTATTATTAGAATATTTGTGATAAATATTTAATGTTTGATGAATATTTTTTAATTTTTATACAATAGTATTTAAAAAATTATAATAATTATAATATTTTTAAAATAGAAAAAAATCCGATTGAACCCGATTGAATTGGTCAAACCATCAATCTTCAGTATTGTTGGTTCTTTATTCGGTCCGATTTTAATAACATTGAGTATTATATATAATAACTAATGAATATTGATTCTCTCTGTCCCAAGTATAATTTAATAACATTTTTAATTTAATTTTAGATAAAATATTCATATTTATTTTTAAATAAAATAAATAATACAATTCAATTCGTTCTAATATAAAAATAAATTATACAATTTTTCGATATTCCGATTCCGTTTAGAAAAACCCACAACTGCATAGCATTAGTAACAGCGTCTATTATTTTATATTGTTCCAACATTGCTCATAACCTGAATAATTCATCCCTTCCTACCGTATAAAAATAATTTATAATATAGTTTTCAATCACAAGTCATACTGCCAAACGGACATGAAGTTTAGCCTATTATCACATCTGCAATACCTGATACAGTTGTGTGCAAGAGGACGAGAACTCATTAATGGAAAGGCCTGCCATGCTCAAGTTATTAGGCACTTTGGGGTAAAATCGGACACTCTGACATCAAATATGCTCATAAACATGTATTCCAAATGTGATCTTGTTGACTCTGCTCGCAAATTGTTCGATAAAATGCCCTATAAAAGCTTGGTTTCATGTAACACCATGATTGGTACCTATACCAAATATGGGGAGAAGCAAAACTCTCTCATTCTTTTCTTGGAAATGCAAAAGCAAGGATACCCGTCAAGCGAATTCACGGTTTCAAGTGTTCTTTGTGCTTGTGCTGCGAAAAGGGATGCTTTTGCGTGTAAGCAATTGCATGCTTTCTCGTTGAAGGCAGCAATGGTTTCAAATGTTTTCGTGGGTACTGCATTGCTTGATTTTTATGCCAAAAGCGGTTTGGTACAGGAGGCTCGTTGTGTTTTTGATGGGATGCCAGAGAGGAGTGATGTCACTTGGAGTTCAATGTTAGCAGCATATGAGCAAAATGAGCTTTATGAGGAGGCTCTAGTTCTTTTTGCCAGAGCTCAAGTACTTGGATTGGAATGTAACCAGTTTACAACGTCTTCTGTTATTAGTGCTTGTGCAGGTTTGCCGGCTTTGATTGAAGGCAAACAGATGCATGCTATTGTTTGTAAAACTGGGTTTGGCTCAAACAATTATGTGGCTTCCTCTCTTGTTGATATGTATGCTAAATGCGGCTGTGCTAGAGAGGCTTATGTTGCGTTTCTGGTTGCTGAAGGGATGAATATCGTTCTATGGAATGTGATGATTTCTGGGTTTGCTAAAAATTCTCACTCTTGGGAAGTGATGATTTTGTTTGAAAAAATGCAGCAACTAGGTATGTACCCAGATGAAGTGACGTATGTTTCGGTATTAGCTGCATGTAGTCACTTTGGTCTTGTTGACATTGGACAAAGATATTTCAACCTTATGACAACAGAGCATAAAATAACGCCAAATGTGCTTCACTACTCATGCATGGTTGATATTCTTTGTAGAGCAGGGCTGCCATATGAAGCTCATGAGTTGATCAAGAAGATGCCATTTTGTGCAACTGCTTCCATGTGGGGATCAGTTTTGGCATCTTGCAGGATCCATGGGAGTCTTGATTTAGCTGATATTGCAGCTAAGAACTTGTTTGAGATGGAACCTGATAATGGTGGAAACTACGTCTTGTTGTCAAATGCATATGCTGCTAATAAAAAGTGGAAGGAAGCAGCAAAAGCAAGGAAGCTCCTCAAGGAAAATGACGTGAAAAAAGAGAAGGGCAAGAGTTGGATTGAAACTAAGGAAAAAGTTCATACATTTATGGTTGGAGAGAGGAACCATCCTAGAATTGCTGATATTTATTCAGAACTGGATAAGTTGCTGGAAGAGATGAAAAAATTAGGCTATAAGGCTAGGACAGAAAACGACCTTCATGATGTGGACGAGAACAGGAAAAGGGAACTTCTAAGGCACCACAGTGAAAAGCTAGCACTTGTCTTCGGGCTGATGTGCTTACCTCTTGGTGCACCGATCAGGATTATGAAGAATTTACGGATATGTGGGGATTGTCATTCTTTTATGAAGTTTGCATCAAGGATTACAAGGAGGGAAATTATTGTCAGGGATGTACATCGGTTTCATCATTTTGGGGATGGATGTTGCTCTTGTCGGGATTTTTGGTGAATGCCAATCTACTAGCTAGTGGATTTCAATCTGTACCGAATATCAGTAATTTATCATCTGAGGTTGAGTGCAATGCAATTGTAAATGTTAGGAGGTTGAGTGCAAATTTCAATCGTCCACACTGCATTCATCTAAGTAGATGTGAGCAGATATTGCCACTGGATGGTAAGAATAATTGTCTGAGCCGGAAAGAATTTATTAACTGTGAATAGAAGTTCATCTTTGAATAAAATTACTACACTAAGAGGTGCTGCTGTAATCTTAAAGATCTTCTATTTTTGTGGTAATTTAATAGTTCCCAATTTTAGTTTTTCTAGTTTGTTACTGCTTTTTACCATTTTAAGTTGGCATGTATCACTAAAAAGAACCAGACCTTGGACAGATTCTTCAGTTAGCAGAGTTAAAATGTTCAAAGCCCTTGAAAATATGCACCAGCAACACTTTAGGAAACAGGTATTATTGAAGAACTGGAGGCTTAGAGGTACATTTAATTCATTCTTTATTTATTCAAAGGCGTACATTTACTTCATCTTTATTTATTTAAAGGCCCTGCAAAAATTCTCTCCATTTGTTCTTTAACATTTTTCATTAGTTCGTTTTCCTCTTTTAGTTTTCTTCAATTTCTACTATTTTCAGTAGGAACGGGAACCTGGACTGTGAGCGTTGAATTTAACAAATTTTACTTCAGGCTTTAATCCTACCTAGCCCCTGCATTTTATGAGATAGCAGCATCTTCAACTTCAGATAGTTGTAATATTATATGATAGTTAACTTACACATGTTATTCCTTTACTTCAATATCTCATCTTAAATTCCTTAGAGACTTTCTCCATCAGAGACCTTATATTTTGCTATATTTGGATATCAGTTTCTATTAAATATAAGCTTAATTTATCATTGATAACAATTGACAGAATGGAGTCATAGAGTTTGAACTAATTTGTATTTTAACTGAACATTGAAGTCATAGGCGAAGTTGGTTTATTTCTTAATCTGTTTATTATTCAAGAGAAACTCTATACAACCAAAAAGAAAAAAAAGAAAAAATATCTAAAACCAATAAATCCAACATTTTTCAAGTAAGGCTATTTTTTTCTCTAATATGTAGAATCTTTTACTATCCTTTGAACTAACGAAGCTTAGATAATGGATGGAGCTTGATCTTTTTAATATAAGAGAAGTGACAAGGATCGATGATGTGGTACAATACCAATGGAAGTGGCAGCTAAAAACTAAAACTAAGGCAATTGAAGTGGAAAATGGGATCTTCAGATTTTCTTCTGAGGTTAAATGACCTGCATTCACTGGCAACGCTTCCTTGGATAGTTTGAGGACCACACACAATCACGCCCACATCAACACAGCCCCAAAGCTTAGGTATGGATCCAAAAATCTCTGCAGCCACAAAATGCACTTTTAATGTCTTTTTTACATCATATGTTATTTATTTGTTTTCTCTTTGATGTATAGGTTGGTACAATATGCAGACATCTAAACTTAGTATCAACAGTTAACTAGACAGCTCAACTTTTACAATTTTAATTTTATTTATTTCTTTATTTTTTGGACCCCTTTCTGCCCTGTGGTGTTGATGAGGCCCTAAGCAGGTCCCGCTACAAGAAAAAAGCCTTTCAATGACCACTTTTGAATGAAGGGATGGAAAACCGGTCGTTATACTTACGAATATATATCCTAAAATGAATGCATGTCCTAAAACTTAGAAGTTTTGTCCAGATCAACCTCATGTATGTACATTGAGAAATCATAAGATTGAATCCAAAATGATAGATTGAGAAGCACACCCAAATATGGTTCGCTGATGGTTATTTGAGAGTCAGTTTAACATTGCATTTGTGAAGTGGGAGAGTGAAGTTTTATTATAGTACCTGTGAAATCAGGTCTTGAACCATACTGAATAGTTGTGGATCTAGCAAAAATTTCCAAAAATGAAGCCTTTTTGGAACCCAATTCATCACTTTTCTCAGTACCGTTGGCATTTGTTTCTTTGGACAGTTTTCTTCTCTGATTTATGCCAGAAACCAACAACAGCGCCACCAAAAAGTAAAACACTTGCCACCATGCACCCTAGAAGTACAAGTGCTTGAATCCACCAATTGGTTATTTCAAAAGGTCTTATATATGACAGATTAACTATAATTATTAAGGCCATCAAGCCTATTGTTGATGATATCAGATATACTGCGAACCATATTTTATTCCCTTTACTTGCTAGAGTTGATATTGAATTTCCATTAGAGGCTGAACACGCTAACGCCACCATAGGCTCGGCTTGCTCAACATTTTCCTGCAAGTACTCAACATTAATTCAGCCATGTACCGACGAACTTCCATATGTCTCATGTATACCCTTGGAAAACACTTGCCTGGATGGAGTCGAACATTTTTCTGGTATATATCCCTATGTGCATGCGAATGTACTTGCGTGTCTGGGCGAGAGCATGGTGCCCGTGCATGCGTGCTCGTGCGCAGGGGGTGTGTGAATATGGGGTAATTTGCATATTATGTTCAACTTTTATGACTTGTAACTTTAAAGTCAATTAGTGTTAATCTGTAACATTAAAATCATCTAATTTAATTATAATAATTAAAATGATATTTTTAAACGTTTTTATTGGTTCTATCCAGTTAACTGATTATAAAAATCATTTACTTTAATTTTCCTATCATAACTAGCATTTTAACTTCTCCAATCACCATTTAAACGGCAGAAAAATGCTAGCTATATGGCTTGAAGTCCATGGCATTATATAAGATGAGAGAAGTTAAATGTCTGATTATAATAGACAAATTAAAGGGAACTCATCCTTATCATCTATTAATTGGAAGGAACCAATAGGATTCAATTAATGAGAATTTTTAGTTATAATAATTGAAATTAGATGATTTTACTCAGAATTGACTTCTATATCTTTCATAGGGAGCGACAAAGAATCCTAACCTATAATAACGTCTCGAATTCGAATTTAATCGGTGCAGTCTGATTTGAATACCGAATGATTAATTCTAAAAAAAAAATACTTTACTAGATTGTTTATGGTTACGATCACCAATGTTAGATATGCAGCTTAAATTTTAATTGATTTAATTAAAAAAAAAGAAAATTAAAGCTGTAGTGGTACTTTATTTTTTATTATTTTAACAAAGTCGGTAGAGATAATCAATCTAACTTATAAAATTGTAAAAAGCATATGCATTGTACTTTGAGATTTATGTGGTTTTGACTTGTGAGGATCGAGATAAAATTTGTGACGGATAAAATTTGGGTATTGGCAGATTTGGCTTTGACGTTTGATCCATCTTCTAATGTTAATCAATCCAGAAAACAATTCTGGAATATACAAAGTTTCTGTGGATAATCTTCCAAGTGGATGAAGTTTTTGTTTGCAAAATTTTATTAAATTATACTATACCATCAAAATTATTAAATTTTGTATCTCGTTATACTGATGCATGAAATTGGTAGGTTATATTATATAGTATTAGATTTACGTATATATTTTGATAATTCTTGACAGTGTTTCTTTACTTAAATGGCTGAGAATGATCTTCTCTCCATATAATATTTCGCATGTGAATCTTTTCTAATTTATGTGCCCAATTCATAAAAAAGACTTGACACTTGTTTTTTCAGAAAGGAAAAAGATTTGACCTTTAAAATATAGTAATTTTCATGGATTTAAACTTGTCTTCTTCGTTGAATGAGGGTTAAGAGAAGAAGATGAAAAGCGAAGAAGTTGATCATGGAGCATAGACCAGGCAAAATTGATCAAAATCTATGGGTCGATCCAAATTTACCAAAAAAAAATTGACTCAATCCATATAAATACCCATTGGATCAATCCAAAATTGATCCATTTTATTTTTTAACCAAATCTAACCCAACTTAATACCCATTGGGTCAATCCAAAATTGACCGATCTCACTTTCCAACCCATTGGATCATTGTGTATTAACCTAATGGGTGTTTTCAAGATTCAAAGATCTTGACCCATTGAATATGTAATGATATAAATACCGGGCCAGTCCTAAATAGTACTTTCCGGTAGTGAATAGTATTTTTCGGGCCTGAAAGGACATTCGAAAGTTAAAAATATTTTATTGGACCATTTGAAAAGAATAGTCAAGGTGAGCCTAGGGTTGAAATTTGAAGTGAATTTGAGATCAAATAGGCTTCCAAAAGTTATAAATACGAAAAAGATAGCGAGTCAATAATACGAAAAATATATTTTAAATAATTTACTTTAATGTTAAGAATGGATAAAAAAAAGAAAAAGAAAAAGAAAAAATTGATACAAAAAATAATCGTATTTCAAATAAATAATTTAAAGATCCCATTATATATATACATAATAACAATTCTTCTTCTTTTATTTTATTTTTTTGAATAATAACAATTATTAGAATAAGCATTGAAAGTTAATAGCATTAAAAAATTAAATTATAATCGAAACATTACTCTTTTTAATTACCAACTGTTATGCAGTATGGTATTCTAATCATTTAATTTAACATGACAAAATATTAAATAAAAATTTTTAATACGTTTACGATTGGATATGTTTTTAAAAATAAACATTTAAAATTAATTCAAATTTATGGGTCGATCCAAATCAACCTAATCCATTAATGACTCAATTCATTAATGACCTATATTTTTTGATCCATTAATGATTTATATTTTTTGATCCATTAATGATCCATTCATTAATGACCCAATCCAAATTCATCCAACCCGCTCATTTGTCACCTCTACTGGAGTCGTAAGCAAATGACGAAATAGGGAACGAATACAGGATAAAGTGTTAAGAGATTCAGCCGAGATTTCGACATTGGAAATTATCACGTTTTGCTTCAACCAGTGGAAGAGAAATATAGTTAAGTATCGATCCTATGACAATTTAAATGATCCAAACTTTTTTTAATCTTAATTATTACATCAAAATTTTATTAAATTATACTATACCATACACCAATGATGTAAAGAACTCACCTGAGACGGAATTTGACCTGAAATGAACCATCCAATGATGTAAAGAAAACCGTGACAAGTAAAGAGACACATACAAAGGTGGCCAAACCACATGTGGTATCTAATAGCATAATCTGGTGGGATATTCAGAAGCCGGAGAAGAGGTGATCCTCTAGCTATTGGTATCAACACAAACGATAAGCAGAATATCCCTGCCAATCCACACGCACGTGCCGAATACTGAAAAAACCATGACCTGATGAAGGAGATGAGTTTTATTAGAGGGAGACTACCATGTTACATGTTCAGTAATTTTATTATTATGAAATTTTTTCTCCATAATGTTTGTAAATCATTTTAATTAAGTCCCTTCATCCATAATTTCATTGAAATATTAAAAACATGACCAACAAAACTTTTCTATTGAAAAGAATTCGAGTTTTTGTTTACTGTCTAATATAAATCAAACTTAATAATGCATTTTTATTATCTTTAATGACTAAATTAGGTCAGCACTTTTGCTACTTCCGTAAGAATACAGTATCATTAGGAAAAAAAAAAAGCTATGGAAAAAAATAGGGATAAATATAAACCGGTTAATCAGTCTATTAACAAAAAAATTAATCAGTCCATTAATATCGATTTTTCAAAATTACTAATCATTAATCAGTCCGTTACATTTGGTTAATCAGTCCATCGATTTCAATTTTTCGGTTTGGTTAACTAATATTTTTCGATTAACTATTAAAATTTATAACATAAAATTATATAAAAAAATTAGACAAAGTTCAATTCAATTTTCAATGTGTAAAGTAATTTAATATAAAAATTATAAAATAAACATAATTTACTAGCCAAAATTCATATTTTATAAATTAATAGCTAATATTATAAAATAGATTTGATATTTATTTAAAATTACTATGTTTGATTCTAAGTCAAATAAAATTTTGGATAATAATGTAATTAAATACTATTAAGTAAAATATGAATACTAATATATAATAATATATATATTAAAAATTAATTGGATACTATATGTATTGCTATATAATTAAAGAGAATGATATAATACAAATTTATTTTAATGATTATATAAATTTTATTGAAAAATATAAAAAATTAAGGTATAAAAATAAAAATATATCAAAAATTGGTTCGATTAACCGTAAAAATCGGTTCGATTTCGAATCGATTTTATGATTAATCATATTTTCAGTTTTTTTTACTAGCCCATAGAAAAAATGAAAGTTTTTTTTTCTAGCAATTATATGAATTATTTCAGAAAGGGAATATATTTTTTAGCCCACTTAAAAAAATTATTAGCTCTAGCCTCATTTTCTCTCTAATCTTCTTTTTTCTCTAGCATCCACAAAAAAAAAAAAAAATCTTAGTCTCCTTTTCTTTCAGGATTCAAATATTTTCTTTTTATTTATTTAATTTTGGGACTGTCATTAGTTCATTTATTGGCGACAACTCCTCTGCTTTTTCATTTTGTTCTTTAATAAAATTTTTTTTCTACGTTTTTCAATTTTTTTGTATTTTTTTTCAAATCTTTCAGATCGGTTTAAATCTGAAATTTTAATTTTATTTATTAATTTTTATTCGTATTTGGTCTTTTTGTATTTTAGTTTCAATAAACTCAAATATGAAATTTTTTATTTTAGATTTAATTTTCGTTTTTGTCCAAATCTTATTTATTTTTTTATATATTTGATTCGTTTAGCTAATGTTAAATGCAATTTAAATTTTTTTATTATGCAAGTTTGTTTTTCATATTTGGAGGTTATTGTCTTCTTTTATGAAAGTTTTCGTACTTCTGAAATGAATTTTTTCATAGATAGCAAATGAACTTAGTTTTTCGTTGAAAGTTAGATTGTCCGAGGTATATTACTATTATTTACTATTTTTGTTGAAAAAGTTTAGAGATATATTCTAACAACTTCATTAATTTTATAAATCTTATGTATTTTTAAATTTTATAAATTTATTTATATTTTTCAGATATACTTTTTATATTGTTAATGAAAATTTAATTTGCATTTAAAAAAAATAATTAGCTTGAAACTGAAAGTACTTAACCTTTTAATATCGCTAAAATCTCTCCATTATTTTTCTGCTCCAATTTATACTCTACTAAATATTGTGCTCCTGATTTTTCTTCAGGTAGTTGTTTGTTCTACACTTAAAAATTCTAAAAATATTTTTTTTGAGTTGCTGAATTTTAAAGAGACTAAAAAAAAAAACAATAAGATTTTTGTCTCTCATATTTCTGTGTTGTTTTGAGTTTTCGCTACCTATTACATATATAAGAGATTGGCTAGGGAATACACCTCTTACTAATCCTATTAATGATGTTGGTGCCTCAAGCTTTCTTTTTCCGGAATGTTTATCTCACAATTTTAAGGAAATTAAAGTATGGATGTTGAAACTGCTACTACCCCCGTTGTCGCAGGTATTGTCAGCGGTATTTCTCCTACCATTCACGCCAGGCTAATGGTGTGCAGTGTTCTGTGTATTAGTACATAGCGCATGGGACGACAATTTTCTTCTCTATTGTTGTTAATTGACTCATAAAATAGTAAAACATAAAGAAAAAATGGTTCAAACAAAATTTGTTACAACGTACCATTTTTGTTGAGTAGGAAGGTTAGGATCCACAAAAAGAACAATGAGTAAGGGGATATCATAAACACCTGCAGCCCACATCACAGACACCACAACCAAAATAATTCCAATCAATTCTGCTGCTAAAACTACTCCAAAAGGTCCTTCCACAATAAAAGGAAATGTCCACAACCGATATTTTGCTCTTTTTCCTCCACCTTTCCTGTTGTAATTAATATTGATGGCTAATTAATTTAAAATTTTAAATTTCCACTAATAAGAAGTGATTAATGCTTCAAAAATAAAATAGACAATAGTTGAATTAAAAGCTTAAATTGTATAAGAAAATAAGTAAAAAAATCACATTTCCTAGTTACTGAATTTTAACGTTTTTCTAGTTTTGTATTTTTAAAAGACATCAGATCTCTCTACTTTTTGTATCATTCACATAATATTTAATTTAAATGAAACTGACAGATTTAAAATTCACATTCTATTAATCTCACGTTGGATCAATTTATAATGATTATACAACCCACCAAAATATAAAAAAATTAAAGAAAAAATTAATTTATCACCTCTTATATGTCTGAAATGATTATATATTTTTTCAATTAAAATTTATTTTATGATATATAGAGAGAGACACCCCGTTTTATTAATATCACATCCCAATTTTTATATAAAAGTTATGTTTGATGAAAAGAAAAGTGTAATATCTAATGGTTCAAATTTTGAATTGCCAAAAAAGTAAAAGGAAAAGAAACAAAATAAGTAAAATAAAAATAATAATTAAGTGCGTATATTGTATTTTACTATTCTATTCTATGTATTTTTTTCTTAATTATCTTGTTCTATGCACTAATCTGCTAGTGTTCTACTGCTAGCATATGACTAATATTTTTCTCGAAGTTATAAATAGCTTTATTTGAGACAAATTCGATAATCGAATTTGAGGCGAAAAAAGTCAATTTAAGGTATTAAAAACTAAAATTAAAATTTAGGCCAAGCATTCATGGTGAATCACTTGAAAACACAACAACTAGTCGAGATTTTCCGACAAGGGAGACTCAAAGCTCAAATTAGTTGTGCAATAATGAGAAGAATAACTAAAACAGCTTGGCCTACATACTTGGTTCAAACTCCTTTTATAGGCTCGTAGTCCTTTTTCCTTTAGGAAGGAGAAAGTAGAATCCCTATTTAGGAACAACTCATTTCCTTCTTAGCTAGGATCATCCCTATCTCTTCCTGTTCTAGTATGGGAGATAAGGAAAAACCATGTTTTTTTTGATAGATTGAGATAAATTCAAAGCCTAATTGATTTGGTCAGGGTCGTTGGCACTCAGCTTGATTGAACATACTGAATGTATTTATTTGGGCCCCAACCGAGCTAATGGACCGAACTGACCTGACTTTTCAGGTAGTCTGAATTGCTAGTTAGACCTTGTTATTAAAAGTCCCCCCACCCCCCCAAGCATGAGATATTTATGTCGTTCCTTTAATCAAGCATCCATTCCGAGACACAAAAAAGTAACATTTCGAAATGTACTTGCGCATTTAAAGCAAATCATCATTATGCATTGTTTACAGTGAAATGGCAGCTAGATGTGACATCTGATGAGGTAGGCCTTTTCGATTCCTGCACTCGGCAGCTATGATAGGACAACCTATCACCTTGGATAAGAGTGAACCCCCACATGTATAGCAGATCGTGTCTCAGCTTTCCTATATAAGGCTCAACCCTTTTTCAGTTTCCATTTCTCGCTTCCCCTGCCATTTTCTTCCCTTTTTCACTTTTCATTTCCTTAGGCTATTCTATGTTAGACAGAGATTTCTCCTTCTCTTTTTTTTGCATCAAAGGTTTTGGATTAAACA
Organism: Excoecaria agallocha; assembly: GCA_037975025.1. NCBI lineage: Eukaryota > Viridiplantae > Streptophyta > Magnoliopsida > Malpighiales > Euphorbiaceae > Excoecaria > Excoecaria agallocha. Next base: position 57,879,907 of record CM075813.1, on the reverse strand, counting down.
GGTTTATTCTACATTCCTTTCACTATTTTTGCTATTTTTCCTTTCTTTTTCTTTAAATTTAAAATGAATTATGAGCACTTTAGAAGCTTTTGATATTGATGGAGAAGGAGCTAAGGTGGATGAGGGGTTGTTAGACGATAGCACCCCATTCTTTTGCAATGGTGCTTCATCATCCCTACCAGATAACCAGCCCTTCATCTTTGGTTAACCTGTGGCCAAGAGGAGAAAGAGAGAAACTCGATAGCTACCTCGAGTAGGGAGCATGAGCTCGATTGTGAGAGAGGATGAGCTCTCAAAACTATCCGAGCAATTAGGGTGCTCGGATTAATATATTATACGCATGCCTGGTTCCACACATCAAGCTGACACCCATTTCACCTGCAAGCATAGAATAACAATATATGAAGCTGAGTTCGAGTTCATCTTCCCTTAACCTAGTTCGAGGTGGATGTGTTAATTTCTATGGTATGATGATTAGCCAACTTCATCCCAATGCGTGGCGTACTTCATCAGCCCTTTAAATGTGATCGTTAGCCCACAATATTACCTCAACTCTCAAACTCTTTTGGGTCAAAGATCATAACTACATACAAGCCCCTGCTAGATATAACACTTTTATGGGCAACCCTGACTCCTTCAATAAGATGAAGAATCATTTCTTCATCATCGAAAATCTACATAAGGACTTTGTTTTTCCAACCACTTAGAGTCAGTTTGTAAACCACAATAATGACAGACTGTGGTTGTCCGAGGAAGAGCAACAAGTGCTAGCTCGATGGTGAGAGCTAGTTCAGAATAAGTGGGACTTGAGGCTATTGCTTGAGCCTCATATTTTCGAGCCATCTCATTATAAAAAGAAAGGTAAACTTACTTTCCTTTGCTCAGCTAATGCTGCTAATATAGTTTTTAATTATTTTTTCTTTGCAGCTATGAAGAGAGGAACCAAGTGAGCATGATTGATGTTGTACGAGCCAAGGTGTAAAAGGCTAGCAGTTCAATTGACACTACACCCCAGATGCTTGCTGCCTTATAGCCTAAATCGATAGGTGGGGAAATATCTAATGCTCGGTTTGTGAAGGTTACTGAAGACCAGCCCTCGAGGAAAGTGTAGAGTTCTTAAACTAAAGGTTCTTTCTTTCGATGTGCAAATCGGATGAAAAGGACCTCCGGACCCTTACTACCAAGGTCCCTAAATGTTGGGGAAGTAAGGAGCGAATAAGAGCAATGATTTTACCACATTTGTGTATATGGTCTCTTGTGTGCTAAACAAGGTGACTCCGATCATTAATTTAAATGCCGATCAACTCTTTTTCAGTTATGAAGAGACATCAAGTTGAGGTAAGGTGTTATCAATTTAGCATTTTCTTTATTTTATTTTAATATCTAACTTTTTTTCCATTGGCAGGGATTATTGATTACTGGCACTGCCATCACCAAAATGAACTCCCTGATCAAAAAGTGGCATCGAGCTAATTAAGCTTCAGCTAGTTCGCTTGCCAAGCTAAAGAGGTCAAGCGTAAAGCTACTAAGGTCAAGTAAAGGGCAGTTGAGCTGAGGAGAAGTTAGCCGAATTAGAGAGGTCTCTCACTCAAAAGAAGGAGGGTACCCAGGCCATTGGCTGATGATGTGGCACGCTACGTGTGCATAAGTAGATGACGTAATATGCCACATAGTACTCTGGTGATTGTTTTTCGGAAACTAATTAAGATGATTTTTATGTAAAATAGTGAAAAATTTAGTGACAATTTCATTATGAAAAATAATTTAATTATTTTTAAATTATTAAGCATAAATTTAATGATCGTAAATAATATTAATTCTCAAATTTTGAAATGATCTGCAAATTCAATCGAATGATATGTATTCAAACTTTACTCATAAATCCATTTTGACCCGTAAGAATCGGGCCACAAATTTATCCCTGTAACCTAACTGCTAGCTCCACTTTAGAATTTGCACATAATATCGTTCTACTGTAAATGCTTTATGAACACAAAATCTTCCTTTTTGGTGACGCTTTAATTGTTTATCAACTTGTAATTCACTTTAAATGCATCAATTTGGATTTTTCTTCTTTTTTTTTTCTCGACATTTCTATCCATATTACCTCCAAAGTTAAAGGTTCTTTCTAAAAATGTCATTTTGTAAATTTTTCATTTATTACAATATTTACTACTGCAAATATTGTTTCTTAAATTACACCAAAGATTCTAAAAGAAAAAAAAAACAAACTGATCTAACCTATTTATGGTTTGATCTGCTTATGATTTGATTTATTATAATCTGACTCGTTTTGAACCAACCCGAACCGTTTACATGATCTACCTGTGAGGGAAATGCATATCTGTCCGAATTAACTTAAAACACACAACATTATTAAATCTTGTGCTTATCCAAACATGCATAAAATTTGACCAGAAAAGTAAATGAAACATGGATTTAAATCTAAAAACAATTAAAGAATAGACCTACTTTTATTTATATTTCTAACTTAAGTATGATATTTTTTATATTTAAAAAAGAAATTAAACATTATATATATTATAAAAACAATTAATCACATGTAAGAATGAGCTATTAAAAAAATTAGGATCTTAAAAAAAAAAAGAATATAGAGGTGACAAATGGATTAAGTTTGGTGGATTTAAGTCAAGTTATAAATGGCGGAGTAAAAAAAATTGACTTATATAGGCTGAAAGTGCAAATTTGCAAATTTGAAGTTTCAATCGGTGCAATATTATCTATAAAATATCAAAGTGGGTACAATTTTGCCTTCACCAAATGGTTCATCATGTTTAACCAAATTTTATCCAATGACCAGTTGAGATAGACTAAATAGTGACATCTATCGCCATACTTAAATTATTAAATGAACAATTTTACTTCTAAATTTTACTTAAAAGTGCAATTTTTTTCCTTAAATTACAAAAATGGAGTAATTCAGTCCTTATATAGTCAAATATTTAAATTTGATCATTTTCAATGGATCAAGACGTGTAGCTGATATTATATTGTATACACAATAAATATATGTTATTATATTGAACTTAAATATCTATGACATAAAAAAAGTGGTAAAGCTTTAAATTAATTCCTATTTCACGTCTCTCTTAAATTTTAAAACCAAACTCTTATAATAATTTATTTTTAAATTAAATTGCAATTAATTATGCTTTCCTCCATTAATTAATCTTTTTAACGCCACTTATTTAAATGTCACTGGATAATCATCAGCTAACTTTCATAATGGTAAAATGTGTGGATTGTGAATACAATTCAGGATCGGTATGCAGCTCGATAGGTAAATATAGATCAAAATTAATTGGTTGTTGAGTAAGGGCAGCAATTTTGATTTTAATAAGTAAAAAGTGAATTGTAAAAAATAAAATTGTCATAGAGAAGATTGAATAGAAAATTAATTAGAGGAAGTTATGATTGTAAAGTTATTGAAAGAATGGTTTTTTACATGTCATGTGAGAAATCACTTAAATCCAATATATGACAACATGTATTTGTTGTATATACAATATAATATCAGTTACATTGCTCAACGTACAAAAAATGGTCGAATTTAAATATTTAACTAGGTAGGGGCTGATATGCTCCATTTTTTTTTTATTTGAAGGATGCAAATTTACTTTTTTAAGCAAAATGTTGAGGCAAATTGTTCCTTTAATAATTTTAGCATGGCAACATGTGTTACTATTTAATCTATGTCAGCATGTTTAAGGATGGAATTTGGTCAAACATGTCGAACCATTAGTATGGCAAAATTGCACTGATTTTGATACTTTGAAAATAAAAATTTAAGCATTATAAATAAAAAAAAAGCAATTTCATCAGATATTCGAAAATGCTGTTTTTTTTTTTATTCAAACGGTATATATTTAATTTGTTAACTCTAATATTAATATGATGAAAATAAAACTTTAAAGATTTGATTTGAATGGATAAAAGTTTAGAAAGTCAATAGAAAATGCAAATAAATTTTGACATGAAGCAATTTTAGCTGCACATATGTTTTTTACTCTTGTCAATTAAGGATCAAATGTTGTCAAATTATTAAAAATAAAATAACTCAATATGATTTTTTTTTTCAGGACTCAATTTAAAGAACGTACAAATTCTATATTTTGCCACATTAATTTTATCATTTTTTGATCCCCTCAATTACGTTATGAAGCCTCCTTAATGCTTTAGTCCTCTTCCCAAATAATTCTCATTATCCTCCCTGCCTTTATTTGCCCCTCCTCAATCAACCACTGTTCCACACTCCAGATAAAATTGTGAACTCAAAATTTAACTAATACCCTTTCAGTAAAGAAAAAAAAAGTAAAAATATAAATTTTTATAAATGACATGAAGAATACAATATTTAATTCTACTGGGTCAATATCTGTACAGTATATATATGTTGAGCCACATTACAATTAAAACCAAGTAGTTATTTTTTTTAGAAAAAAGTAAATTTAAAATTTAATTGTATGGGTAAAAATTATATTCGGATCGAGCAACACAAGCGGGTACTAAACTCATTTGAATAATTTTGGATTAAAAATTTAAAAATCATAATAACTGTAAGTTTATTGTGAAATTTTTTAAACAAAAATCAAAGTTTAGAATTTACTTTTTTAGCTATAAATCATAAATGGGTGCTCAGTCCGTGCGGGACCAACCTATAGTTCAATCCAAATTAACCTAAAAGTTTATGGATCATAAACGGGTTGACTTTAAATTAAATTACGTTTGAATCAATTTTAAATTAAATTAGGTTTAATCAATTTCTTTACGGAAAATTTGAAAATTCAAAGGTTGAGCCAAAATTTTCCACCCCCCATTAAAAACTCAGGAGTTGACCGAGTAGCACTAGCCATTATAGAAGGTCTTGATTCAATTATTTTAATGAAATTTATAGCTATAACTAAGTATTATGAATCTTGTATAAATAAATAAATAAATAAATAAATAAATAAAGCTTAGAAACGCACCCGGGGCAGTCCTCGTCGGAGTTGAGAACAAGGTATAGTACGGAGAGTATTGAAAGAATGATAAGTGGCCCACTAAATAATACAAAAACACTTCCTGCATCAACCGAAGAAAAGAAACAAACTTAAGATTTGTTTCAACTTAACTTGGAAGATTAATTTTGTTGGAAAAACCAGGTCACTTAAGATGAGACTCCACTCATTATAATGAAATATAAATAAATAAATAAATTATTATTTAATTTGTTTTTTTATTTTTATGTGACACTTAAATATTGAACATAAAAAGTATAACAAAGAATGTAAACAAAAGCAAAGAAACCAAGAAAAAGAAAAGACCCCTTTTATCTTTGTGAATTTCTTCTTGGACGAAAGGAAAAGGGAAGAAAAAGATTGATTTTTCAATTCTTAAAGAATATATTTTGGATTTTTACAAGATATATTTTATAAATTTTAAACCGCCCAAAAGCAAAAGATCAGGAAAGAAAGGAAAAGTTGAAAAGAAACAAAGTAATCAATTGCCGGTGTAGCCCAGAAAAGAAGAAGTTGCAGCAGTCCATTTCTCAACTAAAGCTTCCATAGATTCCACTGGAAACATGAGAATAATAGCTAGCCATGCTATGAAAAATAACGACATTGTGATCTTTAGAATCCATTTCAGCACTGATTTTATGAACAAACTTTTCTTTTTGACCCCTACAGATTCGTCGTTTTTGTTTGAAAGGAGAACCTCTTCACTTGCGTAATCTTCCATCTCTATAATTTTACACTAATATTCTCTTAAACGGTATTCATTTATATATTAGAATGGTTAACCAAAAGTCTTAAGACTCATAACACTCCTCCTATGCATACCATCGTTACAATTTTTATAATCAGGCAGTTCTCTTTTAGTATACAAAACTAAGAAAATAATTAATAAATCTCAATAATCGGTCTATTGTTATTTCATTAATTAACATATAAAAATAGTAATAAATATATAAATATATTTAAAATATCAAAATACAAATAAAATAAGAAAAATGTATTAAATTTTAAAAAATTAACTACATTTGAAGTGGAACGAAAAAAACACCGGAAGTAATGTTTCAAAAGAAATGAAATGGGTATTTTCTTTTTTCATGAATGATTAATTATAATCAACAAAAATAAAAGTTGTAATATAAAATCCGGTGCAAATATTAGGGGAGATTAAGATATTTTGTGCGCATACATATCCACCGTTTAGATGCAGCCTGCATTTCCGATTCGATGACTGTGTACATAGCCAAATATTTTTAAAGAAAATATATAATGAAACTCAGCACTTTGCACGCAAGAGATAATAATAAATACCGAAGGCACGATTAAGGTTATGTGAATGATTCATCACGTTGAAAACTTCATTAAAAAAAAAATCAAATATATTTTAAGTTTTAAATTGAATTGACGTAATTTTGAAAGAAAAAAGAATTAATAGATTTCGATTGGTTCAATATTGTGATGTGATTGCTTTGTTAAACGTATTTTTTAAATTAACATTCTTTATATATTTCATAATTTTTAAATTTAAATCATGAAAATGTTGGTCTAAGATAGAATGTAAATCAAATTCATGCAAGGGCATCTAAAATGTATATTAAAAATAAGAGCAGGCCATGTGGAACAAATTTTAAATAAAATTTTATCAGAATTATATTTTAAATGTTTATGTTACATATTAGCAACGGAAAACAAACCTATTGCATGAGAGCTTAAAAATTTCATATGAAGAGTTCCAAGATATTTGGATACGTACGTAAAATCTGTTTGAAAAGTTTTGCATGCACTTCCGTGAATCATATATAATTCTCTTAAAATTCATAAAATAAGTTTTATATTACATGCATTAAAAATAACATTTGACAAAAAGGTTTTTAAAATTTAAGTCAAACTAGAAAAGTTATAAAAAAAATATAACAGAACAGTCGTTAGAATAGCATTAGATCAATTTAATAGAAAAGTTGAAGTAAAATTGGAATTAATATGTTTTTACGGAATAAAATTGCTACTTTAATTCAGTAGAAGCTTTTGAGAAAAATTATAAAGGAACCCATGAAATTCATGATAGATAATAAAATCAAAATTAAATAAAGAGAACAAGAAAGAAAAAATGCAGAGTGGTCTTAAGACCATAAGAATTATTTGTGAGAAATAAATTCAGTGCTCATGTTTTATTCCTAAGCACAGTACATGTCACAAGTGGGATGATCTGGACCTTGACCCATTTACAATCTACCTATGTATATAAACCGATTCAAGTGTGCCCAACCCAACCTGTTAATTTGTTGCCTATACTCAACACAATTGAAAATGGCGGCTATAAACTAAAACTATGGCTATTAAAGTGGAAAATGGCTTTGTCGGATCTTCTTCTGAAGTTAAACGACCTGCATTCAGTCGCCACACTTCCCTGAAGAGCTTGAGGACCGCACACAATCACCCCCACATCAACACAACCCCAAAGCTCAGATATGGATCCAAATATTTCTGCAACCACATAATGAAATATACGCTTTAATGATCATTTTAACATCATATCAGACCCACCGATAATTTTAGATTAATGAGACCAAATTATATTGAAATAGGACCAAATAGTCAAAACTAAAAATAATAATAATAATAATAAATTTTTAGTTTAAAATGAATGGGAGGGCAAAGCTCTATTTTAGTACCTTTGAAATTAGGCCTTGAACCATAGTGAATAGTTGTTGATCTAGCAAAGTACTGCAAAAATGAGTCATTTTTTGCATCATATTCATCAATTTCTTCTTCATAGATCGTTTCCTCGTTGCCACTAGCATATATTTCCTTAGAGAAACTTTTCTTCTCTGAGTTATGCCACAAACGAACAGCAGCACCACCAAAGAATAAAACACTAGCAACAATGCATCCTACAAGTACAAGTGCTTGAGCCCACCAATTGGTTACTTCAAAAGGTCTTATGTATAACAGATTTGTTACGCTTATGAATGCTATCAACCCCAATATTGATGATATGTGATATATTGTGAACCATGTTTTATGCCCTGAACTAGCAAGAACAGATATGGAATTTCCACTGGAGGCTGAGCACACAGAAGACATCATATGCTTCTTTAACGCACCATTTTCCTGCAAGTAATTCTAGTAATCAATAGCGTAGCCGGGAATTTAGCTCAGTTGGTTCAATAATTACAGCTACTAATAAGAATTCATTCACATAGAAAAAAAGGCCATTTAAATATTGGGTGAATACACAATCCCCACTCAAATTATCGCATTTTAACAGATGAACCCATAGAACTAATTGATCAAATGCTATAATAGCACCCTGTATGCTATTAAAAATCTCAGATTACTCCTATCACTTGTTTGATTTTTATGCACTTTTCATTAAATGTCACATGTCCCTATAGAGGGTAATTTGACATTTTTAACAAATTTAAATGTATAATTTATTAAATGGTGATAGTTTAAGGAGAATTTATTATGTGGTGCGTGGATGCACTGCACGTTGGAAGCTATCCAACTGATCAAAGTATGCCAATATATTTTGGTTAGCCGAGCATATGGTGTATAACATGGGCACCAGTGCACCGGCTTAACACTCTGTATTGGCAGTGGAGTGATAAATTTTAGAAGAACAATAAGTAAAATAGTTAAGAAGAAGTGGAAATGGTGAGGAACTTACGAATGGATTTTCTTCGGAGCCTTGAGTAACAAAAACTAGAATATCAAGATGTAGCTCATCAAGAAGAAATGAAGGAATTGAGTTCATTTCAATTGTTGATAGAAGAGAGAGTTCATCCGACTTTTTCATAGCCCAAACAAGAAGAATTTTTGTTGGTAGACAAGGTTTCTTCAACTTAATGCGATTCACAATATCGCTCAACACAGCAATGAATGGTGAAATCCCGATTCCACCAGCTACTAAGATGAGATGTTCATACCTTAAAAAATAAATCAAGAAAAAAAAAAAAACCGAAGTATTATTTCTGTATAAAATGTAGAAAGTGCATTCATTTATTATATGCAAATATGTTTTTTCAAAACAAAAAAAAAAATAAAAAATATGTTCATTTACTTTTGGGATAAGAGTCAGATTTTTTTTAAAAATTAAGAGCAAATGTATACAATTTTAAATATTTTAGAGGCAAATTTTGCCATTAAGACTAATTAAACTGGCACTTACGTTAAGTGGTATGATAATTCATATCCATAAGGCCCTTCAACAAATGCACTAAGTTTAGCAGACTGATGCAAATCAAGGCCCTTTGGTACCGCAATATCCACAGCATAATCTTCAAGTTCAGATGTCCAATTTCCACAAGCCTTTATAAGGACAGATAGACGATTTTTACCATCCAGAGGAGTAGTTGTTACACTAAATGGATGCCATTCCAACCAAGATATTTCTTTAACCTTGACGAAAATAGAGCTAAGTGCAGTATGGTTTAGACCTACCGAAAAAAAAAAAAAAAAGAATTATAAAAAAAATGTCAAATGTTCATATCCAAAAGGAGTGATGGTCCGGTGTACACGCACATAAAGTGCACATATCTGAACTGTCTGATAGATGACATGTGCGTGCTTAGACAGTACAGATACGTCCACATGCTATCACTCCCCCTACAACACCCATCAAACATGTAAATTAATTCTTCCATTGACCAAATATCATGATAGATTAAGCTATTTAATGAATTTCGTGCTGCTTTGCTTGCACCCAAATTTAGAAGGGGTGAGATTTTAAAATCTTCTAAATAAGAAAATAATATTTTATTTTTATTTCAATTTTTCAATTATTTAAAAAAAATGAAGTTGCCCCCTTGTATTTTGAATGGCTTTCCCCTTGCTTACTTCACATTATATCATTAACTTGTTTTATATAAAAGACCAAGTATTACGGTTAATTTTATTTATAATCATTGAACTTATATTATAATAACGAAATAGGGATAAAAAATATTTTATAAAATTATATTAAAGTTTAAAATATTATTATTAAAATTATTTTAGCTACAAAATTATGAATCTAGCAACGGAACATTGACGTGATAAGTTACATCATTCAAAAACATTTACATAACATACTTTGAAAGGTTTTACATAATATTTTTTGGAATATTTTTAGTTGATGTGGCCTACTAAACCAGCATTCTGGCACCAAACTAATAATTTTTTTTGGCTAAAATGATCTTAATAATAATATTTTAAAAATTAAAATATTTTGTAAAAAAATTTCTTTTATTAGAGTTATTATTATAATATAAATCGATTGACCACGATGAAATGAATTCTACATCAAGTCTAAGAAAGTATCAGATATAATATAGCGGATGAAAATTGGAGAATACGTACTTTGAGGTCTTGGCATTACTAATTGAACAACTCCACAAGGGAAGCATGTAGTTGAAATAACATCGACAGTAGTTCGAGATTGACAGAATCTGAGAAACCGATCGATCATGAAAAGAAAAATAGATCCAGCAACTATGCAGAAGATGAAGTTACCAACGTGCATAGCCAAGAATATAAAGAAGATTATGTATAAGTGATGAGTGTAGTAGAAGAGCTCGAAGTTCTTTGGTCTAACAAAGGGAAGTGATGTTATCCAAATTAACCACCCAAAGAATATGTTGATAATTCCTGCAAGATTTGCTCCTTCTGTAGGTCGCCATGCTATTAACTGTACACAAACAGGTTGAAGATCTATGATTCATAATATTCCTAAAATTTACATTTTTCATTTTATAAACAGAAAAACACATTAATTCTTGGATATTCTGAAATTTATACATTTTCTTTTTGTTATTGGATTTGAAAATTTTATTTAGAGTTAATTATTGAACTATTCCACTTTTACCGAGAAACCATAAAATCAAAATTTTTAACAGAAAAATACTTTAACTTAAAAAAATATTTCAAAAAAATTTTTTCGACTGTATTTCAATACAATATCGAAAATCTTTGTTGGTATATCGTATCACCTATTTCATCTAAGTGTATGACACATGAACCCCCACATCAACCTATCATCCATGTGAGCCACCACATCATAACTGATGAGGGGGTGTTACCAGTAAAAATATTTAAAAAAGTAATAAAATTTTTTCATATGTCATATTTTTATTGATCGTGATGTGGCGGCTAAAATGACATTCATTTCATGTGGCAAACAATGAGAATTTCTGGTAGAGTTCCTTTCAAAATTCGGTCAAAATAACTTTTTAAAAATATTTCCCTAACTTCAAGTATTTTTCAATTAAAAAATTTATTTTGTGATTTTTCAGTAAAAGAAGTAAAAAAAAAATATTGATTATAGGTGAAATTATCTCTTTCTATTTGGTCACATTGTTAATTAATTTTTTATTTTAATATATAATAAATCCAAATAAGGATTTAATAAAATAAAAATGAGAGGTTAAGAACTTAATATATATTAAAATTATACTATTATTTTATTCAAATTTGATAACTATATATTTAATGTGAATGAAAAATAAAAATTTAAAAATTTGATGTGATCAAATAAAAATGAAAGAATTTAATAATAAAAAAGTATAAGTTAAGGAATTTTGGATATATTTTGGTTTTCATAAAATTTAAAGGTAAATTGAATAAACTACTCACCTCAGAAGGAATTTCCCCAGACATGAACCATCCAACCAGGTAAAGAAAACCATGGCAAGTGAAGAGAAACATACAAAGGTGACCAAGCCATATGTGGTATCTAATAGCATGCTCTGATGGGAGATTTAGAAGTCGAAGAAGAGGTGATCCTCTGGCTATTGGTATCAACATAAACGATAGGCAAAATATCCCTGCCAATCCACACCCACGTCCCGACATTCGAAAAAACCATGACCTGTCATCAAATGCTTAATGCATCAGCGGCCTATTTTATCAGTTCTTTTTTATATATCATTTTAAAAAAAAAATAAATTTAATATATCTATTATTTTTAAATTTTTAATTTATTTTATTTTTTAATAAAAAATAAAATTAATTTAATTTTAATTACATAATTAAATATTAAATATTAAATTTATTTATTATTTTTTAATTTTAATAAAAATAATAAAAATGATAAATAAAAAAATAAAAAAAAGTATAAAATATCAGACGTGTCTGGACAAAATATATTTCCGTTATATTTCGAATTTGTCTTAAATGAGAAACTAAACTAAAGTATAATTAAAAAAAAAAGAAGCTTTTTAGGTAGAATTATTTTGTTTTACTTTACTAGTATACCTGTGTGTTAGTTCTATAAACTGTATTCAAGGATTCTTGCCGTGAAGCACTGATATCCATGCATGCTGAAGAATGTTAGGCAGACCTAACATATGTATATATACCCTTTCTTTTTTTTTTTTTAAGTTTAACTTTCGAATATAATATAATTTTATGCAAGTTGAACAAATAACGTTTTACTCTCTCGCTTATGACATATTGGTAGGAATTCAATAATTCATATTAAATGGATGGGTGTATTTCGATTAATCCATTTTCCACATGCAGCGTTGACTCATATAGTTGACAGTTGAGAGGTCATTGTAATATCCGAAGTTGATGACGTAAGTTAAGTGATATAATATGTCACAATATTAATATTATAATAGTTTGTACTAATTTAAAGAACGTTATTTTATTTTTCTGGAAAAAAAAATAAACATTTTATTTATCTTACTCATCTTCTTTTATATCTAAATAACATGAATTCAAGCTTTTAGAGATTTCTTTTCTTCAAAAAAAAAAAACCCTTTTTAGAGATTTCCTATTACAGGAACAAATTTAGTCAACAAAAACTTGTAATTGTATTCCTATTAATTTCAATTAAATTTGTCCCTTTAATTTAAGATTTTAAATAACATTCTCGTGGTTCCAGTTTAAAATATAGATTTAGTGTAGGAAAGTTGTAACAGCATACCATTTTTCTTCGGTGGAATAATCAGCATTCTCAAATAGAATACTGAGTTTCTGAACAGCATACACACCAGCAACCCACATTACGTATGCTACAAACGCAATAATTCCAATCAATTCTGCTGCTGAAATCACACCAAATGGTCCATCCACAATAACTGGGAACGTCCACAGCCTATAACTTGCTCTCTTTCCTCCACTTGTCCTGTATCCATAATAAATATTGATTATTAATTAATTAATTTTAAAACATTACATGTATTTATGGAGGCGGTGATTCGATGTATGCATACACATGTCAAAATAAAAAATAAGTATTCAAAAATTAAGAATTAAATTAAAAAAGAAACTTACTCTTGAAGCTCCTCTTCACCGGAGTTAAGATTAAGGTATATCAATGACAGTACTGAAATAATAATAATTGGCCCACTAAATAATACAAAAGAAGTTCCTGCAATTTTTTTTTTTTAAGTAGAATTTGTATTAATTAAACCCTTCCAAAAATAAAAGCTAAAAATGATTAGAAGTTGAAAAAAAAAATGAATTACCTGTAAAGCCAAGGAAAGAACCAGAAATTGCATCAGAGTAATTTTCAATCCAAGACTCCGAAGACTCCAATGGATATAGAAAGATAAGAGCAAGCCATGCAATGAAACACAACCACATTGTTATCTTCAGAACCCATTTGAGTATTGAAATTATGAACGAGGTTCTCCTTTTAACGGCTAAAGTTTCACCATTTGTGTCTGAAAGGAGAAGCTCTTCAGTGCTTGTGTAATCTTCCATTTCAACGCTATCAAACTCTCTGTATAATCGTACTTTAGCAGCTACCGCATACAACTTAGCTTCATTAATAGAATGCTCAACTGAAAGTCAAACTACGAATTATTCCGTAAAGAGATTTAGCAAGTTGAAAGGGGATTCAGCCAGCGGCAGTTCAATACCAGATATGTTATTGTCTTATTGAGCCCTACGTCTTACTTTATTCTATTCAATGAAATTAAAAGGCAAAAAAATTCTTGGATTTCTAACCTTAGCGTCTAAATTCAAGTGTCCCGAGATGCATTTTTCCAAATCAAGATTACTATTTCAACTTCAATTTCACGAGGAGAGACCGCTAGCTACCATAAATTTTTATTCCGCCTACTCCCAAACTTTCCTGGTCCTGAATCCAATTGCAAAATGAGATAATTATACCATATACCTTTTTTTAAGGTCAAATTTTAAAAATATTACTATTCTTATAGTCAAACATTGCAACTAACAATAAACATACATAAAGAATTAAATAATTACATAAAAATCCTAAAATAATGTATAGATCTATATTGCATGAATTAAATGAAGAAGATATCGAATTAATTAAACAACTAAATAAAATAAATAATGTAAACATGAATAATAAAAAATTAATATAAGATATTAAAGTACAATTAAATCTTAAAGCTGATAAAATAAAATATTTATTAAATAAAATAGAAAGTGTAGATGACTTAGAATTGATTAAATATAGAATATTAAGTGAATTAAATTTAGAAAACAAGTATTGGATAAATTAAGTCAAATAGAAAATTTTTTAAAATCTGTAGCTAGAAAAATGGGATATAATGAATAAAATAAATGAAAAAAATAAGAAATATAGATGGATATAAATATGATGAACAATTTTATCAAATAAATAATAATTTAAAAATATTAAATCAAAATATTAGAAAAATGAATAATAAACAATACAGTTTTACAAGTACATTATATGGAGACAATAAATACGGATAAGGAAGTTTAAGCTTACCTCCTATTATGTTTAAAAAAGCTAAACAAGAAAATACCGAAGATAAAATGGATAAAATATTTAATATGCTAACAAAAATTAAAGAAGAAGTTACAAAATTAAAAACCCGAGTAGAAACAATAGAAAAAGGAAAAGAAAAGTTAAAAGAAAATATACAAGAAGGAGTAATAATAAAAAATTCATATGTTAACTTTAGAAGAAGGATTAAAATTATATGAAGATAATGAAATAACTAAAGATGATATGTTAAATTTAACGTATGATTTAGAAAACTTAAAAATGAATGTTAATCCAACATCCACACAAACAAAAGTAGAGAAATGAGAATATTTTGGAACAATAAATGAAACTGAAAAAAAATATAATGACCGATAATATAGGTATGAGAGAATATGAGAAATATAAACGAAAAACTCCTACATAAAAACCAATGTATAATAATTCAAAATTTACAGTAAAAACAGGAAAAACAGAACCTGTTTATTCAAATGGAGTATTATTAGATATAGATTGTAAGGAAGATATATAGAAAGAAATTAAAAAATGGATAAAAATGAATAATTTATCAATCTTATTATACGGATATGATTTACAAAGGGCAAGCAATTTCCTAATTAGTACATTAATTGGAAATGTAGAAAAATGGTGGAATGCAATTAGAATAGAAGATAGACAAACTATAAAATATTGATTAAATAATAAAAATTTTACAGCAACAGACATTATAAAATATCTTTTACAAAGATTTGAATTTGCAATAAAAAGAGAATTTATAGGAGATCATTGGTTAGATCTAACAGAATCAGCAAAGAAAGTAGGTTAAAAAAATTTATGAAAAATACAAAATTTAACAATATGTAACATGTGTTATTTAAAATAATACATGTGAATTTAATAACTATTATTATAATATAGCAAAAACAGATATAATACAAAGACCAGAAATTAAGTTATTAAAATAATCTTATGTAACTAAATTACCAAAATCATGGGGATTAAAGTTATTTAGTGAAATACAGAATAATAATGAAATATTAGAAGGAACATTAGGATCATATCAAACTTATGTATTTAAACGAATAAATGAAATGTGTAATCAAGCATATGAAAATAGAAAAATAAGAAAAGCAATTGATGGAGGTTTATGTTATCCAATATTAGTTGAACCAACACGTTGGGGATGTTATAATAAAAATAAAAGATATAAAAAAATATAATATATCAAAAAGAAAAAAATTATAAGCCTAAATATAAAAACTTTTATAAAAGAAAGTTTAAACCTTTTAAGAAAAATAAATTTAATAAAGGAAGATATTTGAGAAAAAATAAAAGATATAGTAAGAAAAATCATAAAATATATACTTGTTGGATATGTAAAGAAAAAGGAAACTATGCAAATGAATATCCCAAATGAAAAAATGAAGAAAATCATAAGGCATATAGAATATATGAAGATTTAATAGAACAAAATTATGAACCAATAGAGTTTAGTGAAATATTAGAAAATGAAAGTATATATGAAATAGATTCTCAATATATTTCTGATAGTAATATTTTAGATAATTATTCAAAATTTGAAAAAGAATCAGAGTCAAATAGGATCAGAAAAAGAAATTGAGAAATAAAAATAAATTTTATTGGTCATAATAAAAATATAAAATGAACTCCGATAATGAAGATATTGACATAATAGATAATAATAATAATAATTTTAGTTATAACAAAACGTTTGACGAAGAAAAATTTGGGCAATTACATAATCATAGACTAAATATCAAAGAAGAAGATATATTTAAAAGAAGATGGTTTAATAGATTATATAAAGCAACTTATATTGCTAAATATTATGAGTCAGCTATAGATATATATCAAACTAAAGGAAATACAGTAATACCATTAATAAATAAGGATAAAATAAACAAAGATTTAGCAAAATTACCAGATAAAAATAGATATAAAAATTTATACTTAGGAGCTATACAAATAATAATTATAAAGCATATTTTAGACAAGGAATAGATAGTCCCATTCAATTATTTTGTATGGACAATAGAATCTTAAATGACCCAATAGACGCCCTATTAGGAGCAGTATCAGGAAATTTAGTATCCAAAAAATTAAAGTTTATAATAATTTCAGAATTTTCAGTAAGTTTACAAGATAAAAATATAGATCAAGTTTTGAATTTATATCATAAATTACATAGAATAGAAATGACAAGTGGATCAAAAGTATTTTCAGTAACATATAGAACGATATATGCATTTACAATTAGTCATCATAAAAAGTTACAAAAAAATAATATACGATTACAAGTAGATATAGATGATACATTTTTAGATTTAGTTGAATATATACCACCTAGACAATTAACTCCATCTAGTATGACAATCCTAGACGAGTTAACAATGGATTTAAGACAAAGAAATAAAAATATAGGAATTATACCTAGAATACAACATGTAGGAGAAAAGTTATTAATATCTTCAGGAGAAAGATCTAAAGAAAAACTACAAAAGCAAAATAATTCATTATTGATAGATGAACAAGGAAAATATATACAAGATCTAGAAGAAGTATTGATTTAAGATCATCTTTAAAAGCAAAAACAATATTATATTGAAGCTGAATTAGACAATGGAGGAGAATGGAAGTTATTAAAAACATTAATTGATACTGGAGCAGCAAAAAGTCATATAAATGAAAGTTTAGTCTTTTCATTTAAAAAAATATGATTTAGATGAAGTTTATGAATTTTTAGATTATTCAGGATAGAAGCACACAATTAATCAATATATAAGAATAAATTTAGCAATAACTGATATTCGAGGAAAAATAGTAATTATACCAATGAAAATAAATATGGACATCATATCGTCAACACAAATTCCAATATTATTGGGATTAGATTTTTTAGAAAATATATCACCATATAATCTTATAGATAATCATATTACGTTCCACTATGATGGAATGGAATACAAAGTTCCAAGAAATAGAAACTAGTCCATATAGTATATACATAAATATTGAAGTTCTTTATAAAGATTATCACACCATCTCATATCATGATTTTATAGATACAAGATCTGCAATAACTTTAGCACAACCTTATGTGTTTTCAGAAAACTTATGGAAGAAAACTAATGATTATAAAATAGGAATTGATATTACAGGCAATACTATTAAATATGATTTAGTCACAGAAAAGGTCATAATTCAAGTGCAATCCAATATACTTCAAATATCTAAAGTCTTTCAATCTACAAATCATGGATGTGATATTTTATTAGGAAATAATTGGTTAACAAATTATTATACTTTAAGTATAGGATCTCAATATATAAGATTATTTGTCCTAGACTTCAAGCCGCATATAAATGGAAAACTTCACCATTAATATCTCGTACAGTGAATCGTGGCGAGAATATAGAAAAAGAACCCATAAGAAAATGTGATACAAACACTCAACTTACAGAGAAAAATACAACCCCACAAGAAATTATCTTTTTATTAGATAAATTTGTAGGAATAAATCCTATAGAAAAATGGGAGAAAATGGTATTTATGCTTTAATAAATTTAAAACATAATATTTCAATAAGAAGTAAACAAATATTTTATAATAAAGAAGATGAGGAAGAATTTGATACACAAATAAAAGATCTATTAGAAAAATGATTAATTAGACTAAGTAAAAGTTCATATAGTTGTCTAGCCTTTATGGTTAGGAATCATATAGAAATAAAAAAAAACCTAGAATAGTAATAAATTATAAAAAACTTAATAAAACAACAGAATTTGATGGATATGTAATACCTAATAAAGAAATTCTTATAAATAGTATAAAAGAAAAAACACAGTACTCTAAATTTGAATGTAAATTAGGATTTTGGTAAATAAAAATGCATCCAAAAAGTATTAAATGTATAACTTTTAGTACACCAAGAGGACATTATGAATGATTGGTTATGCCATTTGAACTTTGTAATGCCCCTCAATTATTTCAAAGAAAAATGGATGATATGTTTAAAGATTTAAGACATTTTTGTCTAGTATATATTGATGATATAATTATTTTTAGTTAAAGATTAGAAGAACATTATAAACATATAAAACAATTCTTATTAAGATGCATTAAACATGGATTAATGTTATCTAAAGAAAAATCAGATATAGCAAAAAGAAAAATAGAATTCTTAGGATTTACTATATCAAAAGGAGAAATTGAATTACAACTACGTATAACGGAATCTTTATTAAAGTTTTTAGATCAATTAGAAAGTAAAAAAATGGTCCAACAATTTTTAGGTCACGTCACATATACCAGTGACTTTATACAAGAATGCGCTAAAAAGAGAAAAGTATTACAAGACAAATTAAAAGGTGATAAGTCTTAGAGTTGGACAGATATAGACACAAAGGCAGTAAAGAAAATAAAAAATATTGTAAGAAATTACCAAAGCTACCCTTACCTGAAGAAAACGAAGAATTATTATTAGAAACAGATATCTCAGATAAATATTGGGGAGCAATTTTAAAAAGTAAAGATGGAAAGAAAATATATGGATATGCTTCAGGAACATTCAAAAGTTCATAAAAGAATTATCACAGTAATAAAAAAGAATTATTAGCAGTAAAATATGCTATAGAAAAATTTGAATTGATTTTACTACCAAAAAGATTCACAGTTAAGATCGATAATACACAGGTAAAGTCCTTTATTACAAAGAATTATAATGAAAAATTAGCACAAAGAAGGAAAATAGGATGGCAAGAATATTTTACTAACTTTAATTTTGATATTGAGTATATTCCAGAAAAGGATAATGTATTGGTTGATTTGTTAAGCGGACCAATGACTAAAGAAGAAGATTAACCATTTTCTTACAGGAATAAAGAAATGGAAATAAATGTAGAAATAGTTTCTAAACTCACTGCAGAGAAAAAGAAAATAATAGAATCTATAAAAAAAGGCTATATCTCGTATTCTAGAAATAGATAATGAGATTAGTCAAATTTCAATGAATTATGCACAGGCGCTCCTGCGTCAAAAGGAATCGAAGGAAGAAAGCACTAATTCTCAAAAAATGACTATTCTTTGCACCACAACTAAGAAGGAATTAGAGTAAGAAATTTTTAGAAATATGATGATTAGACATTCTGTTCAATATTTGAATAGTCCTGAATAATCACAGGAAGTAAATTCTAGAAATTTGGGAACTTCTTCAATTGGGAATATTAATTTTCGATTGATAACTCCCAAACATATTTCATTGTCATCTCAGCAATGGAATGATAATGAGGGATCTCAATTAAATAATACATAAATTCAAAAATAATGGAAAGCAAGTTTTTTTAAAGCTTTGCAATATTTAGCAAAGGTTACTAATGCAGTCGGAATTAGTACTATTTCGATCAACGGCACCTGCAACAAAGCAATCATCAGAAATGGAGTAGATCCAAGAACAATTTAGAAACTTTATCGTTTTGGACTAATTCACACCATATACCCTAGAGAAAATTTGGAAGAGATTCAGCAATTGCTAGCAACAATCAAGTCTTAAATTGAGATATTTAACGAAATTACAAAATTAAATAAAATTTATGTCCGTATTTTTAGCATTATTCCTTAATGGGATGATGTTAAAAATGTTAAAATTTCTACAAAAATCTTCATTAGAATGGGCACTACTAGACAGGAACTCATACCAGATGAACAGAAAACTTTCAATTTACATCCATTAATCCTTAAGAATATCCCAGAAATGAGAATGAAGACCATTGAAGCAACCTTTCATGGATTAAAAGAAATTCTGATAGATAATAGAAAATATTATACTATTTTTCAAGATAATATTCTTATCACCAATCCATTTACGGAATGACATCAGAAATATCTTCTTGAAGGATACCTCGACACAATTACTGAAGGCAATTTACCAATGGCAGAAACAACCAAAGAACTTTTTAAAAAGCAGATAAAAAAGGAATCTCTAGCAGAAAGCAAAAGCTCGAGACAAGGCTTAGTGGAGTTGGACCCCTTTTGAAGAAAATCAAGAAATAATTGAAGAAAGAAGACAGAAATGTAGACGTAATCAATGATATAATAGAGCAATAATTGATTGCAATAATGTAGTTCAATAATGTAATAGAGGCAGAGTGAAACCTCTATAAAAACCCATTTATGTATCGGTTATAGGCACGACTGAAAACTCTAAGCTTAAGATTTCTCTCAAAAAAGATTTTAGCCTGCTTATCCTTTTGTTAAAATCTTTCAGAAATGAAATTCTAATTTCAAAAATTATTCTTTCTGAGTAACCATAATACTTAGCAATTTGTAATCCAATAAGAGATATAGAAAATTATTTTCAATACACTAAAAGAGTCAAATCACTCATATGTTACAAATCCTTATCAAAAAATTCACATGCCTATATCTTCGTTGCTAGCTGAATTTTGTTCAGTAGAATCTCCTGATGTTACCAAGCCCATATTCAAGTGAGATCGGGCAGAAGGGTATGAAGTGGAGAAACTTAGCTTAACCTAGAACATCAACAGTCTACGGGTGAATTGTTATCAGAAATTATTGATAACATAAGTCTAGCAGCATTGAAGGAAACATAGTGGATCTCTAAAGGAGATTTATAGGTATATTGAAATCCTGATCTCTGTTAGTTATGGTTATAATTTTCAATTCTATTTTTTATTCTGGAATATTGCATGCTAAGAAAAGGTGAAAAGAAAGAATACTTTTTAAACATGAAATTATTTATACTTTTAAAATCTTAATGGAAAAATTAAGACAATAAGTTAGTGATTTACAAACAACCATAAATGATATAATTAGATATAAT
This sequence comes from Excoecaria agallocha, assembly GCA_037975025.1. Lineage (NCBI taxonomy): Eukaryota > Viridiplantae > Streptophyta > Magnoliopsida > Malpighiales > Euphorbiaceae > Excoecaria > Excoecaria agallocha. Next base: position 57,858,342 of record CM075813.1, on the reverse strand, counting down.
CGACAATTAAAAGAACAATTAAAACAAGAAGAAAAAATAAAGAGGTTTATAGAAAACTTTAATTTAAACCCTACATACAATATAGAAGAAAGAATAGAAAGTTTAAAATATATGTTTAGAATAAATAAATCAAGAATTCTTATGTTAAAAAATACAGTAAATAGAATACCTCTAGGATGAATATATTTAATTATTTAAACTCAAAAGATTTAAGTGAAGAAATAAATAAATCAAATTATTAATTATATGAATATGGTAAAAAATAATATAAACCTCAATTTTCAATAGAATCTAGATATAATAGGAGCCACGAATCTAGAAAATATTATAAAAACATAAATTGTAGATAATTTATACAAAGATAATTTTATTAGAAATACTATAATATCATAAATAATAGAAATTTGTCAAGAAATAAATAGAAATACAAATAATAATAATTTCAGAGGAAGAAGAAGAAATTAAAATAAATAAATATTAATTGTAAGGTATATCGGCTGCAAGATAGACCTACGGGCTACTGGTTTTCAAAGGATAACTTGGTTATCATGGTCTTCTGCCACGTACCTTTAAGAAAATAAAATTAAAATATAAAATATTTTTTCTAGTAAAAATAAAAACTTTGTGTAAAAATAAGATTAAAAATAAAATATTCTTAAAATTATTTCTATGAACGATCCGTAATGAATTCCGACACTTATTGGTGTCAGAGCCTTATAAAAAAAATTAAGAAATTAAAATGTCTTATATGGTAAGTTATATTGTAAAAGAACTATAGATAAGAAGTTAAAATCTTTTTATGAAATTTCAGGAAAAATAAGATATTATAAAGAAAAAATAAGAAAAATAAAAAAAATGAATGTTTATATATGGAAATAAATAATACTAGAGAAGATTATAGAATACCTAGATTACAAGAAATAAAAAGAAGAATTAATTATAGTAAAAAATGAAATAGAAATAGAATTAGAAAAGATAAAAGACGATATAAATGTAGCAATCTTAAAAATAGAAGAAATATAAATGGATTATAAAGATAAAATTATAAAACAAGAAATATATATAACAAATATAATAAAAAGAATTAATTATTTAAAGAAAATAAAGGCAAATCAGAATACAATAAAATTATTAACAGATGATCTAAAATTTTCTAAACAAGAATTACATACTTTATTAAATAAATAAAATGGCTAGTATAATAAAAAAATTTGAAGAATACTTAACTTTATTAAATTTAAATTCTATAGAAAATATAAATGAAATAATAGAAGAAATGAATGAACAACTAGAAGCATTATATAATAATGAAAACGAATATCAATATCAAGAAAATATACCATAAAATTTTATCCAAGCATCTTTACAAGAAATGCGTAGAAAAGAAAAATTAATTACAAAAATCAGAACAACATTAATCACTATTAAAATTGATCTTAGAAGGCAACAAGGATAAAGAAAAAAGAATAGGTATTAAAAAGAAAATTTGCCATAGACATAGTCTTTTGTCTTTAACAAAAGTGACATTTTTAAAAATAGATAGAGAAAAAGTAGATAAAAATGAAAAAAACCCTTGCAAAATGTTTGTAGCTTTGACTTTGGATCTTTTCGGCTCAACGCATTGGGCTTATGTTTGTAATGTCGGGCCTAATCAATTTGAATTAGATCACTTTATATTTAGAATACCTTTTTTTAACTTTATTTTTTAAAAATACCTTTTTTTAAATTTATATTTTTAAAATTGCCTCTTTTGTTTTTAACCCTACTTCTATCACTTCTTCTATCACCAGTAGAAATTTTCGATTTGTGGGTTGACGTCTAACAACTACGATTTCTTTTATTTCATTTTACGATTATTGATTTAATTTCTGGTAAAAATCTCTATCTTCGTAACTTTTTTTTTTCATTTTTGTTGTGGAATCTGTCCCCTTCCTCTGCTTGTCCATCTCTCCTCTTTTTCTCCATCAAAATCTCTCTATCTCTCTCTCTCTCTCTCTCCAATGTTATCTCCCATGGCCATTGCCAGAGATCCTGCGCTAATTGCCCACATATTGCTGATTTCATCAGCTTCATATTTTAATCTATGAAATATCTGTTTCATTTTTTTCCTTCTTTGTCTCTCATTTTCTTCTCCAATAAAACCTTTCTCTCTACCAAAATTTGATTTAATTTTACTGTTAGAAAGCATGTTGAAGAAATTGAAATTGATCTTTCAGAAGATCCTTCCTCATTGCTTTTGGAGTTGTTAAAAAGCCTCTTTACATCAAGAAATCTGGCTCTTCTGAAGCTCAATTGTAAAAGGCACTTATGGATCAACACCACATTTCTTTCTACAAAATCAAGATTGGTATGACTTTTTATATCTTCATTCTTGTGTAGCATTGTTGAATATACGTATTTTTGTTAGTTGTTATCCTTGTTTCTTTCAAACCTCAGTACGTGTGCATGCAATTGAATTTTTTGTTTGTTATCTATCTCTACAGCATTCATCCACCCCCTACATTTGGTTCATCACCTAATCTTGAAGCAGTAGCATTGTAAGCCAATAAATTTCACTTTGAGGATGGGGATAGTGTTGTAAAATCAACATCAAACCTTTTTTGATAAGAATTTAGAAATTTTATGTGAGTTCCTCCTCGAGAATTCATATGCCATCAACCTCTTAAAAGTGGAACATTTCTTTCTATTGGGTTTTTTGATTTATATCGTGAAATATTTGATTGAATTGCAGGTGATGTTCTAGAAAACTTATTTTCTTATGTATGTGCTCTAATAAAGTTAACTTGAATTTTGTTTTTCCTTTCTCCTTTTTTTTTGCATATTTTCGTTTTATTTATACAATTTTATGACTAATGGCTTTCTTGATTTATTAGCTTGATGATGTTTCTATTCTTTAAGATCATAAGTGTGATGTTCAAAATTAATTATTTAGTATTATTTTTTCTCACATCATGATATTAGCTTTTATCTATATTGATATTATCATTACGAAATTGACAATCATGTAGGCCTATGCACGAAATCACTTTTTCTACAGTTGACAGGCCGAAACTCCTTAGTGAGGTTGGTGATTATTTATAGAAATTTGATCCACAGAACATTATTTTTTTGCAAGTGTGAAGGTATGCCTACTTATCCAAGAACTTATGAATTTACTTATCCAAGAACTTATGATCTAATTCATGCTGATTCTATGTTTAGCCTCTATATGGGCAGGTAATTAATCATTTGTGCAATAAATCTTGTGGTACCATTAATTGTGTGTAATTTCTTGGTTAGTTGTGAAAAATAGTAGTTAATAACACTTATATTTGGAAGATGTGAAATGAAAGATATATTGTTTAAGATAGATAGAATTTTGAGGCCACAAGGGAGTGTGATAATTAGAGATAATATGGATATGTTCGTGAAGATTAAGAGAATTACAAATGCATTAAATTGTGACTCTTAAATTATTGACCATGAAGATGGACATCTCCACTGAAGGAAATGCTCACTTTAGCACAATGAAAAAAATTGTAACTAGTCTACTAAAGTAACTTGGTTTTCTAAAACCATTACCTATGTAAAAGAGAAGATTGTACTAATCATTCAGGTTGCTAATGACAAGGATTGTGTATTTTGTATACTTTCTAGTTCAATGAAATATAAAAAAATAATAAAATTTAAATTTTAAAAAGAAAATATTATTCTTGAATTTGGTATACCGGACGATATACCAGGTGTACCCACCGTATACCAATTTTTAAAATTCAAATATATTATGCAATTTGGTATAACGAATGATATACCAGGTATATCAAATTTTAGAATGCTAATTATGTTATAAAATTTGATATACCACCTGGCATACTTGGTATACTTTATGGCTCAGTGAAATATAAAAAAATAATAAAATTTAAATTTCAGAAAGAAAATATTATTCTAAAATGTGATATACCGGCCGGTGTATCAAATTTTAGAATATAAATATATTATAGAATTTGATGTATCAGATGATATACAAGGTATATCAACCAATATACCAAGTTTTAGAATACTAATTATGTTATACAATTGGTATTCCGGCTGGTATACCAAATTTTAGATTGCAAATATGTTATGAAATTTGATATACTAAACGGTATACCTGGTATACGTTCAGTATACCAAATTTCAAAACATAATTATGAAATTTGGTATACTGACTGGTATACCTAGTATACTGTCTGGTATATCAAATTTTAAATTGCAAACATGTTTTGAAATTTAATATATTGAACGATATACCAGGTATACCAGCTGGTATACTAAATTTCATAATACAAATTATGTTCTGTTTTTTATACCAGTTTTTTATATTGAAATGTATAAGTCATATATTTAATTAAATTTACTATTTCTAACATTTCTCAATCAATATAATATATAAAGCATAGGTTGTGATATTAGACTAAAAAGAAAAGTATTCATATTGTTTTGAAAGAAAATGAGTATGAAATTTAAATTCTCATGCATTTTTCATTTAATGTTAAGTACTGCTTATTGCTTTTATCACCATAAATTTACTTTTTGTCATTTAGATGATAAATTTTGAATCATTGCTCTTTCATTCTCTCTTCCAAGGAAAAACATTGAAATATTTTTCAAAAAGAACAAAAAAAAAAGCTTTTTTAACCTCTAGTATTAGACTCAAAATTTATTAAATAAAATTAGGAAAAAAAATCACTTGTTCATTGAATTTGCTCTCAAGATGTATTAACTGCTAAAGATGTAATCAGATGAGCAAAAACATAAAATTACCCTCGAAAAGGTTTAAATTTTAATAAGAGAAAGCCAATCCACTTGTTAATTGAGTTAATTTCTAAAATGAATAATAAAAAATGAACAAAATTACAAAAAAGGGACTTAAAATTAAAATATATTCAACTTCTCTTGAAAGATTTAAAAACTACCGGTGCTACATTGATCTAAAATACTAAGCAAAAGATCAAGATTTGATTGCTGTATTAGAAATAAATACAGAGGAGGCGAGTAATCTACAAAGAAAGAGCTTGCCCCCTAAGGAACTTAGAAACTAGAAATCATTGATTATAAATCGAATATGTCGTAGGCAACATTAAACTACCTCATATTCAAATCACTCCCATCCAAAGCTGGACCAAATCGATCAAGTAACTGAGTTGGACTGGGGTTATCACTCTTCGCTATCCACTCTGAGGTTATATCAATGTCATCAAACTGGATATGGTATGTAATGGCCTCAATATTGGGTTATCTATGAATAGTATTTTTTGACAGTGAATAGTATTTTTTGGACCGAAAAGTATATCCGGAAGTCAAAAATATTTTATTGGACCATCGAAAAGTATTGGTCATGGTGAGTCCGGGGTTGAAATTTGAAGTGAAATTAAGGTCAAATAAGCTTCGAAAAGTAAAAAATATGAAAAATATAGCGAGTCAATTTTCCTAGTTAGGAAGGTGATTTGATTTTGTGCAATTTTTAAAATTAGTAAATGAACTCCGAATATTGCCAAATTTTGCAGGTCTACCTTAAATTTTGTATAGAATATTTTGGTGATAAGAATTGAAATTTTTTATGACACCGGCAGTTGTCGAATCGGATTGATAAATTTAAATCGGACAGATAACGGACTCCAATTGAGCCAAAAATTTGTGTTCCATCTATTTTTGATGTGATAAAAATTATGAAATCGATTATAAAATGAATAGGAGCTTTGAAAGTGAGAGAAAAAGTTTCAGAGGCCAAAATGACAAAATTTTGGATAAATAAATAAATAAATAAATAAATAAATATATATATATATATATATGTAAAAAAAAACCAAGTCGGTATAATTGATTTTGGCTAAAATAAAATGGCCACAAACTTGGTAAAAGAAAAGTAAAGGAAGAAAAGTAAAGAAAGAAAGAAAGAAAGAAAGAAAGAAAAAAGAAAGAAAACATGCAGTGGCAGACGACGCAAAGAAAAAAACAAAAAGAAGAGGAATGAGGGATCGGCGACCACCGACCGCACCTCATGCCGGCCAACACTACGATGGCGATGAGTGGCGTGCCGACTCCCTCTTACCGGTATTCGATCCCGCAGTGGCGGTCCGATCGTCCAGTTTCTCTCTCCTTTCTTTTCAATCGGTTTTTTCCATTTTTTTAGCGATTTATGGCGGCGACGGTAATTCTATTACCACCGGCCGACTCCCAGCAGTAAGGCGAGTCTTTCGGTATGCTCCATCACCCCTCAAATGCCGACGATCGACAGATCGGATATGGGTGTGACGGGTTATTTAAGTACAGATTTCGACCAACCATAATAGCATTTGAGTGCGTGACCACCAAAAAAGAAATTAGGAGATCTCGATCTACAAGCTGGCAGTATCGGATTGTCACTGGCGAGATTTTAATGATGCTCTGACAATCGGTCTGGCGAGCAAATTATTAACCAAATTGAAGTAAATTCGACCGTTAAGCTATATGACTATGAAGTCCTTTAATTTTTCCTTAATTTGTTGAATTTTTTTTATTTTTATTAAGAAAAAAATATTAAATTATTGAATAAAATTTAAAATTAATGTTATGATTGTTTAATTTAATTTTAATTAAGCCTAATATAATGTATAAATTGAATTAAGAAAATTTATTAAGAAATTTCCTTTATGAATCAAAAATTTCCTTTAAAAGAAAATGAATTATTGTGTTTTAAATTAATGAAATTAAGTCCTAATTTGATAGAGAAGATGAAATAATATATCTATAAATTGTTATGGAATTAATAGAAATTTATATGAATATTTTGAAATATTTATTGAATTATATAATTGATAAAATAGTGAATTTTTGTTGATTATGTTATAAAATGATAATAAGCATAAAATGAATTGCCCATAAATTTTTATGAAAAATTTAGAGAATTTTTAAGTGTATGTATATATGTATATGATGAATTATGATAAAATAATTCATAAAATAAGCAAAGATGGCAATAATTGAATAACAATGTTCACATAAATTTTTATGAAATTTATGTGATTTATGGATTAATTTAAAAAGTAAATATGGAACATGCTTAATTGAAATATTGAACTATTGAGAAATAATTCAATAAATAGTTAAAAATTAGTAAATTAATGTAATTTAATTTGCAATTCGTATAAAGAAAATGAAGAGATTAAATGATAAATTTTCATAAAATAAAAAGTATAGTGAATAAATTAACCGTATTTAATTATTATCAAATAATTCATAATTTGAATAAAAATGATGAATTATTGTAAATAATTCACAGTCCTTATAAAAATATTTTAAATTTCGAATAATTGCCAAATTCAAACCGATAAAGTAAGAAGTTACTTAAAAGTCAAAGATGATAAAATGAATTTAAAAGTAAGTTATTGAATTATAAAGTAATAATTCATCAAGTGTAAAGTGTTAAAGAAAAAAATGGTAAATTATAACAATATAATTCACCAAGTGTATAAAAGTATGGAAAGAATATTTGAATAAAAGTAGGTGATTTGAAAAGTTATATGTCCGAAAAATATAAAATATTTAGATTGAATTATTGTATAATAATTCACAAAATGTTATCGAAAATACAAAGTAATGGAAAAAAGAAAGTAAATGAAAAGAAAAAAAATATTATATGATCAATAGCACTAAAAGAGTGCATTTGATAAAAATATACTGTTTTAAACAAAAGAAAAGAATTAAAATTTTTGAAAGTTTGAAAATTATTTTGAAAGTTTTGACTATTTTTTTTGCTTAGCAATAGTCAGGTAATGATATTTTTATTCAAGATATAATTGGCTAGCCATAGGAACATTCTATACATCGGTGCAAGTCAAGACGACTTGCTTTGCTATGGGTAGAATTTCTAATCTTCATAGCTTCAGTGTTAAAATGAAAGTGAAAGTGTTAGTGATGTGCTTTTTGAGAAATGGTCCCGTGGGAGTTATTTCTCTATCAGTGGGATCTTTGGATCCATGTCTCGCATATCCTTTTTGAGAGTCATGTCATATTGCACTAGGGGCGCATTAGAATAAATAAATCAGAATTGTCAAAATAAATTGAATGTAAAAGTTATAAATAAAAAATGATTTGATTGAAAGGAAAGAAAAAGTTTGGGATAAAACTATAATTTTTCCCAAAAATTATAATTAATAAGAAAAGAATGAAATGAAAATATTTTATAAGAATAAAATGATAAATAAAGATTAAAATAAGCCTTTATAAAGAAAAAAAAGGGCTTAAAATGAATTTTTACATGAAAAAGATAAATAACAAATTAATTGGTATTTTGTATACCAATTATTATTTTGAAAAAAAAAGTTTGAAAAATAGTGCTAATTATGTATTTAAAGTAAAAAATGGCAATACTGTATTTAAGTGTAAAAAATGACTAAGTAATAAAATTTTGAAAGTAAAGGTTAAATAAAAAGTAAAATGATCAAAAGACAAATGATTATTTAGTTAAAATAAAAAAGGTAATAATTCTAAAATAAGTACATAGAAAGGTTCATTTGTAAAAAGAAAAGAAAATAAAGATTTGCATGCAAAGTATTAAAAAATAATTACATCACTTTGCATTAAAGATTACAAGCCTTAGAATTTGTAATGGGATAATTGTAAAGAATAAATAGTGAAAATTGTATTTGAATTACATAATAAAACATTGAACAGAAAAAAATTGTCATTAAAGACACGAGCACCAATGTAACTCGTAAAGAAAACGACAACAGCATCAAGTGATTCCAAAAAAATATAGGATTAAAATTAAGTATAAGTAAAAGTAAGAAACGTAAAAGTAAAAGTTAATCTGTAATCGAATCACAACATAAGTAAGGTAAAGTAAATTGAAAAGTATAAGATCAAAATAAAACGATTACCAAAAATGTTGATAAATAATGAAAATAGTGTTAAAGAAATTAAAAGCAAAATTCTGATGATAAGAATAAATGTTTGCATAATTTATGTAATTATGCTTTATCTGAAAAATTTTAGGATTAGTAGTCACCACTAGGCATTTCTAGTGTTTAGCACGTAGTATTTACTGCGTGTAGGTTTTGAAATGTTACGAAAATTTGGTACATTGGAAAGCAGAATTCGAAGATGAAGACAAGTTAGTTGTAATTATATTTTTAGTTTTTGTGGTATGTATATACTTAGATAGTGAAAGTATATAATGAACTGTATTCAAGTTAATGTTTGTTAAATGATAAATATTATTATGTCTGGATAATGTCAGTAAGTGATTTATAAATGACTATCATTGATGTGTGATTGATTGTCTATAATATATATTGCTATCTGATATGATTTATTGTGCCTCTGAGAGACTGTGTGGATTGTTTGAATTTTTCAGGAGACTAGTAAGTTTTAGCTGTTGTGCTGTCAAAATTTTGTAAATTGAATATTAATATTAAATTGTATCAAAATTGTTTGACAGTGATTGAAGTTTGAAAAAAAATTTTACCGTTTACCGCTGAATTTCGCATCGAAAAATATTGTTCTGATAAGGTGCTACAGGGTAATTTTCTAAAGGTTTCATTCTTATTTGTTTCATCAACTTGAGGTTATAATTTATGTACACAACGTCGTTCAATGTTTCTTTATCAATCTTATTTCTCTTTTTAGAGTGAATTTGCTGAAATGTGTTTCAATGTCGCTAGAAACTAAATGTGCAGCAAATCTGACTCAGGATTGTGATGGCAACTCTTTGCAACACTGGTGCATAGTCCCTAAATTTCTCTTTTTAGTAATCATCATCATCATCATCATCATCATCATCATCATCATTATTATTATTATTATTATTATTATTATTATTATTATTATTATTAATTTTGGTGATATTATTAATAGCAGATTCTCCTACATAATTCTAAGCGTTTACGAATTCAAAGTATTTAAATTAATAATAATAAAAATAATTAAAAAAGGGGAGAGTTTAAGTTAAATTAAAAAAGGGTTTATGAATTCAGAAGAATAAGTTAAAATAGAAGAAGAAGAAGAAGAAGAAGAAGAAGAAGAAGAAGAAGAAGAAGAAGAAGAAGAAAAGAACTGAGAGTTTAAGTTAAATTAAAAAAAGGGTATTTTTAAAAATGAAATTTTTTTAAAAAGGTATTTTTAAAAGGAACAAAAAGAAGGAGATATTTTTAAATGTAACCCCTGGGTAGTTTTTTAAAACTCCCATATTTAAATCATATTGGATTTTCGATTTCAAGTTGATTGATTTTTAAATTATTAAATTAAATTTTAATATATACATATTGTGTTCGGAGCTTTTATATATACATTTTTGGATTTTTTAGGTCAAATTCGGATCGAGTTTTGGGTTACAATTAGAATTAAAAAATTGAATCGAAATTGGAACCAAACCATAAGTAATTTGGTATATTTGATATGGCTTTTTATTTAATTGGCTCAAATTTGAAATAAAAATTCAGTTATATCGGTTCTATTTAGTTTTCAGTAAAAAAAAAACCGTTAAAACTAAAGTAATGAACTATAAGTAAACTTACGATTATTTTGTACCTTTTATATATTTGTTTATATAAAATCCCTTAGCCCTATTTTTTTTCTTTTTTTATTTCTACTTGTGTGATGCATCTTTCTTTCAATCGATAAAAGAAAAAATAAATTAAGCTAAATTTGGGAATGGTTAGCAGAATAAAAATTTTTACTAGAAAATGATGGAGATATCTCTTTATACCACTTTTTATTCAGATAGTTGAAACTCATACAAGAAGCGCTACATTTTGTGTCATTGAGCACTTAAAATTTCCCTTTAATTAGAATGAATGTGTATAATGCACCCTTACACTATTTCATCTAAGGGCTTAGCAATTTTTCCTTTTCTTTTATTAACATCTTTTAATTCAAATGGCCAAAATTTTTCTAAGCACTATTATATCCAACGGTCAAAATTAAATTTTACACAAAAATTTTACATACAAATAAATCAAGAAATAAGATTAATTTGGTTACTATTACATCCAATGGTCAATATTCATCCCTACATAAAAAAATCTTTCCATTTGATATTTATTAATTCAAGAGATATTATCTATTTTTTCACTATTTAATCCAATGATTTTTAATTTTTCTTTTGTTCATCTTTTTATTTCAAATGATTAAAATCTTTTGATCACTATTCATCCAATGACTCGTAACCTAAGCTGCACAATTTTTTTTTTCATTTAATTAAACCAATTGCTATAATTGGATATGTTACTGTTTGATCTAATGATTATTAAAATTTCTCATTTTTTCTTTCTTATATTTTAAATTTATTTTTAAACTAATTACATTGATAAATTTTTTCTACTTAAAATATATAATTAATAAAATGTATAACTCATAATTTTGGTTGGTTTGACTTTTCAATGTCTTGGGTCAACTTTGGCCATTAATCAAATTCGATCAAATATATCTCTATTCAATGTGAAACGTAATCTAGAGTTTAATTTCAGTTTTTAATTTATTAAATTAACTTATTTTTGTGTCAAATTCAATTATCGGCTAATTTGTTTCAATTTTTTAAGGGATAAAATTGCTCTTTTAAGCAAAGTTTAGGAGCAAAATTGCTCCTTTTAATAATTCTAGCATATGATGACACATGCCACTCTTTAATTCAGGTCAACGGGGATAACGAGCAAGACTTGGTCAAATATAAAGGACCATTTATGGAGCAAAATTGCATCGAATTTGAATTTGATATTTTAGGGATAACATTGCACTACTTGAAATTTTAAGGGTAACATAACACTTTTTGACAAATTTTAGGGGAAAATTTATACTTTTAGCCAATTATAAAGGATTAAATTTTATGGATAAAGAGTATTGGATTATAAATGTAAAGCTCTATTCTGGATGAAAAAATAATCATGTTAAGAGTCAACATGTTTAGTTTGATGGTAAAATGCATTTTAGGATCTTTGAAGTATTTTGTTTTTTTATTATTGAGTCTCAGAAGTCCAAATTTTTATTCATCATATCAAATACTTAAATAATTATTTAAATTCACATTAAGTCCAAAATTAATCTAGCAAACAAGAATGCACTTCACATGCATTTTGATGCGCATGATGTATCCAAATAACTAAATGAAAAATGAAAGTTTAAGGATTATAGAAAAAAAAGAGTAATTTCCAGATATTCAAACGTGTTGTTTTTTTATTCAAATGATAGCATTGTTAATTATTATATTATTATTTTCTACTATGTTAACTCTAACTTTAATATTATGAAAATAGAACTTTAAATATTAGTTTTGAATGAATAAATTTGGAGACTAAACAAAATAAAAAGGAAAAATTCAAACACCAAAAATGTCGTTTTGTGTATTAATAGCATTGAGTTTGTTACCATAACAATAATTGTAAGGCTCCAACATATACTTTAGAAGAATATGCACATACTTAAGTGATATTAAAGTCAAAATATACATTATTAGTTAATAAATTGTAGGATGGGATATACAGGAAATTACTTTTAAAGATAGGTACATTATAGTAATTTCATTAAAGACATGCACATGCATAATTAGTGAGAGATGGTGTAGGGATTAAATTGAAGAGATAAGAGAATTGGGGTGGAATTGGTAAAAAGAATGAGCAAGCAAGATGAAATTTTCCTAGGATCCACAAGTGGACCAATAGGAAGATGCCACCTTGCTCACTCTATAAGATGTATGGGAAATCAAGAAAAGAGGAGAACTTGATGGTCGGCCAACCTAGGGTCCAAAATACAACTAATTCACTCTAAATTCTATCTATTTTCATCATTTAAACACTACAATTTGAGTTGCATATTTTAAGGGGAGAGAGTTTAGGATTTAGGTGATTTTATGGTGAGTTGATTACTTTGAACATTTCTTGAATATGTTTCTTTTTAGCATTAATTATTTTGTTTTCAATTCTTTCCTTTGACAACCGATCTGGATTATTTCAAATTAATGGTTTTGACACAATGCCTCATCATAACAGCTAAGTACTAAAGAGATGAAGTATACAAAAGTAATGATGAAAATCAAAAGCCTTCTGTTAATAATAAGCTGATGATAATTCCAGGCGAACAAATGAAAAGATTTGAGCTTTGAAGATATAGATAATTAAAGGTAGTGGAAAAAAAAGAAAAAATATTTAGAGTAGATAAACACAACAGATGTAAAGATTAGAAAGCAGAGGAAGAGGAAGAAAGAAGATGTAGCTAGTTTTGCTTGGATGATTTTTTGTCAGTTTTTTATTTTTATTTTATCTTTTTTGGAAACAAAAATATATATATTAAAAAGCTCTTCGAAACTACTAAGGGGCAGCAAGAATTTGGATATGTTAAGTTCATTATCAATTGTTTGCGAATGAGCTTTTTTTGCGTAAAGATACTGAAAAAAATAATTATGACATATCACGATAAAATAACGAAAAGTAGATATAAATATCTCTCAAAGCTGAAATCATAAAATTGAGATCGTCTATTTTTTTGTGTCATCGATTAGGTTCTCACCCACACCACAAGAATCCTGGGGATGAAAATACTTGTGCCACGAACTAAAAAACCCGATGAATAAGAAAGAAATTGTGAGAAACTAATTCAACAAAGTTTCGGTATGTGAGAGTTATCTTCACCTCCCAAATAGAGGATATAGGCCCATATATAGGGCTTTAATTAAGGTATGATTTAATTTTCTTAATTAGTATATATTAAATTGGCAGTTACAATATTAGTATAGGAAATAATGATTATAATTAATATATCAATTATCTAATTTAAATTAGGTAACTGCTAATATTAATACTCCCCAAAAATGGCATATTTCCTAATTATGAAAAATCCTGATATGGAACTACTTCCATGTATATTATTTTCTATTCCGATATATACTTGTTTATATCGATTATTTCCTATTCTGATATATCCTTATTTATATTGAGACCAATTTATCATCTCGTGAGTTATGGATGTATCCCAAACTCCTTTATCTCCCACGTACTCGTACATGACGAAATGATTTTCAATCATTTTCTTCTATCATGTAGGTAGATTGACCAGCAGACATCGAGAACACTAGTGTTATACAGCCTAAAATATATCAAATCTGGTACACAACATTGCATTCTTCAGAATTTCCACGACACTTGCATATGGAATATTCTTCGTACGTTCTATCTGTTCTTCTATATTAGGACACATGCTTTCGTTAAAAGATCGATTCTTAGCATTGGGATTATCTATGGACTTACAATTTTGTATATTAAATTATTCAAAAAATTTATTAATGTATATCTCTTGATATAGTGATAATAGTCTTCTTGAGCTATCCCTTGAAATCTTAACTCCAAGGATATAATCTGCTTGATCCATGTCTTTCATGCATCTCAAAGTTGGATGACAACCAATCTTTGATAAAATTTATGTATTCTTTATCATTTTCTGCTATGAATATGTCTTCTACATACAACGTTAAAATGACAAACTTAATTCTCGTGCTTTTGAAATAAACACAATGATCTTCATCAATCATGTTGAACTCATTCAATATGATTGTTTTATAAAATCTCAAATACCATTGTCTCAAAGACTTCTTTAGGATATAGATCGATCTCATCAATCGGCAAACTTTATGTTCGCTGCCTTTTTCAATAAAACCTATAGGTTGTTCTATATAGATTTTTTTAATCCTCCATTGAGGAAAACAATCTTTACATCCATTTGATGTAGTTCTAGATCCAAAATAGCCACTAAGGATAGGATTAACCTTATCGATGTAAATCTTACAACAGGTGAAAAAGTCTCATCATAGTCAATTCCTTCATGTTATGTAAACCCCTTAGCGACTAGCCGAGCCTTGTATCTTTCAATACTGCCATCAGCTTTTTGCTTTATTTTATGAATCAACTTATTCCCAATTGGTTTGCATCTTTTAGGTAGATAAACCAGTTTCCAAACATGGTTCGATCTCATGAAATCCATTTCTTCTTCCATTACTTTAATCCATTTATCTTTAGTTAGGTATGAAAAAGCTTTTTTTTAAATTTTTAAGCTCATCATCTTCTTGTGTGTAATAAAAAGGCCTCATTCACACCTTCGATCTCAAATCATTAGCGCGTAATACTTTTTCTTTTAGATTTTCAAGATTTCGAATCTTGAAAAAAATATCTTATATATTCATCATAGTACGAAATGCTCCCATTGGGATTGAGTTTTATGCTCTCACTCAAATAAGGATTCTAAATATCCATACTCCTACTGGAGTTAGGTATTATTATCCTTCCATTGGAGGATGGATCCCGAACATCCTGATCGTTGAGAAGAAAATCTTGACCTTCTTCTTCAATTTCCCTCCCACTCGAATGGAGAAATTCGGGTAGTTTATCTTCTTAAGTTTCATAAAAAGTAAAGTCTTAACTTACTTTGCCCAACTTTGGAAACTAATTTTCCAAAAATATGACATCTCGTGATTCAATTTCTGTTGCTGAGCTATTTGCATGCTTACCCACGAACATGTATCCTTTTGATATATCAAAATAGTGCACGAAGATACTCTTTTGACCTTTTGATCCTAATTTACCAAACTTATTTAAGGTATTATGGATATAAGCAGCACAACCCCAAAGATGTAAATGATTCAGGTCGGGTTGCCGACCGATCCATAACTCATAAGGAGTGAAAGCAACAAACTTAAAGGGTACACGGTATAAAACATATGTGGCCATTAGCAAAGCATCTCCCCAATAGGAGATGACCAAATTTTCTTAAGTCATCATAGAATGTATCATATCTAAAAGGGTTCTATTTCACCTTTTCACAATACCATTTTGTTATGGAGTTCAAGGAATAGACAATTGATGTTCAATTTTTTATCACATAAAGCTTTAAATTCATCAAAAAGATATTATCGACCATGATCGGTTCTTAAAACTTTAATTTTCCTATCCAATTAAATTTCAACCAGATTCATAAAAGTTTTAAAGCAACTTATTGCTTCAAACTTATGAGAAATCAAATAAACATGATCATACCTATATAGTATAGTTATCTATAAAAGTGATGAAATAATAGGTCCCATGCCTTGCCCTAACATTCATTGGATTACAAATATCAAAATGAATTAATTGTAAAGGAATTGTGGCTCGGGTTCCTTTTCGAACAATTTTCTAACTAGTTTTTCTTGCAAACAATGCTCACATATAGATAATTCAATCTCATGTAAATTAGCTAACAAACCTACCTTAGCTAACTGATGCATTCTGTCTTGCTCGATATGGTTTAATCTAGTATGCCATAATTTTACATTATCCTTATATGTATTTAAAGAAGAAGAGATTAAAGAAAACCTAACTTTATTAGAATAATCAGTATCAACATCCATAATTATAAAATTGTCTGAAACAAAACCAGAATCATAAAGAATGTCATCCAAACACAAGTTAACTTTATCATCCTTAAAATACAAATCAAACCCAAGTTTCATTAAAGTGAAAACATAAACTAAGTTCCTACGAATATCAGAAGCACAAAGCACATTGTGTAGGACTAATGTTTGGCCTTCACGTAAGACTAGTCTGCATGTGCCAATTCCTTGGACTGCCACTCTGCCATTATTGCTTACATAAATCCACTTTGCTCCAGTAACTACTCATCTGAACTCGACAAAGGCCTTTCGATCCCTTGTCATATGGTTTGTTACTATAATGGTCTCAACACTGGGTTAGCTATGAACAATATTTTCCGATAGTGAAATAGTATTTTATGGGTTAAAAAGTACTTTCGGAATTGAAAAATATTTTATTGGACCATCGAAAAATATTGATCATTGTGAGTCCGTGGTTGAAATTTGAAGTAAATTTGAGATTAAATAGGCCTCCAAAGTCAAAAATACAAAAAGCTAGCGAATTAATTTCTATTATTAGGAAATTGACTCAACTTTGTATAAATATTTAAAAATAGCAAACGGACTCTGAAAATTACCAAAAATTTCAGTTAAGCCTAAAATAATATGTAAATTATTTTGGCTATAAAAAGTAAAATTTTATGTAATACCGGTATTTTTGAATCAGACCGATTTAATTGAACCAAATCGAAAATGGGCTCCGATTAAGTCAAAAATTTGCTTGTAACCTATTTTTGAGATGATAAAAATTATAAAATCATTTTTGAAGTGATTTAAAATTAGGAAGTGAAATAAATAAATTAAAATTTCTTATTGGGTAGTTAATAGGCTTGATTAATTAATCAAGGCCCATTAAGCAAAGTATAAGCCCAAGCCCACTTGAGAGACTATAAAAGGGAAGGAAATCTCTCAAATTTTTCAGATTTTTCATGTTGGTTCTAGCAGCTCTTCTTCTTCTTGGCTGACCTCCATTTCTTCTTCTTTCTCTCAAAATTCTTCATCTTTTCCTGATAAGTGTGAATTATATATAGTTTTTGATATGTTTTTAGTTTTGTTATTTAGTTATTTTGGTTTTATTTAGGTTAAATTAGAGTTAATTTGTTAATATTTATGTTTTTGAGGTTAATCCCATGTTTTGTTTGGTTTTCAGGTTAAAATTGATATGAAAGGGCTTAAATTGCAAGAAAGGCAAAAAATAGGGCCAAAAGTGCAAATATGAGAAATTTAGGCAAGAAAATGAGCGTTCAGTCCAAAACCTTTACACGTGACCATGTGAAATCAATGAAGAAATATACTCGTGGCCACGTGAAGGAGAATAGCATGGAACACATGGCCACATGAAGGAGTGAAGCCTGAAGATCCATGGCCACGTGAAAGAACAAAGGAAGGAAAAAACATTCAAACAAGTGACCACGTGTGACCAAGGCATATTCCACACGTGACCACGTGTGAGGGAAGCCTAAGGGACACGTGACCACGTGTAAAGAATGCACATGAAGAAACGTGGCCACGTGATTTCTACTCCCAGCTATTGTACACATCGTATACCTATGGAGGACAACTTTAAGCTAGTAGTGCAACCTCAACGGAGGATCAATGAACTCAATGAAATTCAACAATGGTTATATGACAATGCTGCGCTTTTTAAAGAAAAGACCAAACGATGGCATGACAAGTATTTAACGGTAAATGATTTTATTCCAAGAATGTTAGTGCTTCTTTATAATAGTCGTCTTCATTTGTTTCCAGGAAAACTGAAATCGAAGTGGCTTGGACCATATCAAGTGATATCAACCAGTAATTTTGGTGTAGTCACGATCAAAAGCTTAAAAGATGGACGTAAATTTATAGTCAATGGTCATCAACTCAAACCATACCAACTCGGACAACAAGAGGTTGCTGAAGCAACCATAGTTCTTCAAGATACTTAAAAAACGGTTTGAAAAGTCTAGCTGGAGACTTTAAAAACTCTAAACTTCCACTCTTTCTCTCTTCTATTTTTACAGTTAAGTTTTTGTGTTTTCATATTTTGTGTGTGTTTTGATTCATGAAAAGAGTGAATAAACAAGGTTTTTAAAAAGAAGACATGTTTTTCCTAGAAAATAGTTCATGTTTTAAAAGCTTAGAATGGAAAATTTACATTGAAGGAAGAGTTTTGTGTGTATGCGTTTTAAAAAGATGAAAATGAAGATGAAATGTGCATATACACATGACCACGTGTGGCTTTCCCTTTGCCATCACATGGCCACGGATTGAGACATTACTCTAGCCCACTACACACATGTGACCACGTGTATTTCAAAAGAGAAACATCACGTGGCCACGGCTGGATCCACTGCCCCTTGCATTAAAAATCACGTGACCACGTGAATTTCAAAGGAAAACCATCACATGGCCACGCATGCTTTACAAACCGAGGCACACGTGACCATGTGTGGTTCCTCCCATGAACTTCATGTGGCCATGCCCAATCCTCCTACCTTATAAACACTTCCACAACTCTTTTTACTCTTCTTCTTCATCTTATTTTTGCTCTCACCCATGCCTACGCCTCACTATCACAAAATTAACCCGCAGCCATGGATTTTCACTCACCACCGATCATCACCATCTCCGACCACCATTTGCTCTCTCTTTGTTATTTTTCTCTCTCTCCTACCTATCATCTCTTCCTTTTCCACATTTTCTCCATTAAACTAGGGTTTTGCACAACTCACACACACAACTTTAACTTGGTGCTGCATTTTGGTTTGGTTCTCACCTTCAAATGCTTGGTATGCAATTGGGCAATAGGACTGTTGAGCATTTTATGGTATGCAATTGGGCAATAGGACTGTTGAGCATTTTATCCACCACTTTTGGCAGCGGTATCCTCCGCCTCCACCGCAATAGATCTTCATTTATTGTGGACAGCAAAATTTTGAGGAGGGGGTAGCCTTCTTTCAGGGAGTTTGTCTTCAACTTTTCTTTTTCATGAATTGGGTTTTGTTATTTTGTGTTTTGTTTTCTGTTAGTTTGTTTTATTTATGTTTTGTTTGTTTTCTTAAGTTTATAAAATGTATTAAAGACTTATGTAGCTCGCCTTTTCACTTAGTTTGCATGAGAACTTAGTTTGCCTTAGTTGACTTCAAAACTTTAAACAATTTGAGCTTAGATATGGAATATGCATGTTTTGAACCTTTGCTTAGCAAGAGAACATTTATGTTGTTTAATAAATCTTTAGATAGGTTAATCTTCAGCTTGATAAATATTTGTTAGTTTCCAAATTCTTGAAAGCACTTACACCAATTTTTGACTTAGAAAAAAAAAATCAATACAATGAAGTAGTGAAGTAAGGAAATTTAGAGCACTAGAACCTTCCTCATCACCCTTCAAAGCATATGAACAACTCAAACAACTTAGAAAATGATCTAGGCAACAATTTTCTTGGTAAACTTTCTGAAAGACTTTTTGTCCTACCTTGATGAAATTATCCTTTGTTAAGCCATTTTGAGTCTATAGGGTATGCTTAAGGCATGCCATTAATATTTTCTTGTTACACCTAATGTTTTTAACCATATAACCTAAAAAGCCTTTATCTCACCTTATGGAATTGGCCACTTTAGATTAAATGGATATGTGAGGAGATTAAAAGTTCTATTGGGTTTAGCAAGAAAGTCTTATCAAGTGAGAAAATTACCTTGTATACCTTGAGATTATTCAAATTAGCTTGTGAATGCTAGTTTATTTAAAAAAAAACGTTTGAAGTTTGAGAAAAGGAAAAAGAAAAAAAAAGAGAGCTAGCAAATATGAAAAAATATAAGTGTGGGGTAGTACAAGGAAAAATGAAAAAATAATGACTTCTTGGTAAAAGGGCATATTATCTCTTAAAAGAAAGTTTGAAAGTGAGGCAAGAATGAGCAAAATATATTGTTGAAGTTATTGGGGTTTAGTAATCTATTTTGTCTTAGAGTGGCTATTCATTTTAATTATCTTTTATCCATTCTTTGATAATCATATCCTTAGCCCCATTACAACCTTTAAAAGACCTAAGTGACTTTAAGCTTGTTTTGAGTTGTTTAGCGGAGATAACCTTCAGGTTCCGGTGCTAAAGGAGAGGCCTATTGTGTTTCTAGAGTTTTAAGTGCGAAACCGGTTGTATGCTTATGCATTCATTTATTCTATACTTCATTATCTAGTTGTGTTGATGTTTTGATTTTCAAAATTGCTTAAAATGATTTGGTCTTGCACACACTCAAGGAAACTAACTTATATTCTTTTGTTCGAAGTTGATCTATTTAGAAATTATATTAAGTGCTTTTGTTAGAATGCTAAGTTTGGTTTTGAAATTGCATATCTTTGCACAAGTTTGATGGTTTTGAAGGTGGGATTGTTCTACTTTGCTTGAGAGCAAGCAAGATTTAAGTGTGGGGTATTTGATAAGTGTGAATTATATATAGTTTTTGATATGTTTTTAGTTTTGTTATTTAGTTATTTTGGTTTTATTTAGGTTAAATTAGAGTTAATTTGTTAATATTTATGTTTTTGAGGTTAATTCCATGTTTTGTTTGGTTTTCAGGTTAAAATTGATATGAAAGGGCTTAAATTGCAAGAAAGGCAAAGAATAGGGCCAAAAGTGCAAATATGAGAAATTTAGGCGAGAAAACGAGAGTTTAGTCCAGAACCTTTACACGTGATCACGTGAAATCAATAAAGAAATATACCCATGACCACGTGAAGGAGAATAGCATGGAACACATGGCCACATGAAAGAGTGAAGCCTGAAGATCCATAGCCACGTGAAAGAACAAAGGAAGAAAAACATTCAAACACGTGACCACGTGTGACCAAGGCATATTCCACACGTGACCACGTGTGAGGGAAGCCTAAGGGACATGTGACCACGTGTAAAGAATGCACATGAAGAAATGTGGCCACGTGATTTCTACTCCCATTTCGCGAAGTATTTTCGAGCTTCCTGTTTTAGCAGAGTTCACTTCCTATTTTATATCTGGAGTTTAAGAAGAAATCTACTACGATTTTGCCCTATAAATAGTAGTCAAAAATATTAGATCAAGGAGATCAATTGGGAGATCAACTTTAGAATTAAGCATTATTATCTTTAAGTTTGTTTTTATGTTATTTAGCTTTCATTGTTTTCTTCAACACTTTGTTTTAATTTTAAGTATGTCTTGTGAGTAGTTTTCTTTAACTTTTGCTAAAGGATACTTGAATCCTTAACTTGTATTGTTATGACTTGAGTTTGTTCTTCAATACAATACAAGTTGATTATTTCTTAGTTCTTAAAAATAGTCTTGTCTTTACTCAAATTTAAGTTGATTGTTAACTTGATTAAGCATTGGTTAATTAATTGATTTGGGTTTTTTAATGACTTGCATGTTCTTAGGTTAATTTATTTGGATTAATACATGATTATAATCTGAATAAGCTATAATTGTGTGTTGATTTGAGTAAGTTAAGATTGAGAAAAGATATTATGTGTATAAGATGATTAAACCTTAACTCAATAATCAAGCAACTATTCTACTAATAAAATATTGTATGGCAAATAATATTAAAACAAACACATTCATCATAAATATTATAAGCCATAATAATATCTAAAATAAAATAAACATATTTATTATAAAAATTTAATAAATCCAAAAAAAGATACAAATGTCTTATCTCAACAAAAATAGGAAACATAATTCCTAATAAAACAGTTTATAATCATAACTTTTTACATTCTTATTAAATTTTTTATTTTCATTTTCTCACTTTTCTAATTTTTCACCTTCCTAATTCCCTACCACCTACTTTCACTGTCCTCCCTCTTGATAACCGTTACTTCCAGCCTCTCCGATCATTGGCTACTCTACGTCTCCAGTGATTTCAAGATTAAACAAACACTCTTCATTTGTGAAGATTTTGAGACCACCAACGATACTCTTATTCTTTGAAATTTGCTCAACAGATTTCTTCTTCTTCTTTGAGATCGAGGGAGAGATGGGAGTGAAGAATTTATGGGATAGCATAGAACCATGCAAGAAAACTCTTACCACTTCACCACCTTCAGTAAGTGTTCTCACTTCCTCTTCGTTTTTTTGAGGACTACCAATTGTTTTTTTTCCTGATTACAGTTGCTCGTTTTTCAGGAACAAAAGGTTATACGTAAATCTATCTTGTTGGATAGTTCAACTTCAAAATGTGAACAAATATCGAAGAGAAGATGTATCTCAAAGGCCTTTTTCACCGTCTTAGAGTTCTCATTACTTTGAACTATAGCCTTATATTTGTCACTGCTACCTCTCTTGCTAGTTCTGAATCAAATTTAGTCTTAATAATTGTGTCTCAACTAATGCTTAATCCTCCTAAATTATGCAAATGAGAATTTTGCTATGATTTTACTGTGCATTTTGTTGTTTCTAGTTGTAGATGGATCGATTCTTGCTATCAATCTAGCAACTTACAGGCAAAGGTCGTTGAAATTAGGATCTGAGGTGCGAAATTTATTTCCTCATAAACACACACAGTACTGTGTTCAATATCTTTTGCTTTTAGATATGTGGCTGCGTGTATTCTCTATCTTCTCTCTGTTTCTAAAAACTCTATTTGTATAGCAGGTTACGAAGGAGGAACAATGTAATGGCCTCAACACCGGTCCGGTCGTGAACAGTAAATTCCGATGGTGAATAGTGCATCCGGGCCGTAAAACGGACCCGAAAGTGAAAAATATTTTATTTGACCATCGGGAAGTATTGGTCATGGTGAGTCCGGGGTTGAAATTTGAAGTGAAATCGAGGTCAAATAGACCTCCGAAAGTCAAAAATATGAAAAAGGTAGCGAGTCAATTTCCCTGTTAGGAAATGTGACTTGATTTTGCATAAATTTTTAAAAATAGCAAATGAACTCCAAAAATTGCCATATTTTGCAGATCTTCATGAAATTTCATGTAGAATATTTTGGTATAAAGAAATGAATTTTTCGGCGATGTCGACAGTTGTCGAATCGAACCAGTTCGGTTGAATCGGACCAGTAACGGACTCCGATTGAGCCAAAATTTTGTGTACTACCTAATTTTGATGTGATAAGAATTATAGAATTGAAATTGGAGTGATTTGGAGTGAGTAAATGGGAGAAATAATTTTGGGCTTTAAATTAGGTGTTAATGGGCTTTAATTAATTAACTAAGCCCATTAACCTAAATCAAGCCCACCAAGCCCATAGGCAAACATATATAAAGGGAGAATTCTCTGGAATAGGACAGCAAATCATCTTCTTCCTCTCCTCTCTCCCTTGGCCGAACCACTCTCCACCATTGTTGTGTGAGTTTTCTTCACTTCTCTCTCCATTTCACACCAAATCAAGCCACCTAATAGTAAATTCTGCCTCTCTAGTTAAGTGTTGTGACCTCCTCTCTTCAAATCAAGGAAGAAAATCAAGAAAAATAAGGAGAGAGAGTTTAGGGTTTCATTTGAGGTAAGTGAAACCAATGGGTTAAAAATTTTTCTAAGGTGCCTACTTATGTTTTTGGGTGCCTAGACTTCATTTATGATGTTATTTTTAGCATTTGAGGTTGAAAAAGTAGAGTTCTAATGGCTTGAAAATTTGGTTCACTTAGGGAATCAAGGAGACTTGCAAGCTTCCAAGGCTAAAGGCAAGAAAAAGGAAGCTTAGGCACCCTAGAACAAGAAGGAAAGGTTAGTGGCTAATAAATCTTAGTAATTTCTTTGATTCCAATTAAGTACCCTTTATGTAAGTTAGGGTTTATGTGAGAAAATGATGATTTAATTGAAATTAATTATGAAATAGTGTAACTAGACCTTGAAAAAGCATGTATAAATGACTAAATGAATTATTGAACAATTATATAGCATGCTTACCTTGATGGCCGAATTGCATCCTAAAGAAAACCTAAGTGTATTTTGTGAAATTTGATGAATTTAAGCTTTTAAATGATACTAGAAATGAAATAATATGCTTAGGAATTTTTGTGGAATTTATTGAAATTAAATGAATATTTTAGAGAATATTTTCAATTATGTAAGTATTGAAAATATGGCATTTATATAAAATAAAATGCAAATTGATGAGAAAGTGAATGATTTTGGTGAATTATGGTAGAATAATTCACAATCCATGCGAAAGAATGAAAAGAAATGACTACGAGTAATTTCGAGTAATGAAAGAATGAAAAGAAATTATTACAAGCATTTTCGAGTAATGAAATAATGAAAAATTTAAAGTTTAATTGAAATTTTGATGAAATTGCGCCCTTAGAAATAGTCTGGCAGTAAAAGCCTAGCTCAGGATATAATTGGCTAGCCATAGGGACATCTGTACCGCGGTGCAAGTCATGGCGACTTGCTTAGTTATGGTAGGATCACTGATCACCATAGCTTCTGTTTGTACCTGGTATCTGCTACGTGGAAAAATGGTCGTTGAGATCATTTTTCAGTCTATATGTGGCCCATGGGGGTCCACGTCCCGAGTATCCAGTCTGAGAATTTCTGTCGGTACTGTACTAGGGGCATGAAATGAAATAAAAGTGATAATATGTTAAAATAAATGAACAGAATGAAAAAAATGAAGTTTAAAGTGGATAAAGGACTTAAATGAAAGAAAATAAAAGTTTAGGGGCAAAATGATAATTTTGCCAAAATGGGTAATTAATAAGTAAAAATAAATAAGAAATGATTAATAAGGGTAAAATAGTAATTTGAAGACCTAACAAGGTCAATAAGATAAGATATTATGGTATAGGAATTAAACCGTAATTTTACCCAAAAGTAGTGAAATAATGAATAAATGATGAATAATGATGAAACTAATGTAAAGAAAATGAAAGTAAATGACTAAGATGGCAAAATCGTAATTATTAAGACAAAAGGACATTTTTGGAATTTGGTAAAATGTTGAGGACTAAAAAGGAAATTAGTCAACCGTTATGAAATAAATGAGGAAAAAGTGTAAATAATGTGAAAAACCACTGTTTTCACTAAATATGATGAAAATGTTAAAATGTACTTATTTGGAAATTAAGTGATTAAATAAAGTATATTAAAGAAATAAATATTGCAAAGAAAGTATTAGGATTGTTAGACACCACTGGGCATAGTTTATGCTCAGCATGTAGTTCTACTGCATGCAGGTACAGCGCGGGAGGAGCAGTGATGCACAAAGTGAAGGAAAGAAATTTTGTTATTTAGTACATTATGTAGACTTTGGCATGTATATAAATGACTGATATGTATGAATATTTGGATATGTAAAAGATATGTAATTAGATGTGTGTATGATTATAATGATAATCTGTTTTGAATGATTGGATGTTTGATGGAGATTTTGGAGTAATGGAATGATTGTTATAGAAGTGTTGTGCCTCTGAGAGGTTGTGTGTTGTTTGATTTTTCAGGAGGCTAGTCAAATATAACCGTTATAATGCCGAAATTTTTTTAAGTGAATAGTAACTCGGGACAGTTATAGGTCATTGAATACCCAAATAATCGGTAATATCGAATTTTGGTATTAATTAAAAGAAAAAAAAAATTTTCGGGTTACTTGTACTGTTCCGTATAATCGAAGTGATAAGGGTGTTACAAACAAACTTTCATGAAGAATGCTTACTTCGGAGAAACATGGGATCTCAGTTCTCATAAATGATTGAAGAAGCAAAAATCCTTGGATTGGCACTTGGTTAAAATTATAATATATTGCATCACGACATGGAAAATGCAGAATATACTATCTGGCTTGAGACTGATCTGACCTAAGAAACATAGATTAACCATCTTGAATGATATAAGTGGCGAAGTAAATTCGGGAAGGTAATTTCATTTTTTCATAAAAAAATATGCATTAGAATGTTGTTCATATACACCGTGTTTCTGAGATAAAACCAAGATGGGTTCATTTCAAATTTCTCAATAAAAGGTAATATATTTACTTGCTTTGTTGTTGCCTTATTGGATAATTATTTATAGACTTTGCATTTTCCAAATCTGAGATCAGAATTCTATGTTTATTATCCTTGCGTTGGTCTTTTATAGGGTGACATTGCTATTAGGACCACCAAGTTCCAGCAAATCAACGATACTTTTTTAAATTTGGTGTCTTTTAAAAATTTATTTGGGAAAATGGGGCTGTTTTTTGAGTATTTGGGGAAATGGGACAGTTTATCCCATTCGCGCAACAAGTACCTGCAGAAATGGGAAGGTGGGACCCACGAGGTAATGGCAGCTGATGATGGTGGGGCTCGCAACCCATTCCTGCAACAGTTGGCAACGGGAATGGATAGTTTTTTTTTTTGGTTTTACACTGTCTCGGGCAATTGGCCAAAATCAAAATATGCAAATTGGCTAATGATTAAAAATAAAAGTTAATGATTAAAAATAAAAGTTATTATTAATGTTGTGGGTAAATTACACATGTAGTTAAGGAGGTTTTGAAAATATGTACCTCATTGTCACAAAAAGAAACTATTTGTATAATAATAATAATAATAATAATAATAATAATAATAATAATAATAATAATAATAATAATATTTAATTAATTTAATAATTTTAATTACTGAATCTAATATTTAATTTCAACGTATAATTTGTATATTTCGATATTTATGAGCCAAATCATTATTTAAAAAAAATTAGTGAAACTCCAATTTAAAAGCTCAACTGTATTAAATAATATGTTTCAAGATTTTATTCACTTGAAATCTTATATAAATTATACAATAAGAAACTTAAAAATTATATTGGTAAATATGATTAGTTGTCAAATTGATATATAAAAATAATATGTGAATGATATGCAATCATACTGTTTTTTAAATTATTAATAATGTGAGTAATGGCCAAAATCAAAATATGTAAATTGGCTAATGATCAAAATAGAAGGTAAATGAACAACCATAATATGCAAATTGGCTAATGATTAAAAATACACCTTATTTATTTTCAAAAATATAGTAATTCTTAATTATAAGAGGTTGGATAATTCTCGTTCGATGATTATGTCCACTTATTTCTAATTCATTGCGTATCGTGTAATTTATATGCGAACGATTTATTGACTTATGAAATGAAATATTTACTTATTTTTTATTAATGTATGTTGTCATAAAAATTATCTGACATTTAAATCAACATTCAAAAATGATATTTTTGTATTTTTATAAATTATTAAAAATATAATATATTTATTTTTCAAATATATTTTAATCAAATATTTCTAAAATATTATAAATGATATGCATGTATCTTTTTAAATATATTTTTGAATTAAAACTATTATTATTATTATTATTATTATTATTATTATTATTATTATTATTATACAAATAGTTTCTTTTTGTGACAATGAGGTATATATTTTCAAAAACTCCTTGACTACATGTGTAATTTACCCACAACATTAATAATAACTTCTATTTTTAATCATTAGCCAATTTGCATATTTTGATTTTGGCCAATTGCCCACGACAGTGTAAAACCAAAAAAAACTATCCATTTCCATTGCCAACTGTTGTGGGAATGGATTGCGGGTCCCACCATCATCAGCTGCCATTACCTCGTGGGTCCCATCTTTCCATTTTCGCAGGTACTTGTTGCGAGAATGGGATAAACTGCCCCATTTTTCCAAGTACTCGAAAAACAGCCCAATTTTTCCAAATAAATTTTTAAAAGACACCAAATTTAAAAAAGTCCCCAAATCAACACTATTATTAGCTTTCACCGGGAAACTTGACAGGGAATTAAAGGTTAGTACTTCTTAGTGCAATAATGTCCGGTAGCAGCGTATAAAGGATGTTCCCCGAACTTAAACTTATATTCACCATTAACCCATTGCTTCATTTGGCCTGATCTTTCAATGGCACTGCATCTTGAATTCGGGTTGTCATCTTTGTTTGCTTTATCAAACTTGGCCATAACTTCTCTGCGTCTAATCGAGTAAAAACTGTTTGCAAGTATGCTTTTATGAATCTTACAAGTAAAAATCATTGGATTGGCACTTGGGATCCCTTGCTTAGACGGGTAATTCTGGTATGATCTTTTTTTTCCTACTTGCTATAAAGGATTGTATCTAATCTACTCTTCGTCTGTAAAGATTTTGAGACCACCGCGATACTCTTCTTCTTTGAAATTTGCTCAACAGGTTTTTTATACCAACAATTACCATAATTCTTTATTTTTATACCATTTAACATACAGTTAAAGTTAATATCAATAAACAAATTATTAAAGTTCAATATCAATAAACAAGCTCCAAGTGCCTGAACTATATTATTTATATTGTTGATTTCGTACTAAACTGACTTATATTTGTAAAGGTTTGATAAAAACAAAAGTTGAGATGCTAGCTCTGATTTAATGACTAAGAGAAATCACAATGCAAATGAAAAATTGAATTGTGATTCTCAATTCCCCAAAAACCAAAAGGTAATTATTTTTTCTTTTTCTTTACATTTTAAATGTGTTATATTATGTAATGATAATATAAAATTAATATAATGTGATACAATGTTTCTTTATATATTTATTGTCATTGTAAATTTTATATATATGTTGTATACTATGCACTTTTCATATCTTATGTGTATTTGGTGCCTACAGTGTGTACCCGATGCCTAAACTGTATGTACTTGGTGTATACAGTGTATCTGATGTATATACCGTGTGTACTTGATGTATATACTATTTGTACTTAGTGTATACAATATGTGTATCTGGTATATACATTGTGTGTACCTGACGTATATAGTGTGTGTATCTGGTGCCTATATTGTGTGTACTTGGTGTATACTGTGTGTGTACTAGGCATGTATAGTGTGTGTACTAGGTATATACAATGCGTGTACTAGACGTATATTATGTGTGTACTAGGTTTTGTACAGTGCATGTACTAGGTTTTGGCATGTACCAGGCATATACAATGAGTGTACTAGCTAGGCGTATATTGATGTAATATATACAAAGATGGAAATAATTCAATATTTAATTTTCTTTGTTCAGGAAAAACAAAGAGGTAAAAACAACTTCATATATATATATATTTTTTTTTATCAAAACTCATATTTTTATCAAAACACTTATGAATTTTGGTTATTTTGGTTTTGAGAAGACCAGGACAAGGAAGAGACAAAGCATTACAATATTTGAGGGACAATCCTCATGTTCATGAAGAAACAGATAAGGTTGATTGATCAATCTTCTGGTACTACTTCTGGACATTCTTAACAGATCCTATAAAATATTTTTCTTACAAGCCATTTGACGCTTTGCTAGCTTAAATGGAATAGTAGTAGAAATTACTTCAGTCAAGAAGTTGCAAACTATTTTTTTTTTAATTATTATTGTTGTTATCAAGTTATTTCAATTTTTTAAATTTGAATTTTAGAAGGGCAGATTGATGATGGAAAAAAGGAATGGGAAATAATGTGGCTATTTAGTCGAGGAATTAACTCATCGTTAACTACCGAAGATAAAAGTGTATAAATAGATATAATTTAAGGTTAAGGCAAAGAGAATGATGATTTTGCTCTCTTCATGTCTCAGCTACCAAACTAGAAGAAGCCAGGATCAACGTGATGTTTTGTTTGATCTTGTAAAGTCTGAGATCATTAGGTGTTTTGTTTTGTATTCTTATCAAGAATATTGTTAAGAATTGCATTCAAGCTAAAGGAAAGTTTGAGATTAAGCTTTATATTAACAACAATAGTGCTTTTATATAAAATCGTTTTTTTTAACGCTTCAAATCTTCAATCCTTGACTGGTTATGATTTTTATATCAGATTTATAGTTTTTCATATATCAGATTTGTATTTTATATGAAATTCAACCTTAAAATTATAAGATATCAAAAAATCATTTACAATTTAACTGCTCTAGGAAAAAAAAGATTCCAATACCCTATTCCATAACAGGTATAGTAAAGGTATGCAGAGTGAACAAAAAAATAAAAAAACTTAGCAGATTGTGAATTTATCATGTTCATAAAAGTTATACAGCTAATCACAAATGAATCACTTTCCATGGAAATATCCTTAGAGTTGGTGAAAATGTTATTAAATTTCCATTATAAATGGTCAAACTGTTAATACAACCTCAAAAATTTCTACGCCTAACAAGCTCTAGTTTTGGTCCAAAAGCTGAACAATTTTTTTATTTCCTAATGTATCTTTTGCTTTACTTGTCTTCCATTCATATCACCATAAGTTTGCACGCCCACTTGTGATGACAGAATACTCGCCGATAAAAGAATTTTCACTCAAGGCAACCATTTGCTGCCTGTTGTCAAGCTAGAATTCAAAAATAGAATTCATGTGCAAATAAATTTTATGTAGAATTCAATTCTCATATCATAAGATAAAAAGGACTTACCAAAAATAAATGAATCCAAACTTCGGTTAGGCAAGTATTCATATATTAACATTTGTTCTTTCTTCTGAACGCTGCAACCTACAAGTTTTACAAGATTCCTGTGTTGAAGCTTTGCAATCAATATTGCCTTAGTTTTAAATTCCTCATTTGCCTGCATTGATTTTTCAGACAATATTTTTACAGCAATCTCTTGCCCATTCGATAGCTGACCCTAAAATTATATTGGTAGAGTTAGCTTATCCTGACAATCAATTAACAACCAATTTTCCAATGCACCTTGAGACAAAATTGAAAGTATTTATAAGCTCATGATCACAAGTTCATATGACTGTACCTTATCCACGGTCCCAAAACCACCTAGTCCAATTTGTTGGCTGCAGAGAAATTGTTTGTGGCAACATGGTGCTGAGATTGAACAGCATCATGTTTGGTCACTTAAACCCTTCACGGCATTTGCCACTCCCACTTTATTTCTATGGTAATTTAAACACTGATACTAACTAATGACCCTTTGCTTCTTCTTATATCCATCATTCTTGAACAAAAATGAAAACAGAACGAACGTATAATAGAAACCAAAACGTTATACATACCTTATGTAATGTGTCGGTGAAGGTAGATTTTGAGAAAGGGAAGGACAAGTCAGACGATGAAAGCCGATTTCATAATGCTACTCAGGGATCTCCGAGGGAGAGAGCATAGATCTCCAAGTTAATTAGAATCGAAATTGAATATTGACAACAACTAAATAAAAATCTCGATACCCCGTGCCAATCAACAAATCAAATCAAAATGATAGTACCAACGACGGAGAGAAAATAGAAGATTGTTGGAGAAAGATAAAAATACAGGTGAGGGTGGAACGATAAAGAGATCACCGGAGAACGAGAACATAAACACTGACAGTGAAGGGCAGTTTTTGTTCAAGTAAAAAAATTTTATTTTTGAAAATTAAAATTTAAAAAGTAGAATTAATGAAAAATTATAAAAGATGATTGTATTTTTTGAAAAAAGATAAAAATCCGGCATTTTGAATAATTTCCTCAAAGATTTTCATACATATTATACACCAAAACGACACACGTGCGAAAGAATATTAGGATACTCGCCGTACGCACGCCACCGTCTGACCCAATCTCTCCTATTTGTATCTTTTCTTTGTGGCCTCATTCTTTCTCTCTCCTTCTCTCCCAATTTTTTGTTTCAAGATCATCCCTTCTTTCTATCTCCAAATCCCAAACCCTAACCCTAAACTTTCTGCCCCCAAAGTGCATAAATTTTCTCATATGAATTTCGGTACTAACTATAAGGGTGGATACATAAAGAAATTGCATATTGAAGTAAACAAATGCATAATTTGATGTCTACAATTAAGTTATCATCGAGCTCTCGTGAACGCTAGCAATTCTCTGTCCGTAACTGTCGCCTTTTATAAATCTATGGAGGGCTCTGTGGTGGAGGATCTCGGAGCCCCAGAGTCATGGGAGGTGGCTGATTTGGACGAGACGATGAGCCGTTTGATGCTCAAGGATTCTAAGAAAGACTCCAAACCACACCCATCTGAGCCTGCCATCCCCGATACTTCGATTTCCGTTCATTCGTGCTCGATGTTGGGGTCTGCGGGCACCGTTAGCGGTGACAAAGTGCCGGATGATGTACTTAATCAGGTCGATCAGTTCCTTCGCGAGGCGTTGCAGAACCCTCGTGAAAGGCTTTCAAGTAAGTTTCTTTTCTTTATTTTTTTTTTTGAATGCGTAGTCATGGTAATCTAGCTGAAGTAAGGTTCCTGATTCGCTTATAGTTTGTTAATTTACTGTCGGGTAATTTTGTCAAAATCTGTTCCGTTATGTGCTTTTATTGTTCAAGTATGGGCTCTGATGGATTATAAATTTGTCCCATCTATATGATATGGGAGACCTTAAGTCCAGGCTTTGTGAGGCGCGTTTCTAGGATTTAGCTTCCTTCTAAGCTAAACTGCTTGCATGTTTTCTTCTCCTTGTTTAATTAGCGAGTGAGGAAGTAGCTGTTTAGCATCAAGGGATTACAATCCTAAAAAATCAAGGACAAATTTTCACCTTAGACGAAAGAAGGGAAAGAAAATTGAGACTCTACATATTTTAGTCTCTTAATGTCTAAGAATACCCATTCAATTTTACGGCAAATACAACCTACCCAAGAGATGCCGAAGCAAGAATAAGCTGATCCCTATAATTGTTTAGTGACGAAATTTAGTGCATGTTTAGCACATTTTGTTTTGGATTATTTAAGCTACGTATCTTAACTTTTTCCCGGGTCATAGATTCATCATTTCTTCTCTAGGATTTACTGTTTTTGTGTTCAGTTTTCTAGAAATGCATCATCTGCTTACCATTGGAACATGAGAATAAGATTATTTGGGCTCACTTTTTGATGGCTTAGAATGAGATTTAACATCTTGTTTCCTTTGTGTTTAGTAGGGTTCTATTTCAGCTTTTTCTTTTTACTTTTAAGTTGTAGGATAATGAAACTAGTTGATGAAGTTTCAGCTGTTTCTGATTCCCTGTTTTCTGTTTCAAGTCATAAAATATATAAACTAAACATGTTTATTGATATGATATGAGTCTTATTTATTTATTTATTTATTTATTTTATATTATGGGTAACAGCTAAGGAGAATCAATATTATGAGACGGACAAACTATGGTTTTCAGTACTATTGAGTCAAATTATGATTTTCCAGTTTTTTAATTTTCCTTTAAAGTTTTCCTTTATTTAGGATTCTTATTTTGGTAGGATGTACTTTATTAATTAGGAATTGTTCTTAGTTTCCTTCTCTATCTGGGATTCCTATCCAGTAAAGTTGTCCTGTTTATACTAGTTAAGACATGTCCTAATTCTAGAAGGAAAAGTAATTATTAACTAGAATATCTTACTTAATAGGAATTCCTAAATGAAGAAAAAATTAGGAAAAACTAATTACTGAAAAATCCTAATTTGATTTGAACTGTGGCAAGTTTGACCTGGAATCTTGATGCTCCTGCATCAGAGGCCAAACCTTGAAATCCCACTAAAGTTGCACCTCTATTTCTTTTCTCGTAGGACATCTTAGAGAATATTAGCTTACAATCTTTAAAAAATGAAGCTTCTATTTCTGATTTAACCCAGAATCCCTTCAAAAAGAAGCTCCAGTTTCTAATTTAACCTCGTAATTAATTCTTATCAGTGATCCTGCCTTTTCTGCTTTATTTATTTTGCTGTTTTATTTAGTCTGGTATTTTTTTTCAATTGTCCGTTGGGCTAATGTGTGGATTTGCCAAATGCATTTTTATCTATGTTTATTTTGCATATGAACAAAGAATCAATTATGTGACTGCCAATGAACAGTATCTTAATTTGCTTTTTAATTAAGAATTTTATTTTTGCTGCCAAAATTCTTACAGTTCTGTTGTATTTTAAGTTGAGCCTTTCTATTGATTTTTTCTACTGATTGAGATTGCATTTCTTTTGGTATGCTCTTCATCACTATATTAATAATCTTGATAACCTGAAGAATTGCCGGTATAAGCATTCATACAAGCATTTCTTGGAGTACCTTGTTTCTTCATCTATTTTTTTCCTTTCATTTAAAATACTGGTATGGAAGCCACTGTGATTAGGCAGTTGATGTTTGTAATCATATCATGCCTTTCTTCGTTGTATTATTTTGAGAAAGTGTTGTGAAGGTCATGAATTTTATATTTGTCTTCTTAGCAATTAAAAACCAGTGATTATTTTTGTGCAGTTCTGAGGATGGAGCAAGATGTTGAAAAGTTTATGCGGGATCCTATGCAGCAGCAATTGGAATTTCAGCAGTTGCCTACTTCATATTTACGTTTGGCTGCACATCGTGTGGCACAACATTACTCATTGCAGTCAATGGTTTTGTTAGACAATAATTTACCTGATGGTTCAGGTTCCAAAATTATTGTCCGCAAGACATCTGACTGTAGGTTGCCTTTGATTCGCTTGGCTGACATCCCTTTAGATTTGCCATCAGAGGACAGTGGTGCCATTAAAGTTTCTATTAAACAAAGGCCCCAAAAGCGGTCTCAAATTATGAACAATTCAAATTCAAATTCAATGAAGGGAAATAATTCCAAAAGTGTGGAGGAAAGAAAAGAGGAGTACAATAGGGCACGTGCCCGAATATTTAACTCTAATAGTTTTAGCAGTGTTGCTGGTGCAAAACCTGAAAGCGAACCAAGGTTGCAAGAAGGTCCTCAGAATGGTTTGTTTGGTATAATAAGGACAGATGAAAAATCTGTTTCAGGAACTTCAGATATAAATTCTGGTAGAGGTTCTATTGAGTCTTCATCTGGTACTAATCGATCAGCTAGAACTAGAGCAGAGAAGGATCCAGTTAGGTACAAACCAAACAATAGGGTGGCCATCTTTCGAGACCGTGACATTGATAGGAAAGACCCCGACTATGACCGGAGCTATGATAGGTATTATATTTAATTTTCATTTATCAACTTCTCGATAGCAGTGCTGCAAGTTGTTTGAAAAGTTAAAAAAGGTTCATTTTACGTGATAAGAAAGGTGAGTTCAAATAATAGGATAAAGGGCGTAACATGTATTAGCATTTGTAGCTTTTATTATTCCAAGTCCTGAAACTTCATTAGTCAACTTTGGAGGATTACGTATTGCTTCATCTGGTCTAGATTTGAGAACTGATTTCTTAGTTATCTCATCTTTCTGTTTTAGAGGCTTATGTATCTGCTTCATCTAGTCCACATTTGAAAAACTGATTTCCTGGCTCTATAATGCTAATGAGCACAAGTACTAGAGTTATTAATTTCTTTTTGTTCATAAATTTTATAATAAAGCTCACATCCAGGTATTTGCAAAGATTTGATCCTGGATTTGGTTTCAATGGAGGACCTTATACCATGCAGCCAATGTATACTCCTGCATTGAACTACAACACCGAATTTCCCCAGCTTGGTTCCAGCCACAGACCACAAATATCCACTGAACACCAACCTCGACCACTTCCTCAACACTTACCTGCTCCATGGGGTGCTGCAACAACCCCTGCCGGAATTGGTTATGGTCATCCAGAAACAATGATGCCACCATTCAATCCAAATCATGTGGGTGCACACTCCTCATCTGCCATTTTTCTGCATTCGTCTCAATATCCCTGTCAGCGCCCGGGAATATCTTTTATTCATCCTCATGAACATGTGCAGCCTTTTTCACAGGTATGGCTATTAGAATAGTGGATTGCCTTTCCTCATTTTCTGGAATTTTCCACGTTTAATTTTTTAATTTTTGCAATTTTTAGACCTTTGTTTACAATTTTGCTGTACAGTTAAGGTAGGTTTGTCCATGATCTGAAGATCTACCAGTTCATTGGACAAACTGTTTGTAGTTTATAGTTCACTCATTCTAGAAGAGTTGATTTTATTACGAGTGATTTTTTTTTTTTATCATTACTTAAATTGGGATGTAATAAGCTGAACCTGCGAAAGTTTAGTGTCCTGCTTGCAATATTTATTTTAGAGGAAGGAAAATGGGCATATAAGCTAATACTTCATTTTACTGGTTAAATAGGAGGCAATGAAATGGAATTGTGGAAGGATTCATCTTGTTATAATGCAATTCCTGCTTGTTTGGTCAGTATTTTATATTATGGATTTGGACACATCCCATTAATTGTCATTTTTGTGCTTGTGCAGTCTCATCAACAGCAGCCTGATGCAAGTTTTGGTTTAGCCCGGCCCCGTTGAGGGGCTTGGGCCATGCCTGCACCCTGCCAGCTGGAATTGTGCTTGGATTTGGGGCTCATATAGCTTGATATCTTTTATCAACTTGCAGGAGTGCAGGCATAAGAACCTGAGGTGGACATCCATTCCGCCTCACTAGGTTCCAATTGAAGCTTCTCCCACATTTGATGCAGGATGGAGAAGTTACAAAGGCTCGCATGTGACTAGTCTGAAGATTGAAAGCCCTAATTTACCACTGGTGGTGATGAAGAATGGGATTAGGAGAAGAATTGTCGTAAGCTTGAAATGTGCGTTCTCTATGTAGACAAAGGTTTGATCTGGCTCCCATATCTCTGCTTTTTCTGTTTTTGAGTTTTAGAGGCAATTCAAATTCAATTATCACAATCTTTTAATATGGAATTGAGCAAAATACGGCAATCCTAACTAAAAACTGAAGATTTGTAATCTATTTACTTTTCCCATGACCCAAAGCAAATATTGAAGATGTCTTGTCTTCCTCATTGAATAACAATTTGGTGCTACTGAACCAAATTAATTTTGCACCATTTTTTTTTGGTTGAAAATTTTGCACCATTAAAGTTCAGTCTCATTAACCAAAATGCATGATGATGGAGTTAGTTTGTGATGTCTATGGCATCTGTGGTGGAAGACACAAGGCTTCACAAACAGTTATAGTTGTGTAGTCACAGTAGAACTGGCAAAGATGGGATGTATTAGGGTGGTAATGGTGTGGCAATGACACCTTTGGAGTCCTGGCCAGTGTTTACATCTTTTTAAAGATAAAATAAAACTTACCTTTTCTAAAAGCATACAACTTTTGCATGCAGCATTTTGTACATGTGGTGTTAATTGTCATTAATATTCCTTGTCCATCTCTTGCAGCACCATAAAGAGCTGAAAGGGAAAGTATATGAAGGTTTTACTGTTGAAGCTGGTGTTCTGTATTTATGCTTGAAGCAGCAGCTTGGTTGTCCGGCAACCTGGGACTTGGCAAGCTCTGATCACTGAGTTCACCGTGCTTTACAAGGATCCTCGTTGACTAGAAGCAATTGGAGCAGTTTGTCCTTTATAAGAATACATCTATTGGATTGTAATGGTATCTTCTTGTGATCACTCTACAATTTGAAGTGTCACTGGTTACCTACTGCCTCTGTTGGAAGATTTATTTTAATCTTGAATTTTCATGTTTTAGAGTTCTACTTTTAGGACGTGTTAATATTTTAGATACATGTTTCGCGCTCTGGACAAGTGATTTCTCATCTATATACTTTAAAACTGTGTATTACATAGTTTGTCAATCCCATCTGAATATAGGAATTGCTTTTGTCATTCGAGGTTAGTTTTAGAGCTGTGAAGATTCACAATTCAGTCAATGCTTTCTCAGTTTAGCCTCTTGATCTGACCTTTAAAATTTTGATTTGATTACTACTGCGGCCTTAGATAATTCTTATACAATAATTGAAATATTCGTAAAATTTAAATTTAAATAAAATGCAGTTGCTTTGAAGGGAACTTCCTGATTTACTTCTGTAATCTTAAATTTAATTTAGAAATATACACCAAATGTAAGCATGTACTGGCATGAGCAAAAAAAAAAAAAAATTTATTAATATCGATTTTTTAAAATTATTAATCATTAATTAATTTATTATATTTGATTAATGGTTTCGATTTGGTTAGCTATTAAAATTTATAATATAAAATTATAAAAAAATTAGATAAAATTTAATTCAATATCAAATGTGCAAAATAATTTAAAATAAAAATTACAAAATAAATATAACTTACTAGTTAAAATTTAGGTTATATAAATTAATTAGGGATTGCAAATGATCTGTTTGGTTCGGTTTTGGATTGAACAGAAAGAATTGAAAATCGAAGTTTGGGAAATATGAGAACCGAACCGAAAATCGAATGAATCAAAGTAATTTTATTCAGTTTGGTTCGATTGGTTCTGAGTTAATATGGACTCTTTTATTAAATTTTTAACATATATGGATCCATAAATTAAATTAACTTATATTCAATAAAATAAAATCATGTAAAATAATTAAATGAAAAATAAAATAAAATTTTCATATTATTTCCATAATAAATAAATATATAAATTTTTCATATTATTTATGGATTATTTTGTAATTGTAACTTTAAAATTAGATTTTGGAGTATATACAATAAAATTTTTATATTATTTATGGATTATTTTGTAATTGTGTCTATTTACAGTCAATGACATCCTTTGAGTAATTTAATTGAATTCTAGCCTAGACCCTAACATACTTTTTATTTTTTATTTTTTTTAAAACTTTTAAAGTAAAAAAAAATCAAAATCAAAAAATTGAAAAAACGAAAAAGATTAAAGTAAAAAAAATAAAAGTAGAAAAAATAGTGAATTAGATTTTTGTAAAGTAAAAAAACATATTAAAACAAAACTTTTAAAGGTAAAAAAAATTGAGAAAACCAAAAAAATTAAAGTAAAAAAATGAGAAAGCTGAAAAAATACGACCCGGCGGATTTTATCAAGTTTCACACCACTCAACCAACTATGCATTCTAAAATTCCAATACTAAAAAATATATATGTATAAAAATTTTGGTCGGTTAGCTTTATTCGGTTTTTTAATTTTAAGAATCGAACTGAACCGATTAAATCGATTTTTTATTTTGGTTTAAAGCCGAACGAATCGAAAATCGAAATAATCGAACCAAACAAACAAAAGTTTATTCGGTTCGGTTCAGTTTTGTGCATCCTAAAATTAATAGCTAATATTATAAAATATATTTAATATTTGTTGAAAATTAATATGATAAATTTTAAGTCAAATAAAATTTTGGAAAATATTAAATATTATCACACAAACTCCAAAATATAAAAAAATGTAATTAAATACTATTAAGTAAAATATGAAAATCAATATAAAATTAAAAATAAAATATATAAAAGTTAAATCAATTACTATATATAAATATTATAATATTATTAAAGAAAATAATATAATATAAATTTAATTTAAAGTATTATATAAATTTTATAGAAATATAAAAAATTAAGGTATAAAGAAATATAATTTAAATATATTTTAAAGTACTATTTTATGTAAATTTTAGAGAGAGAAAGAAAAAAATTTAATGTACATACATACATACATACATACATACATACATATCTATCTATGCATTCATATATATATATATAATCGGTATTAAAAATCGAAATCGTAATAAAAAATATAAAAATTAAAAATTATAATCGAATCTAACAGATCAGTTAATCGAAAAAAATCAGTTTGGTTTCGAACCGATTTGGACGTTAACCATAATTTTACTTTTTTTTGCTCACCTATAATATACGCGGACGAAAAAATTATTACATTCGTAGTTAAAATTAAATTCAAATCCATTCATATGGTAAATTAGGTAAATGAATATTATGGTTAATAAATTTGCCATTGGATCTTAATATGTGATTAATGAAATTATATATATGGATAATTTTCACAATTTAATTGAAATTACCATTTTACATTATATAAAAATAAATATGTTTTATATTTTAGGTAAAAAAAACATCCATTTACTAATATTGATGAAGACAAATTAATGTTGAATTATTTTTTTATTATCTTGCAAAGTACTTATTATGTAATATTTTTTTATTATA
Source organism: Excoecaria agallocha (assembly GCA_037975025.1). Lineage (NCBI taxonomy): Eukaryota > Viridiplantae > Streptophyta > Magnoliopsida > Malpighiales > Euphorbiaceae > Excoecaria > Excoecaria agallocha. The sequence continues at coordinate 57,818,185 of CM075813.1, read as the reverse complement.
TTAACATGAATTTTTAATAAGTTACATTTTTATTTTTAAGACTTTTGGAAATTTACATTTTAATTTAAAGATGCCTTTTTTTTATGAAATATTTGGTAACTGTGTATGTTAATTTTTTTTTTCAATGGTGGATTGATGGCCAATAGTTAATCGACTTCATTTAGCGATCAACCAAGTAATGGTTAATCAATTATTAATAAACTGGACTTAAACTTAAATTGTAAAAAAAAAATCAATATTAATGGACTGAAATTGAAAAATTGACCATTGACTAATTAATTAGTCCCCTATACACCCCTAATTGGGTTATTATTATTATTATTATTATTATTATTATTATTATTATTATTATTATTTAAAAGAAAATATTCAAATAGATTTTTGGTCAACCTTGATGTTATGAATAATCTTAATAATTGTTTAATGGCTATTAGTGGGTAAGAAACCAGTAGATTTTAGAGAGAAATTAAAGAAGACAGGAATAAAAGAGAAGTATAAAATCGATAAGACAAAAGGCAAATTTAGGAGAGAGAAAAGAAGGGAATATTCAAGTATGTACTGATCATTGTAATTCTAGAAGGGACGTTACAGCTATACAATAGAAAAAAGGGTGGACAACTATGCAATGATGACAAGTGCACATGTAATCCATGCTCCTCCAAAAATAACAAATTCTGGAATAGAAAATCCAATACCAACTATAATTGAAATGACAAAAATTAACAGAATAAACTCAATTGACATTTTTATTGTTCCTTCTATACTTAACAATACCATTCCCTTGAGAAACTCCTTGTTCCCAATAAGTAAAAAAGGTTGGAAACTGATGCTAGATGTAGTGAGTGTCTTCCCAAGTGGAGTCAATGGAGGATAACCCCTGCCACTTGATTAGAAGTTGTCTGATGTGATTGTCACCAACAAGAAGAGTTTTGATATTTAACACTTTTTCAAGTTGGAGGGAGAATTCTCCATCAATGAGGGGTGGCTGGGAGGTAAAGGAATCTAGTGATCTCCAAGTCTTCACTTAAGGAGGGAAACATGAAAGACAGGATGTATCTTGTAATTGGATGGTAATTCCAACCTATAAGCAACAGGGCCAATTTTAGCCAACACCTTGTAAGGCCTATAGTACCTTGTTGTTAGCTTAAAGAACTTTATAAAAGCCAAGGTGAGCTATTTGTAAGGTTGAATCTTGAGGTATAACATATCCTCTACTTGGAATTCTCTTTCAATTCTCCTCTTATCCGCATACTATTTCATCTTGTTCTTGGAGGTGGATAACTACTCCTTGAAGAAGGAGTTCATAGTCTCCCTAAACTACATGTATAACTCCCTAAACTACATGTATTCTTCCATTGTTGCTACAAACGATGGAAGAGAAGGGGACAGTAGGTAGAGAAAGGGCTTGTCTATAAATTGCCTAATATAAGCTCGTTTTGATGGCTAAATGGAAACTGATGTTGTTCAAGTATTCAATTAGGCTTAACTATTTGAGCTATTTGTTGGGTTTATGAAAACTCATGCACTTTAGATAACATTTTAAACACCTGTTGAGCCTTTTTGTTTGCCCATCAGACCGAGGGTGGTAAGCTATGGCGAAATGCAATTTTTTGCCCAATAACTTCATCAATTCCAGCCAAAATCCGCCAATAAACAACCTATCCCTATCCAATACAATAGTGGCTGGCATGCCATACAACTTGAAGACATTATCTAGGAAAACTTGGGTAATAGTGGCAACAGTAAAAGGATGAGCCAGCGGAAGGGTATAACCCACCTTAGAGAATCTATCCACTAATACCAGAATAGTATCATAAGCTCCTGACCTAGGTAATTTTTCAATAAAATCCATTTAAATGTCAACCCAAGCTTGACTAGGGATGATTAGGGGCTGAAGTAACCTAAGTGCCTGGTTAGGGTACCTCTAATTCCAAAATAGCCTCCAAATGGTGAGTTATGGTAGACATTAAGCAGTTGTTGCCTAAAGGTTGTATGGGAACCAATATAGAGCATGCCCTTGTATCCAACCAACCTTCCATGTAGTGTGTGGTTGGGTAGGTTGGATGGGAAAATTGTTAGCTGCTAGATGATGGATTGGACATTGTCATCAACTAGGTAAGACAAGAAAACTTCCTAGAAAGGGCATCGAAAGTCTTATTTTCAGTGCCCTTCTTGCAGAGAATAATATAATTCCCAGTAACTTAGTGATACCTTTCACCTGAATATAGTTGTGTAGCCTTTGTTCCAAAAGATGTTTGATGCTTTCACGGTTAGTTTTGATGGTGAAAGGACCTTGTTTCATGTGATGCTTCCATTTAATGACTGTATAGGTAATAGCTAGTAGTTCCCTCTCATAAGCTGACAATTGTTGGGCTCTAAGGCCAAAAGGTTTACAGAGAAATGCAATAGGGTGATTTTGCTGTAGGAGGACAACACCTACGCCTATGTTGTTGGTATCATATTTTAGGGTGAAGGATTGCTAGAAATTAGGCAGGGCTAGGATGGGGGCTTAGGACATCAATTCTTTAAAATGGTTAAAGGTTGTTTGAGCTGCTGGACTCTAATGGAAGATCCTTTTTTTAGCAAGTCAGTGTGTGTCTTACTAATAATCCTATAACTCCAGATAAACCTCTTATAATAGCCAGTGAATCTCAAAAATCCCCAAAGGCTCTTCAAATTGTGAGGAATAAACCAAGTAATCATGGTCTCAATTTTACTAAGGTTAGCAGCAACCCCTACCCCATAAATTACAGGACCCAAATAGGAGATTGAGGCTGTCCATTTCACCTTTGGACTCTTTGGCCTATAGTTAATGGGTTCTTAGGAGTTCAAGGACAATTTTGAGTTGCGTTACATGTTGGTCCGCAGTAGGGCTATAGATATCTTAAAAAAACTAGGACAAATTTTCTCAAAATAGGGTTTGAAGATGGAATTCATAAGGGATTGGAATGTGGCAGGGGCATTGCTAAGCCTATAGGGCATAACTAGGAACTAATGTCCTGAGTGGGTTTTAAAAGTTGTCTTGGATATGTCAGAGGTATGCATTCTGATTTGGTAGTATCCAACTCTTAGGTCTAGCTTGGTAAATATAGTTGCCCCATGTAACTTATCCATCAAATCCTCAACCAATGGAATGAGGAATTTGTCCTTCACAGTAACCTTGTTCAGTTCCCTATAGTTTATACGAAATCTCCATATGCCATCATTCTTCTTTACTAAGAGGACATGAGAAGCAAAAGGGCTAAAACTTAGCTGGATGATGGAGTTGGCCAACATCTCCTCAACCAATCTCTATATCTCATTTTTCAAGTGATGAGAATATCTATATGGTTTAATGTTGATAGGTTGGATGTTAGGCTTAAGAGAAATGGAGTGATCATGGGTTTTTTTAGGGTGGTAAGTTCATAGTATTGAATATATCCTAGTATTGAGCGAGGAGTTATTTTATTGGAAGTGGAATAAGAAAAATAGAAGGTTTTAGGTCTGCTGGAACAATTTGTGTACTTGTAATGTAAAAAAGTTTGGAAGTAAACCCTTGCTATCCATTCTGCATAAGCTTCCCCACAAACTTAGCAAATAACATTTTTAATGAGGCCTGCTTATTGAGTCCCTTCAAAACTAGAGGCTTCCCATCTTTGATGATCGTGAGTGTTGATTTGGCAAAATCAAAGGTGATTGGATTAAAGCCTTTCATCCAATCAACTCCAAGGATAATATCATAGTCACCTAGCTCAAAAACCCAGAAATTGAATTGGAATTGGCAGCCCTGCATGTTCCAAATGCAGTGGTTGCATTTGTCTTAGGCTTGGATTCTTTTGTCATCTGCCACAGTGACTGTAATAGAAGCCACTTTGGTTATGGGTAGCTTCAAGTTCTTAACCAGTTTGGAGTCCACAAAGCTGTAGGTACTCCTACTGTGAATCAACACCATAATTGGCTTGTCTTACAGCTGTCCTCTAATCTTAAAGGTGTTGTCACTTAACCCCCCATCTACTGCATGTATTGAGAGTTAAACCTGCTCCAAGGTTGCTTCTTCTTCATCAAGGGGTAGCTCTTCCACTTCTTGCCACTCCTTTTCTTTTAATTTTATCTCCCCAAAGGTGTGTAAGGTGAGCAGCTTCTTATCACTACATTTATGCCCTGGAAAGTATTTATCACCACACTTGTAATAGCTACCAGGAATTCTTTTGGTGTGAGGATTGTGGTTATTACTTTGAGTGGCTATGTTTGGGGTGGGGTTAGTGGTTTTGGGGCTATATTGACTGATTTAGGGATTAGAGGTGTGGTAAGGTTTGTTGGATTTAAAAGTTTTAGGGATGTTCTTGGTTTAGTGGCCTCTAAGTATTTCTCTTAGAGCTTAGCTTGAGCTATAGCGCTATATACAAGTCTCTAGGAATGAATATCCTCATCACACACTTGGTCTACTCTTTTAATCCCCCAATAAAGCTACTAACATAGTAGGGATCAGTATGCTGAGGAAAGATTTTCTCCAATTTTAACTTAAGTTCTCTAAATCTATCCTGGTAAGCCTTTACAATGTAGTCAGCTTCAATTTTTGGAATTCTTCCACCATATGTAGGTCACCACCTTCTCTAAACCTGGAGTCTAAAAATTCAACAAACTCCCCCTAATTACTACTTTGTTTGTGCCCCAATTCAAGTACCCAGCCTCAACCTTCCCAACCAAGAATAGGCTAACTAAATCTACTTGCCTATCCACCGGTTTTTCATAAATCTAGAAGTACTTTCTGCATTTACCAATCTAAGACTTAGCATCCCCTCCTTCAAATGCGGACAAATCACACTTAGGCTGGAGTTTATTGAAATAATTTATTCTCATTCCCCCTAACTTAGATCCTTCCCTATCTACTAGTGATCTAAGTAGTAACCCTCTACCAAAATTAGGCATATCTTGAATTTCTTTATCCCTAGCACTAGTGCTAGCAGGTGAGGCATGTAGGAGGGTGAAAACAGAGTGGTAAAGAAATGGATTATCTTGGATAAGCTGAGCCAAATAAGCTATAGACCTTTAATTCTCAAGTTTGAGCTCCTTATATTGGCCTTGATACTTCTTTTGATCAGCCCTCATGTTAATATGCTCTTATTGCATCTCTTAGAGCTGGGACTGTAGGGTCCCAAACTTAGCTTCCAGCTCTTATAGATAATAGCTCCCTTGCTCCTCCAATCTAGAATCCAAACTATGTAGGTGCTCTTCAACCTCCATGAAAGTTGCAAATTCTTCAATAGTGCCTCATTTGCCTTCTTGGCAATGGCATTCTTACTCATTCTTAGGGAATCATGGCCGGCTTCGATACCAGTTGTTAGGACTAATTCTAACAATTGATTAATGGTTGGTAGTGGGTATGAAACTAGAGTTTTAGAGAGAAATTGGAGAAGAGAGGAAGAACAAAAAATGAAAAAATAGATAAAACAAAAGGTAGAATTAGGAGAGAAAAAGAGGGAAAAAATATTCAAATTTGTACTAATCATTGTAATCCCAGAAGGGACGTTACAGCTATATAGGATGTTACAGCTATAGGTGAACAATTATGCAATGATGACAAGTGCACATGCAATCCATGCTCCTCCAAAAACAACAAATTCCAGAATAGCAAATCCAGTACCAACTTTCTTACCAACTATAATTAAAATAACAGAAATTAATAAAATTAAAAGAATGAGAACTCAATTGACATTTTTTCCCTTCCTTTTATACTTAACTAATAACATAAAATTAGATTTGAGAATCAATGACGTACAAGCATTGGAGTTACTAGGAGCAATTTTAATAACATAAAATTAGATTTGAGAATCAACGACGTACAAGCATTGGAATTACTAGGAGGAATTTTAATTTGTTGGCAGGGATGGAAAGTGGAATCACATCCCAGGGCTGTGGACAAGCTTAAGTTTGTGTGTAACTTTTTTGCCAATCCTTACATGTTTTGTATAATTAGTTTTACCTTTTATATTAATAGGATTTAAATAAAAATTTAATAAAATAAAAATATGAGCTTAGTAACTTATATATTAAATTATAGTATTATTTTTTCTAACTTTGATAATTCTAAACTTAATGCAGATAATAATATAAGTGTAAAAATTCAATTTAACCAAATAAAAATTTAAAATCTCTGTAAAAAAAGCACAAATCCGAAACTGCATTTTACCTTTCTGAAAATGATAATATGTTTCTATAAAAAATGAGGGAAACCTTGGTCATATGGTCAATCGTCACGAAACAAACAAAACAGTTAAAGCCGCAATGATTGAAAATCAAGAGATGACCTGGCTGGCTTCCTCAATTTTGCCATATAGCTGTCTAGTATTTATTATTATTATTATTATTTTGAAGTTCCCTCCCTTTGGTTCAGCTGGCTCACATGCTCCCTCTTCCAACACATTTATGCACAGTATATCTCCACCAGCAATCATACTTGGTTCCGCATCTTATTCCTCAGTATCCCTCGTTTCTTGCCTCAACAACAACAGAAAAGCCCATCATTCTCGTCTCTTTTACGTGTGCATTTCCCCCAACAATAGATTGACCGTTATAGTTTACGGTTTTAGGCAGATTTTCTACAGGAAAAAGGCAGACATGAGGGCTTTGCAGATTGTTGTCCGCTGTTTTCAAGCGAACTGTGCAGCACCCGTGACCCCTTTGTCCCTTTTTCTTTGCACTATCCTCTGTATACACGTATCTACATTTACAGTTGCCTTCGAATACCATATAATCTTCTTTCAGGTAATTTCTTCTATCAATAATTTCGCTTCAAGAACTACTTTACTATGTGGTGATGAATCAAAGTGTATTAATACATATCGAAGCACAAGTATTCATGCATCTGTCTTTTAGAAAGAATATAAATGCAATTTTATATGTATGATATAAAAATCTCACATGTAGTTGGGAAGGTATTACCTATAATTTTGATTTATGTTATTCAGTGCTTTCAGGAACAACAACAGTTGTGCAATATGGATAAAGTGAACTCACAATTATATCTGCAGAACTGTTTTATAATCCAACAAAATGATATGCTCAGGAAGAAAGCTCAACAACTAAACTAGGAGAATCAGGCTCTCTTGTCCGAGCTGAAGCAACAACTCTCCTAATCAAACTCCTATCCTTCCTATATGATCAGCCCCAGTTCTATTTCCACAAGCACTATTGAACTGAATCAATCCTGATTGATGGATTCACTTGGTCCCATAGATTGCAGTTTTTCAAGTGCAAAGCATCAAGATACAAATTATTGTTGATTCATTTCATAGATTAAGCTTTACCTATAGTTTCATGTTCGTCCCCCCCCCCCCCCCCCCCAACCCAAAGAAAAAAAAAAAAGAGGGAAGGGACATGCTTAGACAATATTAATCTTGGCAAGCCTTAGTCCACTTGTAACTTCTTGTCTAAGGTTGAAAAGTGCTGGTAGAATGCCTTGAAATGCTTGTAAGCAATATCTATATCTTCCTTTGCACATACCTCCCTCACACTGCATTTTGAAATAGCCTTGCATTTAATGGATGTCATCGTATGCTTTTTTTCCCCACGTCATAAATATAAACAGAAAAGAAAAATTCAATTTGAATATGACCAAGTTAAACAAGCATTCTGCACATAGACATGCATGTATATCGTTCAAAATCCATACAGAAGATGCTATTTTCCTTTTTATATTTATTTTGTAAGCTTATTAGGATGTTAAATAAAGCACATAAGTGCTGCTCTGCCCTTCCCACAATCATGCCCAGCCCATGCAACAGGTTCAAACTTAAAGTCTCATGATGGAGATCTTGTGCACTTATGGCTAGGATGTGGCTTTGATATGAGGAGTTTTTTTTCATCATCTTTATGTAATGAAAGAGAAATGAAATTATTACCGTACGACGATTGCACTTGTAGATGGAAACCACGTCATTTTCAGTGGAAACATGGATTTGGTTATTTCCTTTTCCTGAACTTCATTTTCATTTTCCCTTGCTCATTTTAGCAATTGAACAGATGAATTAGATATTATTATTTTATCTTCACTGTCTCATTTCCTCCCACTAAGTTCAAAACAAAGACATATTTCTTCCATCTTGTCTTGATCATCACGCCATTTCTATTCTCTTCTTAATTTTCTCTGTTATTTCATTGTTGATTATCTCTATCCATGTTCCATTGCTAACTGCAAATTGTTGGAATAACTTCCTTCACTACAAGAAAAATTCATTTTCCCGACGGAAATTTCCGACGAAATTGAGTGAATTTCCGTAGGGAAACCAAATTACCGACGGAATTTAGCGACGGAAAATGGCGAAGGGGATCCGGTTGTAGGCACTTTTCCCGACGGAATAATTTCCGTCGGTAATAGACCGTCGCTAATTCCGCGGGGAGATGCAGACCAAAAACTGTTGTCATTTGCTATATTTACCGACGGAAATAATTATTCCGTAGGCAAATTTCCAACGGAATGATAAATTCCGTAGGCAATTTTACCTACGGAAATAATTATTCCGTAGGCAAATTTCCGACGGAATGATAAATTCCGTAGGCAAATATAACGACGGTTTTATATTTTCGTCGGTAAATTTGCATTCTACAAAAAAAAATGCGACGGAATTATCCATCACTATTCCGTCACTATAAATATTATATATTTTTACAACTACTTAATAATTAGAGGGGGGAATGGTTTACAATCATCAGTTTTGACCTATTTGTTGCATAGCTATTGGGAAGGCCAAGAAAAAATATAAAATGATAAAAAAAAACAGCATAGATAGTTCAATTGCAAATGCAAAGTACTGTGCTATACCCTTTACTAATTAAAGATATCTAAGAATCAGAAAAATATATTCTTCCATCTCAAAATTAATGCCTCACAGATTCTCATGCCGTACTATTATCTATGTACTTACAGGCGAATATATATAATTATTAGCCCAAATTCAAATATACTCAAATCAAAGAATCAAAATGTCATTGCTTTACTATTCAATCAAGGTAAAAGCAGCAATGCTTATTTTTCACAATAATCCCTTTGTTATTTGGGTTACTATCTATTGATAGTGTTCATCTAATTTCTCAAGAATGATAGTAAAAAAAAATTTATGTGCCGCAATAAATCATACTACAAAATTGCCGCAATTATATTACAGTACTTCCTAATTGTGTCTCTCTCACTTTATGTGCATGAAAATATATTAACTTGACAATACATTGGCAATATCATACAACCGTCTCACTTAGGCTTGGGAAAAGATTGAACAAATACCTGCATCTCCTCAAGAGGTATATACTCGACAAGTCCACTAACAACTGTTCTGGTCTCTCCTCCCACATCAATTTCTTCCACACATAGCGAGTCAGCATGAGGACGCTTTTGAGCTTTCTTAATTAGACCTACACGAAACCAAAACCAGTTATCCTTCCATATAACCACAGTAAGTAACCAAGAACCTAACAGTTACTTTGACAATAGAGAATAAAACCATCTAATTGAAATGAAAACACTGGCAAGAGTAATGACCTGAAATTTTTGTCTTCTTCAGTTGCTCAGCAGTCTTCACTGCTTCAGCCTCTGCCCTCTCTGCTTGACTTCCAGCAAACTTCTTTCTGAAGAAATCCACTTCTTCATATTTCTGAACACCGTGAAATGTTATACAAATTTCAAACCAATTTAGCCATATGCCCCATCCCTCATCCCAATTCCGACACATATAAATAAACAACCTGAAAAATATATAAAGATATAAATTGACAAGCTTAACATTTCAATTAAAAGAGAGAAGCTACAGATGGAAGTACATTATTATCAGAATATTTGTATCAAGAGCATAAAAGTAATTTAAAAAAATTAGACAAACTAAAATAAATTTAGATATATATAAGAAAATTTAATCCATTGAATATAACAACAAAACATAATAAGCAACAACCATCTGCTATTATCTTTAATTTTCTATGGGTAACACATTACGAATTTTAGCAACTTCAGTGAAGAACATCCAATTACCTCAAGTGGGAGTGCTTTCCACTAGATAAGTATTTATATCAACCTCGGATACCGAGAATAGAACTCAGTGCATGGTAACAAAAATCACAATTACCTTAGATATATTTAGATTTCAGCCTCATCTAATTTTTCTTAGACATCTTCCCGGGTGATCTTACCTTGGACAGAGGGATCTAGATACAAAGAATTCATTTAGACAGCCCCATCTGGTATTGGATTAAGGCTTAGTTGTTGTTGTTTTTATTGTTACATTCTAGGTGATCCAGAAATTTTAATGGACTTGCACAGATATTCACTCTGCAGCACCAGTAAGATATAAACAGGAAACTGAAACTTTCTGCCTAGCAGTTAATATACAGAGCAACACAACACAAAAAAAAAGCACAATGAGTTGGCATGCAGCCTCTCATATACAAACTCAAATACAACATCTGACTTTTGAGCATGGAATGTACAGATCTATGTTTGATGAGTTATGATGACATTAAACCAATTGGTGATTCTACATGAATCACGACATCTGGTGAAGGGCCTAAGCAAGTTGGGAAAAAAGTAGGTAGGTGCATTGTTACCGAAATATGCATCATGCAAGGAGAAAATCTCCAGTTTTTCATGCACAAATTTGCATAAATATAAACCAAAATTGTGCTAATTCATCGCTATAATTAAAAATATAGAGACCAGTAAGATTTAATTTTTGATTTTTCTTGCAATCCATGGGTACGTACCACCCAAAACTTTGTAATTTGGATCAAAACTGAGAGCAATGCCCTCCAACACTGCAAGTTGGGAAAACTTCACCGAATGAGGCAGGCACTGATCAGAAATCAAAAAAATAAATATTAATGGGTGCTACACTGGGTACAAGCCACCAGTACTGTAGTTCCACACTAAAAGTGCCCACATGTACAGAGGATACCTATATAGCTCCATCGGGTTCTTGATTTCCAGGGAAGACACTGACAGTCAGAAATTCATTTCTAGGAATATGAATTTTGTAAAATGAAGATCCCAACCATTCGAATTGGATCTCTATGGGAGTGAGTACATAATGGCTAATCAGGAGAGAGAGAAAGAAAGAATTACCACTGCTTTAACAAAAGGCGATGTTAGTGGGTGCTCAAGCATGAGACTGCCAGCAACATTGAATGTAATTCCATCATCAATCTGAGACCACCCAAAAACAGGGTAGGATATATGATATTTGGAAAACATAACAGCTCAAGGCAGTATCCAATAGAGAAGAAGTATTTGCAAAACTTAATTACCAGGCTATCAATGATCTCATCTGGTATCTCATAGAAATAAACCTGCACCAAACAACCAATGTTGTTGTTCAAAATCTCAAAGTCGTCAAGTCAGATATACAAACAAAGTATGAACATCATATAAAGAAAAATTAAACTTTGTAGGTGTTGCAAATTATTTTTTGTTCTTTCGATAAACATTCAATAAAGAAAGGACCTAGACAAAATTGTGAATCGAGATACAAGAATACAGTCCCTCTGCTCTCGCCCAATCTCCTTTTCTTGTTCCTGTAGAAAGGTTAGTTACTAGCACAGATCCAACAACAGCTGCATGATCTCCAAAATATCCTGCAACCAATAAGCAATAACCATTAAACCCAATTTGAGAACTAGAACCACCTGTTGAAAAGAAGATAAGCATTTTAGACAACCTTTAATGTATGCCAATATATTTGTGTGTTTTTGATACTTATTCAAGAAAGAACAAATCTTAGCAAAAAAAGAAAGAACAAATCTTAGCAAAAGAAGAAATAAATATTACAAGGAGCAATGCAAAGAAATTAAAAATAAATAAATTCACCAAATAAGCCAGCCATGTAGATTCAAAGTAGAGATTAAACAACTCCTTCGAAAATTAGTAAAAATTGTTACACGGCATAAATTTGTAGTCAAATTTGTAAAAATTATATAAATTGGAAAAACAATGAACAAAAAGAGCTCAAATATGGAGATTTAAAGCAAGACTATCAACTGCTTAAAATCCAAAGTGGTCAACCCAATAAGCATAATGGGAAATGAGATGTGTTCATCATATGCAAATTTGACTACAGATGTTTCAAGGAAGATGGATGGATAGGTTTGGCTAATTATGTTCATGAAGATGATAAATTAGAAATTGTGTATTACTTTCATAACCATCCGACACATGTAACAATTCAAAGAAAAACAACTAACAGTATGCTTCTATCTTTAATTTTTCCAAGTGTGTGATGTTTAAAGTTAAATAAAAAGATCAGCATGTCCATTGCCCAATGGAGTAACTGTATGAGGTTACAGATTATAGTTTTATAAGTAGCCAATGAGGAAACCCAGAATTACAGAGCACCAAGCTCCTTTAGTAATAAAAAATGAGGAAAAGGGAGATTAAGCATCATCAAAATTAAATTATTCATTTGGATTTTTTTTAACATTTTTCTCAACTATTTTAGAGTTCAATTTTTCTCTGGGTAAAGCTGCACTTTGTCAAGGACGCTGAGCGTATGATAGGAGCCCTCGGCATGGTTGTCAAAAAAGCAAGACGCAACATTGTGCGAAGAAATAGAATACCCAAAAATAGAAAATGGCCTAGGTACTTGCACAGCTGTGAAATGAGAGATTTGCATTTATCAGATTTGCACAAGTAGAGCAAAGAATCAGCATACTTTTAGTGTTGATTTTCCCGTATTTTCCCCATAATTTGCTGTCCCTGGGGCTTGCCGGACCGGTGACCGGAGCTTCGCCGGAGACTCGTCGGATACGCACCAACACTGCCGCTGTGAAGGTAAGAATCCCAGCTTCCCATTTCCGGTTGTCATGCTCTCCAACACCCCTTCATTTGGTCGGGATCTACCCAAGAACCGTGGACTCCTCCTTTCTCCGATCTACTCATTTCCGGCGAGTAAGGAGGAGCGAAAGGCACCAGGAGGACCTTCTTGCCGCTGAGAAATCTCCGGTGTTGGTCCTATTACCATTCGCCGTCACTGGTCGCCGGAATGACGAAAGACAGATTCGACCAAGGGAGAGGTCAAGGGGAAAAGCCACGTCGGAGGGGAGAGAAGATGACGGCAAGGTGACTGACGCCGGCGGGAACGCAGCGGCGCTAGGAATCACCGATTGGTGGCGTCGCCGGTTCTCCCTTGATCTCCGACCCTTTCTCTCTCTCCCATCCCGTTTCTTCCTCTCTCCCTCCTTTCCCCATCCTTTCTCTTTCTTTTCTTATTTTCTTTACTTGTCTTTATTTGACTAATTGTATATCAACTGTTGTAAATCTGAAATGCACTCACCCACTTGCACACCTTCTGTTCACCAAAAGAAATTCCCACGCTTTTTTCTTTGAAAAAAATGATTCAAAAAATAATGGTAGAAGAGTTTTATAATCAGTATTCAATTAAAATTATGAAAAAAATTAAAATTAATATCTATATTTATATTTATAATTAAATTAGAGAATCACATGTAATGTAATTTAAACGGTTAAGATTTTAACTAATATTCCAATTGAACTCTTTTGCTAATTATAAAATATATGTCACTTTAATTAATAATAATAATATTATTATTATTCTTATTATTAATTAAATTTTTTATTATTCGTAGGTAATTTACTCGACTCAATTGACAGGTCGAATTGTAAACATATTATTTATTCACGAATGTTTTCCGATCCTTAATAACAAATTATAAAAGTATTCTAACAAAGAAGTTAATTTTTATATATATAGTTGAGTTGGATAGAAACTCTCTATTGCATTTTCAGTAAAAAATAACTAAGAAATAAACTTTGATTGGTCAACTTTAATATATTTATTCATTAAAGACTTTGAAATACATCCAACTATTGTACATACCATCATTCGTATCTATTTAAAAATTCTCATACATTTATACAAAAATATTTAACTGTTTATAAAAATTGGGATTTTTTTAATAAAATAGTTAAATAGAATTAATAGAGTGATAAAAAATTAAGTATTCTTAATTTTTGCTTAATTATTTATGTAGCAAAATTACCTACAGAATTGAATTCTGTAGAGAAAATTACCTACGGAAATTGAATTCCGTAGGGAAATCGGTAAATTTTGTGCACAATTTTAACCGCGTGATATTGGCGCTAATTTACCGACGGAATAATTATTCCGTCGGTAAATTTTGTGTACAATGTTAATCTCGTAATATTGGCGCTAATTTACCGACGGAATAATTATTCCGTCGGTATATTTTGTGTACAATGTTAATCTCGTAATATTGGCGCTAATTTACCGACGGAATAAACATTCCGTCGGTAATTTCCCTACGGAATGGCGATTTTGTAGGGAAATTACCGACGGAATATTTATTCCGTCGGTAAATTTTGTGAATAATTTTGCTTCTAATATTGGCGCCAATTTAACGACGGTTTTTCCAATCCGTCGCTAAATTCCGTCGGAAATTTTGGCGGGAATATTTCCCTCCATTATTTACCTACGGATTTGTTATTCCGTCGCAATAAATATTTTTCCTACAATATTACCTACGGAAAATAATTTCCCGTCGGTAAGTTTCCGTCGGTAATCAGGATTTTTCTTGTAGTGCTTGAAGCAATATATTGCACAATTTAGAGGAATAATCAGTCTGATACCTGTGCATGGAAAGTTGAGCAATGCCACAGTCAACAGTACAAATGCCAACACCAGAAGCTAGTATAGGACCTATGGTAGACCCACATCCCATATCGTTTCTCACCACAAATTCCTGGAAATTACATAGTAGTAAATAATTCAGTTTCGAGTTGGTGAAACACTTAATGTAGTACAGAAAATTTGACGATGCACCGTTGTGAAAAATTTAGATAATGCATGAAAACTAGGCTACATATTGATTGTACTCAAACTGAGGAATGGTCCAATATACCTGATCCTACAAATGTCTGGTACAAAAGACAAGGCAAAGAAATTCGAAAAGAAATCTAGCAAAAAAATTGAAAATTATTCTCTTTTTTAACTGTGAAAGAAGTGAATGACAGAGCCTTTACAAAGCTAATAGGATCAAGATCAGTCAATTCTTGACTCTCAAGTCCTCACACAAATGAAAGGAACTTTTGAAGATCAATTGGGAGAGTCAAATGGAAAAACAGAATGCCCACTCTCTTATGCGAGGTTTTAGCACTGGTTTGATGAAAATTAGCAGCATGATGCCTTTCTTTGGCAACAAGTTCTATGAGTTTTCATTATAAATCCGATATAAAAATCAATGACAACAAAGAATAGGTTCATTATGCTGAACTGGAAGGTCAAAGATTATTATGCAACAAATAATAGGTTTATAAATGCCACATTTTAATAGATAATTACCTGAACTGGAAGGTCAAGGATTCTCCCAACTTCTTTAAAGAGAAAAGCTGTGATCCCATTAGTTGCATATCATTGATTTGCATTGTGCTTAATAACAAGACCCTTTTGCATTTCTGGCCGATGATTCTCTTCATGCTTTTCAATAAAATTTGGATGAATCCCATGAGCCATGTCAGCAGACACTATAGGCAAGAGAGAGAGAGAGATGATGCCATAAGAAACACCGAGCAAAGATTACAGTATTTGTTTCTATATACCCCCAACCCCATAAAAATATCCTTAACAACCAACCTAACGGAGGAGACTCCATGAACATGAGCCACCCTGCATAGACTTAAACACCAGCAACTTTACGAAAAAACTATAGGATTCATTCCCTCCACAATCATGTTAAATATGAGTCAAAAATACTCCTCTACAAACCCCTCAAGCAAATACCCACGTTGAACTGCAATTGTTATAATGGATGACTCTTGACTCTTACTGCCCACCTCCCTAATCTGGAGGCAACTTTCTATAAAATAAAATCCTCAATTTATTTTCTCAGATAATAAGACTTCAAAGATACGAGGATGATAAAGTCTGAGATTCTATTTATTTCTATTAGTGTAGTTTAGATAATAAGACTTCTGGAGCAAAACCTGTTGTGAAGATGCTGGTTAAATGCAAACTGGTAACAAATTGCCAGCATCAAAGCTATTGGGCAGGTTTAAGAAAGCTGATGAGATAGATAAACAGAAAAAGAATTTTTTTCTTACAGAAATAGCAAAAGGGTTATGACCTGGAACTGGGACATACTAGAGAAATCATTGGAAAAAGATAATGAAAAAAAAGAGCATAGGATAGAGAACCTAGTATCGTGCTGTGCTTTTCCCATAGACCACTTCAAGATATTAGACATTATATCATTAAAAAAAAGAAAAAAAAAAAAGAAAAAAGAGAGGCCCTTCACCAAAGCCCATTTGTACAATCTCACCAAATGCGCAGTTAGGCCTCCAAAAAGTTCAGGTGTAGTTTATGATTGAAATACTTTACAGCTTTTTATTAAATTATTTACAATATACACGTTACAAAAAAAAAAAAAAAAGACGTTCAACAAAGGATGTTAAACCTGAAGTGCTACTTCAGAGCCAGGGATGAACAAAAATCGAACCAAATTAAAAAATTAAATCGAATTGATTAATTTTTAAATTTAGTTCGGTTTTGGTTTGGTTTTTAATTTTTAATTTTAAGAAATTTTGATTTTTCGGTTTAATTCAATTTTTAAAGAAGAAAACAGCATAGAAACCAAACCGAAATTTATATAATTACATAATTTTTTTATTGAATAATTATTTTATACATGTAAATTATTTTATTTTTAGTTGTAAATTATATGAGTACATTTATCAATTATTAATATCTATTTTTTAGGTGATAATTTAAAATTTTGACGATTAAATTGAAAATCAATTAAATATTTATTTAATGGTTTTGTTGTATTATTTATTATATATTTTGGAATTATTTCTTTGATTTGAACTTTTTTTGTATAATTTAGATGTTTTTACTTTAGTATATTATAATTTATAATTTTTTATAATTTTTAGACACAATATTTTTTATTTTTTAAAAAAATAATTTTAAATTTCAATTTTTCGGTTAACCGAACTAAACCGACCGAAAATTTTAGTTCAATTTAAATTCAGTTATTCTAAAATTTCGGTTCGGTTGATAAAAATAATGAAACTTTGGTTTACGATTATTTCGATTCGATTATTAAACCGAACCGACCGTTGCGCTCTCCTATTCAGAGCTATGACTAAGTATCATCCACATTTCAAGGCGAATCACTCCAAATGAGGTGCTCCCAGGAGATGCGCTCTCTTAAGCAATTATGTACAATAAAGGACAACCTTATGTATCATTTACAAGTTTGCTAAGAAATGAGCTACACTTTCCAGAAGAAAAATTCAGAATTACAACACAATTATCCAGAGTCCATGCCACTAGCTATGTGGATGCAATTAAACGTAAGAAAAGTGAAATGCCACGCTATAAAGGTATTGATTGAGGCATACCAAGAAAGGATTGCCGAATGGCATGCTCAATAGCACATTCATTAATTTTATAATGAGCTGAGCATCCAACTATTCGTCTCATGGCCTGAAACATGGTTGGTGCACCAGCTCCTTGAACTGAACCTAAACCCACCTGAACAACAATAGTTAGAAATAACGTGATGCAGTCAAGAAAAATATTTTAGGAGTGAATTATCATTTTCCATAAAAAACAGGAAATATATATCATATTTATTTTAATCAATTTTTTAAAATAAAAAATAAAAAATGAATATTCCAATTTTCTAAAATAAAGAAGAAATCGGATAACTAATAAAAAATATTTTCAAAATTTTCTGAATTATTTTAATACATATACATATACACACGCATATTTGGTGATAAATAAAATAACCACATTTTTTTTTTATCTTTCAAAGATTTCATAAAATGGATTGTCTAAAGACCACCAATGACCAATCTTGGCATGAATCGCTAAAGATTCAATAAGTCCAATATTGATTCTTTAAGAAATTAAAAACATAAATCAAGTAGCCCAAACAAGATGTCCAAACAAGAACATCCATGCCCAGACCGATAAGCTATTCATACCAAAAGAGTTATATCCATTTATAAGTTGTGAAGAACGCACACACATAGACACAAATATATATACATGTATGTGTATGTGCACATGTACATACATACACACATACACATGCATATACAAGTATATATGTGTATGTACACACATGCGCGCAAGTGCGCACGCGCACATCTATATCGAAAATAAATAATCTAATTTTTCATTTGTTGATAAATGAACTTATTTTTCAAAATTATATAGAAAATAAATATTTCAATTTTTTAAGAAAATATAACATAAAAAATAGAATACCGTTTTCTGCAAATAAATGCACCTTTAGATTTTCTTGGTGAACTTTCAATTTAGTAACCTATTTCGGGAATTTGAACTTAACGTAATACTCTGTATTTTTAAATTTTCAATCTTCATTAGGAATTTCCATACCAAGAGTTTTTTGTTTCCCATTTCATAATTATTGGAACTTTCTGAAGAGAACACAATGGTAATGTATTCCTCATATTTGCATTACAACTAACAAGTACTTATACAAGAATTAGATTAATAAAGTCAACAAAAATAACTTCTAAATTATCTCCTAAAATAATGCTATTTATATTTACAGTCTGTAATACTCCCCCTCAAGGTGGAGCATAGATATTAATCATACCTAACTTATTACACAAATATTCAACCCGAGATCCATTTTAAAGTCTTTATGAACAAATCAACCAATTGCTCTTCTGTCTTCACATATTCCGTTAAGGTGATATTATTTTAAATTTTTTTACGAATAAAGCGACAATCAACCTCAATATACTTGGTTTGTTCATGATACACTAAATTGGAGGTAATATGAAAAGCAGCTTGATTATCACACCCAAACTTTGCGGAGACGAGGGATCTATACTAGTTTCAGTAAGCAAATGACGAATTTACAAATTTTTACATGCGAATTGTGATATAGCTTTATATTCAGATTCTGTACTAGATCTGGATACTACAGTTTGCTTCTTGCCCCTCTAAGACATTAGATTTCCTCCAACAAAAATACAATAGCCTGTAGTTAACCTTCTATCAATCTTTGAACTTGCCCAATCATCATCAGTAAAGCACTCAATGTGAATGTACCCATGATCACTGTACAGTATACCTAGTCCAGAAACACCTTTCAAATAACATAAGATCTACTCTAGAGCTTTTCAATGCTTGACAGTAGGAGCAGCCATAAATTTACTAACAATACTTATTGCAAATGCGATATCTGGATGAGTTATTATGAAATAATTCAATTTTTCAACTAACCTCCAATATCCCTCTAGATTATCAAAAAGATCATCATCATTCTTTGTAAGTTATACATTAGGAACCATAGGAGTACTGCATGGCTTTAACTCCTAATTTTTCAATTTCTGCAAATCAAGAACATATTTTCTTTGGGACAGAAGAATTCTCTTCTTACATCTTGGCACATCTACTCCCAATAAATATTTCAACTGGCCCAAATCTTTAAGGTGAAATTTATTATGCATGAAAAAATTAAGGAAAAAGATACCTGCAAAATCACTCCCTATAATCACAATATCATCAACGTAAATTACAAGAAGAATAATGCCAGCTTCTGATTGTTTATGGAAAATTAAGTGGTCACACTGACTCTTCTTTAACCCAAACTCTTGGACAACCTCATTGAATTTTTCAAACCAAGCACGAAAGCTCTGCTTCAATCCATACAAGGATTTTTTCAGATGACAAACTTTTCCATCCTCCTCCTAAGCAACAAAACCAGGTAGTTACTCCATATAGACTTATTCCCAAAGATTGCCATAAAGCAAAGCATTTTTGATGTCCAGCTGATGTAAAGGCCAGTGTTGGGAGGCTGCCAAAGATATGAACAAACGAACAAAACTCAATTTGGCGGCTGGAGAAAAAGCATCAGAATAATCCACTCCATAAGTTCGGGCATATCCTTTAGCAACAAGGCAAGCTTTAAGCCAAGCTATAGAACCATCTGAATTAACTTTGACTGTAAAAATTCATTTGCAACCTACAACCTTCATCCTTTCTAGCAAATTCGCCAACTCCCAAGTATTATTTTTCTTCAAGACATTTATCTCCTCTGTCATTGCATCACGCCAATCGAAATGAGATAAAGCTTCTTTAACAGTTCGAGGAACAGAAATTGAGTCGAGAGAAGCAGTAAGAGAACACGTAGATAGAGATAAATGATCATAAAAGATAAAATTATCAATAAAATAGACACACTAGCATCGGATGATGAATCTGATTCAAGCATTGTATTGCAAGTTTCATGTCTCCTAGAATAAACCTAAACTATAGGTGGCTTTGCTGGAGCATGTGGAGTTGAATCACCTACAGTAGTAGAAATAGGATCACTTGGAGTAGGAAGATCCAAATTACTTGGAATAACAGGAGTGGGAACCATTGTTGGCCTTGTAATAACATTATATTCTAACCAACTGTCCTCCTTCCCTTGACCTGTAGAATTAGAAGCTGGGAAGAATGGTTTATGCTTCCAGAAATTAACATCAATAGACACAAGATACCTGTTAAGTTCTGGACAATAGAATCTGTACCCCATTGGCAAACGAGAATACCCCAAGAAGATACAATTTAATAACTTTGGATCCAATTTAGTGATCTGAGGCCAAACATCACAAACAAAACAAGTGCCCCCAAATATTCTTGGTTCTATAGAAAATAATGGCTTAGATGGAAAAAAAACAGAGTAGGGAGTCTCACCAATGAGCATTAAAGAGGGCATGTGAATAATCAAGAAACAAGCAGTAGACACCGCATCGGTCCAAAATTATTTGGGCACTTTCGTTTGAAATAAAAGAGCCTATGCTATCTCAAATAAATGTCTATTTTTCCTCTCAGCAACTCCATTTTGGGATGGTGTGTCCGGACATGAGGATTGATGACGTATACCATTTTGAGTCATGTATATCTGAAAAGTATTCTTTTGCATTATCACTCCTCAATATACGAACAGAAACATTAAATTGAGTTTTGTTCTCAGCACAAAAAGTACAAAAATGAGCAAATAGTTCAGACCAACTTTTCATAAAAAATATCTGAGTTATACGGGAGTAATCATTTACAATAGTTACAAAATATTGACCCAGGTTTGGCTACCTCAAAACACGGTCCCCAAATATCTGAATGAACCAATTCAAATGCAGAATCGGCTTATTTATTAATTCGAGGACTTAAAGAGCTACGGTGGTGCTTGGCAAACTGACATGACTCACAATCAAGAGAAGAAACATCAGAAAATTGAGGATAAAGTTTCTTCAGAGTCAGCAAAGAAGGATGCCCGAATCGATAGAGTTCTTCAAAAGGAGACAGAATACTAAAACAAGCAACTGACCTTGGTATCTTTCTATCAAAAATATAAAAACCTCCTGAGACTTAAATTTTACCAATGTTTTATTTTGTTACAAGATCTTGAAAGACACAATGATCAGGAAAAAAGAAAATACAACAATTAAGATCACATGTGAGTTTACTTACAGAAACTAAGTTAAAAGCAAGCTTCGACATATGTAGAACTGAATCCATAAAAATTGACAAAATTAGGTTAACTGTGCCAAACACATTTACATGAGAAAGCGATATGATAGAGAGCTGGACCCGGAAGCAAGCAAGGAGGACCCAAGGCCCACAGTGTGGAGGGTATATTCGAGAATGCAGAGAGAAAATTCACAAGGAATGTATGAGATGGAAAAGTTAGTTAAGTAGAAGAGGAGAGAGAAATGGTGTAATGGCCTCAACATCGGATCAGCCATGAACAATACTTTTTTATGGTAAATAGTGCTTTTTGGAAAGGACACCCGAAATTCAAAAATATTTTATTGGACCATTGAAAAGCAT
This sequence comes from Excoecaria agallocha, assembly GCA_037975025.1. NCBI lineage: Eukaryota > Viridiplantae > Streptophyta > Magnoliopsida > Malpighiales > Euphorbiaceae > Excoecaria > Excoecaria agallocha. The sequence goes on along the minus strand of CM075813.1, from coordinate 57,796,331 downwards.
TAGTCATGGGGAGTTCGGGGTTGAAATTTGAAGTGAAATTGAGGTCAAATGGGCCTTCAAAGATCAAAAATACGAAAAAGGTAGCGAGTTAATTTTTCTGGTAGGGAATGTGACTTGATTTTGCGTAAATAATTAAAAATAGTAAACAAACTTCGAAAATTATCAGATTTTGCATGACTACATGAATTTTTGTTCAGAATATTTTAGTGATGATAATGAAATTTTTCGGTGACACCGGCAGTTATCGAATTGGACTGATAACGGACTCTGATTGAGCCAAAAATTTGCGTGCTAGCTATTTTTGATGTGATAAATTGATGAAATTATTTTTTAAGTGAATTTAAGTAAGGAAGATAGATAAATTGGTTTGGGCCTTAAATAGCCTAAAATGGGTTTTAATTTGTGATTGGGCTAAGCCCATTGATTAAGCCCACATTTAGGCCTAAATGAGAGGTATTTATAGGAAGAAAATCTGAAAAAAATTTTAAATTTTGTTGGCTTCCTCTCCCTCTCCTTGTGTTGGCTGAACCATTGCTATCTACCTTCTCTCTTTGATTTCTTCTTCTTTCACTTCAAATCTCTCATAACTTCCAACATAAAAACTAAAGTTTCATCTCTCTAGATTAACCTAGTAGCCTCAATCAAGTGGTTTGAGTAAAGAAAGGCTAGAAATCAAATGGATAAAGAAAATAGGGTAAGTTGGAACTTGAGAAATTTATAGGTTTAAATTAATTCTTTAGTATTTTTCCATAGATTTTGAGGTGTAGTTTATGATTATGAGCTTGGATTTGTCAATTGAGAACAAAATAATAAGAAAACTAAGCTTGTTTGGGCTGGCCATGGTAGGTGTGGAAGGTGAAGGAAGAGTTTCAAAGGATAAGGATAAAGAGAAGGAAGGCTAGGCACTCTTGATCAAGATAAATTGGTATGTGGCTAATAAATCTAAGTATTTTCTATTTTAATGAATTAATTTCTTTTATGTATTTGAGAAAAAAATTGCTAAATTGTTTAATTAATGAAATTGAGATAGGGTAAACGAAATTGGGACATAATTGATGATATGTGCATAATTAGAATGAAGAAAAATAATTTTTAAGGTTATGTTAACATGATGGCCGAATTTTTCCCTAAGAGAAATATAGTGATTTTTACATGAAAATGGTAATTAGTAGACTAAATTAATTATAAATGTCATATTTAGTATCCATGAATTTTTATATGATTTATGAAATTTAATGGATATTTTTAAAGCTTGGTAATGAGTTATGGAAGTAGTGAAAATGAGAAATTATAAGGAAATAAGGCATAAATTAAGTTTATATGGGTAATAGATGTGAAATAATGCGTAAATAAATTGTTAGAGAATTTATCCATATTATATAAATAAATGAGAAATAAAATGCTAATTATGTACAAGAAAAAATATTGAATTATTGAAAAATAATTCAATAAAATGAAGAAAATGTGATAAGAAATGTGAAAAATGTGCATATAAAATTTTTAAGAAATTTATATGCAATATTACAGTATTTTTGAAATAAATTGTATAATATGTATAAGTAAAAGTATATACAGTAATGCCTTTAGAAATAATCAGGCAGTAAAAACTAGATTAGGATATAATTGGCTGGCTATAGGAATATTTCTGTACCGCGGTGCAAGTCATGATGACTTGCTATGCTAAGGATTGAATCTCTAATCACCATGGCTACTCTATCTCTATTCTCTGCTCTATGAGAATTGGCCTTCTAGTGGTCATTTCTCTATCTCTGTTGTGGCCTTATACGGCTTACATCCCGTGTATCCGGTTTGGAGTTTTCTGCCAGGTCAGAACTAGGGGCATAATAAAAATGATATGAGAAAATGTGAAAGAGAATGAAAAATTTTAGTTAAAAGTGAAAAAAGACTAATTTGAAAGAAAAAAAAAAGTTTAGGGGCAAAATCGTAATTTTTTTCAAAAGAGTAGAAATTAAGCAAATTAATTAAGAATTGCTTAATTAAGGATAAAACAGTCAATTAATGATTATAATGTGTTAAAAGAAAGTTTTATAGTCAATGAGGACTAAAACGTAATTTTGCATAAAAATGCTAAACTAAGTGCAAAATTAAGGTTAAGTACCTTAATTAATAGCTTAAATGTTAAAAAGAAGCATAAAAAGGCTAAATTCATAATTTAACGAGAAAAATGGACTAATTTGATAAAAAGGTAAAAATTTGAATTAAATGTATAATTTGATAATAAATGAGTATTTGATGAATAAAAATGTATTAGAAATTTAAAATGTTAATTGAAAAGAAAAGTGTTATTTGAGTTGCTTGAAAAATTAAAATGGAGAATGAGACTTTCTAAATGGAATTTAAGAAATATTTAGATTGTTAGTCACCATTGGACATGTTAAATGCTCGGCAAATTAATTAAGAATTGCTTAATTAAAGATAAAACAGTCAATTATTAGTTAAAATGTGTTAAAAGAAAGTTTTATAGTCAATGAAGACTAAAACGTAATTTTACATAAAAATGATAAACTAAATACAAAATTAAGGTTAAATACCTTAATTAATAGCTTAAATGTTAAAAAGAAGCATAAAAAGACTAAATTCGTAATTTAACGAGAAAAGGGACTAATTTGATAAAAAGTTAAAAATTTGAATTAAATATATAATTTGATAATAAATGAGTATTTCATGAATAAAAGTGTATTAGAAATTTAAAATGTTAATTGAAAAGAAAAGTGTTATTTGAGTTGCTTGAAAAATTAAAATGGAGAATTTTTGCATAATGAGACTTTCTAAATGAAATTTAAGAAATATTTTTATTGTTAGTCACCATTGGGCATATCAAATGCTCAGCGCGTAGTTGTGACTGCGTGCAGGTTTGCAGGAGCTGGAGCAAGAATATTCTTTGAAAGATTTCTTTTGATTAAAGTGGAGTTTTGAAATTTTATGGCATGTATATATAAGCATAATACTTATGGTTTTGTATGTTGTAATTAAAATCATTAGAGTTGTTATTTTGTACTGTAATATGTCATATCTTGTGATGTAAAGTGAGACCTATTTGGTGTAATGGAATGTATGTGAAATATTTAGATGAATGGTTAAGAAATTGGAAGGCTTGATATGATATTATATGACTGTTGTGCCTTTGAGAGTTTGTGGATATTGTTTGCATTTCAGGGGGTTAGAAAAATATATAGCCGTTATATTGCCAAAATTTTATTAAGTGTATAGTAAATTGGACAGTTATAGGTCATTGGTGGATCTTGGTTTATATAATTAAGTATAAGATTATGATTTGAAAGAATAAGTTGAAAAAAAAAATTTGTTCCGGTCTACGGTATACCGGAACAGTGTTAGGTGTTATAAGGGTGCTACAAAAGGGGGGGGATATAAAAAGGGCAATAGCTGAGAAAAGAGATTTTTATGTTTTTGGGAATATTGTATTTGGTTTAGCAGGGGGAAAGGGGCAGAGCAATAAAGATCCCTTCTATTGTTTTTTAATTTTTCCCTCATATGTTTCTTGTAGTTCTCTTGAATCATTACTATAATATTTTTGTAATTTCTTGGAAATATTATCAATACAACTTTACTTCCATCATTGATTGTCCGTTGCATTGAAAACTTGTTGTGATTGTTGTGGATTATCTATCATTGGTCCGAGCTGCTGGATTTGAAAACCACCGGCGATAATGGAAACTCGACATCAAGCATTAACAACTCCAATAGAGGAAACAGAGAATCAAGTAGAGGCATTAGCAACTTGCGTCAAGGAATTAACCAAATCAATAACTGAAATGCAGAATTGTTTGGCTACATCTCATCAAAGTTACTAATCTGACAAGAAGAAGGAAAAGGAGTTTAAGGGGTTGGCCCTCAACTAGATCAAGCATTTGGAGAAGCAACCATCCAACCAAGAAGAGTATAGTTCTCTAGGGGAAACAGCTGAGGATGGAATTGGGTATCAACCGAGACAGGCTTCGGATCCCAGAATGGACTACCAAATGAGATCCAACCATTTCTCTAACCCACACTTATCACTATGGAAGGTTAAACTACCGACCTCCAATGGGTTAGATCCTCGGGGTGGATAACTAGAGTAGAAATATATTTTCGAATCAATCAAACTCCATCCACAATGAAGCTTAGTTTAGCTAAAATTTGTATGGAGTGAACGACCATCAACTGATTTTTCATGCTTTTGGGAATACATCCAGACCTCACTTGGGAGCAATTCAAGAAGGATATGATGAGGCATTTTGGCAAAATTCAATCATCAAGCCCATTCAAAGATTTGGCGTATTTGCACCAAAAAGGGAGCGTTGATGAATACATCGAACTTTTTGAACAAGTGACTGCAGCAACCCCCCGATTATCGAAATCGCAATATATTGGGTATATTATCAGTGGCTTGAAAGAGGAGATTAAGGGATGGCTTAAGGTGTATAATACCGAGGATCGAGTCGAAGCTATGCATTTGGCACGTTCCATTGAAGTGTTGCTGCAGATAGGGAAAACGGGAAATGGCCTTTCAAGATTACTACATAGTTTACCCAAGGAAAAAGAAAACCTCATTAAAAATCACATGACCCAGCTTGCTTGGAGCGGGTCAAACCGTTTGGGTTTTTCTTCTCAAACACCCACAACTTTATTTGGAACCTCCCAACTAAAAAAATTCCCAAAGCCCATTCACCAATCCATCGTCCAACACTCTCTATACTGCCGACCACAAAAAATTCCCAAAGTCCATTCACCACTCCATCGTTCAAGACCTCAATTAGCATCTCTTCCTCCAAAACTATCAAAAGTCAAAAAATAATGACTGGTTTTGTGTTGTCCTTTAGAAACATATATTTTAAATGTGAATGAAGGGTTTTGAGTTTAGAAATATATTCTCCCTTAGGAGGAATCAAATCCTCTTTTGTATTTTCCTCATTATGGTATTTCTCTAATTCCCTTATCAGCTCATCCTCTTTCTCTCCTCCTTGTTCCTCGCTTTTTTGATGTATTAAACACTCTTAAAGTTTATCCTCCAATAGAATATTTTCTTGCTTATCATCTACTCACTTTTAAACACCATTAATAAAAATAAATGGATTCTTTAAAATTATAAGAAGGATGCTGCATTACTTTGTTGACATTGAATACCATCTCCTCATTATTGAACTGCAATGTCACTATTTGTCCATGCACATCTATCAAAGCCTTCGTTGTATTCAAAAATGACATTTCTACTATTAAAGACTTTCCTGTGATTTTCCATATCCATTACCATAAAGTTCACCGAAAGAAAAAATTTCTAACTTTCACTAACAAATCCCCTATTATGCCCTTTGACCTCTTTACGGACCTATCCACTAATTGTAGTATCATTCGGGTTTCCTTGATGTCTTCTAAATTTAATTTTCTACAAATAGTATAAGGCATCAAATAAAATAAGATTAAGATCCCAAATATCATATCCAAGGGAATATGGATTATTAGGTAAAATATCTATATATGAATTAAATTAATCCGAGATTATTTTTATAGGTTTTTAATTTAAAGGCAATAACTAAACTAAAATAAAAATTAAACTAACATGAATTAAACACAGAGCAATAACTAAAATACTTTTGCCAAATGACTTTCCACCTCAATTTCTAATGCATATAACTTAGTTAAAAATAATGTAATTGATTATGAAAAATTGGCAATAAATTCAGATAACTTCTCATAATATCTTTCTAAGCATCAAATTTTCTTACTCTGAACAATTTAATACTCAGCATGAAAATTCAGTTCATGAACTCCTAAATATCTATCAGACTCTTTCTCATGAAATCTTACTTCAATTCATTCTTAATTCACCTCTTTATAGCTTTAATTCACCTAAAGTTAATACACAGTTATCACATTTTTCAGAAAATAATCATGCATCAAATTAAACAAGTTAAACTATGAACATTCATACCTTAAGTCAATATTATATTTGATTATTAACCATTTCTCAACAAAATCAACAATTAAAATAAATATAACTTAAGACAATGATTTTTGCTCAGGAATTAAGAAATAACTAAACTACATTCGATTAAAGAACAGACTAAGTCATTACATAAAAAAATATAAGGGTTCCAATTTTTTCAGCAAAAGAAAAAGAACTACTCACTTATTGACTTAAAAATTAAACAAAAACAAAATAAAAGAATGATACACATAAAATCCTTTAGCTATTCTTGAAGTTCCCTCAGAATTCTTCAATCCTAGCCTCCAAATTCTAGGTGAAGAATTAAAATAAAAGAATACAAATTATGTAATTAAAAAGTTCTCCTAACTTGGTGTTTTTCTGTCCCTTTTATAGCTTGAAAAGAAGCAGTTTAAAAGCCTTTAACTTCTTATTCCGCACAGGACTTTTAATTCCAGCAAATGACTTCTTATTTATCAGAGAAGAGTAATTCAATCGCAATCTGAATTCTTTAACTCGGTAGAGTGTAATTTTACTCTACTGTGTAAGCTTATGCTGGAATTCTTCTTGGGACTTCTTAGTAGAGTGATATTTCACTCCATCATATATTGAGCCACTGCCTTCTATCTTCCTTTATAATCCACTCGGTAGAGTGAGAAGTCACTCCACGGAATGGCTTGCCTCTGGAACTCACAAATAAAAGCTTAACTCCTTAAAATCTTCCCAAAGCTGAATTCTTCACTTTAACCTTTATATTTTCTTCTTTTTCTTTAATTAAACACCTAAAAATACCACATTACACAATTAAATAACTGAAACATCAACTTAAGCAAGTATTAAATCAACTAATTATCATAAAAATAACACAGAAATATACTAAACACACATTAATAATATAGTCAAATTCACACTTATCATCGTGCACTTAAAAATCCTTTTTACTAACTATTACATCCCCAAAATAGTAATACATCCAAAAAAACTATATCAAATAAATAAATAATAACAAAAAATAAATAATAAAAGAATAGTTAACCGAGATAATCAGGGGTGAAGATGTTGACCAACTCGAGAGCATGGCTTCCTATGCAAAAAGACACATAAAAAATCCTCTGTAGCAAAGGTATTAAATACTTGAAAAATCACACCAAAACGATAAATTAATTAGTATTCTCAAATAATATAATGAAAATAATAATAGATTTATTTTACACAAACTGGATCTCATCATATAGAATCAAAATCACATCAAATAGTGCACAAATATGATAGAAAATGAATAAATTGCATAAAAGATACATAAATACATGAAAATACTTCAAAAATGCCAAAAATACACCCACGAATTCCCAGAACTGGGTGAGGGATGGCCACAAATGAGCGAGGGATGGGATGAGGACACAAGCTTACAACGTCCCATCTATCGGATGATAGATGGCCATCCATCGAGTCATCTTTCCATCCATCACATCTGGACAAAACCAAAATGTAGAGATTCATGGCAAAAATGCAAAAAATCATGCAAAATAGATTTCTAACCCTAAACATGCATTTTTAGGGTCCTAAATCATGTCAAAACCAAATTACAACAACAAATTATGCATAAAATACATTAAAATCACATACTTACAAAATTAGAAAAAATAAAAGAAAGCTTTAAAATAACACAACAATATAAGAATTCAAGGATTAATCATACCTTTAACATGCTTTCAAGCCCCGATTTTAATCATATCTCAATTAAATATATTGTTTTAAAATAACACAACAATATAAGAATCCAAGGATTAATCATACCTTTAACATGCTTTCAAGCCCCGATTTTAATCATATCTCAATTAAATATGCATATCACTCAAATACAGTAATTAAAATATATTAACTCACATCAAACAACCATATGATTATGCAAAATAAATTATAAAGAGAGAAAACGAGAATAAGCCTAAAATATTACCCTCAAAATATATTCTAACTCTACAACTCTTATAGTTCAGATTTCTACTCCGATTCGTGATTATCATTTTCAAAAGAAAGTAATAAAATTTGTTGTGTGTGTATGTGTTTCAAGCAAGGATTGCTAGAGCAAAATTTTAAAGAGAGAGAAATTGAGTCATCTTCTTCTTTAAAGTGGCTCTCCCAAAAAATGTGATTCCTCCCTTTTCAAAATTCTAGATTTTAGATTTTATACCTAGGAAAGAGTTTGAGTTGGATTTTAACCCAAAACCTCCTAAATTTAGAGATAAATCCCCTGCAAATCCAGAATAAATCCTTTTGAGATAAATATACCTTTTTAGAAATTCAAAAACGTAGGAATTCTAGCTTTTAAGCTAGATGGGCGTCTCTCAATGAGAGACGGCCATCCCTCAGCACTAAACCTAGAATTTTCTAAAATGAATCTCGTTTTGCCTGTGTAGGAGCAAGGGGCCCATAAACAACCACCTTTCAAGTGACAGACGGCTATTTACCACCACTGAAGGTCTAAAATGAGATTTTTATGCATATTTTGTTAAAACACTTGAAAAATATTTGTAAATACTTGGAAAATCATGAAAATCTTTGAGAAAAAGTTAGCAATTTATGATCGAAGTTTTGAGATTCGATCCATTGTCAGTAATATACTATTTTCTTATTATCAGGTAACCCTGATCTAGGCTGCCTCGAGTTACGGTATCTACAACACCAATAATAGAGGGTTCAGTATAAGGCCCCCAAACATCAATATGAATTAAATCAAAATAGGCATTAGATTTAGTATTACTAAGAGTAAAAGGTAAGAGAAATTTTTTAGCCAAAGGACATATGGTACAAGGACATTTATTGGAAAAGAAAATATTAAAATCTAGATTATAAAACTTGGATGACATACTGGAACTTAGATGATCTAAGCTCCAATGCCATAAATCCACATAAAGATGGATAACAACAAAAGAGGAAAATGTATAGGCTCAATGGTAAGATAGTAAAGACCATTATGTCCTTTACCCATGCCAATCATTTTCTTCGTGTGTAGGTCATGAAAGATGCAATAGTTAGCAAAAAATTGAACAGAACAATTAAGGTCCTTGGTGATTTTACTAACAAATAATAAATTATTTTTAAAACAAGGAACATATAGAACATCATTTACAGTTATGTCTTTTGTGACTTTGCATGAGCTTATATGTGTGAGAGAAACATTATCACCATTTGGCAAAGTAATTGGTGGACCATTGTGAGTTTTAATGGCAGTTAAAGCATCTAGATTATATGTTATATAATCTGTACACCCTGAATCTATAACCTATTTATCAATGTGACAAGTGAGATTTGAACTCCTACCTGCAAAATTGACAAGAGGGTTATGAACACATGGTTGAATCAAGGCAAGAATTTGTTTTGGCGTAACAGGGAAGCCCGAATTGATAGTCATACTTTTCAACCATTGCAGTTGTTGTCTTGTTAGAATTATCACGTTTAATTTGAATTCCGTCATGAAAATTTGGATTTCTAGGTTTCTTTTGACACCTTTATTCTAATGTCCATCTTGTTCATAATAATCACAATGATATCAAACTCCATCTTGTCTAAAGTTTGGATTTTCAGGCTTCTTACGACATCGTGATTATGAGTGCCTATCTAGACCATAATAATCACAGTGATATTTTGTCCTACCTCTAAATGATTTATTTTGGATAGCAACCAAAGTTGATTGTTCTTGATAAGTGATAAAATTAATGTTGAGAATTGATTGTTGTCTTTCTTCCTGCAACAAAAGAGAATAAACTTTGGAAACATGAGGTAATAGATTCATGAGAAGAATTTGACTTCTAATAGTATTGTATGATTTGTTTAGGCCCATAAGAAATTGAATGAGATGGTCTATTTAAAGAAGATTGTTGACCTCTTGGACACTACCACATGTACAGGTAGGAAAATCATTATATGTAGAGAGTTTATCCCATAATCCTTTGAGAGTTGTATAATATGTAGCAATTGAATCATTCCTTTGTGTATGGTTAGCAATAGCTCGCTCAATTTCAAAGATGCATGGAGCATTTGCTTGAGAAAATCTATCATGAAGATCATCCCAAACTTCATGGGATGTCTTCATATAAATAACACTATTGGCTATATCTCTAGTGATTGAATTAAGAAGCCATTAAAGCACCATGTTGTTGCAGCGATTCCAATATGAAAACAGATGAGAATTTTCATTAGGTTTCTTAATGGTTTCATTGACAAAGCCTAGTTTATGCTTGGCTTCTAAGCCCATGAAAATAGCACGACTCCATGTAGGATAGTTATCACCATTTAATTATTGAGTGACTAAAGTGGTTACTGGGTTATCTGAATGGTGAATGTAATATGGTGATGAAGAATTTGGTTCCATGTTAGAATTTTTGGAAGAAAAAAATTTGTAGGAAGAGTAACTTCCATTTGCATAGGGAAAAAAATTATTGCTCTTATACCATATTAATATTGAAAATTGTTCTACTTCTTTTATTCATTGTAAAAGAATATATACACAAAAATATCAACCTACAGTTACAACAACTAGGAAGCAAAGAAGTCAAGCTGTCATCACCCTAATCCCCAAGAAAGAAAAGCCATCAAGTATCACCAATTTCAGACCCATCAGTCTACTCCTCGTGGCATTCAAAATACTCATGAAGATCTTGACTAATAGATTGAAGCCGTGTCTCGTGAAGTTAGTGAGTAACTCTCAAGCAAGCTTTGTTCCTGGTCGTCAGATCATCGACAACATCCTTATTATTCAGGAAGTGGTCCATTCAATGCACAATAAAAGAGGAAAAACAGGCTGGGTTATCATAAAGATTGACCTTGAAAAAGCCTATGACAGGCTCAGATGGGATTTTATCTACGATACCCTTGTTGATGCGGGACTCCCCAATGATTTTATTCAGGTGGTGGTCAATAGCTGGCGGTCTAGCAGTGCTCAAATCCTTTGGAATGGCAACCCCTCCAGGACATTCAGAACTTCTCGAGGAGTGCGTCAAGGTGACCCCTTATCTCCCTACATCTTTGTTCTGTGCATGGAAAGACTCTCTCAAGCAATTAATAAAGCAGTGGAAGAAGGCCAGTGGAAGACAATTAAAATGGGCAGAAGAGGCGAACCTTTTTCACACTTATTTTTTGCAGATGACCTAATTCTCTTCACAGAAGCCTCGGAGCAGTCTATGTCGCTTGTTTGTGATGTACTGGAGGATTTTTGTCAATGTTCCGGCCAAATGGTTAACAAAACTAAATCCTCCTTCTTTGTTTCTTGAAACGTCAATAACTCCATGGTGCATAAACTGAAGAAAATCTCTAGCTTCTCCTACAACACTAATTTCGGAAGTCATCTAGGGATCCCTATCATTCAAGGCAGAAACAGTAAAAAATACTTTGAGAGGATCATAGATAAAGTGAAGGGCAAGTTGAGTTCTTGGAAAGCTAGATCTCTCTCTCTTGCAGGTAGAACTACTCTAGTCCAATCAGTTTTAATGGCTATTCCTGTCTACGCCTTGCAAACTATGATTTTCCTAAAATCCGTGTGCAACAAAATAGAAGCTCTATGTAGGGATTTTTTATGGGGTTTCTGCTCCGACAAAAAAAAATACATCTTGTCAATTGGAACATGATCTGCAGTAATAAAGATAAAGGAGGTCTTGGTTTGCGAAAGATTACAGATCTGAATCAGGCCTTCATAGCTAAATGGGTTTGGAGGATGATTAAAAATCCCAGTTCTCTTTGGGTCCGGGTTCTAGGGGGAAAATATGGGATTTTTGATGGCAAGGAATCAGCTAATGTAGATAATAAGAAATGCACTCCAGTCTGGCGAGCCATTGTTCGCGCATGGCCCTTTATCATGGACAATACCAACTGTTGTGTTCGAGATGGAAATCTCATTGATTTCTGGTTTGATAAATGGTGCGGAAACTTTAGAATTGCGGATCATACGCTCAATGCCATTCCAGATGAAATGATTAGATGGAAAGTTCGGGATGCAGTAACAGATGTAGGCATTTGGAAAATTGATAAATTCGAGCATCTGATAACAGAAGACATAGTGGGTAAAATAATAGCTTCTAACCCCCCATCCAACAGTTTGGGAGATGATATGATTGTTTGGAATGCTTCTTCCTCTGGCATTTTCACAATTAAATCAGCTTACAATCTCCTAAAAAATCCATCCTTTACTAGTGGCCGTAAAAACTGGAAGCTGATTTGGAAATGGCCAGGTCCCCAGCGCATACGCACATTCTTGTGGCTTTGCTTCCACAACAAATTGATGACCAATGTAGAACGAGTTAAACGACATCTCTCTCCGTCAAGCGACTGCAAAATGTGTTTGCACTGGGAGGAAGATTTGTTGCATGTGCTTCGTGACTGTCCAAAAGCCAGAACAGTTTGGTTAGACCTTCTCAATCCTCAAGATGTTCCCTCATTCTTTACCCTAGCAAGAAACTCTTGGTTAACGGTGAATCTGCAAGGTAAATTCAAAGGGCGTTTTTTGATTGACTGGAACATTATCTTCGGTTTCGCGGCCTGGAGAATCTGGAAGTGGAGAAATGATGAGGTGTTCAATAATACCGAGATCAATTTCCAGTCCAAAGTGCAAATGATCTTATCTGAAATAAAGGCAGACTTACAAGCCCTGTCTTCCTCCCATTCCCTTGCTTATGGTAGAAGTAGGGATAACGTGGTCTCCTCCAGTTGGACTCCTCCAAAAGTGGGGTGGATTGCCCTTAATACAGATGGGGCTTCTTGCTTACGATCCAACCTAAGTGCCGCCAGTGGAGTATTCAGAGACAACATAGGAACATGGTTGGGTGGTTATTCGTTCCGTTTAAACAATGGAGGCTCTCTCTTTGCGGAATTATAGGCTATTAAACAAGGACTTAACTCTGCTTGGGACATGGGGTGGAGGAAAATCTCTGTGCAACTTGATTGCTGGAAAGTTTTCTCGTGACTCACTCATCACAATGACGTAGATCCCAATTTAGCTGATGTTCTTGAAGATATCAAAGATTTAATCTTCCGTGACTGGCAAATTAACTTCATCCACATCAGACGAGAAGGAAACTTAGCGGCGGACTGGCTAGCCAAGAAAGGAAAGTATCAAGACCACCAGCTCATCTGGTGGGAGACTCCTCCAATGAGATTACAGCAACTCTTACGTTATGATTGTAGAGGGATTACCATACCTTCCTAAAGCAACTTTGTTTTATTTTCTTTTGTCTTCGGATAAAAAAAAAAAAAAGAAGAAGTCTAAAACTAAGAAAACACAAAAAAAAAAAAGTAAAAGAATAATCCAATACATACCGATACATACAGCTAATAACTCAAATTGAGACATACAGCTAATAACTCAAATTGAGTAATGAATAGTTGAAATGAATAGACGAAGGATAAAGAACTTGGAGAATATATACAATCATCTATTTATATTACTCAAAATAAAATGAAATAAAATATATTTATATATTTTAATTTTTTCAATTCAATTTAATTTAATACATTTCGATTTAATTTTCAGAATAAGTCAAATAATTCAGTTGAATTTTGGTTATTTTTATTCGATATCTCCCAAGCATGCTTCTGCAGCGGGTACGACCAGTATTGGAATCAAATCGGAACAGCCATTACACATTGCCCCCACTGACACAATGACATCCCCATGCATGTCTGTGTAACTCTGTTTGACCACACATAAGATTTGTCTCTGCACTCCACGGTTTGGTTTCGATGGCGGGACTTAGCCGGACCATACTTCTTCCATATCCGTCGCCTCAATTGCTCCCATCCCGTAGCCAAAACCCTAATTTCCGACCAATCTACAAGTACAACTCATATTTTTTTCGCTCCTGCTTCTTGAATTGCAGCAATTCAGCTTCAATTCCCATTAGAATTAGAGCCTGCGATCGGCCCGATCAGGTCACCCACTAATTCTAAACTAAACCAATATTCTTTTTCACTATTTTCTTCTAAACTGAACACTTTTATCTTTTCTTTGATATTCTTATTTACTACTCATGCCCTTTCGGACTTCTTTACTGAAGGTTTTTCTTTTGTTAATATGTAGGTAGATGGCAGCGGAAGTGACGATGCTTGCGTTTCCGGTTTGTCGAAGGGGTCAGTCTGGGGAAAACCAGTGTTGGATTTTGTGGACAGTAATTTTCTTCCATTAGGTAACGGTAGTCGTTCATTTTCCTCCATCAGGGATATCAAATTTTTGGTTTTGAGGATTACTGCTTCAGCTCCTAATTTGGATTTTTTGATGTTATATGCAGCTCTTATTGGTGGAGTAGTGTTAGGACTTGCAAATCCTTGTTTTGGTTGTATTGCTGATAAATATTATCTGTCAAAAGTAAGCACTTTTGGGATATTTTTCATATCAGGTAATCAAATTGTTTATTTGGATTCAGCCTTCGAGTTCCTGTGTAACCTTTCAATTATATTGTAACACTCTTAACTATCTTTTCTCTTGCGTCATTTTATATAGGTTTGACGTTGAGAAATGGGGAAATTGGTGCTGCTGTAAAAGCTTGGCTAGTGGGAGTGTTTGGGCTTGTATGACCTTCAATATCTCTGTGCCATTATGCATTTCTTAGGTTTAGTCTCTGTATATATTTCCCCCTTCAACTAAAATGCTTATTGATTTCTTCTCTTATTAACTATTTCATTTTATTTGATTATGCATTTGGTGCACGCTGTCCTGATTGAAGATAATTTGGTTCTGAATTTTCATCTTTGCTGATGCTAAACTATAACGGACAAAAATTTACTTTTTAAAGCAAAAGTTCAAATTAGTTTCCAATGATAGGGTCTTGTCTAAAATTTGAGAGCACAGTTTTAGCAACACTAGAAGTTTTATAAATTTTGAGTTACTCAATTGTTAGTCTAAGTTGAGGAATATAATAGTGATGTGAAACCACTAACTGACTAAGTTACAAAGGTGGTTATAACTGTAAGTGTCTGAAATCCTTGCAATGACAGAATGCACATGAGACCAAAAATGCAATAGATGACGTTGAAAGGAGAATCAGAAATGTTTATCTTTTAATTTTCTTAAATTTCTACTCAGGAAATTTGTAGAAACTTGATTATATTATTTTTATTAATTTAATAAGGAACTCTCTTTTTGGTTTTTTCTTTACTATGTTTATCCTAAACTAAGCAAAAACAGCTTATACATAAAACGGTAAGGTTTTTTAAAATTACCAGTAACAAGCTACTGATCCACAGAGGCAGAAACATATCTGTGTGTTCTTCTGCTTTCAGTTTATAATTCAATTATTATTGTAAGAATTTTTAATTTATGGCTATTATTTACACCTCGAAGCATCATGTGGAATATTTTATTATGTTTGGCACTTGAAATGTTGTTAGCCTGATCATAGTTTAGAATGTTAATCACATAATCTTGGTCTAATGCAGTGCTCCATCTTATTATGTACACCATACTTTTCAAGGATAATTTTGCAAATCCAGCTTCAGCCTCCGGAATTTGTTACAGGTTTGACAGTTGGCCTTGTTTGTATGTGCTTGTGCACTTTTAATCTTTATTTTGTTAGTCTTTAGGACTGAGGTTTATTGGTTTACTTTGATAAAATTTATTTGGCTCATTAATGACTGATTTTGAATATTATTATGCTTAGCATTTAAGTTTATAAACAACAGTGAGAAGGCTTATTTATTTATGAAGTACATCACGTTTAATAAATTTTTAAAATATTTCATATAATCATGTACAAATCTAGGGTTGGGGCACTTACCCCCACTGTCCCATTAAATTTAGATGGATTTTATTCTTTATTTTTGCCATTGCCCCCATTTAAAAATAAAGTTTTGCTCCCACTAATTAAAATATGCAAATATGTCTTTAAAATTATATTTATTACCCAATTGTCACACTAATATTTGAATTAAAATTATGTATTTATTTTTGTTATTGCCTCCTTTCATAGAGAATATTGCCCCCACAACTCTTACAAATATAAGCTTTACAATATTCCCCTTTGAAATTTTGTTCTAGATTCGCCCATTCCTGTATTCAGGGTTTGAAATATTGCGAGAAATAAATTTACCTTGATTCTTCAAAATGCCGAAATGAATTTAACTTGATTCTTTTTACCACAATAATAATTGAATTGCCAACTTGAATTAAGTTGACCCATTTTCATTTCAACCAAGAAATTCCTGCATTACGTACTAATTTATTTTTAACGTACAATTAGATTGGATAATCATTCAAAATAAGAACGTAAGATCATTGCTTTTTTGTTTCTCTATAATTGGAACTGTATCGTGCTGGTGGATGATAAGAAAAGAAGCTGTCGTACTTCAAAGTTATGTAGTGTGGGAAATGAAATTTTTATATATCATGTTTGGGAAATTAAATTTCAAGAGTTTTAGTTTACGTGTTTGGTTCCCTGAGGCTATCTTAAGAAACTGTAAATTCTGATTCCTCCTAAAGTTTAAGATCTATTTGTGTTCATGACTAATGTTCGTGTGGTTGGAGATTTGATTTCATCATTTGTGTTTGTGTGATTCTACAAGTGTGCCGCATTCATTCTTATTTTTGTGTGCATGCATGGATTAAAGTTTGGTAAAATGCCTTCATTTTGGCTTTTGAAATGTTCCATTCCCTTGTTTTGTGTTTGGACTTCAAAATATATTATGATTTCGGATCTTTCAGTGAAAATACTTTCATGTTATTTTCTCAATTTTGGATTTGTTTACCCTGTTAAAGAGAAATTAGTTACTTGTTTGCTTTGTAGTAAACTGTCCATCATTGTCAATTTTTCTTACAGGATTGGCTTTGTTTTGCTGTATGCCCACTACATTGTCGAGTGGAGTGGCACTTACTCAGGTTTTCTATCTGATCTTCTTCTTCTTCTTTTTTTTTTTCAACAAATTTAATGTATACTTTTCCCTCTCTTCTAATATTTCCCTATCTGATCTTATGCTAAATGCTGGGTTCTGTTCCTCAAACATGCAGCTTGCTGGAGGAAATTCTGCACTTGCTCTAACAATGACTGTGATATCCAATCTTTTGGGAATTTTGATCGTAAGTTTGTGTAAAAGAGCCATGCTTGGTGTCTTGACATAGCATTGAATTTACATATTGATTGGACTATTCAAGTTTTAATTGCAGTGTGCACATCGAATATGTGTGCATTTTTCTTCTTTAGGATTTATGTTTGCATCAGCATAGAATTGTAATTTTTCATGGTATTTTGATTTTATTGCTCTAGAACTTTGGCCTGTAAAGTGATTTCTTGTTGGCTGATTTGGAACACTCTGAAAAAACTAACTATGGCGGTGAAAAAGAAAGATCTTGCTTGAGCAACTCTTGCAAATAGGGGTTTTAGGATTTCAATATTAGATATTTTTGCAAATTCTATGTATTCATTTATATGTCATTCAAAACTCATTTTTTTGTCTGTATTTTATACTTGTCTATCAGTGAAAATGTGTTGGAGAGTTGGTAAAACCTCTCTTGATGTTTATTGTTTAAAATTTTTAGTTGTTGGTTCACTAGTGGTGAGTTTGGATCTTGGGAATTTGGTTTTCTAAAACCATACTTGCACTGATTTATGTCATGGAAAATTATCCTGATTTTGATTTCCTTTAAGATATAATTTAGGGTTATATATGGCTCATAGAAAACTTTTAGATTGTAAAGATAGGAGTGTCATGTTACTCTTAGGAAGTTTATCTTGTAACCTTTTTCCATTTTCTTTTCATTGATAAAATATTAGGTCAGTGATGGTAATCTTATTCATTTTTGGGAAGACTTGGACATTTGCTGTATTTGTATAGATGCAGTTTTTCCCCTTCCATTGTGTATGTAGATTGCGATCTTCATATCTCTCTATATGTATAATTTTCTATCAGGAGAAGTGTTTTGGCATTTTTTTTGTCTCGATAAAAGTGCAACAATAATGTTGCTCATGTTTTGACCAAGAGATCAGGTTTTAATCATATCAACTATGGTCCAACCAATTATAGATTCCTTTTCTGAAGCGAATACATTTTGTCCGTTCATTCTATTAGTTTTGGGGAAAAATAGATAAATCCCTGGGTCCACCCCATTTTCTCCAACTTGCAGGTACTACACGATCACTCCAAGCAATGGTATCAGACTCGATGCTGTTTATTGGAGATAGAGTTTCCTATCTCTCACACTTAGTTTGCTTCTAACAATTTTTGTTCCAGTATGCCATTTTGATTAAGTGTCAAGAGGTTCGGTTCCCATCCCTTTCACGACACTGCCCTTCCAAGAAGGACGCCTAGGTCAAGTTATGATATCACCTGCATTATGATTATTTTGGAAAGCTGAAGCACACAAAGGAGATTTGTTGAAAGCTGCATGGTCGACTTACTAAAGATTGTGGAGGAAAAAGAGTCAACTCAACCAGGATTTGAGTAAATCTGTTAGAGATAGTAGTCATCCAATGAGACAACCTCTGTTGAACGCTTCTCCTCTGATGAAATTCAGCATCTTTGGCATCTTATATCTCAACTAGGCTCTTCCTCCATTGCCACATCCCATTTTGTGAAGTTATTTCTGGTGCAAATAGATACATGCAGGCTCCTCTAAAAGCTTTCTTAGCTACTCTTCATGTCTAAAAAGGGATAGTGTCGAGATAGCCGATGGGTTTTAACCCCTGTATTTGAAACATGTTTTGTCGTTTGTGCTACCAATATTAAAGCTTTTTTTCTGTACTTCAGGTTCGTCAATTTCCTATCAATCTTTTATTTTGTCAGTGCCATCACCGAAGTCCTTGCTTCATATCAACCAATAAAATAAGTTAGAACTTTCAGCAAAAAAGTACAAGAGATAGAGAACTATGTCTAATGAGTTCCAAGATCCTTACTTCCTTTAATGAGCTCGAAGGTACAAACTTCCTTGGAAGAGCTCAATTAATTGCCCGGTGTTTTGATCCACAACACAAGACCATCACATTGGGCTTCTTGCGTGCAACCCTTTTTAACTATCTTGTCTGTGTTTCTCAATCTGACCATTTTTGGAAGGCTGAAGTACCCTCTAAATATATATTTCTTTTTCATGGTTCTTTCTAGGATCAAAACTAGCACCTGTTGAAAGTATAGAGGCAGAAGAATGTCTCATGCTTGGTGTATGTGATCTATTATTCTTATGGTAACATTGGGTCTTCTAGGCCAAAGTTTTACTAGGTCTTAAAGTTTAATATTTGCAAATAAAGTTTGATGATTTTTAATGGGCAAATTGGTTTGCATTGAGCCTCTTCTTTTCATTCCCATTCTCTCTCTATCTTGTGTGCATTTGATGGCACTTTTTGCTATCTGTTTAATGGCAACTCTCTTGTATGCATTATGCTTTCCCCTCTTTTTATCTTTGTTCAAGTCGAAATCCATGTCACTTTGCAGGTGCCCTTTTCTATCTCCAAATTCATAGGTGCAGGTGTTGGTGTATCCGTTCCAACTAAGCAGCTGTTGAGAAGTCTGGTTATCACACTTTTAATCCCTCTTATCCTGGGAAAGGTAATATTCTGAGCATCATCGAGGCACAATACATGGATTCAACAAAGTTATGTTATGACAGAAACAACTTTTAAGACTGCATGTGTATAGGCCATCTTATGGCAACTTTGAGTTGGGAGAATTATGTAAATGGGTTCTCATGAATAAAATGGAACTTTCAAAGCATGGGTAAAGTGTAACTAGTGTTGTCAAAAGAAGCAGAACCTACTTCTTGCATAACTCAAAATTGTAAAACTAAAATAGTTCGTAATCTATTATACCACTAAAGCCACAAAATGATGAAACATTTTCATTATTTTTATATCTCTGCCAACAGAATAAGATCTTCGGCAAGATCTTCCTTAACTTATTTGGGATTTGCTGTTCCACAAAAACTTGCCTCGGTTTTCAAACAAACCAAAACCACCCCAAGGCATCCTCCAAAACTTCATGCTTTGACAAGCTACTCTCAAATTTCACAAATTGAGAAAAATTGGATGACCCAAATAATCGCATACAAGTTGAAATAGGAGCTGAATACAAGAAAAAGTTGAAATAATGTTCCCTTTATCATATGCGATTCATTTAGTCGCAGAATGAAATCTTATTTCTGTATTGCTCATATTCATTGATCTACAACAGTCAAATTTGACTGAAGTCGCTCTTTGGCTTGGATAAGATTAAAACCCAAACTTCACATTAAAGATCATGATTTTTGATTGTA
The DNA here is from genome assembly GCA_037975025.1 of Excoecaria agallocha. Lineage (NCBI taxonomy): Eukaryota > Viridiplantae > Streptophyta > Magnoliopsida > Malpighiales > Euphorbiaceae > Excoecaria > Excoecaria agallocha. Next base: position 57,776,169 of record CM075813.1, on the reverse strand, counting down.
ATATATCATGTTATTGAGTCTATGTCCTTGCACTGGGCCTTGACCACTCTTTAGAGATGGTCTTTGTTTATCATAAACTCTAATAATCAGTTCCAAACTAGAACTTCAATAAGAAATCAACAAGGACCTAATGCTGCGCTCTCCTTTTTATGAGTTGCACACCAGCTTTGCACCTTAGAAATTCATACTTACATGATCTTATGTATTTTCTAACCAAAGCATGGCTTTGTAGTTTACAATTAGCCTTTGGTGCTCTTATGATGTTTGTGATGATTAATGGCTTTTAATCTACAGGTTTTGCGGGAATCCTCGAAAGGTGAGTTTCTCATAATCTTACCCTTTTTATGTTTGAATGAAAATGTGGCACCCATGATTTACTTGACCTAGAAGAAGCTTCATTATAAAAAGAAACTTGTTTGGTATTTTTGAAGAGCAATGGGTTTGTACTTTTTCATGAGACTTGATGCTTTTGTGGGTCTAATGGTTTAGATTCAACATGCAGCTTTGAAGTTTTTCTTTGAGACTATTGGGTTTCTCTTGCTTCTATTTAGCTTTACTTGAGTGTATTATTTCATGAGAATTCATTTTCAGTGCTATTTATCTAGATGATTCTTTAGTTCCTATTGTATTAACTATAGTCTTTCCCTTCTTTTAATTCTTATTTATATATATATATATATATATATATATATATATATATATATATATATATATATATATATATATATATATATATATATATATATATATATATATATATATATATATATATATATATACCCTTAAAAGCAATGAATGAAGGGGAAAGAATAAATATTTTGGAAATTCCCCTTAATATTTGAATGCAGGTGTCTACTTATTAAGGGAAAGAAAAGGAAGAAACATAAAAATGTCTGCTATTCAATATCATTCAGCATTCATTTGCATAAAGTGGTTGCTATTAGTTCACATTTATGGTTGCTAACCTGAAAACATTTTCTGTTGCACTTAATACTAGCCTGTGTTGTGTGTGTTCCCAAAAGCATCATACTATAGATTTGTAAATTTTCACTTGAACATTTGAATTGAAATTGATGAGGATCTGCTGTCATCTGAGCAGAGAGGCTAATGGTGGAAAACAATTTTAAATATCAATAGAGATATTATATTTTGTTCTGATTAAATTTGCATTTCAGGTTTGGCAGACTATGTTGATCAGAACCGTAAACTTTTCTCAAAGATGAGCACAATCTTTCTCAGTTTAGTAAGACACACCTTCAGTTGCATTTTCTTGAACTTTGTCACTTCAATTTAATTGGATGCTCCTTCTCACTTGTTGCCTTTGATGGTTATTTTTAATACTAGAAATATCTTCTAGACATACAAAATGTATTGCAGAATGTACCAACTAGCTTGAGGCTAGTCAGTACTTGGGCTGAAGATGCAATAGCTTCAGGTTTCGGAAATTTAGCTAGAGAGAAAAGAGATATGCTGCTGTTTAGTCCTTGTTTCAAAATTAAAAAAGATTTAAACTCTATAGTATTGCCAATGGTGACCACTAATAAGCACAGTATGTACATGTTTCAAATTAATTGCATAATATGCTATGATCAGTGGATTAATCATTTTACTGCCTTTTTGATATTGGGGCTAGCCATGTGGATTTTGTAAAAATCCCATGGCATTTACAGCTCTTTGGTCTCTTCTACAGTAAGATTACAGCCATCCTAGTACTATAAATGGCTTCAATTTTCAATGACCTATGTTGGACATAAACATTTGAGGAAATCCAGAACCTGTTAGCTTCCATCAAAAGTGTTGTGATTAAATCCATCATCTTTTGTGAACCATTTCTCTCAAGTATAGTATGCAACTTCTCTTCAATTTAATCATTTAATTGAAAAAGGAAGATGTATGTAAAACTTTATTTCCAAGCCTGGAATTATTTTGCTTGTCCAAAGTTGACAGGATACAGGGATCATTTATTTCTTTATGTTTTTCTCATCAGAAGAAATACTTAATACCTTGCTCAGGTTTTAGGAGTAACGGAGGGTGATCCAATTCATTAAAGGTTAGAAAAAAAGAAAGGACTAAATTTCTAAATTTCAGGGTGGGGATGCCTATTATGTATCCGACTTCTTAATCCTTGTGCCATGTTCTCTGTTGAAAGGCTCAAGGAATTGAACAAAGCATTTGCCCTTCCTTGGTATTTTCATTGCTGCTGGCAGGCTAACATGAGTTTGGGGACAAACTTTCAACATCTGTATTTCACTTGTGGACTTTTACAAGTTCTCTTTAGTTTGCCTGGTTTTGGACTTTTAGTCGAGGAAATTAGTGACAGAAAGAGCTAAGTTTTGAGATCCGTGGAAAAATATAAATAAATGATTGGTATGTAATTCAATAATGAAGATGAATTTGAATGTTAAAAGTTTTAAGAGAATGGAGTTTGCTATTACTAGCTGTCATGTTGAATAGAAACGGTTTGTTTTCTTTCGAAGCAGCCAGTCAATTAAGAATTATTGCAAATAATTCTTCTATCATCTGCACTCTTATACTTGTTTCTCTTCTTTCTGTTATGTAATTAGTTCATCCTTAGCACAAATAATGAAAAATAATGGGATCAATTTTCTTTCTGCATTTTCTTATGTGGTTGATCACCATGCAAAATTTAGGTTCCATTTAAGTAATGGAGGCTGTTGTGATTTCTTAAATATTATTATTATTATAGCAAAATCTAGGTGGTTGTGAAAAATTCTCTTACCCCTTCAATGGGCTTTAGAATAACTTGCAAGATTATATTAGATTTTAAACTTAGTATGTTTGATCAGGTTCCATGGATACAAGTGAGCAGATCAAGGTCACTGCTGTTAATGGTTGAGCCTGCAGTTTTTATTGTGGCAATCGGGATGGGAGTGTATGTTTACTTGCCATTCATTCTTAGTATTTAGTTACTACTAATATTTTGTGCTCCAATGTGGTAATATCAGCTGACAGAACGGGATATGCCCAATTGCAGATTCCTTCATCTCATCCTGTTTGCTTTTAACGCTCTTGCCATACGAGGCCTCGCAACTGTATCTGGTGGCAACAAATCAATTTTTGCCAAGAAAGAAAATGTGGTTGCTTTTGTCCTTGTTGCCAGCCAGGTAAAAGTGATTTGAAAAAATTTGTATTAGTGTTTACAAGGGATTGTGGGGGAAAAATTCGAGTAACATTTGCTTAGAAAAACTTTGAGTTTGGTTTGGTTTGGTTCTTAACTATTGTTGAGGGTTGTTATGTTCACATATGCTTGCGTAGAAAACTCTTCCTGTGATGGCAGCAGTGGTAGAGCAGCTTGGTGGTGCATTTGGTGAATCAGGTCTGCTGGTTCTTCCCTGTGTTGCTGCTCACTTAAATCAGGTTTTTCATATTTCAGTTTAGTTTGTTATTATTGTTATTATTATTTTGAAAAATGCATTATGGGATCTCTGAGTTTATTATTATTTTTTTTACATTAAAGTTTAACGTACTTTTAAAAGTTGACATTAAATTTTTGTATTTTTCATATCACTTACATTAGGTTCAATTTAGGCGGAATTGGAACGCATGACCTGTTCATCAGTCACATTTAAAGTGGATATAATATGAGTGATCTGGAAAATACAAAAGTTTTCAGTGACCTAATGTGGAAAAATTAATAGTCTAAGGATCTCGAAATGTGTTATATATATATATATTATTTTATTTCCCGCCATGATCTAACTTGGGGGAAAAAATTATGTATGCAGATCATCATAGACTCTTTTATTGTCAATTCCTGGCTGCGGAAGGATCTTGCATCAGAAAAGGCCAAGTTTTCATGAATTATGACAGAAGTGATCACGATTGTGACACAAATTGGTGTTCTTTGCAATATAATTCATATTTGCAAGAAATGTGGTGCCTACTCATTTGTATATCCATTTGCCTTCAACTTGCATCTATCAGCACACCCCTTACCATTTAGGATTTTCCATATCATTTTTCTCTATTTGTAATATTATTTCAATAGGTAATTAGAATGTTTCATTATTTTTATTCTCTTTACAATATTAATCATCATCTTTATCATTTATTCTTCCAAAATTCAAAACGACATAGATAATTAATTCAAATAATTAATCCAATAAATAATTTAATGCAGGCTAACTTTATTTTTTTCATAAAAAAATAAAAATTCTTCTCGTATCTACATGTTAAATTAAAAAAATGTGTTCAATCTCGATTTCCATTTTAATTTAATTGTAATAAAATTTTGAATCAAGAACAAGGGTATTGGATGAAAATAACAACAAAATTAAATTATGCGTATAATTTGATCAGAAGTTGAAACCTACATAATATGGTATAATATAAATACCGATTACCGAGACATATGAATGAGCATGGATCGGTTAATTGGTATATTAATAATTTTCTTAAATTAATTCATTATTATTGGTTAATCGCTATATTAATTTCAATTTTTAATTCGATTTTTCGGATCGATTTATCGGTTAACCATTAAAAAATTTTAATATATAAATTTAATAAATTATAAAATTTATAATATTATTTTTAATAGTTAAAAATGCTTTAAAAATGAAAAATACTAATTAAATAAAATATCCATTAAAATAATTAAAATAAAAATAAATTTTCATAATTAATTATAAAAATTAAAAATATTCAATATAAAACTAACAACAGAATGCTAATCATGCATATAACTTTAATATTTATTTACTAAAAATATATATTTTACAAAATTATATATTATAATATTTATAAATTACAAAAAAATTAAAAAATATAAGTGTAAAGTTTAAAATATAATTCATAAAATATATATATTCGGTTTCGAATCGATTAATCATCGGTTTTTAAAATAAAAAACATAAATCTAAAATTTCAGTTTGATTAACCTAAAAATCGATTCGATTTTGAATTGATTTTTCGATTAACCTAAATTTCGGTTAACCATGCTCATCCCTATCGATACAAAGTCCACTTTTAGTTGAAACTACATTATGCATCTACTATCGGTAGGCTTTCACTTTGACTTGATTAAACATAAAAATCAAGAAATTTAATACCAGAACCTTGCCCAAGAAAAAAATATTTATAAATTACTCAAATTGAGTGGTTTAAATATATTTTTTAACTTGATTAATATACACTTAAGCTAATTAGTCATTCATTTGAATGAATGATGGTTATTGTTATTGAACTTTTTAACTTTTTCTTCAAAAAGCAAAAATTTTTTAAATCTTAAAGCTTTCATCCGTGTGTAGTGTAAATTTTTAATTGTTTGTTTCCATTTTACCCAAATTAAATATACTACATTCATTTTTTGCCAAGTTAAATGTATTCAATTTACTTTTATTCAAATTTAATGCACTGTATTTACTTTTTTCCAAAAAAAAATTGAATTCATTTTTACTAAAATGAATATACCGTATCTACTTTTATCCAAAATAAATAAATTGTGTTTAATTATTTAAATTAAACTCAAATTCAATTTTATTTTAATTGAATGACACCTCTTCTTTTCAAAAAATAATTTTTTCTTTTTATTTTTTTATAAATTTGAAATTTATTTTATTTATTTAATTTAATATTGATTATTTCCATCAAATTTGCCATTAATTCAAAAATATTAATTTAAAATCAATTGACTAATGAAAAATTACCACTGCTCGTCGCTCAGGGACAAATCCTTGGAAGCCATTTTCTAAGTCAGCTCTAGTCCCTCGAAACACATAACTCATGCTTGTCCAAATATCACCTTACTCTGATAATATATAATCCACCAATACTTGAGATTACTGCAAATTTATTAAAGAATGAAAAAGACAACTAAAACTGAGATACAAAAGAGAAAAACAATTCCAAAGCCTTAAACAGTTCATGATAAATAAATAAAATAAAATAACATAAACAATTAATAAGGTCTGTAACTAATTAACACAAAAAGAAAAAAGAAAAGAAATAAAATGAAAAATCCGCTGATAAATACAAGAAAAAGAACAAACCCTAACCCATAAAAGCAAGGCAATAAAACAAGCTAATCAAAGAAAACAATCAAATCATTTACATAAACGATCAAGGATAGAAGAATTAGATGCGATATTATATGTAAAATTGAATTAAACGTGAATTTAATTTAATTTTGAATATTATTCAATTAAAATTGAATTAGTTGATTGAATTCAATTGAAATTAAGTTTATAAATTTAATTTTAATTAAAAAAAATTAAATTAAACTTTAATTTGATTAAAAAATAAAAAAATATATATTTTTTATACATAGTAAATAAAATATAATCAATTTAAGTAAATCAAATACAGTTTGAATGAATTGAAAAGCCACCAGTTTTTCAATTTTGTTCTACCCAACTGCTCAAATGAATTTCTATTGGCATATAAGATATAAATTTCTCGCTTAACTGAATATTATTTTAATATTCAGTAAAATAAAAAATTTTATATGCAATTATTTTAATTAAAATTAAATTTGTAAACTTAATTTCAATTGGATGTAATCAACTAGTTTAATTTTAATTGAATACTACAATTTTTAGCTCTACATATAAAATTAAAAAAAAGCCATTAATTAACAACTTACACTGATATAGAATATCATATTAAAGAGATGTCCATATATTGAGGAAAAAGATGAGTCAATCTATATAATATAATTAATTTGCTATTTATTTCATATCAACACAGAAATGCGTAAATTGATACTAAATAACTCAAGATAAAAAGTAGTGCTGTAAAACAAATTAAAATAACATTCATAATTTCTATTCAATTTTCACCTTTCTTAACATTAGAAAAGATAAATTTTAAAAGAAATAATTTTAATTTAAAAGAAATAATTTAAATTTAATAGAGAAAAATAAGATGAAGAAAAAGAAAAATATATATTTAATTAAAGAAGTTAAACATCATTTACTTTGTAATAATCCCACAAAATCTATCGTCTTTTTAGCTCTCTCAACACCAACAGGGAAAAGCAATAATTGTTAAAGTCAGCTTTTGCAGCCAAAAGAAACAAAGAAAAGAAAAAGAAAAAAAAAAGAATTCTACGTCGGGAAACTGGCAAAAGGGAAGGGAATTTTTTATAACTATAAATATAACTTCTTAGCTTTAGTTTTATCTCATCCAAATTTGTTTGTTCTCTCTTGTATTGATTCATTTTTGAGTTTATAGTGAAATAATATTTAGTAGCATCCGATGACGTAGGCATAATTGACTGAATCTTGTTAAATTCTTTTGTTCCTTATTATCTTTATTTTTAGCTGTTTTCATTATAGTTTTAGTAATATATTGTGCTCATAAATTATACTTTGAGTTAAGTTCAATCTAAGGAGATTGAGTTTTAAGTTCGACCGTTATGATCCTTCCAGTCTTTCCTAGGAATTAAACTCGTATGATTTTATAGTACAATAATTTACTCTTCTATTCATTTTAGCTGCGGTCTTACTTTATCCGGTGCTTATTTTTCTCTACAGTGATATCAGAGTCGAGGTTCTATCTTAGTATGTTATGTGGTTACAATATATACTGATCTTCCACATCAGAAAAGATTTTTTCTTGGGTAGTTCACGTATACGGTCATTGTTAATGTATATGATCACTATTCATCTATACGATTACTATTCACGTGAAATAGTGAAAGCTAATTTTTGAGCAGAGAAGTATGTGATAGAAGCAATGGTGGAAAAATATGAGATCAAAAAATTCAACGGGAGAAATTTTTCACTGTGGAAATTGAAGATGAAAGCAGTTATGACGAAGGATAATTGTCTAGCGGCAATTAGTCAAAGGCCCGCAGAAATTACAGATGATAAATAAAACGAGATGGATTAGAATGTTATTGCTAATCTTCATCTAGCACTAGCTGTGGAGTGTTGTCCAGCATAGAAGAGAAAAAGACAACAAAAAAGATATGAGATCACCTCACAAGATTGTACGAGGCAAGATCACTCCACAATAAGATTTTTCTTAAGAGGAAACTGTACACTTTACATATGGCAGAATCCACTTCAGTGACAGAGCACTTAAATACCTTGAATACTCTGTTTTCCTAACTCACATCATTAGGACACAGAGTCGAGCAAAATGAACATGTTGAAATTCTACTCCAAAGTCTACCTAATTTGTATGATCAACTCATCATCAATTTGACCAATAATATCCTTACAGATTGCCTAAACTTTTAAAGATATTGCAACTGCAATTCTGGAAGAATAGAGTCTGCGCAAAAATAAGAAAGAAAGGTTGGCAAGTTCATAGCATGCATAAGTCTTGACGGTGATGAGAGGAAGATCAACAGAACATGACCTAAATAGGAGCCACAATCAGGGAAGATCCAAATCAAGAAGTTAGAAGAACATAAAATGCTACAACTGTGGTAAGAATGGTCATTTGAAGAAGGATTGTTGGAATCTAAACAAAAAGGATTCCAGCCCTTAAGGAAATGTGGCAAGTAGTTTCGATGGTGGAGATGCTCTATGTTGTGAAGCAGCAACGACTTATGAAGGCAGAAAAAGATTTACTGAAGTATGGCTTCTTGATTCAGGAGATACATTTCACATGACCTCTCTAAGAGAATGGTTCCATCATTATAAACATATCTTTGGAGGGTCTGTGTACAGCTGCAATGATCATGCCTTAAAGATCGTTGGCATTGAAACTATTAAGCTAAAGATGTATGATGGTACAATTTGTACTATTCAAGATGTATGGCATGTGGAGGGCCTAAAGAATAACCTATTGTCTTTAGGATAATTGGATGATTTGGGGTGCAAGTTCAATGGTGAGAATGATATCATGAAGATATCAAGAAGAGCGTTTGTACTTGTAAAGGGAGAAAAGATAGCTACAAATTTATACATGATAAAGGGAGAGACTTTACAAGAAAAAGATGCATTTGTTGCCACAAGCAGTCTAAGTGAAAAGTTTGCAATGTCTTGGCATAAGAAACTTAGGTATATGTCAGAACAAGGAATGAAGATTCTTTGTAAAGCCCCAATGTATACCCTAGAATGATCAAAAGGGGATTTAATTTAATGACCAAGGACAAAATGGTGACTTTTTATTAAGTAACACGTGTATAAATTTAGAGAGAGTGTGTTATTAAGGGCTTAATTGAAAAGTATAAGTAAATATTTTAGGGTAGAAATGTGAAATTGGAAGAGAGAATGACTAAAGTGAAACTTTGTTAAGATATTTATGAGTAACCAATGGGAATTGGACAAGTGAAGGCTGGAAAGGAAGAAGAAAAATTAGCTTTTCTTGTGTTGGCCGGCCATTCTTGGCCTAGGCTCCATTTCTTTTCTTCTTTGTTTTCTTCTCTTCTCTTCAAGTCTACAAAAAATTCTTGCTCCAAGTGGGAAAATCTGTAAATGGTAGAGAGAGTGAGAGGAGTATTTTACAGCAACCTAAGACTAAGATCAAGAAGAGATAAAAAGCACAAGGAAAAGAGATAAAAGAAGGAAAAGCTTGAATAAGTTAAAGCTTAAAGAGGTATGGAAACTTTCTCATATTGTGTATGTGTGTATGTTGAACATGGACATTAAATAAATTTTTATTGATGTTATTAGATGTGTTTTGTATAAATAACTAAGTTTGGGATGGGTTGAAAATCGGCCTGTGCATGAAAATCTTGAAATCTCAAAATCTGCTTAGGGTTTATTGGACCAATCTGTACTATTTTAAGTATATCTTGAGATATAATTAGTGAAATTGATAAATTAAAATTGGATATAAAAATAAACTCATATATCTTTATTTTATATGAAGAACTCAAAGCCTGAAATAATTTGTATGATAGAGAAAATTTGGCTTGAATCAGGGTTAGGACTGTTGCCCTGTCACTGGGAGCAGTTGGTGGTTTTTATGGGATATTTGGAGAGTTATAGGTCATATTTGAGTGATTCTTGATTTTTTGGAAACTAGAAATATAGATCTATAACTTTGTAGAAGAAAATTTTCCCTAAAAATGGCATTTTATAGGTTAAAAATGGTATAGAAGTCGAGACTGAAAATCTGTCTTTGGGCGGTTTAGGCCTCATGGTTACTAGGTTTTTTATAGTAATCGTAAGGTACCCCAGTTTTTAGTCCAGAACCTAAAGAAGACCTACTTCACGATTAATAGGTATTATCTAGCAACCGTGACCCCTTTAAAAAGCATAGGTCACGGCCATTACTCTTTAGGTAATGACAGTGAGGTAGTTCGACTCAGTTCAGAACCGAAATGTCACCAAGGTTATAGTTACTAAGCTTTTGGTAGTAACTGTGACCCTTCCCTATTTCTCCTAAAAGTTGAATTTAAGTCTGAAATGATAACTAAAGTTATTCTAAATGTTCCTAAGCATAATTAACGTATTATAATCATAAGAACAAAGATAAATAGGGACCATAAAGTAAGGCAAATTAATAACTTATAAGATATATAGAGGAAGATAAAGAAGTTAAAATAAACAAATAAACCTACATGTGTCTATGTCTAGGTTGTGGATAGATAGGCATGTCTATAAGGGTACCATGCAGCTGCTATATGTTTGACCCTATTTGGGTCCCTATGATTCGACCTTGCATAGGTCCCTATGATTCGACCTCACGTAGATCCCTATGATTCAACTCATTTGGGTTAGCTTGATCGGTTAGACAGTACAGTATAGTTTCATACCTTCGGGTACTATAATATAGTATCACCCGTTATCCACTCATTTAGAAAGGTGCAGGGTTGTTACAAGAAATAAGAATAGCATAATAAAAAGCTATATAATAGAAATGTTATAATATTTATATAGCTAATAATACTTATAGAATTGTTTGATGATACCTTTAAAAGTACGTATATAACTATATAAGTGTTTTAGCATCACATGCAAGAAAATTTATTGTTACAACTACATATTGTTTTGTTCCAGTTAAATTGAAATAAATGGTTAAGCTCTCGTGCTTATCTAATGATCCAATATTAATTATGTTGTGAATACCTATTCTCTTTTGTTATAAGGTGGCATGTTTGATACTGAATAAGTAATGTTTGATATTGAATAAGTAATGTATAAACTGTCTATAATTTAAGATTATAACATTCAATGACTAGATAGGACTTTAAACTTATATATTTACAACTTAAATATGAAAGTGAACTAAGTTATAAGAAAGAAACAAGCTATTATCCTAGCTTTTCAATATACAAGGATTAATATGTAAAGATAAAAGAATAGCAAGCTAATAATCATAACATCTAGGTTACTAATAATATATATATAGAATAGCAACAGTAGGATAACCTAAATGTTTGTATATTACAAAAGCATATTATTTAGAATAAATGCTTATAGAACTAATCAGTAGTATTATAAGTTTATCATTTATTAGTTGTTATTATCTTATTACCTGTTAAGTTGAATGCCCATATGTGTACGTGTTATTGATGACTTCTGTGAGAGGTCATCTTCATGATTTTTCTTTGTTTCCCACTAAGCTAGTAAGCTTAGCACGGGTGTTTATCCATGTAGGCATAAGAATATAGAATTCGTTCTGGAGGGACAAATTCTGTTGTTACAAGGCCAACCATTAGAGATAGAAAAGATTATAATATGGAATTGTATTAGTTATTTATTTATTTATTCTTGTAAATTGGGTCATGTATTAAATAAATCATAATGTAAAGAACAATGTAAAGTATCTAGTAACCTTATTAAGATAATTTATCACTACATCATAGCATATGTATATATATAGATAGTGTTAATCAACAGAATAATAACAAGAATAATTATCCTATGTAAGAAAATGTATAAAAAGGTAGATAGCATAGGGGTTTAATATGGTCCTTACATTCTTACAGATAGAAATCTACTTCCAGGTGTCACAAAGGTCTCACTATCCTTTTATGAGCATTGTATTGTAAACAAGCAGCATCGATTGAAGTTCAACACATCAAATTTTAGAAGTAAAGCCATTATAGAATTAGTTCATTCTGATGTATAGCAAGCACCAATATCATTCCTAGGAGGAGCAAATTACTTTGTGTCCTTTATCGATGATTACTCTAGGAGGTGTTGGGTATTTCCTATCAAGAAGAAAGCAGATGTGTTTCTAGTCTTCAAAGCTTACAAAGCGCGAGTGGAACTTGAATCTGGCCAAAAGATCAAGTGTTTAAGGATAGATAATGAAGGAGAATACACCAATAAAGAATTTGATAAATTCTGTAAACAAGAAGGCATCAAAAGATAATTCACGATGGCATACACACCTCAACAAAATGGAATGGAAGAACGGATGAACAGAACTCTATTAAAAAGAACAAGAGCAATGATGAGAACTGTATGCTTAGATAAGAAATTTGGGATAGAAGCAGTCAACACTGCCTGTTATATGGTGAATCGAGCTCTATCAACTACAATTGAGTATAAGACACCAATAGAGATGTGGGCTAGAAAAATGGTGGATTATTCAAACATTCATGTATTTGGAAGTCCTGCTTATGTAATGTACAATGTCCAAGAAGGGATGTTATCTTTATAAAAGATAAAGATCCAAAATCCAAAAAATACATATTCTTGGGATATGTTGAAGGAGTCAAGGGGTATCGTCTATGGGATTCCACTACCTACAAGGTTGTTATCAGAAGGGATGTTATCTTTATAAAAGATAAAGATCAATAGCAAGAAGAAAGTGAAGAAAAGTCGGAGACTACAAAAATATGTGTAGAAAGAGAATAAAAAATCAATGATTCTTCTGAAGCTATACCAAACCATGAGAAACAAAAGCCAGTCGAATCTGAATTTCCAAATAATTGGCGATCAACTCACATAAGAAGGTTGCCTTATTGGCACTTATATTACATTATGAAGGATAATATTGCATATTATCTTCTAGCTAAGGATGGAGAGCCATCAACTCTCTAAGAAGCAATGAATAGTTCAGATACATCTCAATGGATGGCAGCAATGCAAGAGAAAATTGAAGCTCTTCATAAGAATAAAACATGGGATTTGGTGTCACTACCACAAGGGAGAAAACCTATAGGCAATAAATAGGTTTACAAAATCAAACAGAATGATGATAATCAAGTTAAAAGATATCGTGCTAGATTGGTGGTTAAAGGGTATGATCAAAAAGAAGGGATTGACTTTAATGAAATATCCTCACATGTGGTTCATCTCACTACAATCTGAGAAGTCTTGGAAATGAGTGCAACTTCTGACCTGCATCTTAAGCAGTTAGATGTGAAAACTGCATTTCTTCATGGAGATCTTGAAAAAGAAATTTATATGCTCTAACCAGAAGGATTTGAAGAAAAAGGAAAGGAGAACTTGGTTTGTAGGTTGAACAAATCTCTGTACGGTTTAAAATAGGCGCCAAGGTGTTGGTACAGGAGATTTGATTCTTTCATCATGAGCCTTGGATACAGCAGACTAAATGCAGACTCTTGTGCATATTTCAAGTGGTTTGGTGTAGATGATTTAATTATCTTGCTGTTGTATATGGATGACATGTTGGTAGCAAGCCCCAACAAAGATTGCATCAAGGAGTTAAAGGCCTAATTGGCTAGAAAAGTCGATATGAAGGACTTGGGATTAGCAAACAAGATTCTAGGGATGCAAATTCATTGAGACAAAAATAATGGGAAGATGTGGTTTTCTCAAAAAAAAATATTTGAAGAAAATCTTACGATATTTCAACATGCAAGATTGTAAGCCAATTTCTATCCTACTTCCTATGAATTTCAAATTATCCTCAAAGATGAGTCCTAGCAATGAAGAAGAGAGGATGAAGATGTCTCGAGTATCGTATGCATCAGCAGTGGGAAGTTTAATGTTCGCTATGATATGTACAAGATCAGACATTGCACATGCAGTGGGAGTGGTTAGTCGATACATGACGAATCTTGGTAGAGAGCATTGGAATGCTGTAAAAAGGATTCTTAGATATATAAAGGGAACCTTGAATGTTGCATTATGCTATGGAGGATCATACTTTATTGTCAGTGGATATGTTGATTTAGATTATGCTGGTGATCTTGATAAAAGCAAATCTACTACATGTTATGTGTTTAAACTTGCTGGCGAAGCTGTACGCTGTGTTTCAAAACTACAATCAGTTGTGGCCACGTCAATAATAGAAGCAGAATATGTAGCAGCTACGCAAGCCAGTAAAGAAGCAGTTTGGTTAAAAATGCTATTGGAGGAACTCGAGCACAAACAAGAGAATTTTTTTTTATTTTGTGACAGTCGGAGTGCTTTGCATCTTGCAAGGAATTCAGCATTTCATTCGAAGACCAAACACATAAAGGTGCAGTACCACTTCATTCGTGAGAAAATGGAAGAAGGAATAGTAGATCTACAGGAAATTCATACTAAAGACAACCTAGCAGATTTCATGACAAAGGCAATTAATACTGACAAGTTTTTATGGTGTCGATCTTTTTATGGCCTGATGGAGACATAAGCAACATAAAGAGAGAAAGAATAATGTGAAGATGTGATTGATACTCAATCAAATCCTTAAGTGGGAGATTGTTAAAGTCAGCTTTTGTAGCAAAAAAAAAAAAGAAAAAAAAAGGAATCCCACATAAGAAAACTAGCAAAAGGAAATGTTTTTTTTTGTAACTATAAATATAGCCCCTTAGCTTTAGTTTTATCTCATCCCAATTTTCTTTCTTCACTCTTGTATTGATTCACTTTTGAGTTTATAGTGAAATAATATTTAGTAGCATCCGAGGACATAGACATAATTGGCTAAACCTCGTTAAATTCTTTTGTTCCTTATTATCTTTATTTTCGGTTGTTTTTTCATTATAGTTGTAGTAATATATTGTGCTCATAAATTATACTTGGAGTTAAGTTCTGTCTAAGAAGATTGGGTTTTAAGTGGGATTGTTGTGACACCTCCAGTCTTTCTTGAGAATTAAACTCGTATGATTTTGTAGTACAATAATTTACTCTGCTATTCATTTTAGCTGCGATCTTGCTCTATCCGGTGCTTATTTTTCTCTACAATAATAATAATTAAAAAAAAGCAATAGTCAAAGATCTTCTCTTTCTAATTATGACTGCCTTAATTGCCCACCGTCAATAACACCTGCTACTAACAGATCCTATTTCCATTCTCTCTCTATATTTACTTCACATGTATACCCATCTAAGCCATGCTGCTAAATGAATTGCGCACCGTTCTTCAGGTTTCATTGCAGCAGAAAGCACTTTTCGGCCACCATGCTGCTTCGCTCTGGAGCCGCCATTGCATCCCCTACAATTAAGATGTTGGATTCTTTAATTGTTGTTTCAGTTTGTGTATTGAATTAGATTGTATTCATTTTGGTTTGGCTGCAAGTGAATATCCTGTGTTTAGTTTTATCCAAAAATAAACTCTTTATTCAGTTTGGTTTGGCTGAAAGTGAATATCATGTATTTAGTTTTATCCAAAAATAAACTCTTTATTCAGTTTTGCTACAAACAAATACACTGTTTTTCAAATTGAACTCAAATTCAATCTTATTTTTAATTAAAATTAAATTTGTAAACTTAATTTAAATTGAATTTAATCTATTAATTAAATTTTAATTGAATACTATTCAAATTAAAATCAAATTGGATTTTAATCGATTTCAATTGCCAAATTTTATTGAATTAATTTAACTATTCAATTTTTTTTTTGAATTTGAATTTCAATTGAATTCACATTTTAATTAAAATTAGGTATCGATTAAATTAATTAAGATCAAATCTAATTACACTAGGCTATTCGATAATTTTATATTAAGTGAAGGAAAGTTCTCATGGAATATGTATTCTTACTTTTGCCCAATCTCCATATACAAATTTTGAAAATTGTCTGGGCTATTTGATCAATCATCCTTCGTAGCGTATTCATTGAATAGCAAATTAATGCAAACTTCATTAATTCTGAAAATTCATTTTTCTTTAATCTTTTTGAAGGGCATTGGAGGAGTGTATGTTTTCAAGTGGATGTGAAATGGTTTCGATAGGCTTTTGTGGAAGAATTTGTTTGCTTAGCAGGCTGGATATACTGCGTGCTACCATGGTGGAAATGCTTGAATAGAAACCTGATAGCCTCTAGCTCTATGTTAATTCACAATTTCATACTGGTTGATTGATTTTTAAATTATTAAATTATTGAATTACTCAGTGGAATTAGATTTAATATTAATTAATTTAATTGATACCTAATTTCAATTAAATTATGAATTCAATTGAAATCCCAATTCAAAAAAAAATTTGAATAGTTGAATTAATTTAATAAATTTTGAGAATTAAAATTGAATTAGTGGATTAAATTCAATTGAAATTAAGCTTACAAATTCAATCTCAATTAAAAAAAAGATTAAATTTGAATTAAATTTAGAAAATAGTGCATCAATCTACAATAAGTGAATACAATGTACTATAATGCTGGAAAAAAAAAGAAAAAATAGAATACAATAATTTTTTATTTTATTTTTTTCCTACCATAAGTAGATTTGATAGCTTGTATATAAAATAATGAGTAAATTTACAATTTTAATATATTTAATAATGATTTAATCATCCTTTTATGAGATCAATGTGATTTGAAATTAAATTGGCTTTGAAAGCTTGTAATGGCTTTAAGTATTTTATTTTTGTAAAAATTATTTTTATCCTGAAAAAAATTAAAAAATATACAATTATATATATATATATATATATATATATATATATATATATATATATATATATATATATATATATATATATATATATCACTCAAGTTGAGCTCTTAAACTTTTTTCAACAAAAAAAAAAAATGGCGCATTCCCAAAAGAAATGGCATAGGCACTTCTTAAGAACATACATACTTTTTACTCTTTAGAAATTTTTTACTATCACATCATATTTTTTTTTAACTGCAAAATTGCATTGAATCATTCAGAACTGTCAAATCATATTTTTCCATTTTAACTGTAAGAAAAGGAGCATCTCTTTCTCATAAAAAGTATCCTGTAAGAAAGGAGCGTCTACTTTCTCATGAAAATGACATGAAGAATTCGATTAGATGCAATCATACTAACAAAACAATAGATTTAAGAATCTGAACCGATCACAATTGCAACAATATTTCCAGTCCCAAGCACAATTGGAACAATGGGAAAATCTCAAAGATCAACGTCTAATCAACAAATACATTATCTTTCATATTCAAACTCAATTAAAACTCCAGTTTAAAACCTCAAGTCCCCGAAAACGTTTACGATAGTAATATCCAGCAAGAAACGCAGCAACTACTAACAAAATCGCATTATCTCCAGCTCTCATAATTGGAAATCCAGTATAGATAAATTATCTTCTACCAAATCCACCAGCTTGGCCTCTACCAAAGCCCTGGGTAGCAATCAAAGGCTGGGGTTCAACTTCTACAAGCCCAGGAATATCTGACATGCCGAGAGCAGCTAGCATGTCAATTGTCTCCTTATCAACCTTAATCTCATCAATCTTAATGGCAGACTCCTCGGGTACAAAGTCCATGCGACGCTCACGCTCCTCCTCTTGTAGTTTCAAAGAGATACCACGGACTGGACCCTTTTGAATACGCTTCATAAGGTGGGTGGAGAACCCAGCAATCTTATTGCGAAGCCGTTTTGAGGGGATAATGGCAACCTCTTCCAAGATCTTCTTATTGGTATGGAAGTCCAAGGTCATTTTAGAGTAGTACTTTTCAATGACCTGGCGAGAGGACTTTTTCACTGTCTTGGTGCGAACCCGACCCATCTGAAAGAGTATGCTGTTCCAGTAAGGGACGAGAAGAAAGAAACTATAATCATTTGCTGGTCTATCTAGTAAATCAGAAATCAAAACAAGGGAAAACATGTTTTCTGATATGTGAAGGAGAACAAAATGCAATAAATGTGACCAGCATTAAATATAAGCAATGGTTTTGATAGCAAAAGAATACTATTGGGTTGAGTGATAATTCCATAACCTGAATGCTTAGAGCCTTGAGTGGTCAGGTTAAGACAACTCGATTCAAGTAAAAGTTAATAATCCCAACATAGTTGAATTTGTCTTATACAGATCCAATTCCTCATATCCATCCAACTCTGTGCAATATCTTCAGTCTAAAACTTCATAATGCCTCAATTGGTAAAGTTTCAGACTACAAATAGACCCAACTATTAATAAACCCAACCACAAGTTAATCATAGAATAGTTGGGTTTGGCTATAGAGATGAAACTTCTCATCCAGCTATGGGGCACATCTTTGACAACTCCAAACGATGTAGGGTCACTAGAAAGCAGAAATTCATACATGAACAATCCTGATTGATTAGCTTTAAGCAAGCAAGTTTATTCAGTCTAAGTCAAGTATACATAAAGGAAATGGGGGCATGAAATCAGAAAAATTGAATATTTTCAAATTGAGTATTCGTTTAAATGATTTGCACTATATACCCAATCTCCCACAATCTGAATGGTGAAGAAACACCATACTCTTCAAAACCTTGCTAATTCTTAAAATTTCTCAATGAAACAAAATTCACGCCGAAGGAAATCATATTATACCTAGAAGGTGAGTAGATGCATATCCCAAATTCATGAATACGATGAAGCCAGAGAACTAAAACTCCACCTACCATTTGGCACTACTTTTAAAAACCAAGACTAAGTATGAATCCAAGAGAGAAAAAACTTCAAAAGATATCATTCTCTGTGTTGTCCAGCAGTTTCTCAGGAAACAAAAGGATTTAAACAAAATTAAATATTCACGGAATCTGATTTCTCATTAACCGAACAGGTGAACGAAAATTAAAGTGAGATGTACCTTGATAAAGCAGAGAGATGCTAAGCCGCGGCTTTTCAAGAGATGGAAGGTTGAGAAAGAAGTGAAGGACTAAAATTATAACGAGCGCGTTTGATTAGGGTTTTGGGAATTAGGCACAAGCAGGCTATTATTCAACGCAGATGTCTCTATTTTAGACTCGACAAGCTTAACGCATTCAACCTCGGAAATTAGAGGTGCATTTGGTTTGGACTAGGTAACTCCGTTGGTGCTCGGTGCAGCAAGTCATTAGGGGTGTGCAACGATTTGTTCGATTCGATAACAGAATCAAATCGAAATAATTTAAAATTAATTTTTTAAAAATTTAATCAATTAAATTAAATCAAACCGAATTAATGAAATAATTAAATGCTAAACAAATCGAAATTTTCAATTATTTCGATTTGGTTAACCGAAAATTAAAATTATTTTTTAAAAAAATAAAAAATGATATCTAACAACTATTCAAAATTATAAATCATAATATAGTAAAGTAAAAACATCTAAATTGTACAAAATACAAGTTCAAATTAAAGATATAATTTCAAAATACGTAATAAATAATATAATAAAAACTGTTCAATAAAATTTTTCATTCCATCGACTTTTAATTCAATTGTCAAAATCCTAAATTATCACATAAAAATACATATTAATAATGAATAAATATACTCATATAATTTGTAACTCAAAATAAGATAATTTACATATATAAAATAATTATTCAATTAAAAAATTCAAAAAATTATCTAATTAAGTAAAATTTCGATCGATTTGGTTTTTTTATGATTTTTTCTTTCAAAAATCGAACCGAACTAATTAAATTTTTCTAAAATCTCAATTCAAAATTAAATCGAAAAATAAAATTAAATTAAAAAAATTGATCAATTTGGTTCGATTTTAACCAAAATTTGCTCATCCGTAAGTAATTGTTTGAAACTTTAATAAATGGGATTGGGTGGCTGAGGTCAACGGTGTAAATTTGTTGCCAGGAACTTTAAGAAATGAGATTGATGGTTTGGGTTAGTCCATTTTTAATTAAATGTATCTAGTTCGAGTTTTATAAATAAAATATTTTTAAATAATTAGAAAAAGAATATTTTTTTTATATATTTGTTCGGTATGAATCTGAATTTGTCGAATTAGTAATTTTCAAATATAAGTTAGTTATCTTTAAAAAATTTTTCGTTGAACAATATAGTCATAGTATTCACTTGCTTTTTCATTCAATCTTAGAGATCATATGAAGTGAACTTATGGATGAAAGAAATTACATTTACCGAGTATTTCTGAAATATGATGACTATTCATCCAAATTTAAGTTATTAAGACCGCCAGCCTATTCTTGTTTTAGCAATGGCTATAAATAACTGAGTTGTTGAGCATCGACAGCATAGGAAGATTTTTTTTTTTTTTTGCAAAAGGATATATAAATTAAAGGATTAATTATTAAAAAGGATTTTAACTATAAGATATTTTTCAATATCATATCCAATTTTTAAAATTTGACAATGTCGGTTCCCAAATTCAACTATCCTTCCAATTAAGGGATTCTATTAAATGTTAACGAAATTCGCTGATTCAGGTAAATAAATGGATCTCACATGCCAATTAAGCTGATACATCATCTTTTTCTTTTCCAACGAATTAGCCACAACAATTTTCATAGCTAAAAATATTTGATTATTATTATTAGAAATTTAAAATTAATTTAAGATGTAAAAATTGTCTAAATCATTAATAGAATGAAGCATTTTTGTATAATGAATATTTTAGTTAGAATTTAAATGATAAAAAAAATCTTGTTGTACGTATAATTTCACATGATTTAAATTAAACCTATATGTAGACCTTTTTTTTTAGAGCAATTGCCGTAAACACACAATTTTCCTCACTTGTATTTGTGTTAATTTTTTTTTTTTTTGGATAGGCACTAGAGAACTAATTATTAATTAATAGATCTGTTTTTAATAAGACATATGTGGGTCTATTAGTTCTCAGAAGTCACAACCATGCATATATATTCATAAAATTTGGCTTCTGGAGATTTCGATTGCTATATAATTATCCCAAAAAGAATAATTAAAAAACAACGAACCCATGAATATTTTGAAATTAAATAACGCAAATAAAATAAATTCTGAAAGAAAAGATAACCAAATATTTTAAAATTGACATAAAAGAAGAGGAGTAGCCGAACAGAGATAATTGTGTGTTTACGGTAATTGCTCTAAAAAAAGTCTACGTATAGGTTTAATTGAATCATGTGAAATTATACAGCAAGATTTTATTTTATTTTATCATTTAAATTCTAACTAAAATATTCAGTATACAAAAATACTTCATTTTATTAATGATTTAGACAATTTTTACATTTTAAATTACTAAAATATTTTTTAAATAATAATAATAAAAATAAATCAAATACTTTTAGCGATGAAAGTTTTCATTGCTAATTAGCTGGAAAAGAAGAAGGTGATGTGGCCGCTTAATTGGCATGTGGGATCCATTTATTTAGCTAAATCAATAAGTTATGTTAACATTTAAAGGAATTTTTGACAGAATTCCTTAATTGAAAGGAAATTCGAAATTGAAAACTAACATTGTAAAATTTTAAAAAGTGAGTTTGACATTGAAACATATCTTATAATTGAGATCCATTTTTGTAATTAATCCTATTTTTTATGTATAACATTTAAGTTTTATATACAAACATGATTTATATAACATTTAAGTTTTATATACAAACATGCTTTAATTTAGGGTTAATTGCAAAAAATAGTTTCAATTATAGGATACTTTCAATGTCAGAACTGATTTTTAAAATCTTATAATATCAACTCCTAACTTAAAGTTCCCTTTCAATTAAGAGATTACATCAGTAATTATATTAAATGCTAATGGAACTTGCTAATTCAGCTAAATAAATGGATCTCAAATGCCAATTAAGATGCCTCATCGCCTTTTTCTTTCCTAGCGAATTAGACGTTAATTTCTATCGCTAAACATATTTGATTTATTATTATTATTATTATTATTATTATTATTATTATTATTATTATTTAAAATACTAAAGATTATAATAATAATTTATAATATAATAATTTAAAATTCTAAAGATTTTCTGGAAGAAAGAAGAATGGAGGGTGGTTCCTATTAGGTAAGTCTGCAAACTCAGCCAAAACACCATCATCCTTCTCTGTTTCAAGAACTCATCAATCCTTTCTTCTACCATTTATTTCTTCTTTTTTATCTTCTTTGCCAAGCAACTAGCTACCATCATTGCGTCTTCTAGAGAGGCGGAGCCACTTTGTGCTAAGAATGGACCCATTGCATGCATTGCATCTCCAACCACCGTCACAGTCTGTTTTTTAAAATTTGAAATCAATAAATCCAATGGTGGTCGGTCTTTTACTCTTGCTAGATGGCAAGATCTTAAGTCTATGTTCATTTTTAGTTGTATTTCTCTTTCTTTGAAACCAGTCACCCCTTCCATTGTTGTTTCCTTTATCAGCTTTACATTTCTTGAAATTCTTGGATCTAACTCGCACCAAAATTTACTTACAACTAAATATTATAAATTTAACACTCGATTAAGCCAAGAAAAATACCTGTGGAAGTCCATTTCCAAGTTACAAACCAGTAAACCTAATGGTGATTAATTGGAAGAACTCCAAGTTGAACATGGTTATTGCTAACCAAGTTGAACATTGTTATCCCTTTCGTAATATGATAACCCTCTAACTACGTTAATGGATAGAATTTTGGAGGATTTAGCCCAATAAACTTTGCTATTATAGAATTTACTCCCAAAAATCACACAAAATTTCAAATGAGCCTAAATTTCAAATAACCCTCTAACTACTATGATCTTCTTCATGAAAATGCCAATTATTAGGGAAAATATGACCAATTAACCTATAAAAACTTTGACTCTCTGATATATTAAGTTCTTTTGGTTCTAAGATTTTAATAAATAATCTTTTCTAATTCAAATGATAAAGTGAAGAAGTTTTAGTAGAAGAAGAATATACTATAGGAGAAATAAAAGAAGAAGAAGGAGAAGCTAAAGGTGATGAATATGGTTGAGGAGGTGCAGAAGGTGAAAATGTTTAAGGTCTTTGAAGTGAAGGAAGAGAAGGTGATACATGGAATAAGGATCTGGATATGGTCCTAATAGGAGGATTCTATTGAGAATTTCCTGATGATGATGAAATTCATGTTGACAATGTTGTTTTTTTTGTAAGAATTCACGAGAAAGACAATAAGGTAAATTTTTATCTTTTCCTTTAATGAATTCGATCTCGAAATCAAAATTACTAAGTAAAGCTTGCCATCTTGCAAAAATCTATTTTGAAATTAAGTTTTTGATATCTTTTTCTAAAACATATTTTGCTAAGAAGCAATCAATACATAATAAAAAGCTTTTCATGTATAAATCATCTTTAAACTTTTTTATGCATAAAACAATACTTAAAATTTCCTTTTTGATAGTAGAATAGTTCTTTTGAGTTTGACTCCAGCTTCCTGAATAAAATCTTACTAATTCTTCTTTGTTTGTTTCTTTCGTTTTTGTTTTAAAATACCACGATAACCAATATCACTAGCATCTGTTTCTATTATTAAAAAAGTATCTAGATGTAGTATATTTAAACATGGTAAACTTTCAATTTTTTCTTTAATTTCTTTACCTATACTATTATGTTTTTCTGTCCAGGGTTCGAATTTATTTTTTAATCTATTATATAAAGGCTTGCATAATTTTTCTAAATTCTTGAAAAAATCATGAACATAATTTAAACATCCTAAAAATCTTTGTAACTATTTCTTATCTTTTATTTCATTTGAAATTTTACTAGTAAATTCTAAACTTCTATTTATGGGTTTTATAGTGCTTTGATCTATATCATGTCCTAAGAATCTAACTTTAGTTTGAAAAAGTTGCATCTTTGGTGCAGAAATCACTAATCCACTTTGATGAATCAAGTGAAAAAATCTTTTTAAATGTTTGATGTGTTAGCTTATTGAATTTAAAAAAATTAATACATCATCAATGTATACTATTAAGAATTCGTGTATTGGTTTTAATAGATCATTCATAATATTTTGAAACTCTGAAGGAGCATATTTTAAACCAAATGGCATAACATTCCATTCATAATTTTCAAATGGAACATTAAATCCTATCTTATACCTATCTTCTTCATCTACTTGTATTTGCCAAAATCCTAATTTCATATCAAATTTGAAAAAAAAAATTGCATTGTATAACATTTTTAATAAATCTCTTTTGTATGGTATAGGACATCTTATCCATTGTAAAACTGTATTTAAAGGTTTATAATTTATTACTAATATAGGTGTGTCTCTTTCTATCTCTATAGCATTCATAACATAAAATGCTAAACATGATCAATGAGACTTGGAATCTCTTATTAATCATTTATTTTTTAAATCTTGTATTTCTTTTCAACAAAATTTTTCTAAATTTGATGTCATTTTGATAGCTTGAAATTTTGTTGGAATTTTGTTTTTATCAAAGTCTTTTATGTAAGGTAATTTTACTAGATGTTGTTTCCTATTTCAAAAAGCATTAGGTACTGGTGCACAAATTTCTTTTAAAAATATATTTTCAAATTCTTTGATTTTTTCTTTTATCTCTGGACTATCTAATTGTTCTTTTATTCTTTTTCCATATATTTCTTTTATGAGAAATTTAATTTGTTTTTGTTTATTTTTTAACAAATTGATTTCTTAAATATTTTTTCTTACATGACTAATATCGTTAGATACTATAGGAAATGCAAATTCAAAAAGAATTTCTTTATCTAAAATTTTTGTCTTAATACAATTATCTCCTATCTGAAAATGATATGATATTGTAATAAAGGGTGTACCTAATATAACTCCAAAATTTAAGTTTTTAACTAAAACTAAATGAGTTTTAAAATAATATCCTTTATTGCAGATCTTAACTCTTAATAATTTATAATTAATTGTTAACTTAGATCCATTAGTGGTACCTAATCTTTTAGAAGTTTTTTCATAATATTCATTTGGGATTACACCTTCCTGAATACAATTTTGATCTGCTCCGCTATCTATTAAAGCTAAGGTGGTTAAATAAAAATCATCATTAACAATTATACCTAATTTTACATACCACTTTTGATAATTTACTTAAGATAAACTATTTATGTATTGATCTTATGTGTCTCTAATAGCAATACTAGATGATACTATTCCTTTTAATTTTTTTATCTTCTTTTATTGAATTACTAAGACTAACTTTGAAATTTTCTTCTTCTAAATTTTGAATTTTTCCTTTTAATATGCTTACTTCTTATTTCAATATTTTAATTTCTTCTTGAAGGTCTTGTATAGTTGATTCTTTTTTAATTTCAAATTTTTTATATACTTCAGCTAAATTATAAGATGTAAAATCTCTTTTTTTCTTTTTTACTGATTATTTCTCTTAATCTAAGTAGATAATTCTTTTTTTTTATCATCTATTTTATCAATACTGTCTAATAAAAATTCCTTTCATCACTTATCATATTTATATTATAACATTGACTTGGTCTTAAGCAACTACAAGATTCTGAATCAGAATTACTATCTTCACTATTAGTTTCAGATTTTTTACTTATTGCATTTAAATCATTTTCTGAATAATCGGTAATTTCTTCATCACTACTAGAATTTTCATTAACTATAATTTTAGCTATTTCCCTTTTCAACTATTCTGAATTATCTAGATTATTAATACATTTCTTTATCTTACAATCTCTTGAATAATGTCCTTGCCTGCCACATTTATAACAAATTACTATATCTTTTTTACTAGTCTTAGGTCTAAACTTTCTATATTTTGGTTTTTCCTTAATAGATTTTTCTTGATTATAATTTCGTTTTGGCTTATATCTTTTTCTCTTATATATGTATTTTCTTTTAGGTTTTATTTTTCTTTTAGTAGATGATGGAGCTCTAATCTGTTGATAACCATATTGTTCAAAAAATGAACCTAATTCTTTTCTTCCTACCATACTATCTATTTTTAGTTTTGCTTTTAGTTTTAAATCAGTGCAAATTGATAATCCTTCTATGTTAACTCTATTTATTAGCTGTTCTACAAGCAACTTAGGTAATCCGGCTAAAAATATTTCTTTCCAATAAATATTTTTACAATCGGATCTAGTAATTACTTCATTACTTTAGTTAAAAATAAATCCTTATACCATCTAAAATCTTGTAATTTAGGACAAGTTAAGTTTTAAATAATTTATGAACTTCTTTCTTGATATAAACAAGGATCTCCTACAAAATTTTTTAAAATAGCAAATATTAAAGTACTTATTATATCATCTAGCTCTATTTCTATTTGAATATTATTTTCTACCTTAACAATCCTCTTGCGTGCTGTTAATAGAAAATTTTTATCTATTTCAGTTACATAATGATCCCACTAACTTTTTATTTTCATTCATATTAAATTTAGAGTGTTTGGAATAAAAAAAACTAAAATTGTGAAATTCAAATAAATTTCAATACTTGGAATAAAATAACTAAATATAAAATTGAAAAAGAATTTCTTATTTTTATATTTGAAATAAATGAATAAAAAATTTTATTTTTATTTTATTTTCTAAAATATCTTTAATGTCAATTTTAATGTCTTTTTCAATACAAAAATTAGATAGAATTCATATGCCACTAACTCAATTCTACATTTATAGAATGACCTGCATATATTTTTATCATTGAATCAAGTTTATAACATATTGGTAAACTATTATAATAAAATAATACCGTTATTGACATTTAAGTCAGTTTACCATTAAAATTTTATTAATTTAAAATGTAATAATATTAGACCTCTAATATTTGTAAATCATTTCAATTAAATAAATTTATTTTTAATTCTATTAAAACTAATCAAAATACTCATTTTTATTTAAAAAATTAAATTTTATATTTTATATTAAAAACTTAATAATAAGTTGTTGCCGTTATTATTATTCAATAGCATTACTTTGTTTAATTTTTTGCTGTTTTGAATAATAATAATAATAATAATAATAATAATAATATTTAATTTTTATTTTTAAAAGTATATTGACAAATATATATATATATATATATATATATATATATATATATATATATATATATATATATATATATATATATATATATTGAGTAATGTAAGGTAACGTTTTTTAAAATAACAATTCAATATATACACTACAATAAAAGTATTATAATCTTTTAAATTTTGATTTTTTTTAAATAAATAATTTATTTGCAAATTCTATCTATTTTGGTGCAATTTGATGAAAGTATAATAAATTTTATAAAATTTAACTCATGAAGTTGATTTTTTTTTTTTTTACATTTCAAGTATAAAAAATAAGAATTATAAATAAATTTTATAAAATTTTATGAAATTCATTTATTGAAAATGGATCCTTAGAAATACTAAAATTTAAATAAAATAACAATATAATATTACCATACATTGGATTACCCCACTTTCATTTTTATTTTATTAAATTTTTATTTGGACCGAATGTGTACTAAACTAAAAGTTTAAGAATCCAATAAAAAAACAGTAAATATAGGGACCCAATGATGAATTTTTCCATAAATGACAAAAAAAAGTATGATAATTTCCTAGTTCCAACCGAGCATATTGGCAGTCCACTAAAATATTTGACATGATTGTTTGCAAGCAATCACTAAAAATCTCCTGTCAACCTCATTGGAAAATTACAACGGAACCCAGATTAAGGTTTGGAGGCCATTGACATTATATGGCAAATGAATGAGCAAAATAAATAATATGGCTCTAGAGAGGGATGGGCATACTTTCATGTATAGGTTGCTTTTCATTTTTTGACCGTCAGATTATATTGTAAAAGGTACTGTTCTATGATCTAACGGTAAAAAAATGAAAAATACCAGACTTTCTCTATATTGGGAAAATCATCTTGTCACCAATGGACAAAACAAACATAATAGCATCGGACAGCGTTCAAATACTATATATATGCAGCGCTCATCTATCAAAATAGTAGTGTCCAGAACTTACATGTACAAGAGGAGCTTTCCAGCACACTAGTACAAGGAAATTATGCTCTATCTAAAAGTCAGCAGATGAGAAAAAAACAGAAAAAGAAAGAAAGTTAGATATAAAGAATAACTTGGTCATGTACAACATAAACATCATGCCAAACTAATATCTACGGTAAATTTATGGCAAAACTCATAATTTAATTCTTAAACTTTAACATTTTAATACATTGAATTCCTATACTTTCAAAATTATATATTGAATCCTTAAACTTTTACATATTTACACATCGGATCTCTATAATATCAAAACTATATATTAAATTTCTGAAATTATCTATTAAAATATATTAAGTTCAAACGAAAGTTAAAAATAACATTCTATTAAAATATATGCAATTTTAATCGAGCGTACGTTGCATTGTCGTTTGTGCAGTTCATTTTGAACTTAATGTTATTCCTCGAAAAGTTTAGAGATTCAATGCATAGTTTTGGAAGTACATGAATCTAATGTGTAAAATCGTTAAAAGTACAGAGACTAAAATACGGTTTTTTTTCCAAATTTATCAAGGTAACATAAACATGATACACAATGGTAATTAAACAATAGAAAGCATGCCTTTTGTTTCTTTTGGTGCCTCTAAATCTGCCTAGCATCAGAGCTGGTTTCAATTCAGACATGGCAAACAAATTCTAACCCACTATGTTTTTTCTTCTACAATTCCCCTTTAGAATGAAGCGCTCTGTTGAAAACCTTGAATTATATTGTGCATGCATATCGGCAAAGTGCTTCTTTACCATGAAACAATGTGTTCCTATGTAAATTCTCAACCACATCCACAAAAGAGTAAATCAGACTAATATGCTTTATCAATTCTTCATATTAAAAATAACTATCACACCATGGAGGTGCCCTGAGCTCATATAGCAGCTGCAGCCTTTACGAGTATTAAAATCCAGAATTTATTTACTTCAAGATTATTCTTTATACACAACAATTTTTTGGTCCTCAATATTCTCTAAATTTTGAACTTAAGATGAATTTTCTTATAGATTCCTATTTATAGAACAAATAAATAACATTTTCCTTTGGCAAGACTTTTACTTCATTAGTTATCATTAAAACAATAAATAGCCTAACGATTTGAGTCTCTACATTAAATACATACTCTCTTTTCAGTTCTAATTTTCATGGTATAATTTTTGGAAAAGTTCTATTTATTATTATATTCTTCAAATCTTTTTACATTTTTATGTAATGTTTGATTTCTCACAAACTTAAATTTATAGAAAATATTATTGGCCTTCCATAAAATACATGAAATTGTTTTTGTTATGAAGACCAAAAGAAGAGATGAAGTATCTGTATATTATTCACTTTACAATAGGAGTATTTATACAGGTTCTAAAAGCTATAAAATAGGAAAGAATTAATTAGCCTCCTAATCTGTTTCCTAGTTACTGCATTCACAATACAGGCTGTAATATCTGCAACACTACCGCTCAAGCTTGAGCATAGATGTTAATCATGCCCCTGCTCATACAAATAAATTCCATCCAAGTTCCATTTAAAGCTTTTGTAAATATATCACTCAGGTGGTTTTCTGGTTTCACATATCCAGTAGATATTAATCCAGCTTGAATTTTCTCACAAATAAAGTGACATTGGATTTTAATTTATTTTGTGCATTCATGATACGAGTGTGAAGAACAACCTGAACATCACACCACAGCTTCACTGGCAATGAAGACTTTAAATGTATCCATATAATTTCACACGATGATTGTGTCATAACCCTATTACTTATATTATGTATTAGATTGTGATACAATGCTTTGTTTCTTACTTCTCTAGGACACAAAATTTCTTCAGACAAAAACACAGGTTAGTTGATCTCCTATCTTCCTTAGATCTTGCCCCAATCAATCTCTGTAAGATATTCAATATTAGTGTGCCCATGACCTCTATACAATATCCCACATCCAGGAGCTCCTTTCAAGTAATATAAAATGTGCTCTAAAGCTAATACAAAATATGCTCCAAAGCTGCCTATTGATTTACTGTTGGTGATGGCATGAGTTGACTAATGACATTGACAAGATACGCAATATCTAGCAAGTTAGCGTAAAGTAATTCAATCTCCCAACCAATCTTATATACATCTCAGGGTGTTTAAATAATTCTCCATCATCTTTCATTAGATGCAAATTAGGAATCATAAATGTGTTGCATGGCTTGGGTCCCATCTTCCCCCTCTACTAACAAGTCAAGAAGATACTTTCTTTGAGAAAAAAAGATCTATTTCTTGCTCCTTGCCACCTCTACTCCTAAGAAATACATTAACTAACCGAAGGCTTTAGTGCGAAACTTGGCGTGCAAGAATGATTTAAGACTTAAATTTCTCATAATATCATTTACCATAATAACAATGTCTACATAAACCACAAGGATGATGTTGGCCTCAACATTCTTATAACACACTGAATAATCACACTTGCTTTTCATCAATTCAAATTGTTAAACCACCTTACTAAAATTTTCAAACCAAGCCTAATACTATGCTTTAAGCCATACAATGACTTTTTCAAATAGCAAACCTTCCCATACCCCCTTGAACAATGCCCAAGTGCTTGCTACATCTGAACTTCCTCTTGGAAATCACCATGGAGTTATGTCCAAGTGGTGCAAGGCCAGTCATTCACTGCTACCATACATATGAATAGGCCGACAAAAGTCATTTTAGCCATCGATGAGAAAGTATCAAAGTAGTCTACTCCATATGTCTAAACATATCCCTAAATATGAATATGCTTTTTAAGTCAACACAAACCCATTTGGATTAATCTTAACTAAGTAGACCCACTCACATCCAATGACTTTCTTTCCCAAAGGTAATTCCACCAAATCCCATGTGCCATCCTTATCTAATGCTTTCATCTCCACTACCATTGCATTGCACCACCCAAGATGTTTTAAAGCTTCTAGAATAGTCTTAGGAAGAGAAATAGAAAGGGATAAAGTGATCGTATAGGATAAGTACATTGGCATTTACCTTTATACAGAGCAATAGGTAGATCAATGTCATTTGGAGTTAGATCTGATGACAAAGAGATTAGTTTAGGACATGAATTTGGAGTTTTGTGTCTTCCTAAATAAACTTGAATAAGTGGCGGTTTTGATGTAGCAGGTGGACATATGGGATTTGTTAAAGATTGTAAATGGTTATTGATTTAGTTACCATGTATAGCTAGCATAGTCTTAGGGGCAAAATTATAGGTTTCCTTAGATAACTCTTTCATACTTATATAAATACATGTACTTTTGAATACAAAGATAGAAAAACATATTTTCTCCCATTTATCTTTTATTACATGGTATCAGAGCCTTAAGCTCATTTGGGATTTTTGGGCTTTTCGATTTTTCGAATTTCTGGCATTTGTTTTCGGTTGAGGAATATACTCCTCCTTGGGTCACTAGCTGCGGTGACTGTCTTGTCTCACCGCCAATGTCAGAAGGAGCGTAGGGGTGTTTTCGGCCTCTCCACAAAATTCAATGTCCATCCTACCGACGAGTGAGCCTCATACTTGTATAAATACCTGTACTTTTGAATACAGAGATTAAAAACCATATTTTCTCCCATTTTTTTATTATAGGATCATTTGGCTGCACACTAGAGAAACTTGAGGATGAGATAGTGTAAATCAACTACTCATCTTCCTCCCCCTGGCTTGTAGAGATTGAAGGCATGGGAAAAAAAGGGCGTTCTCAAAAAATGTCACATTAGCATAAACTAGATACTCAGTAAGATTTGGACAGTTTGAATTATACCATTTATAAAGCCAAGAATAGGCCAAAAAGACACTTCAAAATCTTGGGATCTAGTTTGGTAATATGACGACAAACATCCCAAACAAAACTATCAGTCCTACTAGGGACAATGTTTTGTTAGGAAAATTGAACACTACATGGAATGTCACCGCCGAGCATAGATGATAGCATATGGTTGATTAAGAAACCATCAGTGAAAATTGTGTCAGCCTATACTTGCTTAGGAACCTTCATCTTGAGCAAATAAGCTCAAGTTTTCTCAAGTAAATATTTGTTCTTTTTTTAGCCACTCCATTCTACGATGTTGTATCCACACATGAAGTTTGATGAAAAATGCCATTTTAAATCATGTAAATTTAAAATGAATATAAGAGAATCTTTTGCAATATAGCTCCTCAATTGTGGACAAACACATTGAATTGTGTTTGATTTCAGCATAGAAAGCACAAAAATGGAAAAATAACTTTGAACTACTTTTCATAAAAAAATATCTGTATCATACAAGAGAAATCATCCACAAAAGAAAATATCTAAACCCAAATTTAGCCATAACCAAACATGGTACCCAAACATCCGAATGAACCAATTCAAAAGCAAAATTAGCTTATTTTTTAATTCTTGAACTAGACGAGCTACAATGGTGTTTAGCAAAACTACATGACTCACATTGTAGTGAAGAAATACTATGAAATTAAGGACATAAATTCTTCAGTACAGGTGGAGAAGGATGTCCCAACAATAATGTGTGGCACAAGTAATGGATTTTGGCACCCATTTGTCAAAAATAAAGCCCGTTATATACATATTTCTTACCAATAATCTGTTTTGTCATAAGATCTTGCAAAAGACAATGATCAAGATCCTATACAAGTCTACACACAAAGATTCAGTTAAGCTAGATTGAGTAGACTTAATATAGATAATGAAGTAATAGAAGCCATGGGATTAACAAATCCAAACCCATTAATATTATAGGTAAACCCATCAGTGTTACAAGAGAGGGTGCTTTATAAGATTCAAAAGGTGGAGAAAAGTTATCATATGGTCGGTGGCCCCAAAACAAATGACCTATTCGGATTATGAGGAAATGCGACATTTATCACTTGCAAGAGCAGTTACAGATTTGAATGACACTTTTAGAGGCCCTTGGTATTAGGAGAACTTTGCATATTCATCCATAGAAATTATTACAAAGTCAAAGATAGGCTAGTAACAATATTAATGATTTGAGTTTTCCATGAATCATTTTGCAACTTCTTACAAGTGTGCGTTGTATGTCCTAGTTTATTACAGTCATAGTAGATATCATTTCCCTAATCAGTGGTACAAATACATAATTGGTTGAACTCCTACCTTTGTTCCAATTTCTCCAAGTTGTCTCATTCCATTTAATGCATATTGCACTAAGATGATGGGAGTACTTTTTGTTCGCAGAGTCTATGTAAAACATCTTGTAATATCCCAATCTTGGCAACATATAGGATTTGGAATTTAAGATTAGGTAGCATCAAATTCAAAAAGCAAACTAGCTAGGAAACTCATTACTACCACGTGTTCCCCTTGTTCCCGTTAAACTTTTACATAAGGATTAAAGGGTAAGAAGGCATTTAGTTCTTCATATGTTTCCTCGAAATCCATAAAGTAGGCTGAATGATCTTGTCTCATTCTCAACATGGTAAAATGCTTTACATGTCATAAACATGAGAGACATTGCCTATACCAGAATACAAAAACTCCAAACGTTCCATCAATGCTTTAACAAACTCACAATGGTTGATAAACCTAACTAACCCACTATTGATAGTGATAAAACTCAAACAATAGCAAACCAAACAACAATCCTCGAACAAGATCAATCCACAGAATATTCAGCAAGGAAGATAAATCAAATGGTTATATTGATTGTCACTACAAGATCACAGATAGTCTGTCCTTAATGGGACTAACAAACAAGTATTACAATTGAAAAAACAAAGAAAATAAGAAAAAGAACTAAGGGCCAAAACACAAAGGCAAGTTAGCCATTACCCAACACCCTCCCTCCCTTTTCCCTTCCTACATTTAAAAAAAATATGATTGTTCACAAAAAACATGCTTACTCCCTACAACTATCCTCTATTTATACTTGTTCCTGTTTCTCTCTCCTCTCTCGCTAAATCCTAACTAACTTCTACCAGCTCACCATCTTCCTCCAACCATGCATTCTTTTTATATCTTTTCGTATATACCCTCCACTCTTTAGGCCTTGAAATCCCCTGCTCAGCTTTTTCATCATTACCAGCAGGTGGGAAAACAATCTTGTCCTCAAGACTAATATGAAGAAACTAGTTCTTGATGATGAACACATCCTTTCAGGTGGCATTGTCACTATCTCCATCATGCCATTAGATGAGTCATTAGGGAATAGACTCACCTTGTTTAGTGATAGTACGATGGGCTAAAATGCATAGGGGGGTAAAATTACTTACCTTATCTAGCTCCAACCCCTCAGGTAAGGAAGAAGACACTTGTACAGTGCCAATAGCTTTCTTCAGCAATGAAACATTGAACATCGGGTGGATCTTAGCTCCCAAAGGTAATTCCAGCTTGTATGCCACTGGACCAATCCATTGGAAAATTAGAAAAAGGGCTATAAAAATGTGGAGCTAACTTAGGTTGATCCTGGATGTGACAGATTGTTGGTGGTAGGGGTATAATTTAACAAAAACATGGTTACCAACACTGAATTCTACATTAAGACGGTACTGATCTGCTTGAGATTTCATCTTTGATTGCATACGAGCTAAATGGAGTTTTAGTTAGCGTAAAGCTTCATCTCGATCCATTAGCTCTCTCCCTACTACCGCCACTTGGATTTCTCTCGAAACAAATTGGAACACAGTAGAAGCTTTACAACCAAAAACCACCTCGAAAGGTGTAGTGCCAATGGAGAACTTATAGGTAGAATTGTACCAAAATTCAGTCCAAGATAACCAATACGACCATATTTTTGGTTGGTCTGTAGCAAAACTTTGCAAGTACATTTCGAGGCACCGATTAACCACTTTCGTCTGACCATTAATTTGCAGATGGTAAGTTGAACTGAGGTTCAACTTGATCCCTTATAACTTGAAAATTTCTTGCCAAAACCTACTAATTAACAATGGATCTCAATCACTCAAAATTGACTTGGGCAATCCATGGAGACGAATAATGTCACGGAGGAAAATCTCAGCCAAGGAATGAGCTATGTAGGGTTATTTTAGGGGAATTAAATGGACATACTTTGATAGCTGATCCACCACCATCATCTAGAAAAATATCAAATCTCTTGAATCGGGGAAACCCTGTAATGAATTCTATCGAGATCCCTTCCTAAATGCGTTTTGGAATTGGTAACGGCTGCAATAGTCCCCCAGGTGCTAAGGTTGAAGCCTTGTACCACTGACAAGTATCACAAGCTTGCATAAATCCTTAGACTTTCTTTGTCATTCCAAACTAGTAAAGAACAGAAGCTAACCGCTTATAAGTTCGATAATAACTTGAATGGCCACCCAAAGGACTCGTGTGAAATTCCTCCAGTAACTTTGGAATCCATAGGGAAGTATCAGGAATCACTAACCTGGACTTGTAATACAATTTTCCATGGTGTTCAGCAAAACTAGGATGAAAAGAGGGATTATAATGCAAGTCTTGCAAAATCTATTGAATTTGTGAGTCATTGTCCACGCCTTATTGTAGCTCCTTCCCTCCTACCCAAGATGGACTAACAAAAATGGCTTACAACTCACCCCCAGAACTATGTATTCTTGACAAAGCATCAGCCACACTATTCTTCCTTCCATATTTATAACGGATCTCAAACTTATACCCCATCAACTTAGCTAACCAGTTTTGTTGGTCTATTATTGTAATCCATTGGTAAAGCAATTGTCGCATACTATGTTGGTTGATGTAGACAATGAAGGGTTAACCCAAAAGGTAGGGCTGCCAATGCAAAACCGCTAGCACTATGGCCATCACCTCCTTCTCATATGCAGACTTGAGCAAAGTTTGAGCAGATAATGCTTTGCTAAAATAAGCTAATGGCCTTCGATCTTGCATGAGTACTGCCCCTACTCCACACTCCAATGCATCACATTCAATCTTGAACGACTTTAAAAAATCGGGTAAAAGTAACAAAGGAGCTAAATTTAATTTCTATTTTAAAATATCAAAAGCCTCTTGCGCAGCACTATTCCATTTGAAGTTGTTCTTCTTAGTCAACTCCATGAGTGGCTTGGCTATTTTCCCATACCCCTTAATAAACTTCTTATAATACCCTGTGAGACCCAAGAAACCCCTCACCCCTTTGACAGTAAATGGCATTGGCCATTCTTGGACTACTTTGTTCTTAGTGGAATTCACCCTTACTCCTTCTCTATCTATTACATAACCCAAATACTCCATTGATAATTGCCCAAAATTACACTTCTTAGGATTCACCACATATTGGTTAGTTGCTGGAATGCTAAGGATAGAATCAACATGGCTCAAATGATCCTCCCACATACTGCCATAAATCAAAATGTCATCAAAAAATACCAAGACATAATTGCGAAGCAGTGGCTGAAAAATTTCATTCATAGTTGATTGGAAAGTTATTGGTGCATTCATCAACCTGAATGGCATTACCAAAAACTCATAATGTCCATCATGGATGCAAAAGGCGGTCTTTTCCACATCAAGCTTACATACTTTGATCTGATGATAACCTGACTTAAGATCCAATTTAGTAAAGAACTTAGCTCCACATAACTCATCAAACAACTCCTCAATCATAGGTATTGGGTATTTATTAGGGACAATCACTTTGTTTGTGCCCTATAATCCACACATATGCTAGGAATTGTCCTTTTCACTAAAATTACTGGACTGGAGAATGGACTTTGGTTGTGTCTAATGATGCCTTTGGTCAACATCTCCTGCACTTATCTCTGGATCTCAAACTTGTAGTGATGAGGATATCGGTAAGGGCAAACACAAATTGGCCCTTGTCCTGGATGAAGAAAAAGTGAGTGTTCCAATGTCCTCTTAGGAGGTAACCCATCAACCTCATAAACAATAGACTAGTATTTAGTGAACACAGTAGCTAATTATTGCAGTTAAATTTCTTCTAAGTGACTCATCATTTTCCACGACAGAAATGTTGCACTTTCCCCATCCCCTTTCAATTGTTTAAGATGGCCTTCTATCCAATTTTCCAAAGAGTGGATCGTCCTTGCCCGATTGGAACTCCCTTCAACTCAACCCATTTCCCTTGCTCCCTGAACTTTAAATGCCCTAAAGCCTAATTTGCTATCACATCCCCTAGAGTCTGCAACCATTTAACCCCTAAAATCACATCCAACCCTCCAATATTCATCACCAAAGCATCTACAGTGTTGTGATAACTAACCATTTAAAGTTCTAACCCTGAACATTTCTTTTCAATTCCAATCAAATGCCCATCCCCTAATTGAATTTCCAAGGGTTCAATTATACATATCTGGATTCCCAACATGGGCACCTACTAGCTGGATACAAAATTGTGTGTAGCTCTACTATCTACTAATACCAGTGTTGGAATACCATTAATGGTACCCAATAATTTGATGGTAGTTAACCCAGCTCCCTCAAGGTTGAAAAACCAAGATTGAGTGTTAATTTCATGTAATTTCAGGATTAGACACTCCCCGTCATTCTGCACCTCTTCTGCCTCTGTCTCAACTTCAAAAAACTTTTCTTCCTCAATAACATTACCTTTAGTTGTGTTTTTAAGCATTTGTGTTGAGAAGAATATGTTTTGCCACACTGAAAATAAAGCCCCTTCTTGCATCTTTCTTCCCATTCGATTTTGGACAAATGAAAAATCCCTTGTTTCTTTTGCCTCCATTGTTGTGACTCAATTGAAGGAGAGGGAGTCTAGAGCTGTCGGTTTGAGAAATAAGAAGTTTTGTGTTGGGTTCGGCCTTATGATGAATTTGGTAAGGGGTTTAGTGGCCCAAATTGGCTTGGCCCACTCCATCCTACCTGGATCGGTTGATTTTTGTTAGCCCATTCTTTCTCCTTAAGGGTATTTTGTAGTGGTCTGGTTAATCCTAACTTCCTAATCTGCAGAGAAACTTCGATCGAGCGTGCAAGTCTTATGGCTTCCACGCGGTCCTCTGGTTGGTGCACCTTTAACTACCCTTTGATATCATCCCTCAAACCACTGATGAAGTATCCTATATACTGTGGTTCAAGCAACCCAAATGTTGTAGCTATCACCATTTTGAAAAGTTCGATATACTCCTCTATGCTTCTGATTTGTTGTAAGTCAGCTAAATCCTCAAAAGAACTGGAAGAATAGCTGTTATTATATTGCCTCATCATCTCCTTCTTAAATTGTTCCTATGTTAAATTGGGATATATATTAAGCAGCATGAAAAACGAGTTAACTAGCACACCTTCCATACAAATCTCAGCCAATCTAATTTGCATTTTCGAAGCAATATGGTTTATGAAAAAATAAGTTTCCGCTTTGATAATCCACCCTCTGGGATCTGTGCCACTAAAAAATGAAAGTTTAATCTCCCTTAATAATGGATGTGGATTAGCAAAATAGTTCGTGTTAACTTGTTTTTGCATCTGCTGGGTAGAGTTTTACCCTTGTTGATATCCATTTCCTTGCATCACTGTTTCTTCTTGAGAGCTAAACTCCTTCTTAAGATTGGGTTGTTTGTCCCCACGCATAATATAGTTCATTACCAGCCCCCTAAATTCCTCCTTCTTTCTATCTATTTGGTACCCCTATTGAGAAGAAACCAAACATGTCCATATCTCCGAGACCAATTTGGTTAACTCTTTTACATAAGAAATGAGTTCCTCAACCTGTGGTTAGTTTCATCTAACCTGGAAATCAAGGTTTGTTGATGAATCTCCATATTTCCTCCGATCATTTGGATCTAGTAGGTTGGACCAATGATAACACTCAAACAATAGCAAGCCAAACAACAATACTTAAACAAGATCAATCCATAAAATATTCAGTAAGGAAGATGAATCAAATGGTTATATTGATTGTTAATACCATATTACAGATAATTTATCCTCAGTAGGACTACCGAACCAGCATTACAATTGAAAAAAAAAGAAAAGAAAGATAACTAAGGGCCAAAACACAGAGGCAAGGTAGCAGTTACACAACACCCTCTCTCCCTTTTCCCTTCCCACCTCTAACAAAATATGATTGTTCACAAAAAGCATGCCTACCCCCTGTTAGTGTAAGCCCTAGCCCCTATACATTGTAATAAAACACTTTAATTAATAACTGAGGCATTTGTTTTATCTATTGTATTCATATGCATATCAATTGATAGAACTATCCAAGAATGTTGTTTTAGTTTAAGTTATAATGTGTGAGGCATATGGTTGTAAGACCTTGAAACAAATGAGGCTTCATTCTAAATATCCCTAGTCAGTCATTGTTATGTGAATAACAAATGAATTAAGAATAGTATACTCTCTCTGATAAGTTGAGTTCTGTCTTACGGATCAAAAGGACAAGAGTGTCAATCAGAGATCATAGATACATGTTTAGAACATGGTATCTGGATTCGATTCACTCATGAGAACACTATATGGTACAAGTCATAAGTGTTTCTCATATGCAAGTTTTGTATCAGAGTTCTTAGACCTAAAATATCTATGAAACTCTTTATGAATTACTGTGTGCTTTGACATATACCTAATGTGCTCGTAACAGAGTGATAAGTACGGGTATGCTTGGATATGTATTGACTCATCTTAGAAAGCATGAGAGAAGTGAAGGGATTACCCCCTTCTATAAGAGAGAAAATATCATCAGCCACTTGATCAGTGAACTGAGAAGTGTATGGCCATACCGAGATGAAATAATGAGTAATCATTATTTATCTGAGAGTTCAGTGTCACTGGAATATCAAGAAAGGAATTAATATATATAAGAATGACTAGTTCCATACCTTATATTAATTCTGATATTTATGGGTAAGGGACTATGCAAAATTGCATTAGGTTACTAAATGCCATATGCATTTTCATTTAATTTGGAATGCTATAATATCTTGCTAGAGAATATATATAGCCTTTGAATTAATTTATTAATTCATTGCCAACATTAAATGGACCTATAGGATCGCACACAAAGCATTGGGCTTAAAATATTTAAATAAAGTATTGGACATTAATTTGGGCTTTTAATTAAAGTCAAATTAATGTGTGTAATGGGTTTTAAAATTGCTATTAGACCTTGGTCCATGAGAGAGAGAAATTCAGCCCACAAGGTTTAATTTCAATTAATTAATTATCTTATATTAATTAAGTTAATTGAGTATTAAAGCCTAAAAGAATTTAAATTAAATTAAATCATTTAAATAATAGATGGAGTGGCCGAAATTCCAAGATGAAAATCAAGGAATTTCGGCATATGCTCATTACTTATATTAAGTGATTTTATTTAATTAAATGTCTTGTCATTTATTTCAAATTTGAATTTTAAATTCAAAGGAGTTTAAATCAATATATATTACTTGTTTTTAGGAAGTGATTGAAGTTGAATTAATTATCTTGAGATGGTAAAATTCAGATCAAACACTTGCCAAAAGATAAGGATATATATATATGAAAAGAAATAAAACCCTAAAAAAACCACTAGGTTTTGGCGTGAAAAACCCTAGCTTTGGTTTTGGCGTGAATTTCATCTCTCTCTCACTTAATTCTTTTGGCCCAATTTTTCACAAGGAGAAAGGATTGTTCCTCATTCTCTTATGTTCTTGGGTAGTAATAGCAACCTAAGAGAAGTACAAAATCAAATTTTGTAGCTTCAAACCATAGCCATTACACAATACCTTAAAAGAGAGCTAGCAATCTCGATTTTAAGCCGTCGGTGCAATTGTGTGTGTGAACATAGAGAAGAGTGGCGTAAAAGGCTGTTCCTTAGCATTGGTGGTGAAGGTTTAAGGCTAAGATATCCTCCTTGGTTGCTGGTCATCATCAAAATCAAGTTTTAAAGGCATCTAAAGTTGTAAGTTTTAAAACCCTAAAATTACATGTTTCGATTCTTGTCATGGAATTATATGGCATGTATGATTGTTTTTATCATTTTTCCGCTGCACAATTACCATGAAAATATCATGTCATATTCCATCAGTGGTATCAGAGCCTAAACATGCTTATTTTAGTGCTTTAGATGCATGAAAAAATTAATTAAAAATCGTTATTTTGAAAACATGCAATGTTGAAATTTTCTGTTTTGAGTTTTTTGCTTTGTTTTGGTGTAAAAACGATTTTAGTTGATTAGATAGGTATTATAATTAATATGACATGTTAATATACTGTCCTAAGATGTTCTAGGAGCTGTTAATGGTCAGATTTAATTGATAATACCTAATGGTACATGTTAATATTAAAACTATGTGCTATTTGGCATGTTAATTGTTAGTTTAACAACTAGTTTTAAATATTAAATGTAAAAATATTTTTGGCATGTTTGTAAGTGATTTTTAAAGATTAAATATCAGGTCTGGACATATTTTAAATTTGATTTTAATTCTGGCCCATGACAATTTAATTGATTAATTTTAAAATCACTTAAAACTATGACTAGTTTGTGTTTGTTACATGTTTAATCAACATTGTTTGTTTTGTTTTGATTAAAATGGTAAAGACACATTTAGATCAGATTGGTACAGAATATTAAATCAATATTCATGACCTTATTTTAATTATTAAATGACTCATAAAATTGATTTAAGTATTTATGCATTTTGTGGCATCACATAAGCATTAAGCAACTAGTTTTGTTGTTTGTTTGTTTTTATATGCATGCCGTGTATCATATATATGTTCTTCATGATTTTGTGTTTTAATTCATGTTGGTACATATTATATGTATTTTTAATATTTATGGGCTGTATGACATAAAATTAAAAATGACAATTGGAAATTATACTAAAGTTGATTTATAGCACAAATCTAACTAGTTTGTGTTTTGGGCTTTTAAGAGAACTTATTCAATAAGAGGATTTAGTCCATTGGGCTTCGGCCCAGGCCTATCACGAGGTCATCTCTTAAAGGTTCAATTACACAATTTTCATTAATGGGCTTGGCTAAATTAATTAAAATTGAATTTTGTTTGATCCACGAATGTTATATATATTTATTTGCTTGTTTGGTGTGATGAATGGATATGCATGGTGCATTCATGGACCCTGGATTTTTGTAATTAAATATGGCCTGCGAGCCATTATGTATTATTGTAAAAGTTTCATTTATTTCTTAGAATAGAATATACTTAAAGACTTTGTAAATCAAGACGAAGCCCACCGGAGTGGAGAAGCCCAACTCGAAGATTCTTATGTAATAGTATAGAATCTTAGTTATAAGTTTTTGGGCCTATGTTTGTCACACTTTATTTTATGCAATTATTTATATATGCATGTTATGAATGGATGACAAAGCGTATGCCATATAAGCCGTAATAAAATGAATCCCTAAAAATAGTAAGTCACAAAGTTGCCTTCCTAATTCGAAACATATCAAGGCATCGATCATTGGTCACGTAGACTAGGAGTCCTAGATGCGCCCGATTATCTTTGTGAGGCATAGGTTGTGAATGTAGGTTGGACTTAACATGGAAAGAGATGTCCGAACCTAGGCAACTAATAAATGGGTTTGTGCTATAACATCTTAAGATGTTAGCCCATTTGATCCAAGAGTCATATACGAGACATGATTGGAGTTTTTCCTACCTAAGTAACTTAACTTGTTAGGTGTACAAGCTCAGCTTGACTAATAAGTTGTTGTGAAAAGTGGATCTTGGCCCACATTAAATCACTAACGCGAATTATTTAAAGGGATATTAATTCGGTTTGTGGGATTATAAATAAGACCTCATTTAATCTTGCTAAATTTTATTGTAAATTGAAAATGGCATCTTCAAACAACAATTTCTCATTGTGATCGGTCCTTGAAAAGGACAAATTGAATGGCACCAATTTCATATACTGGTCTCAAAACTTAAGAATAGTTCTTAAGCAAGAGAAAAAGTCGTATGTTTTGGATGCACCCTTGCCTGAAGAACCTGCTAGGAACGCCTCTGCGGTTCAAAAGGAAACTTTTGAGACCAAGAAGAGCGACTCCAATGATGTGACCTGTCTGATGCTGGCCACTATGGTGCCTGACTTGCAAAAGCAATTTATGGATCAAGAGGCTTATGCAATCATGGTGCACCTCAAAGAGATGTTCCAAGAGCAAGCTCGTCACGAGAGATTCGTGACAATAAAGGCCTTGATTTCTTATAAGATGGCTGCGGGTA
Organism: Excoecaria agallocha; assembly: GCA_037975025.1. NCBI lineage: Eukaryota > Viridiplantae > Streptophyta > Magnoliopsida > Malpighiales > Euphorbiaceae > Excoecaria > Excoecaria agallocha. Next base: position 57,733,126 of record CM075813.1, on the reverse strand, counting down.
CTCCTATTAGTACCCATGTACTCAAGATGAAAGGGTATCTTGATACTCTTGAGAAGCTTGAGGTACAAATGCTAAAAGAATTGGCCACTGATTTGATCTTAGGATCATTGACTGATGATTATGACTTATTTGTGATGAATTATAACATGCATGCAATGAACAAGTCAGTCACTGAGCGTCATGGGATGCTTAAGAATGCTAAAGAGAACATTGAAAAGACCAATCCCGTATTGATGGTTCAAGGGGGCATTAAAAATGGACCCGCTAAGGGAAAGGCAAAACCTAAGAATAACTTGGCTCGGTTCAAGTCAAGTGGGAGTGCACCTCAGGCCCAATCCAAGCCCAAGGCACAGAAGCTCAAAGAGAGTGAGAGCACTTGCTTTCATTGCAACAAGATAGGGCATTGGAGGAAGAATTACGCTCTCTTCAAGGAAGAACAAAAGAAGAATAGAGCCAAGGCATCCAGTTCTGGTATTTTTGTTGTTGAGATTAACCTTTTAATTTCTACCACTTGGGTATTGGATACCGGTTGTGGTTCTCACATTTGTTCAAATGTGCAAGGGCTAAGAAATAGGCGGTTACTTGGGAAGAATGAAGTGGACCTCCGTGTGGGGAATGGAGCACGAGTTGCTGCCATGGAGATAGGCGACTATCAACTCACTTTACCTTCCGGACTTTGTTTAGTTTTAAAAAATTGTTATTATGTGCCTGCTATGAGCAGAAACATTATTTCAGTTTCATGTTTGGATTTAGACGAATTTGATTTTGTTATTAAAAATGGCAATGCTCATATTCGTCGCCAAGGCATTTCTTATGGCAATGCCATGTTGCAAAATGGCTTTTATATCCTTGATTTAGAAAACAAAGAGTCCATATACAACATTAATACAAAGAGGGTTAAATCAAACGAATTGAACCCTACTTACTTCTGGCATTGTCGTTTAGGACATGCAAACAAAAAATGCATTTCAAGACTCCACAAAATTGGAGTGCTTGAGTCATTCGACTTAGAGTCTTATGATATATGCGAGCCATGTTTGCATGGAAAAATGACAAAGAGTCCTTTTAACAAGAAAGGTGAAAGGACTAATGGCTTATTGGAACTAATACATATCGATGTATGTGGACCATTAAGTACACAAGCTAGAGGTGGTTTTAGCTACTTCGTGACGTTCACAGATGACTTCAGTAGATATGGCTATGTCTATCTAATGAAGTACAAATCTGAAACTTTTGAGAAATTCAAAGAGTTTAAGAACGAAGTAGAAAAACAACTTGAAAAAAGTATAAAAGTCATTCGATCAGATCGAGGTGGCGAATACTTAAGCCAAGAGTTTGACAATCATCTAAAAGAGTGTGGTATTATTTTACAGCTCACTCCTCCTAGAACACCATAATGGAATGGTGTGTCTGAAAGGAGAAATCGAACTCTTTTAGACATAGTTCGATCTATGATGAGTCAAACTAATCTTTCTGTCTCTTTTTGGGGTTATGCATTAGAAACTGCTGCGTTTTTACTAAATCATACTCCAACTAAAGCAGTTGAGAAGACACCATACGAGGTATGGACTGGGAAAGAACCCAATATGTCATTTCTCAGGATTTGGGGCTGTGAAGCACATGTTATGAAATTAACATCTGACAAGCTAGAGTCTAAATCCACTGTCTGCTTGTTTGTGGGTTATCCCAAAGAAACAAAGGGATACTACTTTTACTCACAAGCCGAGAATAAAGTATTTGTTGCTCGCAAGGCTGTTTTCTTGGAAAAGAGGTTCATCCTCAAGAAAGACAGTGGGAGTAAAGTAAAACTTGGAGAAATTCAAGTGCCACAAGCTCCTATAGAGGATGAGTTGGAAGTGGGATCAAGTTTACAACCAGTTGTGGAACAAGAACCCATTACACAAGTACCTAGAAGGTTCGGTCGGGTACGTCAGGAGATTGAGAGATATGGATTTCTAATCACTGACAGTGACACTATTGAGTTAGTAGATCGTGAGGATCCTACTACCTATCGAGAAGCTATTGAAAGCCCAGACTCGGAGAATTGGCTTAAAGCCATGAAATCTGAGATACAATCAATGTACGATAACCAGGTTTGGACCTTGGTTGATCCACCGAAAGGTGCTAAGGTAATTGAATGCAAGTGGCTATTCAAACTCAAAGCTGATAAGACCTACAAAGGTAGACTAGTAGCAAAAGATTTTCGACAAACTCATGGTGTAGACTATGACGAGACCTTTTCGCCTGTAGTCATACTCAAGTCCATTAGGATTTTGCTTGCCATAGCTGCATATCATGATTATGAGATATGGCAAATGGATGTCAAAATTGCTTTCCTCAATGAAAATTTACTTGAGGATGTGTATATGACACAGCCTGAGGGTTTTGTCAATCCCAATCATCCTAAGAAGGTTTGCAAGCTTCAAAAATCTATTTATGGATTAAAGCAAGAATCCTGAAGTTGGAATCTTCGTTTTGATGAGGCAGTCAAAGAATTTGACTTCATCAAGAACGAAGATGAGCCTTGTGTGTACAAGAAGGTTAGTGGGAGCATAGTAGTATTTCTGGTCCTATATGTGGACGACATCCTTCTCATTGGGAATGACATTCCAATATTGCAAAAGGTTAAGCAATGGTTGGGAAAATGTTTCTCAATGAAAGACTTAGGTGAAGCCAAGACAATACTTGGTATTCGAATCTATAGAGATAGATCGAATCGGCTTTTGGGACTAAGTCAAGAAAAGTACATAAACAAAGTACGAAAGCATTTTAGTATGGTAGACTCAAAAAAAAGGTACATACCTTTGGCTTTGGGAGTTCCTTTGACTAAAGAACAGTGCCCTAAAACTAAAGAGGAAAGGGACAACATGAGTAGAATCCCATATGCATCTATTATTGGATCTATCATGTACGCTATGTTATGTACTAGGTTGGATGTTGCTCATGCACTAAGTATAACCAGTAGGTTTCAGCAAGACCCTGGTGAGAAGCACTGGTCTACTGTAAAAGAGATTCTAAAGTACCTGCGAAGGACTAAGGATCACTTCTTGGTGTATGGTGGTCAAGAAGAGCTCGTCATACAAAGTTATGTCGATGATGCTTTTCAAACCAACACTCAGGATTCTAGATCACAATCTGGGTTTGTTTTTGTTTTAAATGGTGGCGTTGTCAGCTGGAGAAGCTCGAAGCAAGAGACCGTTGCCAACTCAACTACAGAATTTGAGTATATTATAGTGAGTGAGGCTGCAAAAGAGGCTGTTTGGATTAAAAATTTCATTTCTGGATTAGGAGTGTTCCCAAACATCCTAGATCCATTAGAAATTTTATGTGACAACAACGGGGCCATCACACAGGCTAAGGAGCCCCGATCACACCAAAAATCCAAATACATACTTAGGAGGTACCACCTGATCAGAAAAATCATTGATCGTAGGGACGTCAAGATTAGCAAGATAGCAAGTGAAGACAATGTAGCAGATCCTTTGATGAAACAGTTACGCCCAAATCTGTACGAAGCTCATTTGAGAGCATTCGGTCTTAGGGCTATGCCCAATTAGGACTAGTGCTAGTGGGAGATTTTTAGTGTAAGCCCTAGCCCCAATACATTGTAATAAAACACTTTAGTTAATAAATGAGGCATTTGTTTTATCTATTGTATTCTTGTGCATATCAATTGATAGAACTATCCAAGAATGTTGTTTCAGTTTAAGTTATCATGTGTGAGGCACATGGTTGTAAGACCTTGAAACAAATGAGATTTCATTCTAAATATCCCTAGTCAGTCATTGTTATGGGAATAACAAATGAATTAAGAATAGTATGCACTCTCTGATAAGTTGAATTCTATCTTACAGATCAAAAGGACAAGAGTGTCAATCAGAGATCATAGATACATGTTTAGAACATGGTATCTGGATTCAATCCACTCATGAGAACACTACATGGTACAAGTCATAAGTGTTTCTCATATGCAAGTTTTGTATCGGAGTTCTTAGACCTAAAATCTCTATGAAACTCTTTATGAATTACTGTGTGCTTTGACATACACCTAACGTGATCGTAACAGTGACAAGTACGCGTATGCTTGGGTATGCATTGATTCATGTTAGAAATCATTAGAAAAGTGAAGGGATTACCCCTCTCTATAAGAGAGAAAATATCATCAACCACTTAATCAGTGAACTGAGAAGTGTATGGCCATACCAAGATGAAATAATGAGTAATCATTATTTATCTGAGAGTTCAGTGTCACTGGAATATCAAGAAAGGAATTAATATATATAAGAATGACTAGTTCCATGCCTTATATTAATTTTGATATTTATGGATAAGGGACTATGCAAAATTGCATTAGGTCACTAAATGCCATATGCATTTTCATTTAATTTGGAATGCTATAATATCTTGCTAGAGAATATATATAGCCTTTGAATTAATTTATTAATTCATTTCCAACATTAAATGGGCCTATAGGATCGCACACAAAGCATTAGGCTTAAAATATTTAAATAAAGTATTGAACATTAATTTGGGCTTTTAATTAAAGTCAAATTAATGTGTGTAATAAGTTTTAAAATTGCTATTGGACCTTGGTCCATGAGACAGAGAAATTCAGCCCACAAGGTTTAATTTCAATTAATTAATTATCTTATATTAATTAAGTTAATTGAGTATTAAATCCTAAAAGAATTTAAATTAAATTAAATCATTTAAATAATAGATGGAGTGGCCGAAATTTCAAGATGAAAATCAAGGAATTTCGGCACATGCTCATTATTTATATTAAGTGATTTTATTTAATTAAATGTCTTGTGTTTTATTTCAAATTTGAATTTTAAATTTAAAGGAGTTTAAATCAATATATATTACTTATTTTTAGGAAGTGATTGAAGTTGAATTAATTATCTTAAGATGGTAAAATTTAGATCAAACACTTGCCAAAAGATAAGGATATATATATGAAAAGAAATAAAACCCTAAAAAAAACAACTAGGTTTTGGCGTGAAAAACCCTAGCTTTGGTTTTGGCGTGAATTTCATCTCTCTCTCACTTAATTCTTTTGGCCCAATTTTTTACAAGGAGAAAGGATTGTTCCTCATTCTCTTGTATTCTTGGGTAGTAATAGCAACCTAAGAGAAGTACAAAATCAAATTTTGTAGCTTCAAACGATAGCCATTACACAATACCTTAAAAGAGAGCTAGCAATCTCGATTTTAAGCCGTCGGTGCAATTGTGTGTGTGAACATAGGGAGGAGTGGCGTAAAAGGCTGTTCCTTGGCATTGGTGGTGAAGGTTTAAGGCTAAGATATCCTCCTTGGTTATTGGTCATCATCAAAATCAAGTTTTAAAGGCATCTAAAGTTGTAAGTTTTAAAACCCTAAAATTGCATGTTTCGATTCTTGTCATGGAATTGTATGGCATGGATGATTGTTTTTATCGTTTTTCCGCTACACGATTACCATGAACATATCATGTCATATTCCATCACCCCCTACAGTTGTCCTCTATTTATACTTATTAACGTTTCTCTCTCTTCTTTCCCCAAATCTTGACTAACTTCTGCTAGCTTACCATCTTCCTCCAACCTTGCATTCTTTTTATATCTTCTTGTATATACCTTTCACTCTTTGAGCCTTGTAATCCCCTGTTTAGCTTCTTCATCAGATAGTTTGTAATCTATAGAAAAAGTCAAGCATCATCTCCCTCATCCAAGCCTATCTAGTTTTGTCTTTGGGTGGCTCCTTCTCAAGATGGCTGTCTTTATCTATGCTCCTCAAGCATATTTTAATAGTCTTGTTCCAATCATGATAGTTGGAACCATTGAGTTTATGCTCTATAATTTTTGACATTATTGGAAATTTGGAATCACATCAGCTATTATAGCATTACTGTCTAATTCTGCCATTGTGATGCAGCAAATAAGTAACAGTAAACTTTAAACAGAATATCAATGTAGGAATAGGAAACCAAAGATAGCCAAAGGAATAAATAAATAAAATTGAATCCAGCAAAGTATACCTAAGAAATAGAATACCAAAAGAATTCTAGCAAAGCATACCAAAGAAAAGAGTACCAAAAGAACATCAAGAGAGGAAACTTTCCTGAACCAAGAAGAGAAAACAAGTAGACAGTGGGTCCAAGCCGAAAACACTCAAGCGATGCCAAGAAAGACTAGAGCTTTAACAGACCTACATGAGCCTCCATATGTTGACGAGTGGAAAAATAGCAAAAGTCTTTTATGGCATGTGAGCTTCACACCTTTGTATTCTGGTGACCTTATTTTGGATACTTGTCAATCATATTTGTCAATAGCACGCTTGCAGTGTGTAGCGCATGAAGCACAAAGGACAACACTACAAGTAGGGTGAAGTGTTGCACATAACAGGAGGCTCACATTGCATACATTTCTTGTCTTTTCCCAAAAAAAAATTGGGAAACCTAAATAGATAGAATTCTATGATAATAATAAAGTAAGTAGAAAACAAAGGGCAACCCCTCCCTCTCTCTCATTTTGTTTCAGACAACAACCCTTACAGGTGTCGCTAACTGGTAATTCTTCTCTTCTCTTCTATTTGTTCTTTTTTTCCTTCCTCTCTAAATCTCTGCCTACTGCTTTTTTTACACCTTTTCATAACTTCCATTTGATTTCATCTTCCTCTTTGTTTTTTTTTTCTTTTCATTTATGCCATTTGTTTCTTCTTGTTTCTTTATCCTTTTCATCACTTCTACCATTTTTTTCATCACTTTTATTCTTCTCAATCTCACTACTATGTCCTTTGTTTACTAATTTTTTTATTTTTTTTAAGTTTGTAGATGATTTATGTTTGTTGTCCTCTATTTATGTTTGATTTTAAGATGCTTTAGTAGCATTTTGCTGGAATTTTGCTCTTTCATTTGATTAATTTGACTTTTTTTTATTTTTTGGTTAGTCCTCGCATATATTTGATATGAATTTAAGGAAGTGGTTAGGACTAATTCCTAACTTGGGTGAATTCCTGGATTAATCTCCAGAATAATGTAAAACTGAATCAAAAATGAGATTTTGAGGGAAATAGGGAAAGAAGAAGAGAATAAGAGAATTATAGAAGAAGAGTAGAGAGGAAATGATGGAGAAAATAGAAGATTCTCAATTGATTAGTCTTATGGTCCCCTAGGGGATTCAGTTACAATAAAAAGAGAAAAATGACAATGATAAGCTGCACTAGAGGATAAGAGAACATGTAATTCCTCTTCCCTCAAAAAGCACAACCACAATATAGTTGGATAACAAAATCCAGCTGCCAACTTAAAATAGAAAAAAATACAATTGAACAACTGAAAATAACTAAAATAATTAACATACCATAAAAATGACTTAAATTCCCCTCTTCCTATGTGAATACCTAACAATACCCCCTCTGAGAGAATTTTTATCCCCAAAAATGGATGAATTAAGGGAATTGCTGTTGCATGTTAGTGAGTACTTCCCAAGTGGAGCCTAGGGATGGGAGATCTCGCCATTTGATCAAGAGTTGATGGACATGTGTGTCTCCCACTGGAATAGTTCTAGTATTAAGAACCTTCTTTGGCTGAATGAGAAATTCACCATTGATGAGGTAGGAAAGCTTTCGAGAAATGGGGATGTGATCCCCAACCTATTTTTTCAGTAAGGAAACATAGAAAATAGGATGGATTTTACATTCAGAGGGTAGTTAAAGTTGGTAGGCTGCTTTACCATTCTTCTCCAGAATAAGATAGGGCCCATAGTACTTGAAAGAGAGCTTTAATGATTTTCTGACAGCCAAGGCAAGTTTTCGGTAGGGTTGAAGCTTTAGATAAACTTGATCCCCCACTAAGAATTCTCTAGAAGTTCTGTGTCTGTTAGCAACCTATTTCATTCTATTTTAAGCCATTGCCAGCTACTCCTTGAGGTAAGTGTTCATAGCCTCTCTTGACTGAAGGAATTCCTCAACTGTTGCATCTGATGATAAAAGTTATGGCAAGATTAGCAAGGGTGGGGAAAAGCTATAGACAGCTTGGAAGGGACTGATGTTAATGGCAGAATGATAGCTAGTGCTATACCAATATTATACTAGACTAAGCCATTTAGCCCATTGTTTAGGCTTGTGGAATGTCATGCAACGAAGATAAGTTTATAGGCACTGGTTGAGCCTCTAAGTTTGTCCATCAGTTTGAGGGTGATAGGTTGTAGTGAGTTTGAGTTGAATGCCCAACTGCTTGAAAATTTCTTGCCAAAAATTGCCAGTGAATATTTTATCCCTATCAAAGACTATAGAGTGAGGCATGCCATGTAATTTAAAGATGTGATCCATGAAAGCTTAAGCCACTGTGGATGCGATAAAGGGGTGTGAGAGGGATGAAATAGGCCATTTTGAAGAATCTATCAATAACTACCAGAATGGAATCAAAGCCTTCAGATTTAGGTAGTTTGTCAATGAAGCCATTGAAATGTCAGTCCAAATTTGGGAAGGAGTGGGTAGGGCTTAGAGGAGTCCAAGTGAAGCTACTATTTCTGGTTTTCACTTCTGATAGGTGTCACAACTTGAAATCCAATTGATAACCCTGTGCTGCATCTGGGGCCAGTAGAAGGTTTGTTATAATTTGTGAAGAGTGGCTCTAATCCTTAAATGGCCACCAATTGAAGAGTCATGGCACAAAACAATTAGATGCTGCCTAAGGGAGGTAGTTGCCCCTATGTATAGCTTGCCTTTGTTTTTAAGAATGCCCTTATATAGTGAGTGGTTAGGGATGGAGTTAGGGGAAATAGATAGGGATATAAGGAAATCTTGTACCTTAGAGTCTCCTTGGTAGGAATTGAGGACCTCTTGTACCCAATGAAGGGTGAAGGTAGAAGTGGTAGAGGAAAATAGTTGGCTATTTGTTGAAGGTTCCCCTTTAAATTTTCTAGACAAGGCTTCGACCACCCTGTTGTCAACCCCTCTCTTATATTGGATGTTATAGTCTAACACTAACATCTTGCTAATTCCCCTCACTTGGATGTAGTTGTGTTGGCGTTGCTCCAGCAAGTGCTAGATACTCTCATGGTCAGTGTTGATAATGAAGTGTCCTTGCTCTAGGTAGTGCCTCCACTTGGTTACAACAAACAGTATGGCTAAAAGCTCCTTCTCATAAGCTGATAGCCGCTGGTTTTTAAGACTTGGTGGTTTAGAGATATAAGAAAGAGGTCTACCTTCCTGCATAAGCACAACCCATATACCAGTGCTGCTAGCATTGCATTCCAATATGAATGGCTGCTGGAAATTGCATAAGGCTAGTAGGGGAGCCTGGGTTATAAGGTAGGGCTAGTAGAGGAGCCTGGGTAGGGCTAGTAGGGGAGCCTAGAAATTTTGAGTTGTTCAAAAGCCTGTTGAGCTACTGGATTCCACTTTAACTGGTCCTTTTTAAGGAGGTCAGTAAGTGGTTTACAGATTAAACCATAACCAGCTATGAACCTTTTGTAATAACCTATTAATCCTAGGAAACCCCTCAAGCTCTTGAGGTTTTTAGGGGTAGGTTAAGAAACCATGGCTTCAATTTTGCTAGGATCGATTTGTACTCCATCTGCTGAGATGAGATGGCCTAAGTAAGAGATAGTTTTCTGCCCAAATGCACATTTAGACTCCTTGACATACAACTGGTGGTCCCTAAGTATCTGCAAGACTGTTTTGAGTTGTTGGATGTGGGCTTCCCAAGTTAGGTTGTAAATCAGAATGTCATCAAAGAAAACCATCACAAACTTTCTTAGGTAAGGTTGGAACAGTATGTTCATGAGGGATTGGAAGGTGGCAGGGGCATTGGTCAGCCTAAAAGGTATTACTAGGAACTCATAATGGCTCGAATGAATTATAAAAGCAATCTTAAAGGTGTCTTCCAACCTCATTCTAATCTGAAAGTAGCCAGATCGTAGATCTATCTTACTAAAAAATATTGCCCCTTGTAACACATCCAGCAGGCCTTCAATGAAAGGGATGGGAACTTATCTTTAACCGTAAGCTTATTAAGCTCCGTATAATCCACACAACATCTGGGCACGGAGGATGCATAGGAGTTGTTGTTGGGTTGGATGATTGAATTGGTGAGCATCTCTTTCATCGATTTTTCAATCTCATTCTTTTAGTTGTGGGAGTATCTGTAGGGCCTAATATTGATAGGTTCTAAGCAGGGTTTAAGTGTTATTCAGAGGTCATGGGATCTAGGAAGGGGTAACCTTTTAGGTATTTGAAAGACATCAGCATAGGAGTGCAATAAGTGTTGCAATTTTGGGGGGTGTGTGGGCAGTAGGGCATTCACTGTTGGGGATGGCTATTGGGGTTAGGGTGAGTAGGAAAAATTTAGATGTAACTCCCTTCCATCCATGAAGCATTAGCTTATCGATGGCCTTGGTAGTAATAAGCTTGGGGGTGGTTTTTTAACTAAGCCCCTTTAGTTCCAGCTCCTTCCCTTCCTTCTTTACCGTAGCTTATTCTCATCATAATCAAAAGTAACAGGAGAATGACACTTCATCCAATTTGCCCCTAAGATGAAATCATAGTCTGCTAAGTCAAAGAGCTTTAGATCAAAGGCAAACTTATGTATCTGCATGCTGCAATTACACTGGTTGTACTTCTTCTGCATAGTAACCCTTATTCCATCAGCCATAGTAACAGTAGTTGGGGGAACTTTCGCTAATTAGAGGTTGAGCTCCTTGGCTAGCTTTCCATCCATAAAACTGTAGATATTGCCATTATCAATTAAAATCATGATGGACCTCCCACTTAGTTGCCCATTAAGCTTGAGGGTGTTGTCTTCTAGTCCCCCATCCACAGCATTGAGGGATAGTTGAATTTTTTCAGCATCAGTAGGCTCTTCTATAAGTTCTAAATCCATAACATCCTGCCATTCTTTCTCATCTTCTCTAGCAGAATCCTTTACTATTTGGATTGCCATGAGCTTCCTTTGACTACATTTGTGGCCAGGGAAATACTTGTCTCCTCATCTAAAACAGGCTCCTAGAGGCCTTCTTGGTTGAATGGAAGGCTACTTTTGGGTGGCCTCAGTTCTAGGGTTGGTGGAAGCAGTGTTTGAGTAGGGTCTGGAAAAGGTTTGGGTGGCAATGGGGGATGAGTTCCAAGGCTTAAGTGAGGTTTGGGGTTTGTAGGAAATTCTAGTTTTGCAAGCTTCTAGGTGGCTTTCCTGCAATTTGGCTTGCTCAATTAATGTGTACAGCTCAAGGGGTTTAAACATTTTGACTATGCTTCTTATCTCATCCTTTAGACCTCCAATAAAGCAAGATATAAAATAGGACTCCAATTGTTGGGAGTATAACTTTTCCATTCTAAGCTTTAATTCCTCAAACCTGACTATATAAGCTTCTACCAAAGCATTTTGCCTCAACCTATGGAATTCTTCTACCACATTATCCTCCCTAACTTCTCTAAACCTCATGTATAAGGCCTCAAAAAACTCTTCCCATCATATACCTTCCCTATCCTTACTCCAATTTAAATACCAGGATTCTGCCCTACCTTGCAGGAACAAACTAGCAAGGTTTACTTGTCTTTCAGGAGACACTTTGAAGATCTAGAAATATTTCCTACACTTGCTAACCCATGATTTACTTCCCTTCCTTTTAAAAAACTGTAACTCACACTTAGGTAATAACTTATTAAAGTAAGGTTTTCCAGAACTGTTTGGTTCCCTAACATTAAGCTCACTTAGGGTTGGGAGAATGCCCCTATCAGATCTAGGACTATTAGTAATAGGGGTTTAAGGTTCCTTACCTCTATTATTGCTACTGCTTGGCTGGGATTGGGTGATAGTTGGGTTATTAAATGCATCTGGGAGCTGCAGCCTTTGGATGAGCTGTACCAAATAGGCTACAGATTTTTGGTTCTCCTGCTTGAGTTCAAGCTTCAGATTGCTCTACTCTTGCATTAATGCTGCCATCCTTTGCTGGCTCTCCAGCTAAACTTCATTCATCCGGGTCTCAATGCTACCCATCCTGGATTCCATCTGTTCTTCAATCCTTAAACTGAGGGATTTTAGTTGCTCTTCTAACTCTTCAATAGAGATTGTAGTTTTCTGGATGTTTAGGTTCTTCCCCATAGTATAATAGGGAAGAAAAAAATGGATCGAATGAAGCTCTTTGATACCAATTGTTAGGACTAATTCCTAACTTGGGTGGATTTCTGGATTAATCTCCAGAAGAATGCAAATCTGAATTGAAAATGGGATTTTAAGGGAAATAGAGGAAGAAGAAGAAGAAGAAGAAGAAGAAGAAGAGAATTAGAGAAGAGCAGTAGAGAGGAAATGAGAGAGAAAATGGAAGATTCTCAATTGATTAGTCCTGTGGTCCCCCTAGGGGATTCGGTTACAATAAAAAGAAAAAAAGGACAATGATGAGCTGCATTACAGGACAAGAAAACATGCAATTCCTTTTCCCTCAAAAAGCACCGCCACAATATAGTTGGATAACAAAATCCAACTGCCAACTTGAAATAGAAAAAAAATACAATTGAACAACTGAAAATAACTAACACACCATAAAAATGACTTAAATGACCCTCTTCCTACGTGAATACCTAACAACAACTTTTTCACCAAGGTACCAAAAGGGGGAGTTACCAAGGTCAAAGAACATTTAGTTGGTGGATTTAGGAGTGCTTCAAAATGCAATAAGTGTCCACCTCATGTGCACGAGGAAATCATAGAATATATGAAAAGAAGTAAAGTTACAAATATTATAAGCTCAAGGACGTTGGATTTTGATGATTATGGATTTGGAGAGGGGGAAGAGGAAGAATGGGAATTAGGTGTCCAAGTTACTAACACTAGTTACACCACATGTGGTGGGAGTAGAGGAGCAAGTAGTAGGCAAACTTTTCCAAAAAGGCAAAGATTTTTAGATAGGTACTTTATCCCTAACGTAAAGAGGATGGTGGAAGCAAAGAAGTTAAGCAAAGGTAAACAACAAACAATAAATGAGGTTTTGACCGGTGTCTAGCAAGTGTACTAGATCAGCTAGTAATATAGGAAAATATAGATTAAGACCACAAATATCGTATCCAAGGGAACATGGATTGCTAAGCCAAATATCTATAAGTGAGTTAAATTAATATGAGATTATTTTTTAAGTTTTTGATTTTAAAGACAAGAACTAAACTAGACATAAACTAACAATAAAGTAAGATAAAAACTAAAATTAAGCTAACATTGATTAAAGATAGTAACTTAAACACTTATACTGAAGGACTATCCGCCTCAATTTCTCATGCATATAACTTGGTCAAAAATAATGTAGTTGATTATAGAAAATCGATAATAAACTCATATAATTTCTCAAAATATCTTTCTAAGTGTTAAATTTCCTTATTCAGAACAATTCAATACTCAACATGAAAATCCAGTTATAGATTCCTAAATATATGTCTGACCCTTTCTCAAGAAATCTCACTTCATTTCATTCTTAATTCACCTCTTCATAACTTTAATGTACCTAAACTCAACACACAGTTACCACATTTTTCAGAAAATAAGCTTACATCAAATTAACTAAGCTAAACTATGAACATACATACCTTAAGCCAATATTACAGTTGATTATTAACAAATCAACTACCAACATAAATATAACTCAAAACACGGATTCCTGCTCAGAAATTAAGAAATAATCAAATGGCATTCAACTAAAGACCAAACTAAGTCATTACATAGAGAAATATGAGGGTTCAAGTTTCCTCGGCAAAAGAAAATGACTACTCACTTATTGTCATAAAAACTTAAATAAAAATAAGATAAACTAAGAAGCTAAGAATTACGTAATAAAAAGCTCTTTAAAAAACAATCTTTCTATCTCTAACTCTATTTTAGTATGTCTTTATATCTCTATTTCTATGTCTCCCCGTATCTATATCTTGGTGCTCCTTTTATAGCCTATAAAGAAGAGTTAAAATCACCTTCAACTTCCTACTTAACTTCCCATTGTAGAACAAACTTCTGTTTTTTTTTTTACAAAAGACTTCTTATTCCATCAAAAGACTTCCTCTTTAGTGAAAACAAAATCCAGTAGTAAATAGGAGTTGCCGAAATTGGTGGAGTAGAAACTGAAATAGTCGAGTCAGCTTAATTCACTTCCCTTGCTCGGTAGAGTGACTTTTCACTCTACCAATTATTGCTCTTCAAAACCCACTCCGTGGAGTGGAAAGTCACTCTACGGAGTGACTTGCCTCTGGCCTTCTCGATTAAAACTTCAATTCTTCAAATCTTCCCCAAAAGCCATAATTTCAATTAAGTCCTTCAAAAATTCTTCTTTTTCTTCGATTAAGTCCCTAAAAATACCAAAATACACAATTAAAAAATTAAATCTCTAATTAAAGAAATTAACTCATAAACCAATTAAATTAACACAAACATAACATAAAAACACATTAAAAACATAGCTAAATTTACACTTATCAGGTTTGCCAAAACAAATTGCATAACAAAGCTTGTAGGAGTGTGGCTTCATTATTCTATGATTTGGAAATCCCATTTAATGCAACAAAATGTGATAGCTTCAAGGTGGTAGTTGAATTGATTAGGCAATTTGGATCGGGCAAGAAGCCACCTAACTACCATGAGTTGAGGGTTTCTTTGCTCAATCAAGAAGTTGATCAAGTTAAGAACCTTGTGAAGAGTCGTGCACAAGATTGGGCAAGGTTTGGTTGTTCCGTCTTATCTGATGGGCGGCGTGATTCGATTTTCTAAAGAGAAATTGTCAACTTTTTGATGAACTCTCCAAAGGATTCTATTTTCACTAAATTTGTTGATGTTTCCAATATCATTAAGAATGCAAGTGCATTGTTCCAAATGATTGACGAAATGGTCAAGTATGTTAGAGAGAAAAATGTGATTCAAGTGGTGACGAATAATGCTTCTAACTACAAGAAAGTCAAAAAGTTATTGGAAGCAAAAAGGCCTAACTTGTATTGGACTCTATGTCCAGCACACTATATTGATTTGATGCTTGAGGATATTAGCAAGATACCAAAAGTGAAAGGGGCAGTAAGGAGGTCCATTTCCTTTAGTGGTTTCATTTATAACCAAACAGGTGTGGTGAATATGATGAGAAAATACACGGGGAAGAGAGAATTGGTTATGGTTGCTATTATTAGGCTTGCCACATCTTTCAACACTTTAAGATCTATCCATATGCAAAAGAATAATTTGAGAAAGATGTTCACAATTGGGGAATGGACTGGTAGCCAATGGTGTAGGGACCCAGTTGGTAAAAGGATTACTACCATTGTTTTGAATGATATTTTTTTGGAGAAATATCCTATATTCTCTTAAATTAACTTGTCCTCTTTTAAGGTTTTGAGGATGGTTGATGGTAAGAGAAAACCAGGCATGGGCTACATTAATAAGGTTATGGATACCGATAAAGAAGCAACTGCCAAGCCATTTAAAGAGTGTAGAGTTTTGTGGAACGAGATTTTCTTTCTTATCTCAATTACGCTAAATAATAATAATACAAGGGTGTATATATATATATATATATATATATATATATATATATATATATATATAAGAAAAAAAATACTATTCTACCCTTCATTACAAAACTAGATAAACAAATAGGTTAACCACCACTCCCCCTCAAATTGGTGTAAAAATATTATACATGCCCAACTTATAGACTATGGTATGGAAGGCTAGACTACCGAGCCCTTTTGTGAAAACATCAGCCAACTGTATGTCTGACGTTACATGAAATAAACTCAAGACACCATCTAATAATTTTTCTTTGATGAAGTCTCGATCAATTTCGATATGTTTCTTCCTGTCATGTTGAACAAGATTATGAGCAATACTGATTGAAGATTTGTTATCACAATACAAAAATAGCCTATCTTTTTCAACCAATTTCAACTCTGCTAACAACTTCTGCAACCATAGCAATTCACAAACACTTTGAGCCATAGTTCTATATTCTATTTTTGCACTAGATCTTGCAACTACACTATGTTTTTTTGCTTCTTCAAGTGATTAAGTTACCTCCCACAAATGTACAATAACCAGATATGGATCTTCTATCATCTAGAAATTCAACCCAATCTGCATCTGTGAAGGTTTCAATTCGTAGATGACCTTTTTTTGAAAAAGATCTTTTTCTGCGGCTAATTTTAAATACCATAAAATGCAAAAAAATAGCTTGCTGATGAGATTCTCTAGGATCATGCATAAACTGACTCACCAACCTAACTACATAGGTAATGCCTGATCTGGTGTAAGATAGATAATTCTACCAACCAACCTTTGATATCTACCTTTATCAATCGATTCTTCAATTTCTAATTGCAACTTATGGTTACTTTCAATAGGTATATCTGCCGGTTTGCATCCTAGCATACTAGTTTCATCCAAAAGATCCAAGATGTATTTTCTCTGAGAAATAAAGATTCCTTTGGTTGATCTGGCAACTTTAATTCCCAAGAAATATTATAACTTTCCAAGATCCTTGATCTCAAACTCCTGAGTTAATAGCTTCTTTAGCCGAACCATTTCTTTTTTATCATTGCCTGTCATTTCTATGTCATCAACATAAACAATGAGAAGAGTGATCTTACCCTTGAAGTGTCTCATAAAGAGGGTATCATTAGCATTGCTTTGTTAATAATCAAAAGATATCATGGCTTTGCTGAAATTTTCAAACCAAGCTCTCGGATCTTGTTTCAACCCATATAAGGCTTTCTTCAGTCTGCACACCTTCCCTTTAGTTCTTTCATCTACAAAACTAGGAGGAATCTCTATATAAAACTCTTCTTCTAGGTTCCCATGGAGAAATACATTCTTCACATCAAATTGCTGCAAATTCCAATCCAAGTTAGCTGCACATGATAGCAAGATTATGATTGTATTCATTTTGGCAATAGGTGCAAATATTTCCTAATAGTCAACTCTATAAGTCTGAGTAAATCCCTTTGCCACTAATCTGACTTTGAATCTTTCAATCGAACCATTGATTTTGTATTTTATTGTGAACACCCACTTACAATCAACTTCTTATCAGGAGAGTCAACTAGTTTCCAGATTTTATTTTTAGAGAGAGCTTTCATTTCTTCAACCATGGCTTCTCTGCACTTTTGATCCTTGAAAGCTTCCCTCCAATGCCATAGAATAGACATGAAGGAAAGGGATAAGGAAAATGCTCTATAGGAGAGAGACAAAATCATAAGAGATAAATTTAGAGGTGGAATATTTTGTACACGAACTGACTCCTTTTCTTTGAGCAATAGGTAAATTTAAATCAGAACTATAAGATAACTTATCCGAGGATTTTAGCATTGTAGAATGCATAAGGACTTCTTCAGACCTATTCTTCCTCGAGTATCTCAACAAATTAGGTATATCTAAACAACCAACAACATTCTCCTTCCCCTGAACATCAACATTCTGCTCAAAAACATTATGCTTCCCGTAACCATCAACAACATTCTCCTCCTAAACAAGATCATGAGATACCACAGGTACATTTATCACCACTTTTTCACTACTCTCCCTATGAAGAGGTGATTGTGTAATGCCAAAATAAGGTTCAGACTTTCGAAAGGAAACATCTATACTCACATAGAATTTTCTATATGGAGAGTGATAGCACTCATATCCTTTTTGGATTGGAGAATATCCAATGAACACATATCTCAGTACTCTTGGATCTAATTTTCCAACATTTATAGAATGGAAAAAGCAAACACGCCCAAAAATCTTTGATATAATAGTATAGCCATTTTTTCCTGTTAACACTTTTAAAGGAATCCTAAAGTTGAGAGTTTTGAGATGCATTCTATTAATAAGACAGGCAACCACTAGTATAACATTCCCTCAATATAACTTTAAAACATGCATAGTAAACATAAAAGATTAGTAACTTCCAACAAACACCTATTTTTTCTTTTAGCTATACCATTTTGAGCACTAGTATAAGAACAACTAGTTTAATGGACAATCTCATGAGACTCCAAATAAGTATCAAACCTACTATCCATATATTATGTCTTATAATATTTATTTTAACATCAAATTGGGTGTGAATCATTTTATGAAAAGATTGAAAACAGGAGAAAATATCATGTTTTGCCTTAATCAAATATACCTAAATCATTCTAGTGCAACAATCAATGAAAGTAACAAACCATTAATTTTCAGATAAAGAGGGAATCTGTGTAGACCCCCGAACATCAGAATGAACAAGCATAAATGAATTACTAGCTTTATTATCACTCAAAGGATAAGAGTTTTTAATATGTTTAGCATACTCACAAGCGTCACAAGATAAATAATCAAACCAAGTTCTAGAAAATAAACTAGGATATAGTTTTTCTAAGACAAAAAATGATGAATGCCCTAATCGCCTATACCACTGAATTATCTCCTGGTTGACATCCTGATATCCCCCAAGAAGAGCCAAATCTCGACTTTTTTCCATCATATACAAGTCATCATGCTCTCTACCACTGTCAATCCTCCTCCTTATTTGAAGTCTCTGAAAGATACAATAATCAGAAAAAAATTCTACCTTACAGTTAAAAACTTTAATGATAGCACTGACAGATAAAAGATTGACAAGAAATTGAGGAACATAAAAAACGGAAAATAATTTAATATTAGGAGTCAAGACAATAAAACATATTCCAGAAATAGGGGATAAAAATTCATCAGTCACCCTGACACTATCCCCTTTTAGACAAGGAGAGTAGTTAAGAAAGCCTTTAGAAGCGCCTGTTATATGTCTATTCGCACCAGAATCAGTAATCCATGAATTGAGAAAAAGTGTTACCTGACTTGACAAAATTTGATATAAAACTGGAGGAAGGATTAAGCTGAGACAGGAAACGTTTGAAATGTAGAATGTCATCAGAAAAGAGACTTTCAACTGAAGTTGAATTCTTAGATGATTGTACTGTTTCTAACACATTTGCTTCAGCTCTTGTTATATTAGCTTGTTTTCCCGCTCAGCCCCTATTAGGTTTCACATGCAACTTGTAGCAAGTTTCTTTGGTATGCCTTGGCTTACCAGTAATCACAATGCAAATGGTCTTTATTAGAAATAATACATTTTGGCTGCTCAAAGATGATATGAACGTTTTTGAGCATGTAAGCACTTGATTTTATAGTTTAAATAATTTACCCTTGATTTTATAGTTTAAATCATTTACAACCACCAAATAACTTCATACTTTTAAGATAATAAAAAACTATACCTATAATTTTTTTTTCTTCCCATATCCTTAGCTTCATAGCAAAAAGAAGCATAGACTAGCACAAGTCCATTTGAATAACTTAGTATTTGTGAAATACAATCATGCACTAAGACGTCATTTCAATAACCGTGTCACAATCGATCCCATTCTCCTAAGAGAAATTGATGATAGTAACGAATGGTTACCTAGGAGGATGGGAGATGATGATTAACTTCAAGAGGATGATTTTGTGTTTGAAGGTGATTCACTTACATGGAGCATGGTTAGTAGGGTTGTTAGCATTCTCAAACCGCTTTATGGCACTAGATCCAGTACATATGCAAAGGGGGAAAGTTCAAGCTCTATGGGTGCTTATGTTCTTGTGGATGATGTGGAAGAGAAAGAAGCTATTGATATTAGAGTTTCAGATGGAGGAGAGGAGGAAGAATTAAGTGATGATGATGATGATGAATTTTAATTTCTTTATAGATTTGTGTTTCCTTTCATTTCTTGTTTGAACAATGTTTTAATATTGGTACTTGTTAACATTTCTTTATAACTTATAATTATACGTTATTAATGCATGTTAAGTTTTTTTAGTTAGTTTTATGGTTGCCTTTAACTTTGTATTTATGTATTATGTATAACATATTTGTATTTTGTGAGACCTATGTGCTTCGGATGCGTGAGGCGCGCAACTCGGGCTAAAAGAATTTACCCTTTGCGCCTCGGTGCACCTCGTGCAATTGACAACGCGTCTGCAATCTCCTGGTGGTGCTGCTCCCTGGGCTGGCTGTGACACAAGATGGGCATTCATAGGGTGACCCAAGGAGAAGAATGATACTGTTCTTTAAGAACAGTTAAGACCGAAAAAAATTTCAACAATTAGCCAAAAAAGGCTCTGAGACCATGTTATGAAGACCAAAAGAAAAGATGAATTTTTATTTATATTATTCATTTTACAATAGGAGTATTATACAGGTTCTAGCGCTATACAATAAGAAAGAATTAATACAAAAAGGCAAGAATCAATTAGCTTCTTAATCTGTTTCCTAATTACTGCATTCACACAGTACAGGCAGTAATAAGCTTGATATTCTGCGACAGTTTCAGTAAATCAACAAATTAGTCAAAATTTACATTATATTTATAATTACCCATACAAGTAATGGTCAATTTTAGGACCACCAAAACTAAAATAAAAGTTCTGCCACTGCCCATGATAGCTTGATTCCTTGGTACAGCTCCAAAACGTAACATTTCCGATAGCAAAATGTTACTTCTGGGATTACCGAGCTCATGCCAAATCTTCATATATTTTTTTTTCTACATTCATTTTAGCCCAGTGGAAATTTTTTTTAAACTGTATCTCAGTATTTCTTCTTTTACTATACACCACAAATACAAGATTACACAGCAGCTTTTCCCCTAGAAAACACCTTTTTATAAACTTACACTGAAGAAACAATTTAACGCAAAGTAGTATAATCTACTCCAGTTTGGTCATGTTTGAAGAAATTAGATGTTACTTGAAGGACATTAACATTTGACTAATCAATTCAGTCATAGGTGTCGAATAATCCACTAGGTGCTGAAGGAAAGTATGCTTACAGCTGTCATAATTGCTCACGGATATACGCCATTGATCTCAGCATGGAGGCCAGTGTATCTTGAGAAACCTGAAATTTCACTTCTGTTTCTCCAGTTATCGTTTTAATATCTTGGAGCTGCAATGTGCAAGGAAATGGATCAGAGGTCAAAAATATTAAATCGTCAACAAGCCCTCAAGGCAAAGTCAGAAAAGCACAACCCAGACAACAAAATATTTCAATAAGGAACATGAATCCTAAATGCTTGGGAAAATTAAGCCAACAAATACAATACAGCAAGCTGTTCAGTTGGATTACGATAGGATGGGAGTAAAAATCAAAACGCTCCTTTTTGGAGCACAGGCTATTTCGAGGGACCTTCGCTTCTCTTGATGCAAAAAAAAAGAAACAAAAAATAAGCAAAACAAGCAAACTTTTTCAAAAAACTTGAAGCAGTAAATCAAACACTAGATTTTACTGCCGAAATTTAGATTACAAGATATTGGTCCTCCTTTACGATATCCTGTGAATGGACCAATTTGCAAATCTAATGTGCTAAAATTTAACTTTCCAGAAAAGGCAGGCTTGTCTTCCAACTTAGTAGCTGTACATCTGAATCATTCCTATCTATAAATTGATACTTGCATGTTCTCCCAGAATTTGAAAGGCCATTTTCCATTGCAAATCAGTAATAATGCTTGTTGGATTCTAGGTTAGAATTCACAAAATATATATTTGTTATAGTTTCACATAATGTATCTATATTTTAGGAAGTTATGATGAATGTGCCAGATTCTTATATGATACATAAGCAATTCTCACCTACATAAACTAGTCCTGAAAGTTGCTATTTGTTTTGCCTGAACTAAATAATCAGTTATCAGAGCTGCTGTACAAAGCTGAAGAAAAAAATTAACAATAAGCTTATTCCATAAGACTGACATATGATGGATTGTTAGTTTTGTAAAATTTAGAGCGTGTTTACTTGAAGAAAATAGTTTTCTGTTTTTATTTTTTATGAAAACTAGAGTATTTATTTTCTATAGAAAATTCAGAAATTGCATTCACTTATAAAAGATGTTAAATAATTTTCTACTTTAAAAAATTTAAAAACATGTCCATTTATCAAAGTTGGAAAATAATTTTCCGTTTCAGAATCAGGGACAAATTTCATTTGAAAAAAAATAAATAAATAATTTATATGTTTGAGAGATTAAAAGAGTGTATTCATTTATAAGGAAAAAAAATAGATTATTAGTTATCTAATACAAAAGAGACAAGTGCCTAAGAAAAGAAGTGAAATAAAGAAAAAAAAATTGAAAAGCAATAGGTTAACACTTAAAAATAAATAAATAATTGATTGATTTATTCATTTTTTGATCGGCTACCCAATATTATGGCGACTAATTTTTGTAGAAATTCAATTTAATTAAAAGGGCTAATGTAGTTGATAGACATCTGTCATATTTGCCTCCACCAAGGGTGCAATCACTAGAGCTTGATCTTTTCCTCAATCTTTCAGCTATGGCCAATGCCAGCCCCAATGATTGTTTGTGATTTGTTTTATCTCCAGTATGCATTTGTCATATTTGGAAGAGGTTTTACAAGGTCAAAGAAATAAAGATTTGAGAGAATATAGAGAAAAGCATAACAATTTTTTGCCCATCTGTCCATGGTGAGTTGTGGACACCGGATGTGTGTCTCACTGCATAGTGAGGTGTAGTGATATGATGAGGAGAAGAGAAAACGATGGTGGAAAGATGTTTGGTTGACAAATGCTCAAAAAGAAAAAATATAAAAGAAAATAATATCTGTGCTGGGATTCGAAACAATAATTTGACGTTCTAAAAAGTGAACATGTTTTCTACAGAAAATATTTTTTTTTTGTAAAGAAAATTTTGAAGAACATCCCAAATATGTTTTCTAACTTCCTCTTTAAAATTGGAAATCTGGAATACCCATTTTGTGTTTTCTATTTGGGAAAACAAGTCAATATTACTCTAATTTTCTACAAGTGAATTGACCCTTTGGGTTTTAGGATGCAGGAAATTTTAAAATTAGGGTGCAAGGATTTAATTTAAGAGTCACACTTAAAACTTCTTGAAACCAAGAATCCAATTGAGCCACAACAATGGAGAGTATTGAATCAGGCCATTCATTAGCAGATTGATGAAAACTTTATTAACTCAACTAAGATATATATATATATATATATAAAATACAAAGCGGACTAAACTACTACTACTTTGGCCCTAATAACTAACCCTAATCCTAAAGGCATGAAATCTTATTACTTGTAAAGACTTTTACAAATAGAATTCCTGATAAAAAAAATAGATTCTAAAAAATGTTGTATGCCAAAATCAACTAAAATTCCTACTTAATGCAACAGTGTCTAGAGTACGGGTATTTTTGTGATTTCCATATTTATTTAATGGAAATATATTTTACATCCTTTTTAAAAAAATGTTTGATCAGGAATTCCATTAATTTAGGATTACAAGCCTTCCTTTACGAGCAATAAGATTCCATTCCTTTAGCATTAAAATTAGGATTCATCATCGGGTCCCAAGTAGGAATAGTTTAGTCATGTGTTACGATTCTATACAGCGATTGTATAACTATACAATAGCATAATTTTAGAGATTTGATTCTTTCCTAATTTAACTCTAGTATACTGGCATAAATACCTGTATATTTTCCAATTGAATAATAAGAAATGACTCACTTTCATTTGGTATCAGAGCTTGATTAGTTTTCTAGGTTTCTTATTTGAGTTCCTTGTTTCTAGGTTACTGGGATCAGTAATGGGATTTCTTTGAGTCACCTGTTTGGGACTGTCTTCTTGTCTCACCGCGACCACTGGGAGGAGCGCCTCCTTCATTTCGGTTTCACGTTTTCCGGTGACCATCTGGCCGGCGAGTGGATCTCACGCGCTGATCCAAGATTTCACCATTTCTCACATGCCAGCAAGTGGAGGCGCATGCCTAGTCCGCCGGTCCTTTGATTTCAGCTCCGGCGTCACCTAGGTGTCTCCGACCAGATCGTAGTGTCAGTTTCCTTATCTGATCTCTTCTAAAGATCTCTCTCTCTCTCTCAGATTTGTTTCCTACCTCGCTGTGCCTCTATGGTGTAGTTTCTGCTTCTCTCTTGCTCTCATGCACACTTGTTGCTACTTCTCCTTGGTGTGGTAGTTTGGTGTTGTTCTCTCCTAGAACTCTACTCTAACAGGTTCTGTTCTGTTTCATTATATTTTTTTTCCTTGTTCAGGTGATTGGTCGAGGAAGTTGGGTGTTTTTTTTGAGAAGGTTGGGTATTTATTTGTGTTACGATTTCAGTACCTTCTTGAGTTTTTTTATTGTCTACTGTTTTTTTTATTTGGAACTGGTTTAAATGGCTGAGAGTAGCAATAAGAAGACTGTTACTGAAAATCTTGGATTTGTCCAAAATTACTAATCGAAAGTTGACTGAAAGTACCAGCCATGCACAATGGAAAAGAACTATTTGCAAATTTGTGACTAGTGTAGATTTGGAAGACCATTTAACTAATAATCCACCACCTAAGGATGATGCTAATGCTAGAAAAAAATGATTAATGGAGGATTAAAAGTTGTTTAATCAAATTCAGAATACTTTATATCATGTTGTTGATGATGTTGTAAATCATTATAATAGTGTCAAAGAATTATATGAATATCTAAAATTTTTATATGCTTGCAAATAAAATATGTCTTGTGTTCATGAACTTTTGTTAAAAATTTATCGAGTGAAACAAAAAGGTCGCTCCTTGTTCCAATATTATACCGAAGTGAAACAAGTGTTTAAATAAAAGCGAGCTATATTTCCTATTGTTGCTGACATAAAGCAAATGCAAGAACAAGAGCAAATTGTGGTACAGTATTTTCTAGCAGGGTTGGATTCTGAATATGATGTAGCACGCACACAATTATTAACTAGTGAGTTACTTCCTTCTTTTACTGAAATTTATACTCGTTTACTTCGAGTTTGTAAAGACGGTGATCTGTCTTTTGGTATGGTGCCCAATGATGCAGTGGTATTGGTTAGTAATGCTTCGAATGGTAATTGTAGAGGCAAAGGTGAAAATAGTAGTGGTTCTGTTACTGGAAATAGTGATAACTCTCGTACATGCCATTATTGTAGAGTTGAGGGACACATAAAAAACAATTGCTAGAAATTGCATGGAAAACCCTCTAAGAACTCAGGTCAGATGAATAATAAAAAGTTTGCCAATGTAGTTACTCAGGATGGCATCCTACTGATTCTACAGTCATCCTCACCTTCTGTTACCATTTCAGCGGATGACTATGCTCGTTTAACTGCCATTTATAATTCACAGCAGTTATCTTCTAGGATATCAATTTTGGCTAATACAGGTAATATTGTCTTTTCACATCATCTCGTAGTTGGGTTATTGATTCAAGTGCTGCTGATCATATGAATGGCAATACAAGTATTCTCTCTTCTTTCAAGTTTACTAATAATTTACCTTGTTTTACTTTAGCTAATGGATCTACTTTTGTAATTGGGCATGGGACATCTCTTCTATTATCATCTGTTTTATGTTTATCATCATTCCCCTTTAACTTGTTATCTATTAGCCAAATTACTCAAAATCTTAATTGTTGTGTTATTTTCTATCCCAATTATTGTCTTTTTCAGGATCATGGAACGAAGTAGATTCTTAGTAAAAAGTGTCTAGTGAATGACTTGTATGCTCTTGAATCAACTTTTGAACCTGTGCCTCGATCCATTGCTTGCACAAGCTCTTCTTCTCTTTTGCAGCTTCATTGTCATTTTAATCATCTTCCTTTTCAATCTTACAAAAGTTATGTCATAGTCTTAAACGGAAATCTACTTTAGAGTGTGAAGCTTGTCAATTTGCTAAACATCATAAAGTATCTTATTCTCCTAAACTAAATAACGTGTTGAGCCTTTTTTTTTCCTTGATTCATATTGATGTATGAGATCCTTATTCTGTTACTTTCAAACTTGATTTTCATTATTTTGTGACATTTATTGATAATTATTCTAGAATTACTTGGCTTTATCTTATAAAATCCCATTCTGAGTTGTTTACTATATTTTATGCCTTTTATGCTAAAATTAAGACTGAATTCAATAAATCCATTTGTATTTTGGGAAATGATAATGCTAAAAAATATGTTTCACATTTTTTTAAATCTTATCTATCTTAGCATGATATTATTTATCAGTCTTCTTGTATTGTTACCCCTCAACAAAATGGTGTAGCTGAGCGGAGGAACCGTCATTTATTAAAAGTTGCCCGGACTTTAATGTTTCATATGTAGGTTCCTAAAGTTTTTTGGGTAGATGCTATTTCTACTGCTTGTTTCCTTATCAACAGAATGCCCTCTTTTGTTTTTGAAGGTCAGATTCCGTATTCTCTTCCTTTTTCCTCATCTACACTATTTCATCTTGCTCTCGTATTTTTGGGAGTATCTGTTTTGTTCAAGACATACAATCTCAGGTTTCTAAACTAGATCCTAAATCTCTTAAGTGTATCTTTCTGGGATACTCTCGTGAATAAAAAGGATATCGTTGTTACTCTCCTTCTTTAGATCATTATTTGATATCTACTGATGTTATATTTTTTTAACATACACCTTTTTTTGGTTCTCCTGTGTCCTCTCCTTCGCACTCTAGTGATTCCGATGATTTTCTTATTTATACTGTCAGTGAACATGTTTCTCCACCCTCTCGACCTGTTATTCGTCAAGTTTATTCTCGACGTATGCACCATTCTATCGAGACACCTCCTGCTTCGTCTTCGGATCCTCCATCACAACCAAATGATAGCCTTGACCTTCCTATTGCTCTTCGCAAAGGTAAACGCACTTGTACTTATCCTGTTTCTTCTTTTTTTCTTACCATACATTATCTCCCACCTCCAAAACTTTTGTAGCTTCTTTGGACTCTACTGTTGTTCCAACGTCCCTTGCTGAAGCATTGGCTCATGATGGTTAGAAAGCTGCAATGAAAGAAAAGATGATGGCCTTAGAGCATAATCATACTTGGGATCTTATGGCTTTGCCCTCCCACAAAAAGGTCATTGGTTGTAAGTGGATCTTTACTGTTAAGATGAATCTTGATGATTCTGTTGCTCGATTGGTTGCTAAAAGGTATGCACAGATGTATAGAGTGGATTATTTGGAGACCTTTTCTCCAGTTGCTAAACTTTCTTCTGTTCGGTTTTTTATCTCCTTAGCTGCTAACTATAGTTGGCCATTACATCAACTTGAGGTGAAGAATGCATTCTTGCATGGGAATTTGAGTGAAGAGGTTTACATGGAGCAACCACCTGATTTTGTTGCTCAGGGGGAGTCGGGGAAGGTATGCAAATTAAGGAAGTTTTTGTATGGTTTGAAGCAATCTCCGCATGCTTGGTTTGGGAGATTTAGTACAATTGTGCTTGAATTTGGCCTACAGAAAAGTGTATATAATCACTCAATATTCTTTGCATCATCTAATTCTAGATTCATTTTGTTGGTTGTGTATGTAGATATAGTGATAATCGGAAGTGATGAAGCTAGGATCACGAGGTTGAAAGCATTCCTTGGAACTCACTTTCAAACAAAAGATTTAGAGCCATTGAAATATTTCTTAGGGATTGAAATTTCTAGCAATCACAAGGGAATCTATCTCAAAGAAAATATTGCATGGATTTATTAGATGGTGCTGGTTTTATTAAAGCAAAAGCATGTGATGCACCTAAGATACCAAATGTGAAGCTAAAAGCTGAAGGAGATTTGTTTGAAAATCCTGAGAAGTATAAGAAGGTTGTGAGAAAATTAAACTATCTTACTATCATTCGTTATGACATTGCTTTTCCGGTGAGTGTGGTTAGTTTATGTCATCTCCTAGAATCTCACACTAGGATGCTGTTATATATATTTTGAGATATTTAAAAGGTACGTCAAGACGTGGCATCTTATATCGAAATCATGGTCACCACACTATAGAAGGCTTCACAGATGCAGACTGTGCAAGAGATCTTTCAGACAGGCGTTCTACCACCGGTTACTGTGTTTTTGTTAGGGGTAATCTTGTTTCTTGGAAGAATAAGAAACAGAGTGTTGTATTCCGGTCAAGTGGAGAATCAAACTATAGAGCTATGGCACAGACTACCTGTGAACTTATATGGCTACGTCCTTTGCTTAGGGAGATTGGATTTGTTCCATCTAAACCTATGAACTTATGGTGTGACAACCAAACAGCTATTTATATTGCAAATAATCTTGTGTTTCATGAGAGAACCAAACATATAGAAGTCGATTGTCATTTTACTAGGGAAAAGCTCGAAGATGGATTAATCTCTACTCAACATGTCAAAACAGGGAGCCAATTAGCTAATAAATTCACTAAAGCGTTACTTGAAAATCATATTGATTACATTTGTAACAAGTTGGGCATTATCAATATCTATGCCCCAACTTGAGGAGCGTTACAATTCTGTACAGCGATTGTATAACTATAGAATAGCATAATTTTAGGGATTTGATTCTTTCCTAATTTAGATCTAGTATACTTGTATAAATACCTGTATATTTTCCAATTGAATAATAAAAAATGACTCACTTTCACAATATTCATACCAAGAACTTTGAATCATTTTTTTTCAATTGAGTTAATACAGTGTTGATAACTATTGGATTTAATAGTTAGAATAGCACTATCTTTTTATCTCTCCTAGTTAGAATTTATCTTTCCTTATAAAGTTAGGATTAGAACTTTCTTCATTTATCCACTATAAATAGCTTGTACATTCTCAATATAGTAACATAAGAGAATAAATAAAACTTCAATTTTCGAAAATCTTCTTGATATTAGAGCCCATGCTCTTTCCAAAGGCCGAGTTTTCTCCCTCACAACACTAGGTTACCATACATGTTTTAGGAAAGTGTCGACCTCCTTGTCACCACCATAGCTAATGCTTTTTTTGAAGATAAGAGTTTCTTCATTCCAACACTAGGTCCAACACTAGGTTCGTTTTTTCTAATCTACAGTAAATGGTTTTTAAACAAGTCTCAAAGAAGTCGAGTTTACCTCCCCATTTATTGTCACCTCCTCCATAGGTAGAAAGCCCTGGATGTATTTGGCCTACAATCGAAGTCTCACCGTTGTGCGCCTCATTGCATGTGCTCATGTGCTGCCTAAAGATTCCACATCACTAACGCATTGGAGCGTGTAGCTTCCTCCTTTCACCATCCGATATCGTTTCTTCAAACCATCAAGGTGGCTATTTCAAACCCCAACCAACTAGTTTCCAACCTAAGTTGAACATCTAGGTTATTAAGCCACTTCTTTTAAGAGGTCCCGTTCCTATCTTTTATTATTTTTCTTCTAATTTATTGTCCTACCCCTTGTTGCTACTATGACGGACACAAAAGCAATAGAGAAAAATTATTTTGTTAATGGCAACCCCTCTTTACAAATAAGTTCCATGAAACTAAATGGTAGTGGCACATATCTTGCTTGTTTATTTTTCTACCAAAGCTAGAAGGTTTGGTTTAGAGCTTGTTTATTTTTTTTAATCAAAGCTATATTGTAGGATTATATTACTGAGGATAAAAAAAAAAAAAAAAAGAATTGTTCAGATTCTATCTACAGCCAATGAGACTCAAAAAACTCACTTGTTATGACGTGGCTCATAAATTCTATGCAACCCCAGATTTTCAAACAATTTCCCATTCTCAAACTCTAGATTTAACTCTCACTAACATTCTTTAGAGAAATTACAAATTAGTCCCTAGTCCAATACAAAATTATCATTTTTCCCCTCGAGCAATTAACATCCCTTCAATGTACTGATCCTCAAAGAAACTTCCTACATGAGACACTTTCGAGTCTTTATCACCAGATAACCACAAACCAAGACATGCAAAAATCCAATGCTTACAGACCTCATTTTTTTTGTATAAATTCTAGTGTACATTGCTTGTTTATACACACATGCAATAATCAATAAAATCTCTTTTCTCAAAATCTGTGGATCTTCATATGATAAGAGGTTTACATCAGGTTATTGCACGCTTTTCGGAGGAAATGTAATCACTTGGAGAAATAAGAAGCAAAGTGCAACTGCTAGATTAGGTGTTGATGCAGAGTATAGTGCTATGGCTCACAGCGTCTGTCAACTTCTGTGGTTGCAAAAGTTAATATAGGAACTGAATTTTTTTAAAAACACTAAACTATCCTTGTACATTGACAATAAGGCTATCTGGTAGTACATATTCGAACAAAACATATTGAAATAGATCAACACTTCAAAGGAAAGACTAAAAGATGATGTTTTGAGCTTGTTCCATGTGATGACTGACATGCAGCTAGTTGACATGTTTACTAAAGAGGTTAGCAATAAGACCTATCACACCTTAGTTTGCAAGTTGGGCATGTGATATCTATGCACCAACTTGACGGAGAGTATTGACTGATTTAGACTGTTTTAAGCAGCAATCGAGCTGATTCTTAGGCCCTAATTTAGGAGACTTTTCCTCTATTTTGTATATTGCCTTTCTTGTATCCTTTCCTAGTTTCATTTTTTTGAATGAATGCCAATGTACATTGCATGTTTATACACACAAGAGATAATCAATAGAATTTGTTTTCTCAAAATTTTCACTCAAAGATCCTTGAATTCATTCATAAATCATGATTTCAGATGCTGAATTAAACTCAAAAATTGGTTTCTTTTAGAAAGCTCATGAGACCGACTTTGGTTGGTTGATTAATAAACTTAACTCACTGGAAACTAAGATGGAAGATAGGCTTAATCAGTTGCTTAAGGTGCTACCTACAAACAATATAAATCAAAATTCAAGAACCTCTAGTAGTCAAACTATCCCTTAAAGAATAGCTTGATCAAAATCCAGTAGTTGTAATCAAATTTGATAGCAATCAATGTCCCCAACAAGATATGGTAGGGGACATTGGCAAGAAATTCAACATACTGCCTACAAAATCAATTGAATCGGTTACTTTACCTGATGAAACTCATCCAAGTATTAGGGCTGAAACTTTTAAATTTCAAGGTGACCTGGTTAAGGTCCAAGTTAGAGCTGAACAGTTCCCAAAGGGTGATTGCAAGAAGCTTTGAAGAAAATCAGCTCCAATGCTTATACTCTAGAGCTACCTAATGACATGGGGTTTTGTAATAGCTTCAACGTTGAAGTTTTTCCTCCATATGACATGACATGATGGAGAAAATGTACAAATGATCTAATTGATCATAGCTAGTAATTTCGTGCTTTTTTAACTCAACAAAGTGGAATTTCTCAAGGTCAAGGAGAATGATGCACTAGTGTCATTATGCCTAAAACTAGTTCTTTGCAGGGGAGGGGTATTTTTGTAATTTTCATTATCTTTGCAGGAAATTTACTGGAAATATATTTTACAGCCTTTTCAGAGAATATTTATTTTTTACTAGGAATTATAGTTAATTTGGGATTACAAAAGTCTCCCTTTACAAGTAATAAGCTTCCATCCCTTCAGCATTATGATTAGTTATTAGGTCCAAAGTAGGAATAGTTTAGTCCTATAAATTTCAAGAGCTTTGCAACATTTTTTCAGTTTAGTTAATAAAGTTTTCAGCAATATGCTAATGAACTGTGTGATTCAATTTTCTCCATTGGTTGACTCCTTTAGATTCTTAGGTGTGATTCCTTGGCAGTTTTAAATGTCTATCAGAACATACCCTCGCAATCCTAATTCCTAATTTCCTATATCATAAAACCATGTTTTTCAAAACCGTACTAAACAAAGAACCACTAAAGTTAAAGATTCACGGGTTAAAAATTCAACCATGGTATTGCCGATATTCAACCTATCAAAGATAAAATCCATTAAAATATAAATTTTAACATATTTCATATTACAATATTTATGATAAAATTTTCAAAATACTAAAAATTGTTAAATTATGTTTATATTAACATACTAATCATGTTTTAAAAAATAATTCACATATGATAAGTGATAAATTATAGTCCAATTATAATAAAACTAATATAATTGTTTCTACAGTTTAGTCTTACCATTCCTATGATATTTACCAATTAAGGTCAATTGAATATTTAACATAAAAAATTATTTTATACAAGCAATACTAAGAAAAACTTTACAAAAAAATGGGAAAAAGAAAAAGAAAATTGTTCTCATTTTCTAAAGTTGTAGATGTTAAAATAAACAAAACAGAAAACCGTGCCATACCTTTAAACCATAAACCAGTATCGGTTCATGGTTTTACCAGCTATATGAACATTTTGTTACGATATTGAGGAAAAAATAAAGTTCTTTTTGCTATATATTATATCGGAATAATAAATGGTTCACAGTATTTTAGATTTAATTTGTCAGTAGATTTAATTTGTCAATATATACCGGTTTTGTTAATCATGCATAAAACCAAAATACCCTAAACCTGAAAATTTGCCCTATGTCAAAGATAGTACTAAATAAAAAAATAAAAAATAAAAAATAAACCCTTTATTGTGAAGACCAAATCAAAAGTTTCAAAAATAAATATATAAATACAAGATTCAAATGAAGTGAAAGGAAAATAAAACTAAATGATTGAAAACACCATTAATCTTAGTCATAATTTTCATTGTATGGTTAAACTTTTAAAAGCTAACATAGAAGCAGCGGCGGAGGCAAGACCCTAAGGTTAGGGGAAGCAAGGATTTTAGTATAAGAACCTATGTGATTATTATTGCACTAAAATTTAAGAAGAGGCACTTAAAATAAATTAGGGGTATCACTATTATAATTTTAATATATATATTTGAGAAATTTCTAATACATGTGCACAGCCTCAACCTAATGTGGTTCCACCCCTATATAGAAGAAAAAGCTAAAAGAGACGGTCATTTTTTGAGAAATCTCATGTAAAAATCCCTTTAAAAATGCAAGCTACTAGTGAAACCCATATTTAGTTATGGCATCATCATCAGGCTACATAACATGAAACATTCTTGGAGATTATAGATCATTCAGCTTCAAAATGTCTTCAGAAAGATTGTAGAGTTTAGGGTTCTAATTTAAATGCTAAAATACTAATGGTAAAAGTTTTGTTGGATGGCGCTATCATCAACTCATAGAGGGATTTAGGATCAAACTTCCAAACAAAATCAAATCTTCTATTTGTTTGCCATCACATGCTTTGAATTACCCTTGCAGCTTTTTACCACTTACACATTGTCATTACATCTCTCAAGTGATGTTACATATGAGGCAAGTGTTGTCAATCTTTGTTCAATAAACCATCATGTATAAGTTATGGGTGAACAAGAATGGTTCTGACACATGTTTTAAGGGTTCTCATATAATTTCAAAACTGCAAGTATGTGCATAAAGATGAAGCCAGCGATGATTGGACTGATTATATACAATTAGAGAAGACTGTTTTAGAACCTTTAAGATCAATGAGATCAGAAGTAAAGCTAGGAGAATGGGTAACTAAAACAAGAATGAGAGCATAATTAATCAAGTGTGAACTAAAAAAAAAATTTAATGAAAGTGAATTGAAACTAATGCAAGTAAATCAACTGATTTTTTAGTTAAATTAATTTTTCGTTACTTTGATTTTACTTGACCCTAATTATGCTTCTGCTTTTCTTGATCTAGTCTGCTAAAATCAATATGTTTATACGAATGATTATTACATAATAGTTGTATATTTGACTAATAGATATCCAGATTTAAAGCAAACTAACATCTAAATTACTTTGAAATTAAGGCACTAGTTTCTGTTAATAAAAGCTGGACCTTTTTCATTTCAAATACCTCAGAGATATGGTGGCTTTGTAAGTCGGCCGTTTGATATTATTGACTAAGGCTACTTGGCAATAAAAGGGAAAAGAACTGTGGATGAGATTGGTGATTTTTCTGAACCAGTATTAATTCAAATAAAAACAATTAGAAAATCTGGTGTTTACCAGATGAGAGAAAAAAATGTTAAAAATTTTTGATCCTGCATACCTTCAGATTAATAACAGCAACTCTGTTAGCTGGTGTTGAAAGCTGCTGACTGATATAAGCCATTGATTTCAACATAGGCTCCAGTGTAACCCTTGTTAGCCTAAACTGAACCTCTGTTTCCCCTGATGGGTTCTTGCCATAATCTTGCAGCTATAATAGCAATAACAAAAATTAATCACAAAGCACGTACACAATGTAGCAACTGAGCAACAGCCATGTTTTTTTTTTTTTTCCTCCTTTTCAATCTGCTTTCATGTACAATCAAATAAATTTGGGAAAAGATAACGAGAGAACATATGAGGTAAATAACACTAGAAGTGGCAGTGAGAATAATAAAATGCCACACAAAAAGTAGGCCTTTTTTTTTTGGGAGATACAGCTAC
Source organism: Excoecaria agallocha (assembly GCA_037975025.1). NCBI lineage: Eukaryota > Viridiplantae > Streptophyta > Magnoliopsida > Malpighiales > Euphorbiaceae > Excoecaria > Excoecaria agallocha. Next base: position 57,698,938 of record CM075813.1, on the reverse strand, counting down.
TCAATTCTGTATGATGTCAACTTGCAATTGTAACAATTAATTGTGGTGACATCTTGTAGGTAATAGATCATAGAAAGGGAAGACATCAATACCTTTAAGTTGATGACAGCTAACTTTCCAGCTGGTGTTGAAGTCTTATTTTCAATGACCCAGGTCATGGACTTAAAATAAGTAAGAACAGCCTGCATCATTCAAAACATCATAATAACCAAAATCTTTTAAGATTCTCATTACAAAAAAATTAGCTAGCAACACATATCGTTATTGGCACAAGAAACAGTAAAGAATTGGTTTCAGTCCGTACTGCGTTATCAGAAGGACCACCATCATGGTGGATGGACACGGGAGCCATACTAGGCTGGTTCAAATCAGCAACAGGTATACCCATATCATTAAGATTAAATTGACGAGGCATTGCATCTTGCCAGTGCCATAATGATGGGGCCGTGTCAGGAATTGAAGTAGGGACTTTCTTGTTAATGTCTTCCAAACTATTTCCACAGCCCTGGGAACTAGGAGGTGCAACTTTAGCAATATTTTTCTTCATGGAAGCTATCTTTTTCACTCCCTCCCTCAAAGTACAGATTGCCATATTGTATGTCTCTACAGCAATTGCTCCCTCCTCTGCATATCTAATAGCTTCCAGTGACAGATTGTTAAAGCGGGAGGTCAGTGTTTCAATACCTGGAAGATCTGCATTCTGTTCCTCTAATGCAAACCAAGACTTGGCATTCCTTGTCCATCGTTTTAATATATAATGGGAAGGAAGTGTAAGAACATTTGTCACTGTGAAGACAGTTAATATATGTCGACAGAGAATTCCACAATATTCAAACATCTGGCAACTACAACTTGCTTTCAACTCAGAAACATTCAATCTCACTAAATATGCATTGTCATTATGTTCATATTTTGCAACCCTGTACTCACTCATTAAGCCATCATCCCCAATGTTATTTGCTGTATAGACAAAAGTTTCAACTAGTTCTTCTTGAAACTTTGCAAAAACTTTCTTGGTATAGAGGTTCGCAGCCTGTTGTTCCATCGGCGATGGCGTCTTAAGCACCGGAGTGGTGCGAATTGTATCATAATCTGCTTCTATTTCCTTTTCTATAGAATGCTCAAGTGCCCTTTCATATTGCTTAAAGAACAGAGGTATTGTGGTGTGTTGATTCACATATCCATTAAAGAAGGTGCTAATTCCCTGGTTTGAGGAAAGTGCAGCAAAGAAAGTGCCATGGAAATAAACTGGAGCCCACTGTTCACGAGCATTATACACAGCTTGAAGCCACTCATTTGTTTGGAGATCATATTTGTCTAGAAGAGCCCCCCATGATGATTCAAAATCCTCAATGGTCTCAGAAAAGTTAATGCAGCCATACAGCTCCCCATAAAAGGATGGATGAGCAAGATATATATGAGACAACCTTTCTTGCCCTTCCCTCAAGATGTGCCACTTGCAGATACAATGGCGAGTTTCCGGAAGTACCTGAGCAACAGCCATCTGAATGGCTCTATCTTGGTCAGTTGTGAGAGAAACAGGAGGCTTGGCATTCATAGCAGACAGCCATGTCCTAAATAACCAAGCAAATGATGACTCTGATTCATCTAGAAGCAATGCACAGCCAAATAATACCAGCTGACCATGATGATTTACGCCTGTGAAAGGAGCAAATGGGACCTGATATTGATTTGGTCTATACATTGTGTCAAAGATAACTGCATCACCAAAGTGATTATAAGCCATCCTTGATCGTGCATCAGCCCAGAAGACATTAGTCATGCGGTCATTTTCATCAAGTTGTATTGCATAATAGAAACCAGGGTTCTCGGCCTGCATTTTCTGAAAATAGTTCAGAAGATTTTGAGCATCTCGTCCAAGGGTTCTATTTCTGTTAGGAGGCCTCACATAGTCCACAGATTCATGAGAGACATTTCTAACCGGATGATTAGATTCTACCAGGAATGTATTCCTAACATGAGTTGGTTCATAGGATACATAATTTCCATCAATGGAAAGATAGATATCACTAGCATTTTCTAGTGTCTCAGTCGCATTCTTCACAGCACCAGCAAAATGCCTGCGAGGTCGAAGGTAATGGACCTTACTAGGAAGCACTATTGCATGATTATGGTCCTCTACAAATTTTGTCGCAGCCCAACTGCCTGAATCTTTTCTCTCTATCCTAAGCATTGCATTGCAGCTCTCAAAACTCCTCCTTTTGGATATCTCTCTAGAACATGAAAAATCCCAACTGACAATTGGGCCATCAGGCTTAGAACGGGTAAACTGACCAACATGAGTGCTAAATCCCAAACGCCTAGCATATGCATCATAGAATGCCTTTGCAACATCTTCGGTTTCAAACTCCATACCCACAAATGGTAAATCACTTCTGTCATCATCCTGATTTCTAACATTCACTTCTGCAGAATTTTCAGTTATGTTATGTTTGTTACGCTTCTTGGAATCACTATTTATATTGCCCCTTTTCCCCTCCCCATCTATCAATTTAACATCCATATCTGTAGAATATAGAAGGGTCTTTAATTTACTGCAGGCAGGTTATAGCCTTCATACTTACACCAAATTAGCCAGAAGGGAAAGCAACCTACAATTGCAAGAGATGGGGATCAGTCCGTGCATTTATAAAAATTCTAGATGAATTATTAATTATTAAAAATAGAAGGGCTAAAAAAAGAGGAAGATTGTGGTATAAAACTTAGATTAGCTGCATCAAAATACTGCAATTTAAGAAGAATCGATGAAAGCAGATAGAAGAATTGGATTTTAAAAAAGTATGTCTCCAAGTAGACATCCACGTTGCAATTTTTTCGTTTTAATCATAACGTTCAGTTTTTTGAAACTTAATCACAACTGCCAATGCTGAAAACTAAGAAAATTCCAAGGGAAAAACCTAACTGAATTCCAAGCATCCTTAGCATGACTATACTTACAATTCAGGAATCGAACACCATTCACTACAATTAGGTTGAATTAAAATTCCACCAAAAAGAAACCATGTGGTTAATCCTTCAAAACAATGCCTTTCCTTTCTCCTGGCTTTCTAACTGCAAAGGCAATGCTGGAGTCCCGCCAAAGGAAATTATTCCACTTGTAACCTGTACCCGAAACCGACACAGGCGGAGAATACCCACACCTAACCAGTTAATCTAACAAAGCATGAAATCCCAACTTCACATTTGGTGTTAAATAGAAGATAAAAGGGTATTTCCGAAACCATAAACTGTTCCAAAGTAAAAGCCCTATTCTCGTGCACAGAAACGAAATAATACTTGCCTCAATCCCCCCTTTCTGTTGTCTCCCTTGTTTTCTTCTCCTTCTTCTTCTTCTTCTTCTTCTTATTATTATTATTATTGAATCAATATATTGGGCTCCTTTCTGTTTGGAAAATTGGAAGGACAGTTTGTTGAATTTGTAATTTATTTGACCAGTGAGCAAAAGAGTCGGAGCCCCAACCCTCTAGTGTCATGATAGGTTTGATTGAATAATTAAATCAAATTAAAATAATTGAAAATTATTTTTTAAAAATTTAATAAATTAAATTTAACTATTTAAATAATTAAATATCAATCGAATCGAATTTTTCGATCGGTTCGATTTGATTATTCAAAAAATAAAAAATTAGAACTATTTTTTAAAAAAATTATGTCTAAAAATTATACAAAATTACAAATCATAATTTAATAAAGTAAAAACATCTAAATTATACAAAATAAAAATTCAAATTAAAGATATAATCTCAAAATATATAATAAATAATACAACAAAAATCGTTAAAAAAAATTTTCATTCAATTGATTTTCAATCTAATCATCAAAATTTCAAATTATCACCTAAAAAAATAGATATTAATAATTGATAAATATATTCATATAATTTACAACTCAAAATAAAATAATTTGCATGTACAAAATAATTATTCAATTAAAAAATCTAAAAAATTATCTAATTAAATAGAATTTCGGTCAATTCGATTTTTTTGTGATTTTCTCCTCAAAAAACGAATTGAACCAAAATAACCAAAATTTTTTAAAATTTCAAATCAAAACCGAACCAAAAAATCAAATTAAATTAAATAATCAATCAGTTTGATTTGATTTTTCAATTTAAATCAAATTTTGCTCACCCCTAACCTTGATAGTGAATTTGTTAACCTTTTACACATTTTAGCCACAACTTCTTTTACATATTGCAATTTCAAGCATCTTGTAATCCATATTTAATTATTTATTTGTAATCCATATTTAATTATTTATTGTTGATTGAAGGTGCAAAAATATTTCTTTATATTTCAAAAAGTGCAATTTTGAACGTGTGGTTTAATCTACTGCAATGTTGCTCATATGGAAATTAAATTAGTGCAATTTTCCCTTAAAAATTATCTTAAACTTCCGATAACACCATCAGAAATTCATCAATATTAAATTGGAGTAGCATTACCCTCTCTAAACGGATAACATGTGGAAGCAAACTAAATGTGAAAAACACTAAATACCCTTTCTATTGACAGAAGCCATTTGCCTTAATCCATCCCTCTTCCTAAACCCTAAACATGCTAGTAACTTGAATGTCCTCTTAGAATATGGCTTTGCATCTACATCCTCTTGCAAATTAACCATAAAAATCAATTGAATAGCAATCACATATCATTGTAAAGCATTTTATTGCAATGAAGAGAAATGGAATGGTGGATTTTAGGGTTGTTCATGAGTTGGGTTGGGTCAAAAATAAAAAACCCAATCCAAAACAATATACGTGGTTTGAGATGGTTTGAAGCGGTTTGGGGCGATTTTATTGTAATTTATAAGATTTTGGGGTGGTTTTGAAACGGTTTGAAGTAAATTAATTACTATATTCATCAATTTTTTTCCAAAATTTAACTTATAAAATAAAATAATAATTACATTAAATTATAAATTGCACTAAATTTAAAATACTATATAGTAAATTTAAAACTAATAAATATTAAAATGTATATACAACAAGCATTGTACTAAAATATAATATTATCAGTCAAGTGTCAAAAAAATAATTACTAGATATGATGGAATATATTTATTACAAAAATGCTAACAGGTGCTAATGGATTTCGATCACTCCCGAATTGAAAGTGCCATAGTTTTATCTCCACACTCTATCAATTTAAAATGATCCCATTTAGCAAAAAAATTTTCTAGAACCCAAGCTACTATTTTTTTTCCTAGGGATGGGGCAAGGAGGATCATAAATACTTCTACTCCCAGAATCTTCATTTTCAACCCCCATTGATGACGTTGGGTTACTTTTATCCATGATAAATCTAAAATAAAATACTTACTTTTCAAAAGTGCATCAAAAGAACAACAAAGTCCAATCAAAAGAACAATTCAATAAAGCAAAACTCTAGCCTGTTAATCCATTCAATAGGAATCAACCAAAAGAATATTGTAGAAACTATTACATATATATAGGTTAGACGCTTGTGTTTATGTGAATCATATTTGATTTGATTAGAGAAACAACACAGATACTGATTATGTAATAATTGTATAGAACAAAACTAATATATCTAAAACATATATACAGATAGTTATATAGACAGATAAGAAAGTAAGGATAAGTTGGATGACCCACACAGAATATAACATGCTTCTCATTTCAACTTTATTGTATGGTTAGATAAGAAAATAAAATGATATAGATTACTTACAAAATTATAAAATTATATTAATTGTATCCATAAACAAAGTCTTATATACATATATGCTAGATGTTTAACAAGAGAATCTTGCAATAATCCAATTAGTTCTATAAGTGAAAAGCATAAGGAATCAATTATCTATTAACCCATTAAATCAAACTTATAACATTTCCATTTAATAGCGTAATCTGAAAACAAATAACTTATAGAAAAACTAAAAAATCTAAAAACGGGATAAGAGAAGTAAACAAAGAAAAATTAGATGAAGAAAAAAGAATAAATGAAGAACACTACAACCAAAGATCAACTAAAACTAACACTTCAGACAAAGATAAAATTAAAATTAACTAAAGGTAGTAGAAGGATTTAAATAAGATATAAACAATGGAATCACAAATATGCCATTGTCGCCAACAATCACGAGCTTAAAGCTCGGATAATCAATAGTTTGATGATTTGGTAGAGCCTCAAATAGGTTTAAAAAAATCATACAAATAATTAATCCTTATAAAAGGATTAAAGCACAACAAAATAGCATCAAACAAAAATCAATGTATAAAAATCTAAATCTAAAGAAATCGAGGATAAGCGGCAAATAATCAACAGATCGACAAAGACAAATATTAGCTAAATAAGAGTAAATTTGAGGATTGGAAGACAGATTGGGCAAAGATCAAGAACACTATCATGAAATCCAAAGACATAAAAAAAAGAGAAAGAAACATAGATCTAATCAAACATAAATCACATACCCGTTGAAGCAGATGTGGCAACTGAAGAGAAAGATACAGAAAAAAAGAGAAAATGAAAGAGGAAGGTGAGGGCACGAGATGGTAGAGTAGCAAGGATGAGCTGAGGACATAGTCTAGGGTACGATAGAGAGAAAAAGAGATGGAGAGAAGAAAAAATGGTTGATTTAGGCAATAACTCAATAGATTATAGAGTAACCCGACTTCTTTTCATTTAAAATTGAAAATATTACCCAACCCGACCATTAAACCTACCTAAATTGTATTTTCTTAGTTTCATCAATTTGGATTGGTTGGGTTGGTCGATTTATCAAAAATTGTGAATAGTCTTAGTGGATTTGCACTGTGGCTTTGGTGGAGTCAAGGACATTTTGAGAAATTGTCAAGTGCTTCTCAGGATGGCAATTGGTAAGTTCTCTATTTTTTTACTAGTACAAAACATAATTTACTTAAAATGATGAAAAAGAGATTTGGAGTGACAAAAGAGAAAAGTCTATATACTTTGGACAATAACTAAACGTGAAAATTGTAAAAATTTTGTTTGTAGATAACCGTTTATAATGCATGTAAATGGGTAATTTATTCATGTGTGGTTCTTATGATGTTAATTGATTTTTATCTTTTGAAAATGTTATTTTGGATCTTTATTTATAAAACATGTAATTATTTGCAATATTTTATTAATTTCCTTTCCTTTTTTCTTTATATATCTTTTGTTTTTTTTAGTAAGGAGGAGGAATTTAATGATAAAAATATATTTTCACTAGGATGGTAAAATGGCGTTTAAGGGTATACATTATACTATCTACGTGGTAGATATGAGATATATTATAACCTCAATTTATTAAATCCAATAGATATTTAGGAAACATTTAATGAGAGGTTGAATGTGAAAGACTTGAAACATAACACAATATTCGAGGAAGGGAAAGAAATACATGAGACATTATTTTTACTTTAGGGGATGTTAGTGTTCATAGGATGGACTTGATGTAATACCCTATATTTTTCTAGGTCCGAATATTATCAAATTATAATCAGATCATTAATTGGATATTTATTTGCATCTTATGACTTATTGCTTATTTCGTTTCCATGCAATTCAAGATTAGATTCAAACATTGATTTGTTGGTACGTTACGTGCCAATTTGGTTATTGTCGTAAATTTACTATTCATTTAGTCAAAGTTACTATTTATTTGGTAAAAATTTCACCCGTATAATTGCTATAAATTTAACTTATCCCTCTTACAAAATTTCAAAATACACTCCTAATATTCAACCTTCAACTCCAATACTTCAGGCAAAAATGCAGGCACTTCTATATCTCATCACAAGCATCACAATCATAAACCATCAATACATATGCATATTCACACATACACTTAAGTCTTACTTTACCAATATATGAAGTATATATACATGCCATAATATGTTTACATCATAAGTCTCAAAATATACATAATTCTTATTGTAAATACACACATATATATACTAAGTAGTACTACTTCAACCAAGCTTCTTCCTTCGCTTCATTAAATATCCATAGTCTCTAGTATTTGTCATTGCATGCAACAAGCAACTACGCGCTAAGTATAAAGTCAAGTGTTGGATACCCAACTAACAAATTTTACTAAAATATACAAATTTTAAATTACTTTTTAGTTTTACTGTTTTTCTTTAATGAATTTATTTATTTATTACACTTTCTTATTTTCACCCTACTTTTCACAATTTTTACTTTCATCCTTAAATTTAGAGTGAAATTACACTTTACCCCTAATGTTCTCATCTTTTGATAAAATTACATTTAGGTCCCCCACTTTTGTCAAAATTACATCTAGATCTCATCTTTTATCAAAATTACCTTTAGGTCCCTAAAGTTCCATCTTTTTCCATAATTAACTTTTTGTCCTTAATATCTCCTTCTTAAGCATATTTCGCCATACTTTTACATTTTGAACCTATAAATTATGTTTTCTTTCATTTTAGTCCTTAAATTCATTTCTTTTACCAAAATTATAATTTAGTCCCTATTTTCACAACTTTTTTTACTTATTTACGATTTTGTCCTTTATTTATCAAATTTATTCCATAATACCATTTTTACTTTTTCTAACTATATTTTCACTATTTATTGGTTAATTTACCATTTTGTCAAGATTCTATCATTTTAATCCATAGTTTCCATCTTTATTCACTATTTACCATTTTCTTCCATTTATTACCATATTTTTGTTATTTTAGTTTTGCCCTTCCTAGTTTACAGTGGAAATGAAATTCTCGAATTGGATACGTAGGACGTAGACCCCATAGGTTCAAAACTACATATTTCCTATCTTTTTCTCTCTTTTTCACATTGTTTCTCATTCTTTTCTCATATTTATGGTGTGAATTTGCCTTTGGTCCACTTTTATGAGTCGCCATAACTCGCTACCACAGTGAATGTCCTTATGGCTAGCAATTATATTCTATACTTCTAATTTTCTTTTAGATACTAAAGGCAAAACTATATTCATAACATCAACATAAAGCGTGCATTATTTCCGTATATTCTCACATTTTCACATTATGTATCAAATTGATTTCACACTATGTTCATTATTTTCATTCTTTAATCACATAACATATCATGATCACATTAATTTAACCTAATAAACCATTTGATCACATGTAGTATCACACTTTTCTAATTCTTTTTATGCCATACATAATTTCCATCATGTTTTTAAGGTATAAATCATGTATTTCTAACATTATTTCATCATTTTCAACATATATCATTTCTTAAATGTATCCTTTACCATTCGACCATCATGGTGTCATATACATACAAATATGATTAATTCTCAAAACACATCCAACCATGTTTTTCATGCATAATTAACATGATTCTAATTTTAAATCAAATTAATTCATTACATAACCTTAACTTTTCATACTTACATAATAAGTTCCTAAACTAACTTACCATTTCTACTCATATTTTCATGCATTTAACTTCATAAATCTCATTATTTATCATCTGATTGTTTTTATTTATCATTAATTTGAATTAAAGCTCATATTACATACATGAACCCTAAGCTACATAATAGGTTCTAATTTCATTTTTATACTTTTAATCATTCTTTCACATATTTTTTCATGCTAATTTCATTATTTGATATTTAATTTCACTAATCTATCATTAAATTGAATTTAAACATAATCTAAACATAAAATCCTATATCACATAATCTAGATTTTCATGAAATAAGTTAGTTTAAGTATCCATATACCTTAATTCACCTTGAATTCTTCAATTCCGCTCATTTATTTTCTCTTTCTCCTCTTCTTATTCTTCACCTAAACCGAATTGTACATAAAAAAATTTCCATAAATTTCTCTTCAAATTTTTCCATCCAAAATTACATAGCTAAAATAGATAAATTCACTTACTTGAATGATTTTCTCTCATTAAACTCCTTTACTTTCCAAGCTTTATTTGGCTTTAATCCTTTATCTAAGATGGAAATGATGACTTTTATGAAATTTAGGTGAAATTTGGGTTAGAAATATGGTGGGAATTTCAAACTAGAAGAAAAGAAATGGTGGAGGAGAATTAATGGTGAACAGCCATGGTTAGGAATGGAGGAAGATGGCTAAACTTTTAGGAGATTTGGAAAAATTTCTCCACTTCTCTATTTTATCCTTTAATGGATTTAAATAAAGGGCCAAGATTTAATCACTTACTATTCAATATAATGTTTTATATTAAGCCACTTTTCATCCTCTCATTAGCTATATATTCTAGTTATTATTTCATCTCCAAAATAAGTCTAAAATTATGTAAAATATTAACTAAGTCATATTTAAAATATTAGGTCAATTCGATTTCATTTTGATATATTTTTAACTCTGGAGGTAAAATTTATTAGTCTGAAATGCGAAAATTTAAAGTTGTCTGAAAATTTATTTTTCACTACCAAACATTAATTAGTATTATTTTTAGTTGGTCCATCCAAATAGAATAATTTTATAAGGCTTGTGGGATATTTCTAGGGCGGTTAAAGTTCGATCAAACCCTGATACGATCCTGAATTTTTTTTGTTTGTTTTAAAGGTCTAGTTGATTTCAATTTCCTCTTAAATTATAACGTCATGCTTATTATGAATTGTATTTTCCAACTGTGATGAAAATTTTTTGTGAGCTCTAGTGTCACTATTCATTCTAGAAAAGTACTATTTTGATGTCCTGGATTATGAGGGCATCACACTTGAAACATATTACAGTGTTGGAAGAAGAGAAAGAAATGTATGAGAGGTTATTTTTACTTGAGGGTAATGCTAGTGTTCATAGGATTATAAATAATTTATACCCTAAAATGAAAATGTTGTAGATTTTTTTCTCATAACTGGTAATAACTTGAAAGATCTTACTTCTCACATGTTAGAACTATTAAACGTAAACAATGAAAATGCCTCAGATGTTGTAAATAGGTTTAGGGGAGGTCTTAATAGGCTTAATAATTTTATCGGACCTTCTAGTCAGGGTTAGATAATAATGAGCCTAATAATGCTATTGAACCTTCTAGTCAAGGTAGAGATAATAATAGGCCTAATAGTGATGGTGTAGCCTTTGTAGATGTTAGTGTATTTGAATTATTGTGCTATCTAAAGATGCAATAAGAAAAAGTATGAGGGTTTTCAGGTGTATGTTTATTTTGATACTTGTAAAAAGGGTTGGAAAATGGTTGATAGCCAATTATTGGTGTGGATGGTTGTTTTTTGAAGAAAAAAAACTGAAGGGATACTATTAGTAGTAATTGGATAGGATACAATGAATTGGATATTTCTCATAGCTTGGGTTGTGGTAAATGAAGAACCCATTGTGAATCAATTGTAGTTTTTGAAACTACTAGCATATGAGCTTGATCTTCAAGATGGACAACATATCACAATTATGTTAGATATGCAAAAGGTACACTATTATTTGATTACTTAAAATTTACATATTATCAAGTTAGATGCTATGTAACTTTAATGTTTTTTTACAAGCCGTTATAAATAATTTTACCTCAAGCTCAACATAAATGGTGTGGTAAGCCATATTTACTCAAATGGAAGTGCAAGATGGAATGGGGAATAACTAAGAAAGTTATTTTATATGTGTGCATGGTCTACATGTGATGAGGAATTTGAGGACAATCTGAAAGAGTTGGCCAGCTATCTAAAAAGGCAATAAAATTCTTGGTCGCTTGTGCACATGGTGTAGAGCCTAACTTTATAGTAGTAGGTGTAAGAGCCTAATGGTGGACAACAACATAGTTGGTATATTTAATAACTAGATATTGGTTGCTAGGTTCAAGCCTATAATTGCTATATTGGATGACATTAAGGTGCAGCTGATGAATTTATTTTTGAAGAATAAAAATGAGTTAAAGAAATTGATTAATGATTACAAATTTGAATGCATAGAGCTATATGAGGATTGGCTAAAACAACTTCAGGTTGCAAGGTTAAATTTAATAGGGATAATGGATATGAAATCATAAAAGGAGATGATAGGCATACAATTATATTAGAAAGTCACATGTGCAAATGCAGGGAATGAGACCGATTGAAATCCTATATCCTTATGGGATTGCATTGTACTACCACTGTGATAAAGACCCAGTGAATGAAATTTCTACATATCATTTTAAAAATACATACAAGGAAATTTATAAGGTTAAGTTGTAGCCTATTAAAGGAAGAAAATTTTGGAAAAAGGAAGACTTTTTAAATGTTAAACCTTCTCTGATACCTAAAATGCAAGGCATGCCAAAGAAATCAAGAAAGATAAAAAAAATAGCCAAAAAAGATTACAACAAATGGGAATCAACCACAACAAGTTGATGATAACAACAAACAACCTCAAGTGCATAGGCTATTTAGAATAGGAAGGAAATAAAATTCTTAAGATGCAATGAGGCTAGTCATAATGTCAAGACTTTAAAGAATGTAAAAATTTATGTCTATGTAATAAATTTTCAATCTTAACATGTTATATATAATATTAATGTAATTATGTTGTGTTGCTTCATGTTTTAGAAAATCTTGAATACTTAAACTAGCTAGACCAAGGTGAAAGCCAACCAGCCAATGGCAAAATCAAGATTTATAATTAAAGAGAGAAAAAATATAAGTCATGCTTAAAAGAAAAAGAAAATATAACATGTATTAAGATAAATGTTGTAATTAAATTATTAAATAAAAAATGTCCTTTTACATATTTTAAAAAAATTACAATTTCTCTCTATGAGTTTTTATGCTTTGATAGTAACAAATAATGACTTTGTTATCAATAGCATTAAATACATATTTATCAATATAAGTGATCAAATAATTAGACATCTATTAATCTTTCATTTTTTTACGTATTCAATCCTTCATAATTTTCATTGTAGTAAGTGCTCTTTCGACTGTTGCAGTCACAACAGATAAGACAAGTGATAAAGTGATGAGTTTATAAACTGAAAGATATAACATATTCTTTTTACTTTGCACCATTTTTTAGCAAGATCACCAATTCCTATAATGTTTGAAAATTCATTGCTATATTGGATGACATTAAGGTGCAGGTGATGAATTTATTTTTGGAGAATGAAAATGAGTTAAGGAAATTATATTAGAGATTACAGATTTGAATGCATAGAGCTATATGAGGATTGGCTAAAACAACTTCAGGTTGTAAGGTTAAATTTAATGGGGATAATGGATATGAAATCATAAAAGGAGATGATCGGCACACAATTATATTAGAAAATCACATATGCAAATGCAGGGAATGAGACCGATTGAAATCCTATATCCTTATGGGATTGCAGTGTACTACCATTGTGATAAAGACCCAATGAATGAAATTTCTACATATCATTTTAAAAATACATACAAGAAAATTTATAAGGTTAAGTTGTAGCCTATAAAAGGAAGGAAATTTTTGAAAAAGGATGACTTTTTAAATGTTAAACCTTCTCTGATACCTAAAATGCAAGGCATGCCAAAGAAATCAAGAAAAAAAGATAAAAATTAGCAAAAAAATATTATAAAAAATGGGAATCAACCACAACAAGTTGATGATAACAATAAACAACTTGAAGTGCATAGGCTATTTAGAATAGGGAGGAAATAAAATTCTTAAGATGCAATGAGGCTAGTCAAAATGTCAAGACTTTCAAGAATGTAAAAATTTATGTCTATGTAATAAATTTTCAATCTTAACATTTTATATATAATATTAATGTAATTATGTTGTGTTGCTTCATGTTTTAGAAAATCATGAATAATTAAACTAGCTAGACCAAGGTGAAAACCAACCAGCCAATGGCAAAATCAAGATTTATAATTAAAGAGAGCAAAAATATAAGTCATGCTTAAAAGAAAAAGAAAATATAACATGTATTAAGATAAATGTTGTAATTAAATTATTAAATAAAAAATGTCCATTAACATATTTTTTTAAAAAATTATAATTGCTCGCTACAGCTTTTATGCTTTGGTAGTAACAAATAATGACTTTTTTATTAATAGCATTAAATACATATTTTTCAATATAAGTGATCAAACAATTAGACATCTATTAATCTTTCATTTTGTTATGTAATCAATTCTTCATAATTTTCATAGTAGTATGTGCTCTTTCAACTATTGCAATCACAACGGGTAAGACAAGTGATAAAGTGATGTATTTATAAACCGAAAGATATAACATATTCTTTTAACTTTGCACCATTTTTTCAGCAAGATCACCAATTCCTGTAATGTTTGAAAATTCATTGCTATATTGGATGACATTAAGGTGCAGGTAATGAATTTATTTTTGGGGAATGAAAATGATTTAAGGAAATTGATTAATGATTACAGATTTGAATGCATAGAGCTATATGTGGATTGGCTAAAACAACTTCAAGTTGTAAGGTTAAATTTAATGTGGATAATGGATATGAAATCATAAAAGGAGATGATCGGCACACAATTATATTAGAAAGTCGCATGTCCAAATGCAGGGAATGAGACCGATTGAAATCCTATATCCTTATGGGATTGCAGTGTACTACCATTGTGATAAAGACCCAGTGAATGAAATTTCTACATATCATTTTAAAAATACATACAAGGAAATTTATAAGGTTAAGTTATAGCATATTAAAGGATGGAAATTTTGGAAAAAGGATGACTTTTTGAATGTTAAACCTTCTCTGATTCCTAAAATGCAAGGAATGCCAAAGAAATCAAGAAAAAAAAAAGATAAAATGAGCCAAAAAAAGATTATAAAAAATGGGAATCAACCACAACAAGTTGATGATAACAATAAACAACCTGAAGTGCATAGGCTATTTAGAATAGGGAGGAAATAAAATTCTTAAGATGCAATGAGGCTAGTCAAAATGTCAAGACTTTCAAGAATGTAAAAATTTATGTCTATGTAATAAATTTTCAATCTTAACATGTTATATATAGTATTAATGTAATTATGTTGTGTTGCTTTATGTTTTAGAAAATCTTGAATACTTAAACTACCTAGACAAAGGTGAAAGCCAACCAGCTAATGGCAAAATCAAGATTTATAATTAACAAGAGCAAAAATATAAGTCATGTTTAAAAGAAAAAGAAAATATAACATGTATTAAGATAAATGTTGTAAATAAATTCTTAAATAAAAAAAGTCCATTAACATATTTTTTTAAAAAAATTACAATTGCTCTCTGCGAGTTTTTATGCTTTGATAGTAACAAATAATGACTTTGTTATCAATAACATTAAATACATATTTTTCAATATAAGTGATCAAACAATTAGACATCCATTAATCTTTCATTTTGTTACGTAATCAATTCTTCATAATTTTCATTGTAGTAAGTGCTCTTTCGACTGTTGCAGTCACAATGGGTAAGACAAGTGATAAAGTGATGAGTTTATAAACTGAAAGATAAAACATATTCTTTGTACTTTGCACCATTTTTTTTAGCAAGATCACCAATTCCTATAATGTTTGAAAATTAATGTCTATATTGGATGACATTAAGGTGCATGTGATGAATTTATTTTTGGAGAATGAAAATGAGTTAAGGAAATTGATTAATAATTATAGATTTGAATGCATAGAGCTATATGAGGATTGGCTAAAACAACTTCAAGTTGTAAGGTTAAATTTAATAGGGATAATGGATATGAAATCATAAAAGGAGATGATTGGCACACAATTATATTAGAAAGTCACATGTGCAAATACAGAGAATGAGACCGATTGAAATCATATATCCTCGTGCGATTGCAGTGTACTATCATTGTGATAAGGACCCAGTGAATGAAATTTCCACATATCATTTTAAAAATACATACAAGGAAATTTATAAGGTTAAGTTGTAGCCTATTAAAGGAAGGAAATTTTGTAAAAGGATTACTTTTTAAATGTTGAACCTTCTCTGATACCTAAAATGCAAGGCATGCCAAAGAAATCAAGAAGAAAACATAAAAATTAGCCAAAAAAGATTATAAAAAATGGGAATCAACCACAACAAGTTGATGATAACAATAAACAACCTGAAGGGCATAGGCTATTTAGACTAGGGAGGAAATAAAATTCATAAAATGCAATGAGGCTGGTCATAATATCAAAATTTTGAAGAATGTAAATATTTATATCTATGTAATAAATTTTCAATCTTAAGATTTTATATATAATATTAATGTAATTATGTTGTGTTGCTTCATGTTTTAGAAAATCATGAACAATTAAACTAGCTAGACCAAGGTGAAAACCAACCAGCCAATGGCAAAATCAAGATTTATAATTAAAGAGAGAAAAAATATAAGTCATGCTTAAAAGAAAAAGAAAATATAGCATGTATTAAGATAAATGTTGTAATTAAATTATTAAATAAAAAAATGTCCTTTAACATATTTTTTTAAAAAAATTACAATTGCTCTTTACAAGTTTTTATGCTTTGATTGTAACAAATAACGACTTGGTTATCAATAGCATTAAATACATATTTTTCAATATAAGTGATCAAATAATTAGACATCCATTAATCTTTCATTTTGTTATGTAATTAATTTTTCATAATTTTCATAGTAGTAAGTGCTCTTTCAACTATTGCAGTCGCAACGAGTAAGACAAATGATAAAGTGATGAGTTTATAAACCGAAAGATATAACATATTCTTTTTACTTTGCACCATTTTTTTCAGCAAGATCACCAATTCCTGTAATGTTTGAAAATTCATTGCTATATTGGATGACATTAAGGTGTAGGTGATGAATTTATTTTTGGAGAATGAAAATGATTTAAGGAAATTGATTAATGATTACAAATTTAAATGAATAGAGCTATATGAGGATTGGCTAAAACAACTTTAGGTTGTAATAATGGATATGAAATCATAAAAGGAGACGATCGGCACAAAATTATATTAGAAAGTCGCACGTGCAAATGCAGGGAATGAGACCGATTGAAATCCTATATCCTTATGGGATTACAGTGTACTACCATTATAATAAAGACCTAGTGAATGAAATTTCTACATATCATTTTAAAAATAAATACAAGAAAATTTATAAGGTTAAGTTATAGCCTATAAAAGGAAGGAAATTTTTGAAAAAGGATGACTTTTTAAATGTTAAACCTTCTCTGATACCTAAAATGCAAGGCATGCCAAAGAAATCAAGAAAAAAAGATAAAAATTAGCCAAAAAAGATTATAAAAAATGGAAATCAACCACAACAAGTTGATGATAACAATAAACAACCTGAAGTGCATAGGCTATTTAAAATAGGGAGGAAATAAAATTCTTAAGATGCAATGAGGCTAGTCATAATTTCAAGACTTTCAAGAATGTAAAAATTTATGTCTATGTAATAAATTTTCAATCTTAACATGTTATATATAGTATTAATGTAATTATGTTGTGTTGCTTCATGTTTTAGAAAATCTTGAATACTTAAACTAGCTAGACCAAGGTGAAAGCCAACCAGCCAATGGCAAAATCAAGATTTATAATTAAAGAGAGCAAAAATATAAGTCATGCTTAAAAGAAAAAGAAAATATAACATGTATTAAGATAAATGTTGTAATTAAATTCTTAAATAAAAAAATGTCCTTTTACATATTTTAAAAAAAATTACAATTTCTCTCTACGAGTTTTTATGCTTTGATAGTAACAAATAATGACTTTTTTATCAATAGCATTAAATATATATTTTTCAATATAAGTGATCAAATAATTAGACATCCATTAATCTTTCATTTTGTTATGTATTAAATCCTTCATAATTTTCATTGTAGTAAGTGCTCTTTCGACTGTTGCAGTCACAATGGGTAAGACAAGTGATAAAGTGATGAGTTTATAAACTGAAAGATATAACATATTCTTTTTACTTTGCACCATTTTTTAGCAAGATCACCAATTCCTATAATGTTTGAAAATTCATTGCTATATTGGATGACATTAAGGTGCAGGTGATGAATTTATTTTTGGAGAATGAAAATGAGTTAAGGAAATTGATTAATGATTACATATTTGAATGCATAGAGCTATATGAGGATTGGCTAAAACAACTTCAGGTTGTAAGGTTAATTTAATGGGGATAATGGATATGAAATCATAAAAGGAGATGAATTGCACACAATTATATTAGAAAGTCACATGTGCCAATGTAGGGAATGAGACCGATTGAAATCATATATCCTCATACGATTGCAGTGTACTATCATTGTGATAAGGACCCAGTGAATGAAATTTCTACATATCATTTTAAAAATACATACAAGGAAATTTATAAGGATAAGTTATAGCCTATTAAAGGAAGGAAATTTTGGAAAAGGATTACTTTTTAAATGTTGAACCTTCTCTGATACCTAAATTGTAAGGCATGCCAAAGAAATCAAGAAGAAAAGATAAAAATTAGCCAAAAAAGATTATAAAAAATGGGAATCAACCACAATAAGTTGATGATAACAATAAACAACCACATTAGAGTACCTTAAATATGCATTATCATGGCTGCTCCCTTGTTTAGAACCATGTCCATATTAATAGGCTATGCAAGGAGCTTATGGAGCTTTCTTAATCTTTTTTTTTAAAACTTCCTTTAAGGATATCAGTTTTCTTAAGCAAGGTTGAGTATTGTAACACCATGGTTTCTTATCAATAATCTGAATGTACATCGCCTGTACCGCTCTAAAACACAATTTGCTTAATCTTATTATCAATTTCGGCTTTATGATCAACATTGCTAGAATGTTCAATGCAAAAATCAAGCCTGTCAAGATTTATGCCAATAAACCTTCATCCTTGAGCATAAGGCTTAAAAGGAAACCTGATTGCTCAGTCTCCACTAACTCTTTATAAGACAGTGGGTACTTCCCTATAATGGAACATCCACCATTAGCTTGTCAACTATCAGTGACGAGCCTTCAGGCACTTTTACCATCCTTGCCCCCAAGGCTAATGATACTTCTAGCCTATAAAATCTCATTGTTAATAGCTTCAGGTAATTTCCATCATCAAATGAAATAAGGATTACTCTCGACTTTTGCCAAAACATGGATAGTACTGTTGTTACTACTTCAAAATTTAACCTACCTTTGGAGAAAACGTTCATCACTCATAATGTTGTTATCCTTTTGAGGAGTTCCTCTTTCAGAGATCTAACTTTAAGTGGGCTTTAAGCAAGTTTTCTTCAGGCACTTTCTCTTTAGTTTTTTCTATGCCCTGCCCTTTTTCTTGAGCTTTCTTACTACTCTAAAGGAAAGCAATCTTCTCTGTTGTCTTTCTGCCGAAGATAACCTCTTATTTAACAGGCTGTATACTTCACCTAATGCCCTCAAAAGCTTGGAAAGGAATTCCAACTTAGCTTTTACACTCCATCTGGTAGCTTCTTAAAGAGATCGGTCCACCACCTCTACTCAAAGAACTTGCAGTCACCAGGGGAGTATCCTCTTGCTTCCTTCAAATATTCATAGTCCCTAAAGATAATGCAAAAACATTTTTGCTTCATCTAATTTAAGTGGCTTAACTTTATCTCTACTGACCCATATTGGATTCCATTTGTGACACTCATCAATAACAAGCTTTTAGACACTAAAAGGTGGCTTTCCTTTATAGTGGGAATATCAGAAAAGCATATGATGGATGAGGTGTTGCTTTTGTCACCTGAGAATTTAGCCTCTATAAAGCCTTTACATATGCACTAAGTTTATTTTTGTATATTAATTGTATGTTTATCCTATCTTATACATGCGTTCTTATTTACATACATCATATAGCGATAATAACAATTATACCTAGACATGTAATGCAAAAATATGGTCTATTTAAACTCAGAGAGTAACATCTTATTTGCACCTGACTCCTGTTATTAATTAGCTCTCATGGATTTTCTTGATTGAATATTTTCTCTCAACCCTTAATTTTTGCCTAGGACACCTTTTTTCAATTTTCACCCTAGAGGGACTGTATTTTCTCTTTTATCACTTTTTTTTTTACTTTTTTGAGTCTTTGGTAAGGAACCTTTTCAGTGTGTCACCACTACTTGACTCATTGGATCCTTTTAACTATTGCTAGCAAAAATCGGTTATCCCTTTTAATCGTAGTATTTCAGCAGAAAAGGTTTAATGTAATATCCTTATTTGAATAGTCTTTTTTGATACAGAACTAAGCGGTAACCAAATTTTTTTTATCAACTTAACCAAAATAATCCTTTGGCTACCAATACTTATACACTATTCAAATTCACACATTTCACTTGTCAACTTATAACTGTCTAAAAACACTATTCATATCATCAAAATTTCGACAACGTAATGGATATATACTTAATAGCCCCAAAAAAATCAAACAAAATACAGCCTTTCAGAAGTACAACTGTTTATAACAGAATATATATGCATTCACATGTTAATAACATCCATTCAAAATCACTTTCGGACATCTCAATATTCATTATCATGTCAAACAGTAGTTCAAATACATTCCAATACAATATTTACATACACAACAAATTATTGATAAAAAATAGTTCAGTCCTTTACCTTAAATATCTAAATTATATACATGCAAAAATTATTAAATAATTGCACTATTTCTTTTCTCTTCAGACCTTGCTCCACTGTGTACCAGGCTCCTGTTACTCCTTAAAACCTACACGTAGTAAACACTACATGCTGAGCACTAAATATGCTTAGTCATGACTATTAATCGAAGAATTTCCTCAAAAGAGCATAATTACATTAATTATGCTAAAAATTATTTTAGTCTTATACAAAGTGCTTTTTAACATTTTTAACGAAGTCACCACTGTGATACACACCGAACCCCGTAGGCATTCGATTTGCTCTCAAAAGCCTACTTTTAGGACTCAAGATTGGAACATGGTTCATTTAAATCGTGAAAATCAATCACTTTGCTATAAGAAAGGATTCAACCAGGTACAAGATGCCTTGAATTCCCAAAAGGATGAAACAGCATCTGAGGTATCCCCACTTATTTGCTAACGACTAATTTATGAGATGTCTACTAAAAATCACAAGGCATTTTATTTTAGGAGTTACCACCTAATAGAATATTGAAAAAGTGATTTTCTACGCCTTGTGATATCAAAACCAGAGATAGTTTGGACTTCACTTCTATTGATACCTTTGGTTAACGTTATATGAACAAGTTTTAGTGATTAATTTATTTTATCTCTTTTCTCACATAAGTTATTATGCATAAAAATAAAAGAGCAATCAAACAAGTGAAAAAACTGTAAAACATGTATAGAAAACTATAAAAGCACGATATAAAAAATATTAAAGAATAAAAGGATAAATTTAAAGATAAAATTATACATAAATTGAAAAATTAATTGAGTTTATGAGGACATTGGTCATCACACGCATATTTACAAAAAAACAGAATTTTCAAGACATATTTTGGATAAAAAAAGGTTGCTACGCCCATGTGGCTTGAAAGAAAGGAATCATGTTAATTGATTAATTTAAGGTAGAAATTATTCGGTAAAATTTTAATTTATCTTTCAAAAATCTATTTATTTACAATAAACAAAAAAAAGATAATATAATATAAGTAAATTATGTATAAATCGGGCTATTGATTGATTTGGAAACGTTGGTTTTTTCATACATATTTATAAAATTTCTTTGTGTACTTTTTGGAATAAAATAGGACATTGATCCATTTTATGAGAAAAATTCAATTAATTAAGTAGAAATATTTTTGTATCACTTTTAGTTAAAACGTGTAAAACTATTTTTTACTAGCTATTACAGACAATTAAAAGTCATAAAAAATTATTACAGACCCAAAGATAAATAAACAGGAAAATAAATCCTAAGCTACCTTCTTCATCATATTTCGGCCTAACCTGAAAAGGAAATGATACACGTAAAAAATATGATAAGAAAACATCATTGGTGCATAATAAAAAATGACAATAAAAGGAAATAATAATATCAAGGATTACATTTATAATAATCATAAATATTATTAAAACAATAAAAACATTAATAATAACAAATATTCACAATAATAAAATCAACATAAATTAATATTATCAAAAAATCATAACAATAATGAAATAATTAACACTATTAAAAGTAATGATAAAAGACTAATTTTAATAAAGCATGAATTATAGCCCTAATCATATTAATGTAAGCTTAATATTAATATAACACAATAATAAAAATGATATTAATAAATAATAATAATAATAATAATAATAATAATAATAATTAAATCGGTAATTAGATATACACATAAATATATAAAATAGAAATAAATGATAATGAAAGCACTGGTAATATAAAGTAAAAACTAAAATAATATATGTATGTAAATATATATAAAAACGGGAAGAAAGAAACCAAAGGGCCAAAATAAGGAAATAAAGGAAGGAAAGGCCCAGGAAGCTAGGGAGTGAGTCATGAACTCACTCAAAGAGAGAAGGCTAAAGAGGCTGAGTCACAGACTAGCTAGGGTGAGTCATGTCCCTCTTAGCAAGTCATGTGTTTTGTTATATTTTCTTGTTTTTAGTTTGTTGTTTTTATTATAACTTTAATAGTAGTAAATTTGTAGGATGTTTTTAATTGTGATATTAATGCTTTATTTTGTTAGTCTTATGGTAGTTTTTAAATTCCTTTCTCTTTTTATTTGTACTAATGATATAGTCTAGTTCGAATTTCACTTAGCTCACACAAAGTATAGTTTGCTGTAGTTTATTCTCAAAAATCAAACTTGGTAAACTTCAACTTAGAATGTGTAATTGTTAGAACTTTTGTTTAGCACTAAGGCAAGCATGTTATTTAATGGAATTTTGACTAATTTAGTATTCAACCTGAACTATATTTGTTAGTTTTCACTTTTTGAGCACAAAAGACCAGTCGAGGAAAAGAAGAAAAACTAGTATGTTTAGTAGTTGAGTAAGGAATTTTAGGACACCAGAACCTTTCTCATCACCTTTCAAAATATAGAAATAACTCAAACAATTTAGAAAGTGATCTAGGCAATTTTTTCTTGTTAAGCCATATTAAGATTGTTTACCTTCTCTATTGGTGCATTTATCCCTTGTTAGATATTTTAAGCCTAATGAAGCATGCTTAATACATGCCATGTTTATTTTCTTTGTTACACTCATTTTTACCATATAACCTAAACAAACTTTATCTCCCCTTCTAAAACTTGGCCACTTTAAGATTAGGATGGATCGATTTTTGTTTGATATTTGAAGATTGTAGTTAAAAAGGATTTTTGGTACTTTTGGCAAGGGTTATGGATAAAGTCAACCAATTAGTGAAAATTGACCTTTTAAACACCCATATTATCATTGATTATCAATAATGAAGCTCTAAAAAATAAAAAAAAATAAAGAAATTTTGAAAATAAAGTTAGCAGTTTATGGCAAAACTTTAAGTGTGGGGTGTTTTTAAGGGGAAAAGAATTATGACTTATAAATTGGGACAAATTATGAAATTGAGAGAATTTTAATAATTCTTTCTCTCAAGAGTACTTTAAGTATAAAGGGGTATGCAAGCAAGTTTGGTTAAGTATCATATTTTTGAGTTAGAGAAGTGAAGTTTAGAAATGTTAGTTTATTTTATCCAATAGTGGCTATTCTTTTTATCTATCCTTTATCCATTCTTTATTAACCATTGCCCTGACCGTATTACAACCTAATAAAGACCTAGTAATTTTAAATTTGCTTTTGAGTTGTTTAGCGGAGATAACCTTCGGTTCTGATGCTAAAGGAGAGGTTTATGGTATTTCTAGAGTTTCAAATGTGAAACCACTTATGCAATTAGGTGTAAATTAATTCTAAGCTTAATTATAAAAGTGCATTGGTGTTTTGATTTTGAAATTGCTTAAAATATTTTGTTCTTGCACACACACATGGAAACTAGCTCATATTGTCGTGATTGAATTTAATCTAGTTAGAATTTTGTTAAGTGCTCTTGTTAATTCTTAAGCATAGTTTTGAAATGCATGATTCTTGGTTAAAGTTTGATTATTTTGAGAAGTTGGTTTGTTCAAATTTGCTCGAAGGTGAGTAAATACTAAGTGTGGTGTATTTGATAATTGTGAACTATTGATTATATTATTAGTGTATTTATAAGTGTTTAGTTTGTTATTTTAGTACTAATTGATTTAATTTTATGTTTAATTTCTTAATTTTTTTTGTGGTTTAAATTGTTATTTTTGGTGTTTTTAGGTATTAAATTAAAGAAAAAGTAAAGTTCATGGCCAAAGGAAGAAATTTAGCAAATTGTGTATAAGAAAAAAGAAAATTATCATCAAGTCCAGGAAAGCTCACCTCGATAGAGGGATATTTTCCCTCGATAGAGGGAGGCTTTGTTTCACAAGGGATAGAGAAGGCCACCTCAATAGAGGGACTTTTCCCTCTACCAAGGCAGCCTAAAGGTCTCAAGTAATTTAATTCACCTCAATGGAGGGAGAATTCCCTTTATCGAGGCAAGGTGTTTGATATACGATGAAATTTGGATTTATACTACAAAAAAAAGTTAAAGTGTAGTAGGATTTCTTCCTCTTTAAGGATTTTAAGTAGACAAAAATACCAATATAAAATAGGTATAAAATTCTGTAGAGAGAGTATTTCCCTTTAGTTAGTTTTAGTCTTTATTTAAGGTGTTTGATATACGATGAAATTCTAATTTTTGCTGGAAAAGAAAGTTAAGGTGCAGTAGAATTTCTTCCTCTTTGAGGATTTTAAGCATACAAAAAGACCAACGTAAAAGGGGCATACAATTCTGAAGTGAGAGTTCTTCTTTTTAGTTAGTTTTAGTTTTAATTTTTGCATAATTTTTAACCTAGTTTCAAAAGGGAAGGATAGAAGATTTGGAGGCTGGAACTTGGTGTTCTAAAAAGAGATCAAGAAAAGTTTCTTAGCTCTATGTGTTTGTATCTTTATTTTAATTTTTAAGATGAACAGTGAGTAGTTTTCTTTGCTTTTGCTGAGGGATACCTGAACTCTCATACTTCTATTTGTAATGAATTTAATTTAATGCAAGTGTGTTATTTCTTAATTCTTGAAAAATTTATTATCTTGAGTTGTGATTGAGTTGATGATTGATGTATTAAATAAATGGTTAATGATTAGTTTCAAGTATGACTTATGATATGTATTTTCTTAGTTTGATTCACCAGCATTTATGCATGATTATGCTTTGAAAATTGAGATAATTCTGTATTGGTAAAGAGTGAAATTAAAACTAAGAAAGTTGAATTAAGAATAGGCTAAAGTTGGATCTCTTGAAAAAAGGTCTAATAGATGTTTAGTTTATAAACTGGATTCTTATGCTAAGTATTTGATTGTTCCTAATAAGAGGATTTAATGCTTAGAATGATATTTTGAATAAGATATCTAAATTTACCCTGGTTTACCATGATCATTTGTGTTATATTTAATTGAATAATTATGATAGAATTTGAGGTGGATGGTCTTTTAGTAGAAGTGCCTTTTATTATTGAATTTTACTATCTTTTATATCTTATTTAGTTTAAGTTTATGTTTATTTGCTTAAGTCTATAATTAATTGTTTTAAGTTGTTTAAGTTTCTATTTTTGGTTTAGTTAGTTCTTCATCATTTTAAAACTTGGGAATTCTTTGCACATATCACTCATTCTAAAATATAAAATACATAATTTTTATATAATTCCCTTGGGTTTGATATTTGTGATCATAATCATATTTTCCTATATTACTAGCTGATCTAGTACATTTACTAGACACCGGTCAAATAGTATCAAAATTTTAAAAATTCAAAAAACTAAAATAAATTCATTAAAATCATCTTATTTGATTTTCATAAAACTTTACCTTTTTTATTCAAGATCAAAACATTTTTATTGAAAAATATAGCATTAAAATCCCATAAACAAACCTAGATAAAAAAATCTAGCAATCATGCATAATACCCATTTCAAATGGGTTTCACGACTAAAATCTAAACATATTATTTAAAGTCATAAACATATAATCATGTAGAAAAAGCAACTAAAAATGAAATAAAACATTTAAAGAATAAATTTATAGGTTAATTGACCATATTTAACTAGTGAATGGGTGTGTAGACATTGGTTCCTAACACAGTTTTTGTTAGAGTTACCAAATGGGAAAGGCATTTTTTATAAAAGGACAATGGATAGAGAGGTCCAGGGTCTTTCCATGTTTCTTATGTGTTTCAAAATGATTTTTGATCTTCGAACCCCTCAAATTACTTGGTGAGGGTAAGAGCTCAGTTTTGGGTGACTCAAATATAGTCATTGCCATGACCTAATGTCACACTGGTAATTGGTAGATATCACCCTAAGGTAGGAAAAAAGCCAAGTTATAGTCTTCACTAATGAATATTGATTGTGACATATTCTCTTTCTAGAAAAAGCTATAAAAGGTTGAGAGAAAGATGGAGAAAGGGTGAATCCTTGTTGCTACAACCCTTGGCCTCCTACTTCTTGTTTTTTTTTTTTAAGATTCAAGCTCTAAAAACAACCTTTCAAGCTTAGATTTCCAATTATCCAATCAAAAAGAGAACTTGGAGCTTGAAGTTCTGTTGTTTACAAGAGAAAAACACGCTAAAGGTAATATTGTAAAGCTTTCATTCCTTATGGCTTAGTTTCTCCTACAGTTGAGTTTATACATTCAAGAGTTTATACATTCACTCTTGAATGCTTTAAACTCAACCTTTAGGTGCTCTTCTAGCATTTTCTCTTACTTTAGATAAATTTAAATTATGAAACCCATCCATTGATAGTTCCCGTATGGTAAAAGTATTATAGGTATTTTATTTTTAAATTTTTTATTTTCACTGGTTTTGAGTGAATCTCAATTGAAAACTTATTTAAAAAGGTGTTTTTAAAGGTTTTTAGTGTTTTCCCTCCTTTTTATCTTTTTTAGTTTTTTGAATTTAAACCTATAAAATGGCGGTGAGCAAAATAGAAAGGGAATAAGAAGAGTTGCTATTTTGAAGTGACTAAAGCCATATCATGGTCATAACTCATTTTTCGTTTCCTAAATTGTGAGCCCGATTGATATATACTCATGAATTATTAGTTATGAGTGTGAATCACCAGTCACTCCCATGCCTCACGTCATGGGTGAGTTGATTTTTAGGGCATGACTCACTAGTTATAGCCCAGTTTCATTTTCCCCTTCTTTACAAATCCTTTTCTATTTTTTTTTGTTCTTTTTGGCATTTTTATTTCTTTTTAAGTATGATTGATGCCTTATGTGCTATGTGGCTTCCTTAATGGTGTAATTTTAGTTATTTATTGTTATTTATTATATAGTATAATATAAGATTTTCTTCTGCTTAAAGAAAAGGCCACACAAATATTTGTATTAAATAATCTAGACTTATTGCTAATAAAATGAAATCAGTATCTTATTTTATGCACAAAAATCACTTGTAAATAATAAACTTTTAATAAAGTAAAAGATTTTACACATGATCAAAAATTTTGGGAACCTTAATAAATTGAGACCAATGTCCCGACTTTCAATCAATAAACCTCACAATAAATAATTCTTTGCAGTTGCATGAGAGGACTAAAATCCTTATAAAAAATTCTAATAAGTATCCCACTTTATGGATGCTTATTTAAATTCATATGTATCTCTATGCCATTGATTTACAACTTTTTGGTTTGATTGGGTGAGCTTTTACTTTCTATTACCATGATATATGTGTGAGAAAAGTGATATGACTAGTAATCTAAAAGGCCCAGTTATGTCATACTAACCAAGTGTATGACTAAGAGTGAGATTCTAAAACCTTGAATTAGTTTTGGTCTCAAAAGGTCCAAACAATATTTCTCAATCTTCTATTGAGTGGCAACTCCATCATACCTACTTTATGGTGCCCAAAGATGCATACTGAGGTTGATTGTCAATAATAAGATAAGGATACCCTAAAACACTATCTCATACCTCTTTGAGGTTTGAGACTCGACTAATTGGGTTCAATTCCTTAACCGTTGCAAAGTAATTGATCACCATGGGCAGAAGACCTTTGCCTAGTCATCCCTAAAATTAGGACTAGTCTAGATAAAATGGTATACTCAGGATGATGCATCTTACAAGGTGAATCAACCTATTAATATTTTTAAAGAGAAAAAGTTTTTAGATGATTACCTTCAATCTTTCATTTTCAAAGATTTAATGTGAGAACTTCAAGAAATCCAATATCAAAGAGACTTTAGGATCAAAATGGGACTTTTGGATGAATTTAAAATGGATTTTTGAGAGAAAACTTAATTTTGGGTTGTTTAGAGAAAACAAGTCATGGTCTCTCAAAAAAATGAAATGAACAACTATTTATATAAAATTTTAAAATCTATCATGGAATTTATGCCATCCACAACCATGGAAACTAAGTCCACAAACATGGAACGCCTTGCATTATTAAATGCGCTTGCAAAGCATCTTTATAGCTATAAAAATGCTATCAACAAGCAAAAGTGTTCTCCACTGGGGTGGAGAATACTTCCGTAACCATGGAACACAAAAACACAATATTTTTAATTTTTTTATTTTAAGACATATTATTTTAATCCTATAATCCATAATCTTCTAGATTTCCTAAATCTACTTTTTTAAAAGATTGATTCATTATAAGATTCATTTGGACTAAGAAGTACAAAACCCAATGTCTATAATTGGACTCTAAAAATGTAAAGTTTAACAAATGTAAATGTATATGTCTATATAATTATGTAGTTGTATAACACATCTTTTGATTAATGTAATTATAGACAAGTGCAAATGGTTATATATATAGTAAGCGTCAATCTTGTGAATGTAATGAATAAAATGGATAAATACAAATTCAACATTTAAGATTGATTACTAGACCTTTTTTTTTGTAAAAGCTAATAAATAAAAGTTATTTTTTAGATTTCTTATTTCTTTTTGAATAAATTTTTAATTAATTTTTTAGTGACTATTTTATTGTAAGTAATTTATTTTAAATTTAAGGGTAAGGATAAAAGAGAAAATTTTCAAAAGAGTGTGACAAGGTATGTTCGAGTTGATTTGAGTTATAAGTTTTTGGATCTTTTTAATTTCCAAAATAAAAAGCCAAACCTATTAAATAGTAATTCGGTGTGCACGCGCATATGGTGTGCCACAT
The DNA here is from genome assembly GCA_037975025.1 of Excoecaria agallocha. NCBI lineage: Eukaryota > Viridiplantae > Streptophyta > Magnoliopsida > Malpighiales > Euphorbiaceae > Excoecaria > Excoecaria agallocha. The sequence goes on along the minus strand of CM075813.1, from coordinate 57,669,813 downwards.
TTTGACCATCAGATCGTATAAGTTACTTTTGCAAATATTACTTGGCTTGTTGAAGAAGCCAGGATTTGCCTATATAAGCATAGGTAAATTCTTATAAGTTACTTTTGCAAATATTTTCAACTTCCTTTCTCTCGAACTTATCTGTAAATTCATTGTAGTAAAGTCATTTCCTTTAGTTTTTACAAGCTTTTCCAAGTAATATTTTACTTTGTATATTCTCTAATTTTATTTCTTTACAGTTTTTATAATCATCTTTTTCTTAATTATTTGCTTTTAAACCCTACATCATTTGAACAAATTAGGAATTAATTTTTTATCATTCTTCCCTTAAGGACAGTTGTCCCTAGTTCTAACCATAATGGGTCAATAGAATATCAAGGAATAAATACTACTTTTCTAAAAGGGTATGGTAAAAAGCTTTCAATTAGCAAACTTACCAATATTCCAACTTCAAAAGTAAGCTAATTAAAAAATAGGTATGGTATGCTGAAGGACATAGTTGTCTTAGCTTGTCCACTATCCATGTCAATAGGAGAAGGTTTGCTCAGAAAGGACAAAGACCAGTTCATTTGCCACCATCCTTGCTTGGATCGTGGTGTAAAATTCTCCTTTCATCCATTTGACATCAATATACTTTAAGGCTATGGGATGGCCCAAACAAATTAAATCTGAACGAATGAAGGACCATAACTTGTTTTAAAATACTATAGAGGTAACTTAACATAATCCCTTATTTGGAGCTCTTTACGTATTTCTTTTACTTATCTTGATGTATGGATGGGATAGAGTACAACTTCACTAGCAAAAATAAAAGAAGACTATTTGTGTTACCTTCTCATATGAAGGGCTTTAAGAACAAATTCTTTCTTATTGAAAGAAAATGTGGTTTTAGAGTGAATATGGTCTGATATATTAAAGTGCCAATAATTTGAAGGACTTAGCTTCCACTAATATTATATTTAAGATAGACATTGAAAAACTCATAAAGCATGTCCATGATCATGACAAAGATCCAACTAATTCCTCCATCCTATTAGCTTCTTTAGATGAACTAAAATATGGTGGTGATGGAGTATAATGTGGGCCCTTAGAAATTTTCCTTTTTATTACATTTTTATGCCTACTTTTTTTCCTCATATTATTTTGGTTCTAAATTTTGTTTATTATTTCATATTTCCATAGGTTCTAATTTGGCAAAGGAGGTGGTCGAGCAAATAAAGAAGAAATAAGAAGAGGCTAAAAGAAAGAAGTATACTTCAGTAAACGACTAGACCACACATCCAATGAAAGTTTAAAAGCTCACATTGAGGGTTTCAAAACCTTTGAGGTCATTTAGGTTGAATCATAAGCTCTCCCTTAATCCTTATCTCATACTCTACCTTTTTTGATATTAAGGCATCTATTAGTACTAAGAAGGCTATCTCTCGGGTTTTTAAACATGTTTCTTCTTCAGATCCTGTTGACTGGTGAATATCTATAGGTTAAACAAGTCTCATTGAAGGTTATGCTACTACTATTTGATCTTTTTCTTTGATAAAAATCCTATGAGGAAATTTTAAGGAGAATATTTTTATTCAGAATCCTTTCGTTCCTAACCTAATCTCATTTTATTTGTTTATTTATCATTTCCCACTTTATTTATAATTTATCTTTTATTTTGAAAAGGTTGCTTAAAAGGATAGATTTCTTTGCGAGAAGAATATTGCTTGGAAAGAAAAGCTTGTTGAAAGTTGCAATTTGAATGGGATCTAAAAGAAAAGCTATTAAAGCAATACATGGATTATGAAGCCTATCTCAAAGTTGTACATTTAAAATCATTTGGTTGAATTTAGGCAATTACTTCTCGAGTCGCTTAGCTGTCTTTCTCTAGTAAGGGATCTAAAGAAGAAAGTAGGCTTTTTGGAGTCTTCAAAGAAGGAATATGAGGAGAGATTAAGCATCTTGCACATCACTTATCAGAAAGAGTTAGCTGATCAAAAAGATCATTTGATGAACCAAATTAGTGATCTCTAGAATGATCTTCTAACTGGCATTAAGATAGAGTGCGAGAGGCTATTTCTTGTGGAGGATTCTTCTTTTTATATGACCCAACTTCACTTCCTAAAGCCCCTCTTAAGAGTGGAGATGATGAGACTCTAGCGAGGAATGCAGATTAAGAAGATGCCATAAATATAAAAGATTAGGATACTTTTTTTGTTGGGTTTTGGGGTAATAAAATAAAAAATACAATGAAAAACAAAAAATCCACTAGGGTCCATATTATCTAGTTGATTCAAAAGGGAAGAGATAAATAATTACCAACCTATTAAAATGAATGCAAATTATCAAATGCTACCTCAACCGAAATGAACACCTTTTACCCATATCCACACTCAAACATGATGATTGATATGCTAGGGGTGCTAGCTCCTTTCCTTTGGTGGCTAGGGTTTAAATTTCTAGTCCTTTTCTTAAAAGTGACAGAAATAAAATTTCTCTCCATTCTGAAAAAGGACCACTGTCACTTTTTTATTCAAAATTTCTATTAGGGTTTTAAAATACATATGAATCTATATATATGATAACTTAACCTTAATCTATATATAAGAGAAATTTTCAGGCACATTTTTCTTATTAAAATGATAAATACTTTATTTCTTATATAAATACTAGGAATTATAATTTTATGTTTAAAATTTTATTTATGAAAAATTAAAATTCGAAATGTCCAAATAAATCCTTAGTTCGTTCATCACATTTTATGTGTGCAACCAATAAGTTCACATTATATTGGCAATAGGCCTAATCCCATCATATGCCCACAAGTCATAAGCAGTCTATAGAATGATATCATAACTATTGAAATAATATGAATATTAATAATTCGATTTTAACCTAATCAATATAACATGTTATAATCCTTTTATCTCATGATATCTCATTTAAACATAAGTTATGGTCCATATCAAAATTATATTATTCAAATATAGAATTTCTCGATAACTAAGTAGACTGATAATATCAAATGACATTGATTGCTCTATCAATTTATTTGAGCTTGGTCATGCATCTCTCAGTCCTATTTATTAAGGGCCTCAATAGATATCTCTCTCATGAAAAAGGGATAAATTTGATCTTGATTATTCACTATCCTTTACATGATTCTCATTATGTCCAATTATAACCAATATGATTATCTGATTAAGGATAACATTTGATTATATCAAAACATAATATTTCTCATGTAGGATACTGTGATACTATCAATTCTAAGGATTTAATAACATAACTATTATGAGATCACCAATGACACTAACCTATATAGTATCTCATACCTGGTCTATCCATTATTTTGTTTTCTAACAAGTACCAACAAGTTGATTTATATCATCATATATAATCATCCTATAATTATCAATGAAGCCCATACTAGTTTTAACTTATTATTATTCCTTTAATGATAAATGACTAGAGATAGTTAGAATAACATTAGATTGTTATTCACAAACATTATTATAATGTAACATGCCAATAATAGATTAATATGAATAAAAACCAACTTTATAGAATGAGATATGACATTACATAAAGGTACAAATATTTAGCCTAGGGCATAACTACTAACATGCTTCTCATCATCATTTTTTTAATGTGTAATTTTGACTCTTTTATTAATATAATCAGTATTTTAGTCCTCAATATGTTGTTATTTTCATCTCATCCAAATATTATTAGTTCCATTGATTAAAAATTTAAATATAATTAGACTTTATATAAATCCATTTATGAATAACTAATGTTGATGTTCAAATGACACTTTAAAGTTATTAAAATGCCTTAAGAGGCTTAAGCAATTTCCTTTTTAATACTTCAGATTTATCTTGCAAAATTATAGTTATATGCATAAGTATCTTGCAGATTAACTTGGGAATAATTAATAGCCTAAAAGACCATAATTTGCATTTTCATTGATCATATAATCATAATACAATATTACATCATATATATTTTAAGTACTTTTATACTCCAAGATCATAGAATATCTAAGCCATTTATGGCTTTCAACTTGTAAGTATTTTTATTAAGAACCTTAGAGATTTCACAAGGTCCTTCCTAATTAGGTATGAGCTTTTCATTTCTAACATTTCTTTAACCAATCTTTACTTTTTGCAAGATTAAATCTCCAACATTGAAAGTCCTTAACTTCACTTTTTTGTTTGTGGTACTTGGTATTTCTTTGCTTGTGAGGTGCGATGTTGGCATAGGCTTCTTTCCTTTTATCTTTGATTAGATCCAAATTTTATTTTCTTTCTTATTTTTTATTCTTATTAGAAATAAAGGTCAGTCTATAGAAGGGAATTTCGATCACCACTAGGGTCACAGCTTCTGCTGCATATGTTAATGAGAAGGGAGTTTGTAAAGTTCCTACTAGAGGTAAGGTCTGAGGAACACATAACACTTTATAACTCTTTAGTTTGATTGCCCTTTGCTTCACCTAATCTCTTCTTTAGCTCTTCTAGAAGCGTCTTATTAAAAACTTCTATCATTTTATTACTTTGTAGGTGAGTCATTAATGTAAATCTCAAATGGATATTCAGCTAGGACTAAAAGATCCTAAAGATTAAGCTACCAAATTATTTTCTATTAGCTTTAAATAAAACTTTCGTAGGCCATACCTACAGATAATTTCTTTCTATAAAAAGTTTTTAATCCTCTCAGTAGTGATCATTGCCAAGGGTTCAACTTCAATCTATTTAGAGAAGTGATCAATAATTACAACAAGATATTTCATTTGACACTTCCCTTATGGAAAAAGGATTTAAAATATCTAATCCCTGTTAGTCAAAGGGTCATGATACACCAAGTGGTTGTTGTTTAACTGCCAGTTATCTGATGATTCTCCTATGGATTTGACATTACTAAAATTTTTTTGACTTTTTCTTGGGCATCCTTAAAGATATTAAGCCATAAGTAGCCTATCTGCCACACCTTCCTTGTAATTACCTTACTTATTTCATGTGTTCCATAAATGCCTTCATGGATTTTCTAATGATGTAATCTCCTTCCTTCCTTGTGAAATATTTAAGCCATAGGTTCTATACATTTCATCACCAATTACTAAATAACTAAGTGATTTTTTTTATCACCTTTCTTGCTTTTGCTTTGTCTTTTAGCAATTCCCCGATCGGAGATATCGAATGATTGAACTCATGCAAGTTATTTCATTTTGTTCAATCTCTATTACTTTAAGTTCCTCAAGGGAATAAGATAATTAATCTTCTATTATGACGTTTTCTCAAATATCATACCAATCTAATATAGCCATTTTAGCTAACCGATAAATGGCTTTGGTTTCTTCTCTTGGTACTTTTTCTAATTTCCAAGCTATTTTAGAAGCTTTATGCTATTTCAACACTACTCTAACTTTTAAAAGGTATTTCTTAATGTTGTCTTTAGCTTCAAAGCTTCCAATGATTTGGCTTGTCACCAGTTATGAATAACTCTTGATTTTAAAGGTTTTTAGTTAGATACACTTGACCAACCTTAGACCATGTAGGAGGGCTTCATACTCTGCTACATTATTAGATGCCTTGAAGTTTAACCTTATCACATATCTAATGATAAGGTCCAAGGGCCCATTTATTTGATGCCAATTCCTCCTTCTTGATAGTTAAAAGTACTGTTTATAATATTTTCCTAAAGAATCTCATTCGACTTATTAGCTTTCTCCTCATCAGTGAACTTGATCATAAAATCTACTAATGGTTAAAATTTTGTCATAGTCCTGAGTTCATATCTAACAATAAATATTGTAGCTTTATAGCCCATCCTACCATATTTCCTTCCAAATCTAGCATTTTAGAGGGTTTTCTGAAGCAACTAGTCTAATCAGACAACAATGGTGTAAACTTCACTTGATATTTTCTTAGTTTTTTGGTGCACATAATAAGTGTCATGATCAATTGTTCTATTGGGCTTTTTATTAATTCTTGACCTCTCAGCACTTGGTTGACATAATAGATAGATAGATAGTTGTTGAGTTCCTTCTTCTCGGGCTCGAACTACAGCTACTATTTCTTCTACCAAAAGGTATAGAAAGAGCTTTTCACTAATGATCGATTGGCTCACAAGTGGTGGCTTGGTGAGGAATTGCTTCAACTCTTCAAAGGCTTTCTGGAAATCCTCTTTCTATGTAAAGATATCATTCTTTCTAAGGTTTATGACAAAAGGTGTAAAACATTTTACCGGGAAAGATATGAATCTCCCTAGAGCTATAACTCTTCCATTCAACTTTTGAATATCCTTTACACTACTTGGAGGTTGCATATCTAGGATTTCCTTTATCTTTTTTGGATTGTCTTAATTTCTCTTTATGGCACCAAAAACTTCCTTAAAAATACTCAAAAGGCACATTTTTCTAAATTTAACTTCACTTCAAATTAATTCAAAGTATGAAACAACTTGGCTAGATCAAATGTGTGGTCTTCTTGACTTTTACTTTTGATGACCATATTGTCAATGTATACTTTCATGTTCTTTTCAATTTTCTCCTTAAAGATCTTATTTATTAGTTGTTGATATGTTGCTCTAGCATTCTTCAATTCGAACAAAATTACCTTGTAGCAAAAGGTGTCATCATCTGTAATGAAGTTTATTTTTTTTTACTTTAGCAGCTATATTAAATTTGATGATAACCAACATAAGTATCAAGCAAAGAGTATATTGTATGGCAAGTTATGGCATTTAAGAACTGATCAATATTTAATAATGGATAACTATCTTTAAAGCAAACTTTATTGAGATCAGTGAAATCAATACACACCTTAAATTTTTAATTTTTCTTCTTCACTAAGACCATGTTTGCGAGCTAGTAAAGGTAATTGACTTATCTAATGGTTCATGCCTTAAAAGCTTATTAATTTCTTAAAATATAAAATTTTCTGATGAGGTAAATTTCTTCTTAACTTTTTTAGATAAGGATGATTCAAATCTACATTTAGCTTATATGAAATGACCTTCAATTCTATTCTTGTGACGTCTTTTAGTTTCCATGCAAAAAAAAGCTTGATTTATCATCAATACTTGCATAACTTCTTTCTTGACTTCTTCTCCCATGTTCAATTTGATCTTAACTTCTTTTCCTATAGTCAATTCCTTTTGTGGTTAAATCCCCTTCGAGATTCATTCTTGATCTTTCAACCTCTTCTTCTCTTTCCATGCCTAGCTCTACTATGTAGGCTTACTTTCCTTCTTTGATCATTGTCATATATACTTCTTTAGAGGCTTTTTGATTTCCTCTTAGGATTACTACTTCTGCCTTTCTAGGTACTTTCATCACCATATACCTTATGTTAGTGACTACTTCACTCTGAAAAAGTAACGATCTTCCAAAAATTGTATTATATGCAAACTTCATTTCCATTACCTTGAAAGTAATTTTGCATAAATACATCATAGCTTCATTTCCCATCTCTATGAATAGGCTAACTAATCCCATTAATAGGACAATGATGTTGCTAAATTCGATTAAAAGGGTGGTGTTTGGCTTCAGTTCTTAGACTGGGAAGTTCATTTTCTTATAAGTTTCCAAAGTAAGGACATCGCTACACTTCTATTGTCAACAAAAATTCTTTTCACAAGAAAATTGTTAATTCTCTATTGAAGCACCAAAGCATCTTTATAAGGGAATTTTAAGTCACTAGCATCTTTAAGGATATGGAAACTAGGAGCAATTTCTCTAATTTTGCTGAGAAGTATATACCTTTTTCTTTGTTTTTCCTTTTGGAGAAATCTTCCCCATATGATGATCCCCCAAGAATTATATTGATAAATCTTGCTTTGTTCCTTTATCTCTCTACAGCTTTTAGTTTCCTTCTTTTTGTTTCATTAAAATCTGACTAGGCTCTCATAAATGTCTTGCATGTACCCTTTTATGGTTGTCCTGCAAATCGCTTTAAAGAGCCCTTTTGTAAGAGCCTTTCAATTTTCTCTTTTAAGGAATTACATACATTAGTTGTATGGCCAACATATTTATAGAATTCTTAGTTCTTACTTTTATCTTGCTTTGTATACATCTGATTAGACATCTTCTTCGACCAATTTACCTTGTTATGCTTTTTTTTTATCTACATCAATATTTTGACAAGGGAGAAATTAAATGTGTTATAGGTTTTAGTTGAATTATTAACATGATAATCAAACCTTCCTTGCTCAATTTCCTTTTACTTACCTAATTTCTTTAATGTGCTTGCTTTTTTGGGCTTTTTATTCTTTCTTCATCCCATCCAATCGACTACAATCATCCATGATATTTAACATCCTTCTATTAGTTCTAAGGGCATCATCCAATCAGATATACTGATTAGCTTTAGTCATTGAATTTAAAAAATCTTTTGGTGGCCAAGTGATTATGGATTCAAACAATGTGAAATTCCTCACACTTCTATCCAGAATGGTTGTTGCAATCTCTAGATGTATGTTCTTTATCTCAGATGCTAGAGTTTAAAATCTATCTATATAATCCTTTAGGCTTTGATCAGGTCCTTATACCAAATTACACAAGTCATTTGTCATCTTTGGTGTTTACATTTGGATAATGAATCTTGTTGTGAATAATTCATGTATCTATTTGAATGAATTAAGTGATTGATTCTGGAGAAAGATCATAAAACCAATCCAAAGCATCCTCGATTGATGTTATAATGGACACTCTATAAAAAAACCAAAAGTATTATAACATATGGCATTTTGGAGCAATATTACTTTTATATCTAGGCATCTTAATTTATTTAAATCTTCTCGGTAACTCTACTTCCCTAATCTCCTGAAAAAAAAAGGAAAGATGGTGTTACCATTAAATAAAAGCTTCTTGGGTTGCCCTAATCCAAACTTCTTTATCTATTGAAGAAACCACTTCTTAATATTTTCTACTATTAGATCTTCTATTTATTTTTTTGGTTTCCTTGAGACTTTTCTTTTTCAGAGTGCACATATATGTAAGGTTGTAACGCATGCTAAACACCTTATGCCTCTCGACGGTGTCAGGTTTATTCTTGAAAGATTACTTTTAGGGTTTGAGATCGAATAAAGGTTCATTTGACTCGTGAAGTTTGATCGCTTTGTAAAAGATAGGGATTCAACCTAATTTGCCAATCTTCAGGCCTCAAAAAGGTACGAGACAGCATCTCGAGGTACTCTTATTTTATTAACGACGATCAACCTACGATGGCATCTATTTGGACACACAAGATAGGCATTAAGGAGTCATCACCTAACAAAATATTAGGAAAGTAAATCTAACCTTATGAAGCCAAAACCAGATATGGTTTCAAACTTTATTCTTACTTATACATTTATTAATGTTCACATAAAAGAGTTTTTAAGATTAATTCATATCTTTTTTCTCACGTGAGTTGTAAACATAAGTAAATAAAAACACAATACAAGCACATAAAAGAAGCTATAAAGTACAAAATTAACTTAAAAAGTGAAAAATAAAGCATGCACAAAATAGGGTATTTATTTAGATGGGAACATTGGTTCCCATATGTATATTTATAAAAAGAATAATTTTTTGGTATTTTTGGAAAGAAAAGGGGATGAGTGATCTTATTTCTATGAAAAACTCTCAAAATTTACTTGTTATTTTAGGATGAAAATAGGCTAGTGGTCTATTTATTAAGAAAATCCCAATTTTATTTCAAAAAAAAAACCATTGAGTAAATTTTTATGTTAACGTGCAAAAAATCTTTTATTATCACAACTCAAAACCCAAAAGATATAAAAGAAAAACAAAAAAATTTGAAAATAAATAAAGTACATAAATTTAACTATTATGACACAGTCTTCACAACTTCATTCTCCAAGTAACCTATGTGTGTATGTGAAATCATTTGGCCAAAAGAAAAATAAGAGAAAACAAACAATTTGAAACACAATAAATGAAAATGAATGCAAAAATAAAAAATAAATACATGTATACTAAGATTATATAAATAAAATAAAATAAACAGTGGAAATGCATATAAATGGCAAAAAATTAAATTGCATGCTGAACAAGAAATAAAATTATTTATGCAATATGGCATGAAAAAGGCATGAAAAAAGGTAAAATCATACATCCAGGTAGTCACAGAAGTGCCAAGGAAAGGGAGAGATGGGCAGCCAAGGAGCGATGGATGGGAAGGAATGATGCAAGCTATCCTATTGCTTGCTACGAGAGATAGGTGTCGCTCATGCCTTCTTCTTGTGACTTGCACCCTAAATGTAGTCTCGAGTCCAACATGCAACATTTTTATATTTCTCATGCTAAAATCCACTTAAACATGCATTAAATGACTTAAAAATATACCAAAATCATTCCTAAAAGTTAATGAACTCATTTAAATCATTTAAAAAACCAAGAATAAAAGAAATCAAACATTAAATACATTAAAAAAACACAACATTACATTAATGGATAAAAACCTAAAAGACATACTTTTCTATATGGTCACCACAAAAAAATGCAGAATAAGGATAAAAATTAGCGAGGATAAAAATTTTTATTGCTAAATGCACCATTTAACTACAACATTACGACGAAAAATGATTTTTATCGCAAATATTGTTAGGGTTAAGTTGGAAAACAAATATTGCGATAATTTAGCGATAAATAAAATTTATTGTAGCTAATCTTGGGTGCCAAAATTTTGGCGCAAAAAATAGCGATGACTTTGCGAGCATAAAACCCTTGCTAACTCTTAATGCATGGCTCGAATGATTTATGAACCACTTAGTGAGGACTTAATCCTCGCTAATTTTGCGCGAAAAATAAATTCTCGCTAATTTAGAGAGGACAAATCCCTCGTTAACGTTTAAATAAGGAGGAATTTGATAGATGAACCATTTAGCGAGGACTTAATCCTCGCTAATTTTACGAGAAAAAAATTCTCACTAATTTAGGAGGATAAATCCCTCGCTGACGTTTAAATAAGGTGGCATTTAATAGATGAACCATTTAGCTAGGACTACGGTCCTCACCAATTTAATGAGGATTCTTTCCTCGCCAATGGTTTATTCATGGTGGGTGTTAGGTTTAAAAATTAGCGAGTAGATAACCCTAGCTAATTTGGCTTGGAATGTAGTCCTCGCCAAATGTGTAATTCATTAGGGATGTGAGGTTTAACAATTAGCGAGGACATAATCCCTCACTAATTTAGCTTGGATTCCGGTCCTCACCATTTAGTAAGGAGTATTCCCTCACAATGGTGTATTTATGGCGAGTGTGAGTTTTAACTATTAGCGAGGAAGTAACCCTCGCTAAATTAGCTTGGAATGTAGTCTTCGCTATTTTAGTGAGGATTATTCCCTTGCCAACTGGTAAATCACCTTGGATATGAGGATTAACAATTAGCAAGGACATAATGCTCGCTAATGTCGCTTCGATTATAATCCTCGTCAATTTAGCTAGATAAATTTTCTTAACTAATTAATAAATATAGAAAACTAATAAATATGCATCGGGACAATTATAAATACAAATTGCCTTTTCAAAATGTTAGGGAGGATTATTCCCTTACCAATTGGTAATTCACCTTGATTGTGAGGTTTAACATTTAGCGAGGATAAAATCCTTGCTAATTTAGCTTGGTTTTTATCCCTCGCCAATTTAGTGAGGAGTATTCTCTTGCTAATTGTTTATTTATGGTGGGTGTGAGGTTTAAAATTTAGCGAGGAGCTAACCCTCGCTAATTTAGCTTGGGAATGCAATCCTCGCTATTTTAGGGGGTGGGAGGAATTATTCCCTCGCCAATAGGTAATTCAATTTTGATGTGAGGTTTAACATTTAGCGAGAATGTAATCCTCGCTAATTAGCTTGGATTCTATTCCTAGCCAACTTAATGAGAGTATTCCCTTGCCAATGGTTTATTCATGGTGGGTGTAAGGTTTAATCATTAGCGAGGTCATTATCCTTGCTAATTTAGCTTGGATTACCATCCTCACTAATTTAGCTTGGATTCTGGTCCTTGCCAATGGTTTGTAAAGTAGTGTGAGTTTTAATCATTTAGCGAGGAAATAGCCATCACTAATTTAGCTTGGAATGTAATCCTCGCTATTTTAGTGAGGATTTATTCCCTCACCAACGTGTAACTTTACTTTGATGTGAAGTTTAACATTTAGCGAGAATGTAATCCTCGCTAATGCCTTTATTAAGATTTAGCTAGAATACTAATTCTTGCTAATTTAGCTACGATAAATAGGGATGATCACGGGGCAGGAATTCTCGGGCCCCAGCGAGGACCCACCCCATTTGGGGCAGGGAATCCCCGAAATTTCCTCTCGTGGGGACGGGGAGAAAAAATTCTCCGTCCTAGAATCGGGGGCAGGGATAGGGAATGGAGTATCCGCCTCGCGGGGATCCCTGCCCCGCAAAATTTTTTTAATTTTAAAATATAATATTTTATAAATAATTAAAATTAAAATATAACTTAATTTTATAATTATTAAGTTTTAAATTATACTTAATTTTAAATTATTATTGATTTTAAATTTTTTATTTATTAAATATTATATTTTAATTTTAATTATTTATAAAATATTATATTTTAAAATAAAAAAAATAAATCGGGGGACGGGGATTTTCGCGGGACAGGGACGTGGAAAATTTGCCCTCGATATTGGTTGCGGGGAATCCCCGTCACTGGCTGGGGAGTGAGTATGGGAGAATTTCTCGGTACCGTCCCGTCCCGTGATTACTCCTAACGATAAAAGTTCTAATTTTCATAAAAAAATATAAAATTATTTTTTAAAGTAAAATAGAGGGGTATAAAAAATGTATATATATTTTTATCAAACAATAATATTCTTTTTCTTTTTTTAAAAAAATTATTTTCATGTAAAATTACTATTGAAATTTACGAATAATGATTTGATAAGTTGGAAATATTATTTTAACATATAAATAAAAAAATAACGTTTTTAAAGGAAGTGAAACGGCGCCATTGCATTGTAACACGGACCCTAAGTTTTGAGAATCGAAACTTGTGTAATGACTAACGCCTTAAATAGAAAATCCCTAAAATTGTATTGGCGGTTCATTTGCCCTCCAAAATTTCAAAATCCCAATTCCAAGAATTTCAATTCTTGGCCCAAAAAAATTTCAGTTTTTATGAAATCTCTCCCGCCATTACACAAAGAGGGAACCAAAGTTTTAAACAATTACAACGGAGGCTATGGTATTTCTTATATTTTCTCTTCTTCTCTAACTTTCCTTGGTTTAATTGATTAATATCTTATTTTCATGTCGATTGGCAAAGTGCCGGCAAAAAACAAGGGACTTTGCAGCCTCGTGCAAGAATCTAAAAAGGAGACAAGCCCTGTCCTATTAATTACTGCCACAAATGTTTGATAAACAGGTTAAATTTTGTTGCATTCCGTAGGGAAGTTTGTTGGATTTGTTGTGCCAAAGCTTTTGCATGACGTATGTTACTTGATTATATTATATTAGGTATGGAGAGAGCTGAAGATGTAGCAGTGTTGGATGACTGGAAATGTCCCAAGTGTAGAGACATTTGCAACTGCAGTTTCTGCATGTAAGTTTTGATATTCAAGCGTTCTTTGTTTGCCAGTTTTCATGTCCTATGGGTAAACCTGATTGTACAGTTTGATGCATGAAAAAATTATATAATTCGTGCAATAAACATTTCGAGCAATTAATTAAATACAACATAATTAACCATAAAATTAAATATTTAATTAATGTAAAATTATAGCAAAAGTAATAAAATAATATTAATTTCATTTCGTACCATAAATTCTAAATTTAACTTTAATTCGAATCAAAGTGTCATAATACGTTCTGATATTGCATGTAAATAATACTGATATTCTAAACAATATTACAAGAATTAATCCAAAATCTATTATTACACCATTAAAATTACAAAATGATAAAATCAACCAACACAAAGAGAAAGACAATTGGCAACCTGAATAGGTGTTATGCTAAATTCAGTCTACTAATAAATAAATTATTATTTAAAGAAGAATGATTATAAAATGACTTATTGAAATTATAAATTGCATCAAAGTGTACTACTGAACAAATTTCTTTGATTTTTAAAACTATAAATTGAAGATTAATCTTGTCAGATTAGGGTGTATTTAAAGCTTTTATTATATTGAAATGAAATAGTTATACCATGTTTATTAATGAGAATTAAGTCAATCATGATGGATGATTATACTTTTAACACTTTCTTAAAATAAAATGAAATGAAATGACATGGCCATTTTATTAAAAATAATTAAATTTAATAATGATGAATAATTATACTTGAAATCTTATTAAAATCATATGAAATTATTTAGCCATTATTCTTAAAGAAAATTAAGTCTGGAAAATTACATGTAAATCCGACTCTCTTGTTTTAAAGATGCAATTATAAAAAATTAAAAGAAAAAAGAAAATAAAACCTAGTCATGAACATGATGCATGAGTATACCTAACAACTTATTAAAATTGAAATGAAATGACTTAACCATTTCATTTAAAGATTTTTTTTTTTTGGCAGCCGCTAAAGAAAATTAAACCCAATGATGAGTCAGAATTTTTTAGCAAATTAAGAAGTTATAGTTTAAGCTTTTTTGTTTTCTTTTCAAGAACATCGTTTCCCTTGTATTTCAATCATCGGTCACTGCCACACGTACTACTGTTTTAAAATGATATTATAACTATTAAAATATTAGAAAAAATATTATTAGTCAATCATTTATTTACTAACTTTATATTAAAAAAATAACATATTATTTTTTTTATATATTAATCATTTAATTATTATATTTTACTACATTTTATCAAATTTATTTTTATTCTCCAAAATTATGAGTTATTACCTATAATGGATTGAATTTGGAGCAAATAGCCCTTGTGCTACTTCAAATTGTCTATTTTATTATGTACACTAAAATTAATTAATTATTTCAAAATAAGGAATTAAAATTGTTCAAATGGTATATGTAACCTAGCCCACATATATTCACATTATTCATTATGATTTAAAAATGAAAGAAAATTTATATGCACCACTTCATATTTATATTCACAAATCAATCTAATTTTTGTAATCAGTCTCATATTTCTAAAATAAATGTCATGTAAGAAAAAATTAATTTTTTTAAATTAATATGTACACGTATTAGGATAATTAACCATAAAAATGATCTTGATATTATTTTAGCGAATTAAGAAGTTATAGTCAGAATTTTTGTCTTTGCATTGCCTCCTGAGTATAAGAGACTCAACTATATATGAAGTATACAGGTCATATTTTGCTTGTTTATTGTTACTATTGTATTTAGTCATCTATATATAGGTCATATTTTACTTTTTTTTTTGTATTTAGTCAAGTTATGCAAACATTGGTTAGATGTTCAAAATCAACAATTGAAAGATCAAGTTCTAATAATGACACTGGATGGAGTTCTTCATTATCTGCAATCAATCACTACACAACTATATAAACTAAAAGTAACTGACATTTTATGAGCTATTTATGATTTTTAATTGTTACTATTATATATGGATGTATTATTTTGGATATATTATTAGCAATGCTATACACTTGTAAATAACAATTTATTCATTAATATATATGTTTTTATATTAAATATTGAGTAAATATAAATTTATTTATTTAGTTTATTATTTAAATAATAAAATTTTCATATTAAATTAAAAAAAAAATTCATATCAACATTTAGCAAGGATAAATCCCATGCTAAATTTAGTAAGAACAATATTTGTCACAAAATGCATGCTAAAATTTAGCAAGGAATAATAAACCTAAAAGAAATATCTAGCATTGCAAAATAACGTGAAACCATAGAATTAACATTCAAATAGAAAACTCCAAAAATCTATTTACATGATATTCAATGGGTTTTTAATTCAAAAAGAATAAGAGATTTAGCCCAAAATATTACCCTCAGTGTGCTTGATCGTAATGAAAATTGAGAGAAACATGTTTTGCTTCCCTTCCTTATTGGATTTCGTAGTATAGAATAATGGAAATAGTATTTTCAAGTAAAGCCTTTTCTCTCTCTAAAAACTATTTGTTTTTCTATTTTTCTACAAAGAGAAGATTTTTTTAAGCCAAAAGAACATCCTCCTTTCTTGTAGGATCTTCCTTTTTATCAAAATTGGAGTAAAAAATTATCTCAAACTCTTATCAAATTCAAAAATGTATTATGATCCAATCTGTTATAGGATCAGATTGAGATCAAATTGTTACTCATACGTACATATTCTAAATTTTAAAATTGCATAAAAATGTTTTTAAGTCATAAATTTCGTTTTTAGTTAAAATTGGTTTCCTTCAGAAAATGCTTTAGAAATTGGTCCACAAGAATTTACATTAGAAATTTAAACAAATTTCTGATCGAAAATCTATTTCGCACTACAGGACAAAATAACGGTTAGTTAGAGACATAATTGTCTGTTCTGTCTTCTAACAGTCATAAACGGCTAATTTTGTGTTTTCTCTCTTCAAACCATATTTTTTGGTATAAATATATGATTTTAGATCATTTAGAAGGTAAGATAAAATATTGAAAAGATTTTTTAACTTTTAAGAGAAAGCTTGCTTGTTTTAAATCTCTCTTTTCATCTTGCACTTTATCTTTACTTATCATCCTCAATTGATTATAGCTTTTATTATAATTATTTGTGAGGAATTATTATTGTTGAAAATTGTGAGTTTGGGTTGGCTAGAACCTAAGAGAAATTCTAGTAAGTGTTTCAATCTTTTACTTGGAAAAAAGATTGTGGGTAGATATACATAGGATTGTATATTGGCTTGAACTCTTGTCCTTAAAAGAGTTAAGAGTGGAGAGAAAAGCTCAAGAGTGATTCTTGAGGAGTGAAGGTAGAAAGGTTGGTCGAACCACTATAAATTCTGTATGTGCTTTACTTTTCAGCTCTATTTTCTATCTTCTACCATTCTGTTTATTTAGAAATTTGACCAGAAAATTTCAAGACACCCAATTTACTCTCCCCTCTTGAGTGTCTTTCGGGTGTGTATATATATATATATATATATATATATATATATATATATATATATATATATATATATATATATTTCAATCAACATAAAAATTGTAAGAGTATAGGAACCCTATAAAAAAAATTAGACGTTCAACAATCAATAATTGGTTTTGCCAGCATGATATCCCCTTAATGACGATTGAAATATATGTGCTAAGATAAGATTTATCTATAATTGCATATTATTTCACAGTAAATTACAGAAATTCAATTAAAAAAATTTTAAAGGGATTAATGTAAAAAATTTTAAAAATTTGAGATTAGATTTGAAAAAAAAATGGTTCATAGCATATGGATATCTATGGGCGTTTTGTGAAGAAAGCAAGCCAAGTTTTCTCACAAGGAAATGGAGGAATGAAAGAACGGTGTAATCAATAATTATAAGATGAAGATGAAGGGAAAATAAAAGTGCCAGCATGGTAAATAATTAAGATACATGCTACTGCCGGAAAAAAAAACAAAAAAAAAAACAAAAAACCACGCGCAATAGAAAGAAACAAAACAAGGGAGGCTGGTTTCATTTTATATCCATTTCTAATAAATAAAAAGCAAGAATCCGAAAGTAATATTTTCAAATCTAATTAGCAGACCGAACAGGCCCGTAGGGAAGCCCAAGTTTTTAAGCACCTGATTAACGCTAAAAAAAAAATAAAAAATCCAGAACTTCAAAATTTAGGACACTTTTATATCATTAAGATAAATACCAAAACTTATGATGCCAAGCTAAAAGATATAGGGTCGCAATTCATAGTTATTTAATATTTTTTCCGTTCTTTTTTATTTATCTCTTTTGGATAAAATCTAAATTATATTTATCTGTCACTTTTAATATAATTTAATTTACCTTTTTAATTTATTTTTCTTTTCCAATAAAGTCAAAATCAATTAAATTTGATAATTTAATTTTAATCACATAATTTAATACTAAATTTAAATTTATTTATTATTTATTAATCCTAGTAAAAATAATAAAAGTAATTGATAAAAAAAATGAAATGAGTATATAATTGTTCCGTTAAATTAAATTATCCATTCTTATATAAATCACTAATATCAAGATAATCATTGATTGTACTAATTTTCATTAAAAAAAATTATATTGAATATATTAAAATGCTCCTTCCTAATTTAGGCTATCATATATAGTAAAATGTGAAGAAAAATAGAAATATAAATTACATTATTAAATGTTTTGTTGACATTATATAAAGGATAAAATTGAAAAATATAAATTACATATTATTTTAAATTTACCAAAATGATAATTTGTTGCGATAACTTTTTTCAAAAAGTAATAATTTAATGGGATAGAAGAGTATATTTATGTTAGAGATAAATATAATTTTTATTATATTTATTAATTTGTTTAACCTACTTTTCATCATCTAAAGATTAATTAACAAAAAACATAAAATAAACTAAATTTAAGAAAAATCATTTCTGGGAAATATTTTTTGGACAAAAATTTGTTTGCTTGATATTCGGTTTGACTTCTTTCAGTATACGAGATCGATTAATGTAAAATCGAATACTATGTAATCCATAATTGAAAATAACCCTTCTAATGGCATTCTATTTATGGGTAAGGCAAGAATTGAATCTATATCTATATATCATATTATAGTATTATGAAAATGTTGACTAATTGAAGTAGAAGTCCAACTCAAATCTACCAACAAAAGGAAATGGATTTTTTTTAGGTGGTATAAAGCTGAAGACATGGACAACCAACCGTTCATAACTGTCAAATTTCTCATAATTGCAATTCATATATGATCAAACATGGTATAGTTATTACACATTTAACCTTCGTCCTTAAATTGGTGTTATTTTTTGAGAAAAAAATAGAAAACCTCCATCTTGAAATTGTCAATCTTGCTCTCTGCAATTTGCGAATCTGGTTCTTTTGTGTTTCAAGGCATTTACATCAGCAGAAGGGAATTGAATATGCCTGTGTATCAGATATTAAATAAAACAAATGGGGGTTTTGAAGCATGCTATAATCCAAATCAAACGGATATCCCCTATGCATTGGGCGCAGAAAGTTCCCTCTCTTCATTCCTCCCTCTCTTTGTCTTCCAAATGACTCTTCTTCTCTTTGCCAATCGCATTTTGCTTCTCATCCTCAAGCCATTTCGCCAACCTCCTTTTGTAGCTTATATTCTTGTAAGTAAAAGATCATGAATGTGTTTTGATATGGCAGAACACACCCCTGAAAAATTTAGGTTTTTGCTATCAAGCTTATGAGCCATTGAACTTTTATCATTTTTGACATTGAGCCTTGTGTTGATGGAATTTGTTAGCGTGATATACATGTGTCATTTGTACACATTTGCTGAGAGAAAGACAAACGACGCCTGTATATGACACTTAACGGATTCCATTAACAGACAGCTTAATGTCAAAAATAATAAAAGTTCGAGGATTAAACGTTGATATTAACAATGTATATTTTAGAATATTCCATAATTTAATAATTTTTTTGTTTTCATTTCCTATATAGAGCGGTATATTAATAGGGACCGGAGGATTGGGGCACACTACATTCTTTATTACAAGAGTATTTCCATTCCAGACTTTGGTGTTTGTGGAGACGTTTGGGAACTTAGCCATTACTTATTACATGTTCTTGATTGGGTTGGAAATAGATTTGCTGCCAATTATAAATACGGGGAGAAAGAGTTTCATTATTGCTTTAGCAGGAATTATTGTTCCATTTTGCACTGGCATTGGGTTATTTTTCGTTTCATTTAACCCAGATGAAACTGATTTTAAAGGCTCCGTTTTTTGGGGGATTGCTTTAACTGCCACAAACTTTTCAGAGGTTACTCGGATTCTTATTGACCTTAAGCTCCTTCGGATGGATATAGGAAAACTAGCTTTGTCTAGCTCAATTATAAGTGATTTTTGTACTTGTTCTGTTCTTCTGTTAGCACTATCTTTGCTTAATGCTCGGTCATACTTTGCTCTGCTATCCACAGTTCTTTTCATTCTCATCTGCTTGTTGGTGTTCCGTCCAATAATCTCAAGCTTGATTTCCTTCTTTTGTATTGAAGAAAACCCTAAAGAGGGACACACATGGTTTATTATGGGATGGGTGATGTTGTTTGGATTAATCACCGATGCTTGTGGCTCGCATTCTATTGTCGGCAGTTTCATTTTTGGTTTTATAATTCCTCGTGGAAATATGATAAGATTTAAACTTATGGAGAAAGTCGATGAATTTGTTACAGAGATTATGATGCCCATGTTCTTCATTACTGTTGGGCTACGAATTGAAGTTGGTATGATTATCAAAACTTTTACATGGGAAACTTTTTTCCTAATCTTCACTATGTCTTTTGTAGCCAAGATCGCGAGCACGTTCATTGTGTGTCTGTTATGCAGAATGAGCCTTCAGGATTCTGTAGCTCTTGGGATATTAATGAACACAAAAGGAGTATTTGCATTGATTATCATCAACGCCGCTCGGGACTTTAAGGTATTTAATTTATAGATATAATTGTTAAAATTGTCGTATTATCTGCACAAATACACATGGCAAATCATAAAAAAATGCATGAAATTTACCTGTATATGTCTTGTGAATAATGACTGAAAAATAATTTAACATTTCTGATGTATTAAGATAGAATTTTATATATTTTTAATAATATATTAGTATATTTACGTTTTTTAACGTGTTCAGACAAGTAATGTGGTATTTTTAATAAGTTTAAAGGGTATTTCATTTAGTTTTTAAAAATATAAGGGTATTATTTATACTTTTAATGAGTTCAGATATAATTTAACAATCGATTAATTTAAAGATAATATGCTAAGCGAATATAGTTAAAAAAATTATATATTATCACTGTTCAACCATAATCAATTTGTGACGAATTTGTTGATGCAGGCTTTGGACAATCAAACATATGCTTTGATAATCGTTATTGTCTTGTTAATGACAAGTTTGGTGGAGCCTCTAGTTTCTGCCACCTATAGCGGTCATAGACGTCTCACCAAATACAAGCATAAAACAGTGCAAAGTAGTGCAATGATACCAAATATGCAATTTCGGATTCTTGTATGCATTTATTCCACGCGTGATGTATCGAGCATGGTTAGTCTGCTAGAAGCATCAAATGCTACCAAAGAATTTCCTATATCTGTAGTTGCTTTCCATCTAGTAGAATTCATTGGAAGATCAACATCCATGCTCCTCATTCATGATGAATTAAACAGAAATAATAGCAAAATCACCGCCAAAAAGTCCAAGTTAGACCAAATCATGGATGCCTTCCAATTATATGAGAATAAATGCAATGGAGCCTATGTCCAATCTGTCACTACTGTCTCTCCTTACGAAACCATGCACCAGGACATCTGCGACCTTGCAGAAGACAAGCACATTGCCCTTGTAATTATCCCATTTCATACTGAATTAATAACTGATGGCAAAATAGAGGATCCCAGCTCACCTTTTGTTGGTATAAGCCAATATGTGCTGGAAAATGCACCATGTTCTGTAGGTTTGTTGGTAGATCGTGGAATTGATTCATTGGAATCTTCTGGAGCAACTCCCAAACTGCTTCGTATCGCCATGGTGTTTATCGGTGGCCCTGATGATAGAGAGGCATTAACTTATGCAGCGAGGATGGCAAGCCATGCTTTCGTAAACTTGACTGTGATACGCCTTCTTCCACGCAAAGACGGAGAAGAAAAATTCAACGCTATACATGAAAAATCAATTGACTCTCAAACAAGAGAAAAGAAGATTGATGATGACCACATACGCCAGTTTTTGTCAGGGATTTCAGGTAATGAATCCATTAAGTTTGTGGAGCAAGTCGTGAACAACGGTGATGAAACTATAGCTACAATAAGAGATTATGATAAGGGATATAACTTATATATAATTGGAAGAGGGCAAAAGCGTAACAGATCTCCTCTTACTGCTGGATTATCAGACTGGAGGTGTTCTGAATTGGGAGTATTAGGAGATACACTAGTTTCTTGTAACTTCACAGCACGAACATCAATTTTGGTCATCCAACAGTATGTTAGCTACTCTAGACATTCTATTGAAAGACACGGTATGCAAGTCAGGCATCCATTAATGGGTTATGGTACAGATAATTATACTGGGTACAGGTTTGGATAACCTTGGATCTTCTAATTGATACTCCAAGAGATTATTACACTTGAATGTCGTATAAAACTCAGTACAATCTTTGTGAGTTTCAAACTATAGATTCTTGGGTACGTTTAATTCCACAATATGCGCATATGTAAAAGTTGGTTGAAAAAGAGGTGGAACGGTGGTCAGCATATGTACGTATCAATACAGTATCGGTATGGCCCATGTCCTATTTTGCCTATACTGGGCCTAATCAAGAATTTTCTTTTTCCTCCCATAATATGTCAGAGAGTAGAGTGGACTTCAAGAATGTAAGTTAAATTATCCTTATAAATTCTACTTGATAATTTCTTACCATTTTCACTCTATACATGGTCATCACTGATTCAAAACTATAATATTAGTAAGGGAGCTACTAAATGCCAAGTGAAAGTTTATGTGATGGATATTGATTAATCGACTTTGACAAATATACATAATTATAGTGTAGAATAGAACTACCGGTGGACACTACAGTTTAGAATCTCAATTTTGCAAAACAGCGTTCTTTTTTTTTTTCCTTAATTTAATTTATTTAACCATTTAAATCCAGTTTTAAAATCAATTTGGTTAGAAATCATTTTAAAAAGTTAAAGAGAAAGAAATTCAATTAGAAAGTTTTAAGCGAGCAGTAGTGCATTTGAAAAGGGTCCTTAAACAGCTCAGTTCCAAAACCAGAAAATTCTTAAAGTTACTTAGTCTTTAGGTAATCTTCTTAAAACTTCAATAAGAGATGTAAGGTTAAAGCACCGTTAATAACGGCCACTTTTTCACTTGTTTCTAAGACCGATGTATTTTATCTAGGGATGAGTATGGACCGATTAATCGGTTCATGAGCAAAAAAATTAATCAGTCCGTTAATATCAATTTTTCAAAATTACTAACAAGTAATCAGTCCGTTACATTCAGTTATCAGACCATTGGTTTTGATTTTTCGATTTGGTTAATCAATATTTTTCGGTTAACCATTAAAATTTATAAAATAAATTATATAAAAAATTAGATAAAGTTTAATTAAATTTTCAATGTGTAAAATAATTTAATATAAAAATTACAAAACAAGCATAATTTATTAACCAAAATTCATGTTTTATAAATTAATAGCTAATATTATAACATAGATTTGATATTTATTGAAAATTACTATGTTCGAATCATGGCATCATACGAACTAACAAAAATATTTTTAAGACAAATAAAATAGCAATAAATCATGTAACCATGTTAGATAAAAAAAAAAAAATCAAATTAAGCATACTTTCATGACATGATAAAGGCAGGAAATCGGACCCAGAATATTACCCTCAGTAGACTTCTTTAACTCTTGAAATCTCAATCCAAGTTCCAAGTCCAATAGATTTCCAAGATTAAAAACAATAAATGTATTTTGTGTGAAAAGAATAGAATGACGGGGGGTCGAGGTTCTCAAGGATAGAAATTATATTTTCTATCTTAAGAAGGTGGCTGCTTCTGTGTAAAAATTCAGCTTGCAAAAGATAAAAAATGTTCCACCCAAAAACCCTAGGTTTTTGTATTTATGTGGAAGGAAAGAATTTAAAATAATTCCAATTTAAATTTGCTTGAAATCTGCCTTGAAAATCACCCTGAAATCCATCAAAATCTGCCCATTATTAACCAGATTCTGACCAAGTCTTCAACTGCTGAAAAACATAGGAATTGCCGAAAAAATCCCCACATACGGACGTTTGTCATTGACATACAGTCGGCACTCAAGACTGAATTTTAAAAACTCATACTTGTTCTTGAATCTGACCAAGTGACCTGTGGCTGTAACTCAGTGACCAACGAACATCTATCACTAAGCCACAATAGGCTACGGATAGCCAAGACAGTGGCCAGGAAGAAAGAGGTCATAGACGGGCATCTCTCTAGGATAGATAGCCGTCTGTCACAAAAAATGAACCCAATTTTCAAGATTTAAAACTCATTTTCAATCTTTTAAAAAAAGCAAAGCTAAAACCAATAAAAAAACATTTTTGAAAATATTAAAATTCAAGTATGAAAATCAGAGTTTGCGCTTTCCGTTTGAAATACGAATAGTTCTTTTTCGTTTGGTAACTCCGATCTAGGCTGCCTTGGAAATCAGGCTCACTATGATTTTTCATTTACACCTTTGAGTTGATGTTTTTCTTACCTTAGGTTATCTAATAAATCAGTTGCCTTCAATAAAACTCGATAATTAAGGTCCTTATCACAAGCTTTTTGGAACGTCCTTGCGGCATTCCACTCAATACAAATTTTCACAAACCCTATTCATAAAGGAAATCGGTGTTTGGAGCCTACTACAAAGAGAGTTTTTCTCTTTTGCCATGTTGTTTCTGGTGAATCTCATTTCCATTTAAACATGGTCATGATTCTCACATTGAGGATTCATCTCTTGCTCTAACTAATTTTCCTTATTTTAATGAATAGATGCCAAGGAAAATGAGCTTATTATCAGTAAGAAGAGATCTGCATTAATAATCCCATTTTATTAAGAAAATCCATATTAATTATGTATAGAAAATTTTTTATATTATTACAAAAGGTCATTGTTTGTGTGTGATTTTTTAGGTAAAAAATAGATTATTGATCCTGTTTTATTAATGAAAATCCCAATCCATTAATAAAAATATTTTTATGTCATTTTTCCTTTTAAGCAGTTGAAAAAAATGCTATTATCACATCACTTTGCGTAATGAAAAAGAAAATAAAAGAATAGTCATACATGCCCGAAATGATAAATAAATAATAACACAGTAAAAATAACTAGAAATAAAGCTCTCGTGCAATATTCTCCAATTTACTCCATCCTGACCCGGAATATATGGGTGTGCATGTCAATTAATATTACAATTGTAATAAAAAATTAATAATGATTAATTGTTAAATGAATTAAATAAAGAATAAGTAATTAACTCAAATAACATAAAGTAAATGAAATAAAACAGACATAAATGCATGATAAATCATCAATTCATGTAGTATGCATAATCGCATGTATGGTAAAGCAATTGAAATAAATTACGAATAAAAACATAAATAAAATAGACAAATAAAAATGAACGATGAATCCGCAATTCATGCAGCATACATAAACACAAATATGCTAAAACGATTAAATAAATTACAAAAAAAAAGAATAAATAAATAAATATATGTATATATATATATATATATATATATATAATAAATTGAAAGAAAATATATAAATGCATAAATATAAAGGTATGTGTATAATATTGCAAATTATCAAATAAAATAATTAACACAAAATATAATTGGATATAAACATGATTATAAATAACATAAATAAAATATAGCAAATAACGATATAAGACATATTAACACATATGATAAAAATAAATAAATGAAAAAAAAATTACAGAATAAATAAAATTATGAGATACGTTGCATAAATAGAAAATAAAATAAATGAACATAGCATAAAATTATATACAAAAATGAATATAAAGAGTAATAAAATGGATGCAATATTGGGGACATGAAGAATTAGGAGCATAAAATAATACATACATGAGCTAAAGAACAAAAAAGGTGTCCAAAATAAAGTGAAAAACCATGCAAAACATGCAACGACATTTCATAGAGTAAATAGGGGAGGAAAAAGCCTTGTGACTCAGCTCTGACTACCCAAACTACTAGAACAACGTCGTTTTAGCAATGAAAATGCATATTGTTGATTCAATTTATTTATAAAGCCATTTTAATGCACTAAAATGGCCAAAATCTCATCAAAACTCATTTCATGCAAGAAAAGTTTGATTTGAGAGAGAAATTTAAGAATCAAAAATCAAACTATGGAATTTGGAAAAACACAATAAAGAGGAGGAAGAAGATGAATAGTGCAATCCACACCTCAAGTGCACAAAAAGACATGGCGTTGCATGATTCATGGTTAAAATCACTTCAAACTCATAATTAAACAAAGAAACCATGATTTAAAGGCTAGAAATTAAGAAGAAAAAAAAATCAAATATGAGAAATGAAAAAAAAAAGACAATGAAAGAGATCATGAATAGTAAAACTCATTATACATAATTAACCCATATTTGTCCAAAATAATCGCACCAATCAAGAACTACATCAAAAACGAGATGAAATCAAGACTAATTACATGATTTAACCAATAATTATTAACATAAAAAATCAAAGAATTAATCAAAGAAAATAATTAATATTTACACCTAAGTTTATTATTTGCATTTGGGCCTCTGTTTGTTGACTCTATATTAAAGAAATCAAGCTATTTGGGCCTCTCTCCTTTTTCCTGTTCTTCCTCTGTTTCCAGTTTCCAAGTTGTAGAGAACGATTTTTTTTTTTCTTTTGTTTGAATTTCTATGTTGTTCTTTGTTAAAAAGTGGAGCTCTCCCTTTGGATGAAAAGATTGGTTGCAAATAGTCTCATCACATGAGGATTAAAAATAAATTAGATTTAATTTTTACGCCTCTGTTGCCAACCGTGAAAGTCCGAGAAAAATAAGAAAATAATTAAGTCACTCCCTTGACTCAAGGGTGAAGGGAGTGAGTTAAGATGGATTTGAAAACCAGACAAAAATATTTTTTGGCATCACTCGGAGCGAATCACGGCCTGACTCAGCGAGTCATAGGTTTGACTCACTTTTGGTCACCAATTTTGTCAAGAAGACTTCGAGGGCAACCAGGACTGCTGCCAGGGTGCCAATTAGCAAATGAAGTTTGCACTGAAGGATGGTTTGGATGTGGATGCACTATTTTGTTTGTTTTTTTGTGACTTTTGAACATTGGTGCATTGTAGTTTATGTGCCTATTTGATTGGTGCCCTTGGCCAATCCTTAGGATTTCCATTCAAATATAAAGATAAACACTAATGGCATTAAATATTTGTTGCTAAAAGTTTAACTTGTAAACATATCTTTGTTTTAATATAATTTAGTACTACAACTTTATTATTTTTTTTAAACAAAATTCATAATTTAATTTTTGAACTTTAACTTTTTTATATATTAGATTTTTATACTTTCAAAACTATATATTGGATCTTTTAACTTTTACTTATTTAAACATTTGATCCTTATATTTTCAAAACTATACATTAGGTCCCTAAATTTATCTATTAGAATACATTAAGTTCAAACGGACGTCAAAAATAATAATATTCTATTAAAATACATGTGATTTTAATTGTACTTGTATTATATTGTTGTTTGTACCGTCCATTTTGAATTTAATATATTCTACTCTAAAAGTTTAAGAACTCAATATATAATTTTAAAAGTATAAGAATTCAATATGTAAATTCGTTAAAGTATGTATTTTTTTTTTTTTTGTATTGCAGGGAGTGAAAACATAAACTTGAAGTCCTTCAACATATTAAGACTAGATTTATTTTATGCTCATATGGCCATGTCTTTACTACCAGAACTTTGCGAAACTTTATTTTTTTTTTACAAAATTTAATTTCCACGATTAAATATGTTTTACATTATGCACATTTATATTTCGTGGCAGAATATGTCAGGATAATATCTTATAAAAGATAAGATTTGATTAAAATATGATTACTTTCAATAATAAAATACACTGGTGGAAAAACAGAATTAATGGATCTTTTCCTTTTCCTTTTTTTTTTTTTTACTCAATTTCAAAAGAAACTTTTATTTTATTGGAATTTTGAGAATTAATTTCGTTCCGGTTATTTGATTCGTGCGTTAATGGTATAAATTCTCTTTTTGTAATTCTTATTTTTGTTTGAATTAAATCTCTTGTACTTTAAATGCATAACTGTACATCTTAAGATGACGAAATGAAAATTTTTTTGACATTTTTTACTTTATTGTTACAAAACTATACTTGACTTATTTTATCTTCTCAAAAATAAAAAATATATACTTGACTTATTTTATTTTTATGAATGGAAAAATAATAACCACAAAGTTATTTGAACAAAAATTGAATAACCAATGATAAAATTAACTCAAATTCTAAAATCATAAAAATGTATCACCAAATCCTTGAACTTGTCAAATTTTTGTTATTAAGCCTCTATATTTTTATTTTGCAACATTGAGCTCTTAAACTTTTATCTTTTCACACATTACACCCTCAACAAACTTAAAACGGAAAATTAAATTAGCACACCTTTAATATATGCATATGAACTTTAATTAGACATAGCTCTGCATACATTTTATCAATTTTAAGCTAGCTATCATTCTTAATTAATACTTCGATCTCAAATTGATAAAAATATACGACACATTAAAGTGAGGTTGAAATGTTAGTTCATGAAACAAGCTGTACTGTGCAATCGGGAGCTTAATGAGTAAAATAATAAACAACAACAACAACAATTACTCTGCTTTGTAAGTTGAAGTTAGCAGTCAAGTAAATTTGACTACTAAAAGCATAGTATAATTAAATTAGCACCAGCAATGTCCTAGTAGTAAGCTAGTAAATGTATTTATAATTAATACACTTAAAAAACAAAGGGTTAAAAAAAAAAAAGTCCCATCTCGGGTACATTCAAAATATATTCATCAGAAAATTCTATATGACTTCATTCACCGTTCAACAAGGAAAGGCTTGAAAGTCATCAACACGCCAATCGCCTCAACCACATTCATTGCGAAGAACACCAACTGATCACCTACATTACAAAACTTATAGTCCTGAAACTACTCAGTCACAGCAAAACCTAGCTAATCTACAGGACTATTTTTGTATTAGAGTTCCATTACTATCCCATCCTATTTCAAGCGTCATGCCGGTGATTGTACAAAGATTAAGGATATTATTGGAATGTTTGTGTTATATACACACGCACATTAGGTTTTTTCCAACACAGCATTTAAAATAGGATGGAAATCATAAAATCCAATAGGTTGATTTTACATTAAAATTTACATATATAGCCTAGTGTTCAACTTCTATTATTTAGAAAAGAAAAAAGAAAAAGGGTTGAAGATGAATAATAAACATTTTTCATAAAGCCAGTTTTAGCTTCAAAAATCATTAAAGCACTACATAAAGCTTGAAATGTTTTGAATGGAAGGTAGCATTTACCAATTCTCTTTTTAATTCTCGCTAGTTCTCAAGTTTTCTCAAAGAAATGCTATAACCGGAATCAGATTGTAGAGAAGTTCCTAATTTGACTTGTCGAACTCTCATCAATCCAATTTGGTTGTCGAAACACTGGAATTAAGTACTCCAACTTTCACAAGAACAAGATTGAAGGATATCTATCACAATCTACTAGCTGAAAGCAAGTACTAATATCAAAACTTGATTAAGCACGGTACCTGGAAGAAACACGGCTTCTTGGCGCTTTTCTGCCCAAGAAAAACTGGAACAACCAAATTGAGGAATTTACTTCTAGTCAAAATATATCTCAGAATTACAAGTCAATGTATGAAGCTAACAAACACTGAATCATCCACATTTTTTAATTCAGTTAATTAATCATTTCTTCCTTTCAAGATTTTCATCCATTTTCTATTACTTGAATGAAAAGAAATTATTTAAAATCCATATATGTGCGTGCATACTCACATGCATGTAACTCTTAAAAATATCCATTACCCATCAACTAAATAAATAATTTCTTATCTAAGATTTGATCTCCTCTGTTGCTACTTCCGAGAATTAAGGATGGACTAAGTGACCTAAAACTTTTTGTAAGATACAGTTTAACATGTTTTCCTAGCTCCTTTTGTTAGGAAGAATAGTCCGGTACATGATGGTTTAAAATTATATTAATAGTGTAATATTTTTCAACACGCTAGGGTAAGAACACATGAATGCATACATACATACATACACACACACAAACACAAACGTATTTGTATTTATATACCATGTATCATTTAAGATTTTGAAAAGGTTTTATCACTCTCAATATATTAACTATAACATTTACATAGGTATTTATATAAAAAAAAGTTTAAACCTAACTAGAAAAGATAAAAAAATAATCATATCAAATCTTTACAAATTAGAAGCTAAATATATCTATCAACACTCCCCCTCAAATTGGTGCAAAAATATCATATATGCCCAACTTGTAGATCAAGGTGTGGAAAGTCCAATTGTTGAGTCCTTTTGTAAACACGTCAACTAGTTGCTTTTCGGATGACACATGAAACAAACTCAAGGCACTATTTATAAGCTTTTGTTTTATGAAGTGCCGATCAATTTCAATTTGTTTTGTTCAATAATGCTGAACAAGATTATGAGTTATACTGATGGCGGTTTTGTTGTCACAGTACAAGGATAGTCTCCTTTTCCTAGATAGTTTCAATTCTTCTAGTAGTTTTCTTAGCAAAAAAAGTTCACAAACACCTTGAACCATAGCCCTGTATTCTGCTTCAACACTCGATCTAGCAACTACACTTTGTTTCTTACTTCTCCAAGTAACTATGTTACGTCCTACAAGAGTACAATAGCTAGAAGTAGATATTCTCTCATCTAAAGATTCAGCTCAATTCCGCATCTGTAAAGACTTCTATTTGGAGGTGACCATTTTTTGAGAAAATAAGACCTTTTCCTAGGGCAAAATTCAAATACCGCAAGATGCGAAAGACAACTTGCATGTGAGAGTCTCGTGGATCATGCATGAACTGACTCACCAAGCTCACTGAGTAGGTTATGTCCGGCCTATTGTGTGAGAGATAAATAAGTCTGCCAACCAATCTTTGATATCTCTCTTTATCAACTGGCTTTCCAACTTTTGCTTGTAGCTTGTAGTTGCTCTCAATGGGCGATTCTGCTGGCTTGCAAGATTTAAAATATATTTTTTCTGAGAAATAAGATCAAATTTCCAAGAAATACTGTAATTTTTTAAATCCTTGATCTCAAATTCCTGAGCCAACAGCTTTTTCAATCAGGCTATCTCCTCTCTGTCATCTTCTGTCATTACAATGTCACCAATATAAACTATGAACAGATTGAGTTTACCCTTGTTATATCTTATGAAGAAAGTATGATCTCAATGGGCGATTCTACTGGCTTGCAAGATTCAAAATATATTTTCTTTGAGAAATAAGATCAAATTCCCAAGAAATACTCTAATTTTTCTAAATCCTTGATCTCAAATTCCTGAGCCAACAGCTTTTTCAATCAGACTATCTCCTCTTTGTCATCTTCTGTCATTACAATGTCATCAGTATAAACTATAAACAGATTGAGTTTACCCTTGTTGTGTCTTATGAAGAAAGTATGATCAGCATTACTTTGTTAGTAGCCAAAAGAGATCATGGCTTTACTGAATCTATCAAACCATGCTCTGGGAGATTGCTTCAATTCAGTCTACATACCTTCCCTTGACTATGTTCATCATCAAATCTAGGGAAAATCTCCATATATACTTCTTCCCAATCCCCATGAAAAAATGCATTTTTCACATCAAACTGGTGTAAATCCCAATCAAGATTAGCTGCACAGGATAATAAAATTATGATTGTGTTCATTTTAACAACAGAGGCAAATGTCTCCTGATAATCAACTCCATAAGTTTGAGTGAATCTTTTAGCCACCAATTTGGCTTTGAACCTCTCAATTGAGCCATCAATTTTATGCTTCATAGTAAAAATCCACTTGCAACCAACCAATTTCTTGTTTGGTGGAAAAGTAACTGGTTCCCAAGCCTCATTCTCAGATAAAGCCTTCATTTCTTCAATCGTAGCTATCTTTCACTTAGGATCTGTAAAAGCTTCACTTCAATCCTGTGGTATAGAGATAGAAGAAATAGATAAAGCAAATGCTCTATAGGAAGGAGATAAAAAATTAGAGGAGATAAAGTTCGATAGAGGATGTTTGGCGCAAGATCTAGCTCCTTTTCTGTGAGCAATAGGAATATCCAAATTATTAATAGAACTAGAGTTCAAAAATGACTGACCTAACTGACCAAAAAGAGAGGATTTTTTACATAAAATAGGCTACATTATGTCTTCTTCTATTCTATTTCTCCCTAAATATCTCATCAAATTGGGTCTATCCAAACGTCCAATATTCTCCCCCTAGATAACAGTCTCCTCTTGAACTTGTTCTCTCACAGAACTCTCCCCTAGGGTAAGGTTAGTCTCCCCCTGCCTCACTGAACTCTCCCCTAGAGTAAGGTTATCAATAGTTATAATAGGTACCGCCTTTTCTCTCTCAGTTCTCTCCCCCTGAAGTGGTGATTGCATAGCACCAAAGTAAGGTTCATTTTTTCTAAAAGTCACATCTATACTAACAAAATACTTCCTCAATGGAGGATTGTAACATTTGTAATCCTTTTGTGTTGGAGAATACCCAATAAACATACATTTAAGAGCCCTCGAATCTAATTTGCCAACATTCCTAGCATGAACAAAACAAATATACCCAAACACTTTAGGGGGAATAGTATAAGCATTTTTCCCTTGCAACACTGCTAAAGAACTCTTAAAGTCGAGAGTTTTAAGAGCCATTCTATTGATAAGATAAGCAACTGCTAGAACTGCATCCCCCCAATAAGGTCTTGGGAGATTCATAGTAAATATAAGAGATCTAGAAACTTTTAACAGATGTCTATTTTTCCTTTCAGCTACCCCATTTTATGCACTAGTGTAAGGGCAATTAGTTTGGTGTATTATATCATTGTCCTCCAAGAAAATACCAAACCTAGTATCCATGTATTTTGTTCCATTATCTGTTTTCAAAACTTTTACCTTAGCATCAAATTGAATACAAACCATCTTATGAAAAGATTGAAAACAAGAAAAAACATCACTCTTTGCTTTTATTAGATACACCCAAGTCATTCTAGTGCAACAATCAATGAATATAACAAACCACCGACTACCCAATAATGAAGCATTTTTAGTAGGTTCCCAAACATTAGAATGAATGATAGTAAAAGGAACAGACCTTCTATTATTACTCAAGAGATAAGAACTCCTAGTGTGTTTAGCAAGTTCACAGGCATCGCAAACTAAAGAATTAAACTTCACATTCTTAAACAAATTAGGATATATTTTCTCCAAGACAAAAAAAAGGATGGATGTCCTAACCGTCTACGCCATTGATTGATTTCTTTATTCACATCATTACTCTCACCCAAAACGGCTTGCTTCTTACCATAAACTAGGCTACTATCACTATCCAAGACATATAAGCCATCTTGCAACATACCGTTGCTGGTCCTCTCTCCTGTTTTAAGATCCTGTAAAATACAATGTGTAGGAAAAAATTACATTTTGCAGTTAAGAGAGTCAGTTAAAGAACTAACAGAAAAAATATTAGCAAAAAATTGAGGTACATGAAGAACAGAAGACAATTTAATGGTGGGAGTACAGTCAATAGAATCCGTTCCAGATATCGGAGTAAGATAACCATCTGTTATTCGGATATTATCTCCTCTTTTAATTGGAAAATAAAAAATAAAATTTCTCGAAAGGCCTACCATATGATTGTTATCACCAGAATCTATAATCCATGTATTATGAGTGAATGAAGAGGTAATGGAGCTTTCTCTACTAGATAAATGAACCTCCTTGTTGTCCATTATAGTAGCCAAAAAAATGTTGGTACAGAAAAAGGAACAGAAACTGAATTTGGAAAGGAGAAGCCCAGAAAACCAACACTTCAAAAGTTACTAGAGATTGGCTTGTCAGAGTCAGAGAAGACCGGCGAACAGATCTGAGCAAGGTCCGATGACAGACAGTGACCGGAGGAAGCTACACGCGCCGGTGCATGAAGGCACCGAAATGGTCTGACGGCGCATGTGCTCACGCGCAGTGTCTGACGACGCAAGAAATTGGTGTACAGGCCGGACTTGACTTGGGCTCTTCTCCGGTGCGGGCGGTGTCAAAAAGGAAGGGACAAATCGTGTTCTTTTCACACTTACCGAAAAACTATTACTGTAAATGAGTTTTTTGAAAATCAAAAGCTCAACCTTCAAAGCGACAAATGCTCTGATACCATAAAAATTTTGAGAAGGTTTTATTACTCTCAATATATTGACTATAACATTTACATAGGTATTTATACAAAAGAGTTTAAATCTAACTAGGAAATATAAAAAGATAATCATATTAAATCTATACAAATTAGAAACTAAATATATCTATCAACAATCATGAACACAACACCATAAAGAAGCATCTATTTTAAATTAGCCAATAATAACGAAATTTGTTATGTTGATCCTATTAGTGTTAGGGAACCTTATGAGACCTGAAGTCAAACTCATACCCATAATGGCCTACCAGGAAGATGCCCAATCAAGTTTGCTAATGCTAGTCCCAGAAATTTACATATATTATGAATCTGTATTTAATTAGCATAAGCTTTTTGATCTTTTGCCAGTTCCCCACTACTAAAAGAAACTAGAAAACATAAAATTAGCACACTTACAGTGCACCACCTCCTGCTGGCCCAGCTGCTTTAAAAAGAGACATGGCTGTCATAGCAATGCCATTAGCAGCTCCTCTTTGGTGTTGATCCTGAAGTTCAATATGCAATGATATTAATACTTTTTTACTTTAATATGCAGTAAAGTTAGTTTTGAGACATCCTGTGGATGTAAAAATGACCTAGCTATAAAAAATTAGGATAAGAATAATTAAGAAAAAAAAAATTTACCACACTTCTGTTTTGCAGAATGAACAACCCTGTTATGATCGACACCTAATCATGCAAAAGCTTGCAAAAGATTAGGATAAATAATGTGATCATGGATAGGAAGGGGTAGGGATGAGGCAGCAAAGGTTTACTCCACAAATAGGCCAACTATTGCTATTCCATCATGTTTTTAGAACAACCAAATAAAGAAAAATAAATATACAAGTTTTGTTTTACTTTCAACACAATAAGAGTTATAGATGACAAAAGCATTCATTCATTGATCTCAATTGAAGAATTATTTAATGCATAAATAATTAAGCATGCAGACCAATATGTGATGGCTTGTACTAGTGACATCTGATTCTGATAGCATTGAGGTAGTTCCATGTAGTGGGGCTGATTACACTGATCCTAATCCTAATCCTAAATATACTATAATTGCCAAAGATCCATGTGTAAACAAAATTTTATTTTAAGAGATGCTTGGATACCCCTTGTTTCTCAAAATGAAAATGTGTATAAACCTATTCCAATCTGTTCAGTGTGAATTAACTTTAAGAAAGTTGAATTGACTAGATTATCAGATTAGCAAATTTAGTATATTTTGCTCCAGAATTCTGCCGAATCTATTGAGGAAAACAGAGACGCTAAAAGGGTATATACATTATAGTCATTAGACATCACTCACTTCAAACTGTCTAGGCTTTTACCGTCTCCTTTTAGAAAAGTGATGTATACCAGTCTTTTTAGAAAGAATAGTGATGCTTAAGTGGGACCAAGTTAGCATTTTCTTCAGCATATCACCCCAAAATGATGGCCAAACAGAGGTCGTTAATTGGACCATTGAGATGCTTCTCCGCAGTATGGTGGTGACTACCCGAATAATTGGGTGGAACAGTTGCCATGGGCAGAATGCTGTTATAATACCTCTTTGCAAATAGCTTTGCACCTCATTTATTATCCTATGAGGCCGGTTCACCTCAGGTGGATGTTGTTGATCAAGCTTTGGTTTCCCGTGACTTGCCTTCGTAGGAAATTCAGTCTAAACTTTTGCAAGCACAAGACAGGAAGTCGAATTTGGTTTGGCTTCAACTACTCTTATTGTCAGAAATCTATCATGGGCCAGCATCATCATAAGCTTTCTCCTCAGTTTTATGGTCAATTCTCCAAGGCTCTTAAGGGTGCACCTCCACCTGTTCTAAGTCTTCTACTTACCAAGGATGGCTGTGCCGTTCCAGTTCCTTCTTCAGGTGTTCATGTTAGGCTGAATCGTGGTACTTGGGAGGTTCTGGTGCACTGGAATGGTTTCAATCGGGCTAATGAAACATGAGAAGAGGTTGACCATTTATGTAGTGCTTATTCTAACTTCGAGCTTGAAGACAATACCTTTTTCTATGAGGGGACTAAAGTTATGGATACTTTGGTGGGAAAGTATGCTCAATGTGGGCCATTCCATGGCCAAAAGAATTGATGCATAATTATGATATATTATTATCTTTCAATTTCATTTAATTTCCTGGCTTAGGAGGCAGTTTATTTCCAGTATGACTTTCAGTTGACTAATGTGATCTGTTACCTTTTTAGTTGATAGCTGTAATTAAGTATTGATTAGGCAATGATTACATACTATCTGTAAACTACCTAATTATCCATAGGATTTCTGTATAAAATCCCCTGTTCATTTGTTGTATTTATAATAAGAGATAATCAATAAAATCTCTTGCTCAAATTCTTCATGGTATCAAAACCCATGCTCTTTTTTGGAGATCGACTTTTCTCTCTCATAGCACTAAACTTTTCCATTTCTGGTCTAGAAATCTAAAACAGTGCCAGATTTGTACAAGTGCCAAGTTCGCGTCACCACCCCTATACAAAGAAAGCCAATCACCAAATTGACATTTGCCCGGAGTTTCGCCACCACCATACATGAACACATGTGTCGCAAAAGCTTTCAAAGTTACTAATCATGTGTAGGCACGTGACACTCTGACGATCACCGTTTGTCACCGATATTTGCTCCGATCTGATTACCTACTCTATCCAACTCCAACCTTCATTTTTTGATCCTTGTTGAACATTTTCATTTTAGTTCAAATCACTACAGGTGTCTGTTTACTATTGTCCTAGCCTCTATTTCTACTAAGTCGGACATTAAGATGGTAGAGAAAATAATCTTGTTAATGACAGTCCTTATTCCCAAATTAGTAGTAAAAAACTTTATGGGAGCAGTACATATCGACCTTGGTCCAGATCCAAAAGGTTTCCAGGATTACAATAATGGAGATTAAGAAAAAAAAAAAAAACAACCAACTATTTATGATTCCACCTATAGCCAACGGGACTCAAAAAACTCACTTGTTATGACTTGGCGTATCAACTCTATAAAACCCTAGATCTCCAATTAGTATTTATTGCTTGACACTACAGCAAAAATAAGTAATGATACTAAGGTCACCTACCCACGTATGGGAAATGATGCTCGGATCTTTAAAATCTACAGCCAAGTTCATGATGCAAAACAAGGTGAGATGACAATTTCAAAGTATTTTTCTAAATTGGGTGGCTTATGGGAGGAACTCAAATATTATCAAGACTTCCAAGTAAGTTGTACTAGAGATGTAATTAAATTCCAGAAATTGGTTGAGAAGGAGCATGTATGTGATTTTCTGGCTAGATTAAACAATGAATTTGATCATATGAGGGTTCAAGTTTTTGTTAAGTCTCCTTTTCCTTCTCTTGAGGAGGCATATTCTCATGTCCAGCAAGAAGACACTAGAGGAAGCATATTCCTGTGTCCAGCAGGAAGAAACCCTAAAACCTAAACACAACACCACAGAAGTCTAGGTTGACCGCAAGTATTTCCCATGAGCAGCCGTAGGGAATCACTTCTGATAAAAATCACCTGCATTGTGATTATGGTGCCATACAAAGAAGACTTGTTGGAAGCTACATGGTCGAACCATTAGAGATCATGGAGGAAAATGAGCCAGCTCAACAAGGGCTCAAGCAAATCTATCAAAGACAGTATAGTCATCTAAGGAGACAATCTCTTTTGAACATATTTCTTTTGATGAAATTCAGCATCCTGGGTGTCTTCTATCTCAACTTGACTCTTCCTCTAGTGCCACATCCAATTTTTATAAAGTCAAGCAATACTTTTGCTCATCTTGATTCATGGATTAATAATTCTGGTGCGAATAGACACATGACAAGCCTCTAAAGGCTTTCTTTAACTAAACCTCATATTTAAAAAGGGATAGTGTTAGACTAGATGATGGATCTTTAACCCTTGTATCTAGAACAGCTTTTGTTGTCTGAGTTCCCAATATTAAGCTATTTTGTTGTACTTCATGTTCTTCTATTTTCTTTCAATCTTTTATCCACTAGTGCCATCACCAAAGCTTTAAACTATAAAATTGAGTTTTTTTTCCAATCATTGTACTTTTCAAGATCTTCAAACAAAGAGAAGGATTGGCAGTGCCAGCGCGTATAATGGCTTATATATGTAAGTCAACCTTCTTACCCTTCCACTCCTTGTATAGTGGAATGTGTTTGTTATGTTCTCCACTTTAAACCAAATAGGGACAAACTTCATCCCAAAGTCCATCAAGTGCATCTTTTTAGGGTATTCTCGCAACCAAAAGGGATACAAATGCTATGAGCCAACAATAATAAATTTTTCATATAAGTAAATGTAACCTTCTTCAAGACATCACCCAAATTCACATAAAAAAAAAACAAGCAAACATACTATCGTGATGCCCTTCCAATTCGTGGCTTTCCAATTACAAATAACTCTAGGGGTGAGCACTTGGTCTGTTTCGATTTGAAAACCAACCTAACCGAATGGACCAAACTTCTTTTAGATAATAACCAAAGTTGAATTTGAAAACCAAACTAATAGAAATTATTTCAACCAGTTTGATTCGATTTATTCAGTCTTGGTCTTTGGGCATTTTTTTATGCTATTAAATATATTTTAAACAAGAAATTAAAATAAAATTTAATAATTATTAAATGATAAAATTTAAAACATCATAATTTGAATATTGAAAATTATAATGGAATAATTATATAGTATATTTAATTATAATTAACTAATTAATTAATACATATACAAAAAAAATATAGTAAGCAAATATGCGTTACGTATAATTAGAGTCATAATTATATATAATATAGAATTAATTTAAATAATCATTATTGGATTATATAAAATTTATATTAGACTCTAAATTAATTAAACAATTAATTATATATTATACAAATAAAATCCCAAAAAATTATATAAAATTTATAAAGTTCGGTCAATTCAATCTATAACATAACCAAACCATACAACATACCTAATAAACCAAATAAATTGAAATAACCAAATTGTATAACCACTCCAAATGTATTCTTGCCAACCTCTTTTCAGAAACACATGACAATCATGATAGAAGAATGGAACTAGTGTGCAATAAAAGTGACTCATCTCCTACCTATGCATCTTCTTTAGTACTAGTCATGCCAACATAAGACACTAGTGAACCTACTACGATTAGAATTGAAACCTCATCCAATATAACAATTTTCAAGTTACAATTGACTGTCACCTTCCTACAATGCTTTTGTTTCCAATTTATCATTTGTCTCAATGCCAAAGATTGGCTATGAAGCACTAGCACATCCAAGTTGGCACCAAGCCATGATTGAAGAAATGACAACTCTCCATGATAATCACATTGCGAGTTAGTTCGACTACCTCTTGGAAGGTCCACAATTGGTTGTTGCTCAATATATATAGTCAAAATTGGTTCTGATGGCTAAGTTGATTGTCTCATGGCTCAACTCAAAGAAAAAGATTCCACCTAGATTTATGGCTTAGATTAGAGGGACACCTCTCCAATTGCTAAGATTGCATTTGTCCACCTATTTAACTCCATTGCTATTATTATGGAGCATTGAAGATTTTTGTGAAAAGAGATTTTTTTAATTATCTCATTCATGTAAAAAGTAACAATACAAATACGTTTTTATAAGGAAAACCTATACAACTAGCATATATTGAAAAATACTATTATATCCGTTGGATTAAAAAATGTGCCTTCTCAAGAGAAGAAACAGGAGATCTGCCAAGAACTTAAACTCTCAATTGATCAAACTCAGTGTTCAAACTAGCCAAAAAATCATAGACCACTCCTTTTCAAGCATGTTTTGAATTAATACCGCATCAACACATGGCTTGAAAATATTGATAATAATCCAATTCCTGCCATAACCTACCCAACTCAGAAAAATAATATATGTGAAAAAACACACAAGGGAATTGAAATTTTATATTCAATTGATTGATACTAAAATTACACCGCCTATTTATACAAAGCGAAAGGTAAGATTACACCTAAAATCTAGTTGTCATACACTAGGAATATCCAGCTGTATATAGTTGTATTCCTTATTTTCTAACACTCCCCCTCAAGCTGTAGCATAAATTTTAATTATGTTTCAGCTTGTTACAAATTTATTTCTTGATATAAACTTCAAAACATAAATCTGAGCTTCAAAACAAAATGGAAAACAAACGCGAAACCCTCTCCAAACGAAGTCTACAAATAACCGATGCTGTAAGCTTCAACCCGAAATGGAGATCAAGTGCAACTTTCTCCAAACGAAGCGCACACAAATAACCTGTGAATAGGCTTCAACACGAAAGGGAGATCAAGTCCAACTCTCTCCAAACAAAGCCTACACATATCCTGTCATATAGACTTCAAAACAAAATGGAGAATAAGTGTAACACTCTTTCCAAAACAGAAGCAGAAATCACAAAACATAAACACCAAGAACCAACAGACAACACTTAGAAGCAGCAGAGGCAGGAAATGACTTGAGAGATAAACCTTTAGAAGAGAGGCAAGGGACAAAATTGACACTAAACCCATGCCGGAAACAACAAATCGACGCTGGAAAAAAAGATCGGAGGACCAGAGGATAGGTCACGAGCTCCCACGCGACAGCGCGTGAAGACGGAAGCAGATCCTTGTGGTGGCGCGTGAGGTGCACTCGCCAGTCTTCTGATCACCGGATTTTGTGCGAAGGCTGAAAATCCATTGGCGCTCCTTCTGAAGTCGACGATGAGTGAAACCAGTCACCGGAACTTGGTGAACCAAGGTGGGGCAAATTCACCCACTACCACTGAAACCCAGAAATCCCAAAACCACTCACCCATAAGAAACGAGGGAAACTCAACCCTCAAACAGGAAAAGACCCAGAAAAGAGCCAAAGGCTCTGATACCATGTGAGAACACACAAGGGAATTGAAATTTTATATTCAATTGATTGACACTAAGATTACACCGCCTATTTATACAAAGAGAAAGATAAGATTACACCTAAAATCTAGTTGTCACATACTCGGAATATCCAACTGTATATAGCTATATTCCTTATTTTCTAACAATATAAAATAGTAAGCTCATCTTATTTTGTACCATGATTTTTGTTCCGAATTTGAAAGATTTGAACATCATTTTCCATCCGAGAACAAGTGATTTTTGCAGCTTTCCATATGATCTCTACAGTGTCAAGCAGAAAATATCGACGGAAGATCTTAGCTTACATAGAATTAAAAAGCTAAGACATAACCAATGAGTTATCAGAGTCCTATTGACTAAAAGTATGATCAATAATAAGTTGTAGTTTCTTATTTTCATCAATATAACCCTGCAACCTTCTAGTTTTGATAGACAATAAACATGACCTAAATCAAACTAAATAAGTACTACTTTCATCTAGTTTAACAGGGCTAATTTGAGAATAGAGACTCATTAATAAGATAATATTTCTCTTCTTCCGTATTAGCTTTGTTAGTATCTGACATAATGGCAAAATTGAAAAGCACAAAAAATCCAAAACACAGTAGAGAAACAACCCCAAAAAAAGTGCAATAGAACCTATTCATGTAGGACCCGAAAACAAAAAGATGTCAAAATTCACCAGAGATTAGTTGACTGAAGTTGGAGAAGGCCGGCAAGATGATTGAAGGAATAATCGGCCGAAAAAGATGGCCGAAGGTGGCGACACGCACCTCATACGCTAGCGAGTAGACAAGAAACCAAAATAAAGAAGAGGCATGTGTGCTCACGCGTGGAGTCAAACGGCGCCAGAAATCTGAGTATTGGCCGAATGTCACCTAAGCATTCCTCCAGTGGGGGCAGTGTCAAAAGAAAAGGGTTGAAACGCGACCTTTCACACTTGCCGAAAAATGACATACTGAAAATAACCGATTGCGAAAGGGACTAAAATCAACTTTCAAAACAGCAGTGGTTCTGATACCATAAAGATTTTTGTGAGAACAGATTTTCTTAATTATCCCAATCACGTAAAAAGTAATATTACAAATTTGTATACAAAGAACCTATACAGCTAGCATATATTGGAAAATATTATTTTACCCTTGATCACAGACAACTAACTAAAAAAATAGAATAACCAACAAATATCCATCAATTAGACATTAAAAATACTTTCTTGCATGGATATTTGACTGAACAAGTCTACATGGAGCAACCATTAGGAGTTTGTTGATTAAAGGGAGTTCAAATTGGTGTCTTGACCCAGCAAATCTTTGCATGACTTAAAGCAATCTCCAGTGGCTTGGTTTGGGTGATATATTATCATTGTTCAAAAGCTTGGGATGCATAGAAGTACGGAAGATCACTTTATTTTTTATTGTCATATGACCAATGGAAAATGCATTCATCTGGTGGTTTATGATAGAGAATGAATTCAAGAAATCAATAAATCAACCAAACAGAGAATCGAATAGGAAATGAAATGAAAGAAGAAATTATTTCATTGATAGAAAGCTGGAAATATAGGATTAAAAATCACCTAGGAAGACAACTTCCTTCTCCAAAATGGAGCCCTGCTCTCGAAGTAGAAATTACAATCAAATTCCAAGATAACCAACCCTCCCCCCAAAAGCCAAGCTAAATAACAAAATGAAAAAGCAAAACCATTCCTACTGCCTACCCTCCAGCTAGAACTAGGTGTAACTAATTTCTCTCTCTCCTTTCCTTAACCAGATTTCCTAACCAAAACCTCATTGTCCAACTAAATTCCCTCCATGCCCCTGCATTGCCGTTTCCTTTATCCCCTGTTTTGTTTGTTGTTTCTTTTGGCGTGTGTACACCTGCAGTTTTCTTGGTCCAAATGCACCCAGATCCAAGAACCTTGCTTGAGTAGCAGCCTCTCTATCAATGCCGCCCTCTCAAAATAAAGTCTTGTCCTAAAGACTTAGTTGAGGGTACTTATTCCTTATAACAAATTCATCTTCCCAGGTCGCGTCGCCGATGCTCTTCGACTGCCATTGCACCAGCCATTGGGACACATTTTCGCCTTCTCTTTGGATCACTCGAGTGGCAAGCACCTTCTCAAGGGAAGGATCTTCACCTGTTTTCAACTCCAACTTAAGTGGCAGGTTGTTAGAGCTAGTTCGGGTCCCTTTGGCCTTGGCTTCGGACTGATATGGCCCAAAGTAGCGGAGCTGATCAGTAGATTCGAGAGGAAATTCATGGTACCCATCTGCTAAAGTTTTGCTAGATTCACATGAGCATACGGCAGAGACAAGAGAAGGAAAGGCAAATTCAGTGGCATCACCCCTCCAGAGGTGAAGCCTTTGACCCATGGTGACATCAATAAACCTGAGAGAACCATTTCCAATGCCAATCAAAGGCATTTCACGAGATTCTAAATAGTGCATACAAGTATACAAGTTCCCATCAAAAGAAATCATGGTTTTGCTAAATCTATCAAACCATGCTATAGGAGATTGCTTCAATACATATAAGGCTTTTTTTAGTCTACATACATTCCCTTGACTATGTTTATCATCAAATCTAAGGAAAATCTCCATATATACTTCTTCCAAATCCCCATGAAAAAAATGCATTCTTCACATCACACTGTTGTAAATCCCAATCAAGATTAGCTGCACAAGACAACAATGATTATGTTCATTTTAACAATAGGGACAAATGTCTCCTGATAATCCACTCCATAAATTTGAATGAGTCCTTTAGCCACCAATCTGGATTTGAACCTCTCAATTGAATCATCAACTTTATGTTTCACAGTAAAAATCCATTTGCAACCAACCAATTTCTTATTTGGTGGAGAAGTAACTAGTTTTCAAGTCTCATTTTTTAATAAAGTGTTCATTTCTTCAATCATAGCTAGCTTCCACTTAGTATCTGTAAAAGCTTTCCTTCAATCCTGTGGTATAGAGATAGAAGAAATAGACAAAGCAAATGCTTTATAGGAAGGAGATCAAGGAATTATAGGAGATAAAGTTCGATAAAAGATGTTCGGTGCAAGATCTAACCCTTTTTTTGTGAGCAATAGGCATATCTAAATTATTAGTGGAATCAGAGTTCAAAGATGACTGACCTGACTACCAGAAGAAGAGGATTCTTGACATAGAGTAGGTTGTATGATGGCTTCCTCTGTTATGTTTCTCTTCAAATATCTCATCAAATCGGATCTATCCAAACGTCCAATATTCTCCCCCTAGACAGCAGTCTCCTCTTGAATTTGTTCCCTCATACAACTCTTCCCCAAGGTAAGGCTAATCTCCTCTTGCTTCACATAACTCTCCCCTAGAGTAAAGTTACCAAGAGTTATAATAGGTACCACCTCTTCTCTCTCAATACTCTTCCCCTAAAGTGGTGATTGGAAAGT
This sequence comes from Excoecaria agallocha, assembly GCA_037975025.1. Lineage (NCBI taxonomy): Eukaryota > Viridiplantae > Streptophyta > Magnoliopsida > Malpighiales > Euphorbiaceae > Excoecaria > Excoecaria agallocha. The sequence goes on along the minus strand of CM075813.1, from coordinate 57,625,277 downwards.
AGCAAAGTAAGGTTCATTTTCACTAAAAGTCACATCCATACTGACAAAATACTTTCTCGATAGAGGATGGTAATACTTGTAATCCTTTTGTTGGAGAATACCCAATAAGCACACATCTAAGAGCCTTCAGATCTAGTTTGCCAACATTCCTACTATGAACAAAACAAACACATCCAAACACTTTAGGAGTAATAGTATAAGCATTTTTTCTTGCAACACTTCCAAAGGACTCTTAAAGTCGAGAGCTTTGAGAGTCATTCTATTGATAAGATAAGCAGCTACTAGAATTGCATCTCCTTAATAAGGCTTTGGGAGATTTATAATAAACATATGAGATCTAACAACTTCCAACAAATATCTATTTTTCCTTTCAGCTAGCCCATTTTGTGCGCTAGAGTAAGGACAACTAGTTTGGTGTATTATCCCATTATACTCCAAGTAAATACCAAACCCAGTATCCATGTATTCTATACCATTATCTGTTCTCAAAACTTTTACTTTAGCATCAAATTGAGTGCAAATCATCTTATGAAAAGATTGAAAGTAAGAAAGAAAATTACTCTTCGCTTTTATTAGGTACACCGAATTCATTTTAGTGCAACAATCAATGAATGTAACAAACCACCGACTACCCAATAATGAAGCATTTTTAGTAGGTCCCCAAACATCAAAATTAATGATAGTAAAAGGAACAGAACTTCTATTATTACTCAAGGTATAAGAACTCCTAGTGTGTTTAGCAAGTTCACAGGCATTATAAATTAAAGAATCAAACTTAGCATTTTTAAACAAATTAGGATATAATTTCTTCAAGAAAAAAAAAGGATGGATGTTTTAACCATCTATACCATTGAATGATTTCTTTATTCACATCATTACTCTCACCCAAAAAGGCTTGCTTCTTACCAGAAACTAAGCTACAACCATTGTCCAAGATATATATGCCATCTCGCAACCTACTGCTGTCAATTCTCTCTCCTGTTTTGAGGTCATGTAAAATACAATGTGTAGGATAAAATACCACTTTGCAGTTAAGGGAATTAGTTATAGAATTAATAGAAAGGTGATTAGTAGGAAACTGAGGTACATGAAGAACAGAGGACAATTTAATAGTTGAATACAGTAAATAGAACCTGTTTCAAATATCGGATTAAGAGATCCATTCGAAGGACTTGCCATATGGTTGTTTGCACCAGAATCTATAATCCATATATTATGAGTGGATGAAGAGGTAGTGAAATTTTCCCTCCTAGACAAATTAACTTCTTTGTTGTCCATAACAAAAGCAAAAAAAATGCTGGAACAGCAAAGGAAATGGAAACAAAATCTGGAAAAAAGAAGCCAAGAAAAGCAAAACTTCAGAAGTGATCAAAGAGTGGCTTGCCGGAGTTGGAGAAGGCCGGCGAATAGATTTGGGCAAGATCCGGTGACAGACGGTGGCCGGAGGAAGCTACACACGCCGGCGCGTGAAGGAAGGTTCTGAAATGGTCCGGCATTGCATGCGCTCAAGCGCGGTGTCTAACGGCACCGAAAAGTGGTGTTCAGGCTGATCTTGACCTAGGCTCTTCTTCGATGAGAGCAATGTCAAAAAAGGAGGGACTAAACGTGCCCTTTTTACACTTGCCAAAAACTGTGTACCGTTGATTTTTTTTTTTTAAGAATCAACCAACTGCCTAAGAGAGAAAACTCAACCTTCAAAACAGCAGAGGTTTTAATACCATAAAAATTTTGAGAAGTTATTTATTACTCTCAAATGTGTTGACTATATAATTTACATAGGTATTTATTCAGAAAAATTTAAATCTAACTAGGAAAAATAAAAGATAACAATTACAAATCTCTACAAATAAGGTACCAAATATATTTGTCAACACTACTAAGGGGATAATCTAGCAAACTATTATCTCTTTTCCCTCCCCTGTTTTGTCTTTTCATTTTGAAATTGTTTTGGTCTATGCAAGCAATAGTTAAGCATAAAATTTGATAAGAGAACACAAAACAGGCAACACTATGAGAATAGGACTGCTTTTTTGCAGACCTGCAACTCACACTTTTCTACATCAAAATTAATATAGACAAGGCTGCATCCCATGTTATATTTTCTATTGCCTCTGCTTTTTAAAACACCAAGTACGTGATTTGCATCACTTGATAAAAAGAACTTGAAGTTACAGTACCACTTACAGATAGAACATTCTTCACTATTGATGCAAAATTTACCAAAAGCCTAAGGCTCAACCCCGATAACTTGGCAATGAATGGATAACTTGCCAACACTGGTATGGAAATGACCTGCATACAAGTAATTGAAGCAAAAATCATGCCAAAATAAATAGGCAAGATAAGAAAACTTGAGAGCATTAAAGGGCCTTGAATAGTTACCCCAGCAACCCGAGATACTCTTATAGGCCCAAGAATCTTCTCCACATATGGATATAAAGACAGTTGAAAGAAGAGAAGGCCAAAGCCTGGTAATCAAATAATATGTTAGAGACTTTTCACCATATGTGTGTTCAGTTGCAGTTAAAGATTATTGCCAAAATGAATGAATTCTCAAGTGTCCATTATGTTTTGTCTAACCAAATATTACCAGACCAATTTGAATGCAAACATAAGATTTACAAGTCAATTTAATTTACAAGTTAATGACAGGAAAATCTTGAACTTTCATTGCTTCTTACAATAATATCCAATTCTTTCAATTTTTTCAACTTATTAATTTTCATAAGGGCTGTGACATTAATAGAGAAATTGAGATTTTGTCCAATCAAACTGTTGTTTAACCCATAAGGTACAAACATGGACAAAAATATTCTTTTTCTCCAAATCATTTGCTAATTGACATTAATATTCTCTTTTATCTCTCCTATGATCTTAACGGATTTAATTTGATCCACGGTTATTGGATTATTCTACTTTTAACAGTAAATTCACAAAATAAATTTTTTTAACAGAAAAATATCTGAACATAAGAAAATATTTAAAAAAAAAATCACTTTGGCTGAATTTTGGGAGAAACCCTACCAAAAATCCTTGTTAGCATTCCAGATCATCCAATTCATAGTGTATAACTCATAAGCCACCACATCAACTTAGGATGGATGCCATATCAGCCACCGCATCATGACAAATGAGGATATGCCATGTGTAAAAATATTTTAAAACCAAAAAAATTTCTTAAAGTTTTTACATGTGACATCTTCTCATTAGTAGTGATATGCCAGCCAATTAGGATTTCTGGTAGCCCTGAAATCAGGTCAAAGTGACTTTTTTGAAATATTTTCCTAAGTTCTGATATTTTTTCCTTGAAAATTTTGTTTTGTGACTTTTTGGTCAAAAGGAGAATAGTCCAATGACTGTAGGTGCAATTAATACCACTCATTCCACTCCTTAATCACAAATATCAACACCAGAAACAATAATAAGTCATTCTGCCTCTGCACCTCTACTAGCACATGAATATATCAAATTAAGAAAGGCAAATTCTGCGCTTTTTATATATCATTAAATTCAAATCTGTACTGGAATTTCCAGAAAGCCACAAAAGATTTGCATTTACTCTAGGAAGATATGAGTTAAGTTGGCCACTAGGAAAGGGCAAGAGGCATCTGAGCTCACTGAAATACAAGCACAGGGCTATATAATATGACTTCATTGATTAAAGATTCTGAAACATCAATTGATATGACTATTATCATTAAGGCAACACCTCAAAGTAAGCTATGATATGAGTACCCAGAATTTGTTTCGCTGACACAAGTTTTTTCTGGTATTATAATGGCGCTTCACATTCAACAATAACAATAACAATTATAAAAAAAGAATGATTTTAAAATAATTATGAAAAAATAACTACACAACCTGAAATAGCAAGGACTTCCCCGACTTCCTCAGATGAGAAGCTCAGGCCCCCTAACTGTTTGGGACTGACAGCCCATAATGAAAATATCTACAGAAGATCACACAATATAATCTAATCAGACATAATAACAAGAAAAAAAGAATAGTAAACTGCTCAGTCTAACTGTATATTCTGTAGGAAGTTGAATTTAGCCCTAATCAAATAATTAAAACCCCTTAAATCAGGAAGAAATCCCAATAGAGTTCTTTAAGTTTCTCAACAAATAATTTCAGCTGCATTTGCTGTCCACATTGCAGCTTTATATATATATATATATATATATATATATATATATATATATATATATGCGCTTAATTCATTGGATATGAATCAATTGAAAATGACAGCATTCCGTTTGATTCTATAAGCTTTAACATTATGACTCTGTATCATTAATGTAACAGATCCGACCACAGTAATACCAATTATTTTAGTTAGACAAAACAAAATTTAGCAAAAGGATATCATACGCATGGATGTGTACTTCTTTTAGTGGGCGTGATTGCTGTCACATGCTGGAGATGAAGAGGGAGAGCTACCAACAGCATCCGTCATATTACATTGAACGGAGTTGACAAGAGGCAATTCATATTGGGTTACTGAAAGAAATAGACAGGAATTTCCATCCAAGATTCAGAAGTTATTCCCATTTTAGTCAAGGAATAGTCCATGTTGTGATATGAATGAACAGTGACAATAAGTTTTGATGAATATTAAAAGTATACCAATTGCTGTTCTCCATTTTCATCATTTTCTTTTTCTTGTTCCAGATTGTGGGACATTGCCTTTCAATATAATAGAAGCGGAAGACAAATTATTAACTTGCTGTTGGATTTCCTAGTTTGAGTTTTTTAGTTAAAATTTATATTTCCTAGTTAGATTAAAATGTTATTCCTAATTAAAGTTTATTTACTAGTTAGTTTTTATTTTTCCTTATTAGAATAGATTTAAGACTCTTTTATTTTCATTTTAAATAGCTTGTATCTTTCAGATTTGTTAAGATGAGAGAATTAATAAAATTTGTATTCTCAAAAATTTTCACGGTATCAAAGCCTTGTGCTTTATAAAAGTTGAATTTCCTCATTCTAAGTAATAGATAAAATACCCTTTTAGAAAAGTATCAAGAAATTGAATTTTCCTTTTTTATACAGAAAAATTTCTAATTTTTTGATGTGGTTTGAAGACCCTATAGCACCAAAAATTTTGCTTAAAATTCCTAATTTTTCCTGATGTGGCATGAAAAACCCTAGAACTCTCAAAATTGGGGCTTTACTATTTTGAGTAAGAGGTGACTTACACCACCATCACCAAAGGGTGCGCCACCATCAGATCGGCCAACGAGCTAAGTCCGGTCACCAAAGGAGCCACAAGTGAAGCACACGTGCCAATAGAAGACTGTGAGGCACTGTTCACGTGGCTGCAAGTGACACGCGTACCAGTCTTTCCAGCCACTGTCTGATCCCGATTCTTTTCGGGACCTTCTTGCCGGCATTTTCTGACCCTGCCTGAGGATATTCCAGCCCCGTTCTGCCATCTTGATTTTTGGGATTTCCTTCCAGGTTCTGATTTTATTTTGTTTTGTTATCCTAACACATTTTTGTTACTATGGAAGACTAATAGTCATAAATTATATTATGTTTTTAGTGTGATTTTAGGTGTTTAATTGAATTTATTTAACTTTAATTTAGTTGAATTTTGGTTTAATGATTAAATTTGTGTTTTAAGAGCTTATTGTATGTTTTGATATTTTTCAAGGTTAAATTGAAGGAAAAAGAATTTAATTGCAAAATATGAAAAATTATGAATCAAATCTATAAATTTGGGAAATTAAAGTCAGAAGATCTTACGTGAAGTCCAGAGAAGTTTTACACAGCCATACATGAAGTTTTAAATGGCTGCATATGAAGACGAGCGAAGCAAAGTTGAGTACAGACAAGCTATGCATGGCCGTGCAGTTGAAGGAGGAATTTCGTGCGTGGCCGTGCATCACACAATTGGTCCATGCACGGCTGTGCATGGGAAGGCCAAAAAGGATGCTTAGCCATGCAAGCTATAATGAGAAAGATTCATGGCAGTGCATCAATTAAAGCTTCAACCTACTTGGCTGTTCATTCAAGAGTTCCGGTTTGACGAAAATTTCTATTTAGCAGAGTCCTTTTCCTATGCTGAATTGGGAAGCTACAGAAGCCAAAGTCTTTCATATTTGCCTATAAATACTTGATAAAAACACCATAATCAAGGGGAAAATCATCAGTGGCAACTTCTTTATTTAGTTAGTTTAATTTTACGTTTTTTAGCTTTTTTTGTAGTTGTGAGGAACAGAACCAAGGACCTGGAGAGTTTCTTTGATTTTTCTATACATGTTGATTAAGGGAGCTTCTGTAACTCTTTGTTTTTAATTTTTTTCTATAGTTTAGCTTTAGTTTTCAATATGTTTAGTAAGTAGTTTTCTTATTTTACTAATGGATACTTAAAATCTTATATTTTCATTATTATGACTTGATTGAGCTTTAATTTCAATATCAATTGATATATTCTTGGTTTTAAGTATATTTTTATCTTTGATTGTGTTAAGATTAATTGTTGATTTATTGATTCAATAACTAAAAATTAGTTTAGATATAGTTAATGATTTGCATTTTCTTGGGTTAACTCTTTAGTGTCAATGCATTATTATTTTCTGATTTTGAGATAATTATGTATTGAAATTATTGATTAATACTAAGAAATGATGAACAAAGAATAAATTGAAATTGAATTTATTTGCAAAAGAGTTCAATGAATGTTTGGGGAGTTAAAATTGGATTTTTATGCTGAGATTTGTCTATGAGTTTAATAATAAGAATGATATTCTTACATAAAAATATCTGATTTTATTACTAGTTTTTCCATAATCACTTGTGTTTCTATTGAATTTAAGTCATTATAATGAAAGTTAAGGTGGGTGGATAGTTCCTTTAGTAAGAGAATTATTATTTTGTTTTTAATTCATGTTAGTTTAATTTTAGCTTTTGTTTCGTTTAATTGTCTATTTAGTTAATTTTAATTTTAGCTTTTGTTTCGTTTAATTGTCTATTTAGTTAATTTTTGCCTTTAAATCAAAAATATTTGGAAAACAATCTCAGATTAATTTAATCCATACATAGATATTTTTCTTAACAATCCAAGTTCGCTTGGATACGATATTTTGAGTCTTAATCTATATTTTTCTATATTATTAGCCGATCTAATACACTTGCTAGACACTGGTCAAAGACACTTAGGCAATAGAAAAAAAAGTAATTCAATTAGTGATAGCCCTTATTCCCAAATAAGTTCTGTGAAACTTGATCGTAGTGACATATATCTTGCATGGTCTAGAGCCTATTTATTATTTATTAAAGCTAGAAAGTTGCAAGGTTATATTAATGGGGATAAAAAACAACCAGCTATTTCTAACTCTACATATAACTAGTGGGATTCAGAAAACTCATTAGTTATGATATGGCATATGCAACTCTATGCAACCTCAGATTTCTAGACAATATTTATTGCTTGATACTGTAGAAAAAAAATATGGAATGCAACCAAAATCACCTATTCGAGCATAGAAAATGATGCTTGAATCTTTAAAATTCAAAATAAAATTCATGGCACTAAGCAAGGTAAAATGTCAATTTCAAATTATTTTGCAGAATTAGGTGGCTTATGACAAGAATTGGATTATTATAAAGATTTCAAAGCAGGTTGTACTGAAGATACAATTCAGTTCCAAAAATTGGTTGAAAAGGAAAAAGTCTAGGATTGTGAACAATAAATTTGATCAAATAAGAGTCCAAGTATTTGGTAAAACTCCTTTTTCCTCACTTGAAGAAGCACATTCTTATGTCCAACAAAAGAAAGTTAGAAGAAGTGTTATGCTCTATACAACATCAATTGAGAAATCAGGATTAACTGCAAAAATTTCTCAAGAACAATTAATGATTACTAATCCTGATAGAGATCACCTACATTGCGATTATTATGGGAAGTCACGCCACACGAAGGAGACTTGTTGGAAATTACAAGGTCATCCTTAAGGCATTGGAGCAAAACGAGACAATTCCACAAGGGTTCAAATGAATGTACCAGAGATAGTGGAGACATCAAAGGAGACAACCTCTACTGAACCTTTTTCTTCAAATGAAATCCAACATCTTAGGCATTTACTGTCTAAACTTGCCTTTTCTTCCAATGTCACTAGCAACTTTATGAAGTCAAAACCTGCTAGCAGAGAAGATGATTGGCAATGGTAGAGTGAGAGGTGCAAGGTCAACTAAATGACCTGTCATTTGTACGTTGGGCATGTGTGATGCCCATGCACCAACTTGAGGAAGAATGTTGGATTTCCCAATTCGAGTTTTTTAGTTAAAATTTATATTTTCTAGTTAGATTAAAATTATATTCCTAATTAGAGTTCATTTCCTAGTTAGCTTTTGTTTTTGCTTATTAGAATAAATTTAGAATTCTTTTGTTTTCTTTATAAATAGCTTGTATTTTTTAGATTTGTTAAGATAAGATAATTAATAAAATTTTTATTCTCAAAAATCTTCACTTGCTTACCAAACAGAATAATTCGGGTACCAAAAGTGATTTTCTTTTTTTTTTATACTGCCCACAAAAATATTACTGTAAAATTAAACTCATCAGTTTCTTCATTATTTTAACATTTCTTTACTTGCAGTTAGACTGCTCCTACGTTTTCATTATTTAGAGCACATAAACCAACGGTGACTTTCTGATATTTGAAGTGATATGCTGACAACTATGCCAGTATTGGTGGAGAAACCATAACAGTAGACTCTGCCAATAGTCTCATTTCCATCAACCACCCAAAAGTAAAGCATATTACTTTCAGCCTCTATGTAATATGATAAGCTGGCTCCACTGATTCTAACAATGAATTTATACTGATACTATCATTTATGTGTTTAGGCCTGTGGAATGAATGGAAACCCCCATCAAGCCTAAGGATCTCTATAAGTAGCCAGGCATGCCTTTTCCTAAATCCTAATTCTTCTAGCACCTTAAACAATTTATGACCCAAGTGCTTCAGCCTTTATTAGTCAATTCTTGTAGTTTATATTGAAGATATCTTAGCATATAACAAGATAGCAAGATGCAGGAGGACATCTACACATAGTAAGTCACAAGGTCCTCTATCAATGGAAGCGGCACCACTTGGAGGATTTCTTCACAAGTCCATGTCTTTTGGGCTCTATTTTTTCTTCTAAAGGTTGAGAATAAGGTAAATAAATTTCAAGTCATTTGGAATGACAAGTCCTACATATTTACTGTAATTTAGAAGATTCTACAAACCAACAAAGTTTTGTGGGTTAAAGGCAATGTTGACCCGGTGACTTGGTAACAAAGACTGACAAGCTGCAACAAAATCAAGCATGCTGTTCTACATAGTTATTTCAAAATGCACATCAACAAAATAAAACAAGCACACGTTGTCCACTCAAAATACTTCTAAGAAATACCTCTGTGTAAGCCATATCATGAAGTGAGAAAACACAATAAACTATGACAGATGACATCAAGGGCCAATTCCTTAAGAGCGCTCCACTATTAGGTCGTTGGTTCCCTTCTTCATATATTTCTTTGTTACCTTTAGACCCAGTAGATGCAGTTTCCATAACATCCAACGAGTCATTGCATGATAATCCATTATCATTGTGCATATGCAGTGTCTCCTGAAATAACAAATATTTAGCTCAACATACAGCAACAAATAACTCTCAGCCAGTGATAAAATTTAGAAAGGCAAAATGAATATTTGCAGCAACCACATGTGCAAAGTTAAATTCAATAAGAGTCAAAAGTTTTCTATTTTTTGTATCACAATTTCCCTATTCCCAAGAAATGCTCAAGATTTTTAATGCACACAAGAACCTAGAGACCTATGAATATATCTTCAAATAAAAAATTTCTCTACAAAATTTGTTATAAGTCATGCTAAGTTCCCATAGTATAATACTCAATAATACTCTCCACAAAAGATAGAGACACATCTGTTTTCACACATACTAAGAAATATTAATTAATATTCTTGAAGTTATTGGTTTTACTCGCTTGTTTCCTCATATAGCCCTCTATTTATTAGGGGCATATTGAAAAGTAATAGATGTTACTTCATACTTGCTGATAATATCAAATAAATTAAATAGGATTAGAGACTTGACAAACTGATTACGTTGTCAAACAGGAGAGTAAACTACAATTTTGACAATAAAATATGAAAGTTTGTCTATCTTTGTGGGACAAAGCGAGTAACAAGAAATCTAATGGTCGAGTTCCTGCCTCAATAAGAAGAGGTCCAAGGCTCAAAAAGTGATAGCAGCCATTCTTTCAAGAATTCCTAGTGTGCCGAAGTAATTAATTAAGAAAATGACAATGCGTGTAACAATCCAGTATTTGATATTTATTATAGTATGATGTATATATATAGTTTTAATGAAGATAATGATTTAGATTTTTTTTTCTACATTGAAAAGAAGACTATAATCACTACTACTCCTCTTTAAGTATCCTAATCTCAATAAAAACTTAAATTTTTTTCTTCTTCTGTATCATGCCTTTGCCTTTTTAAAAAAATAATAAAAAAAAAGACTACAGCAACTAGGTTTTAGCTGTCAACCTAATCAAACTCAACCTATCTATTCTTCTTGAAGCAAGTTTCTGAGAAAACTTTGTCTTTGAAAGATTGAATTCACTTATTGTTCATAAATCATTTCTTCAAGTCAGTTTCCATAATCTTCTACGTATTTTAATGTCTTTGTTTTATATCCAATAAGTTTTATTAATTTACTTTTATTTGTTGTTCAGCATTTGCTTTTAATGCCTTCTAATTACTATAGTAAGCAGCAGCAGTAGCAGTGAATCCCATTGCAGATTGTAAACTTCCAGGCATATTTGGACCAGCCGGCAAGTAGGCCCCCATTTGAAGACCTGATGCAACTAGCCCAGTATTGACAGGGGATGGATAAGCACGTATTTGGCAAGTGACAACTGAGTCAAGCCAGAGAGTTCAAGCAAAAAAAGAAGGAATACCACATCGGTGGGTTAGAAAGAAAATGAAGGGTATACAAGTTCATGGGTAAACCAATTGAACTGGCTTTGGACATTTTAGTGAATGGTAAGGCCATCAAGATAAACAAGGCCATTTTGCAATTGAGGATAAATTTTGTCTCAAACCCTTTTTGCATTTTAGTTGGTGTATCCATCGATTTGTATAGCCTTCATTTTCGTTCTGACTCACCTATGTAGAATACCTTCCCATTTTTCTTTTTTCTTTGCAACACTACCCTTAGGTTTATATGTAAGAAGTAGATAAAGTTCCTAAGAGTCACACCTGTGGAGAGAATTATGGCGCACAACGCAAAGCAAAAATTGTTGGAAATTTTATAAAATGACCAAGAGCTGAATCAACAAGCAGAGATATTTATAGTCCCACAATATTTCTAAACTTTAAGACAATAGATTCTAATCTTATCCTAGTTCTCTAAAGCCAAAAAAATAAAGGGGGACCTATTGTTTGCTAAACTAAAAGGGACAGAAATAAAACCTTAAGTCCTTAACAGAAAGAAAATACTCCTAAATGTACCAGCAGAGTAGGAGATTACAAAAAAACACACAAACCTAGAATCCCCCGATCAGCAGTTAATTTATTAACAAGAAGGTTTTCCTTCAGTTACTTGCTGTCTACATCAAAGGTGAGGCATCTTCAATGAGATAAATCAAAATCAATGCCAACTTTTTAGAAGCATAACAGATAGCTTAATATGGAACCAGACGAAGGAAAATGGATGTCTATTAATTTAACCCAGAAAATTAAGATCTACATATATTATAGCAAGACAATCTTTGTCAAGTAAATACTTAAACACGAGAAAAATAAAAAGTAGTGCATAAAAATAGCCCACAAAGGAGTCTAAGTTGAGAGGCAAATTTAGAAATTATAATTGTGTGATTTCTGTATTATCTCCACGACATATGATTCAAAAATAAGTTATAACATAGCATGTGCTCAGATTTTCTGAGATCCAGAGAAAATTTAAATAGCAACTCTAGTAGCTAGAAAACAAAAATTTAAGATTGCGGTTAAACCAGATGCTAGCATAAAAATATTTCAAAAGTAGCATAGTTTATATCAGAAATTATTAAAAGAAGAATTTAAATCCAACAAGTGATTTAGATAAGTACCGGAAGCCAACAAGAAGCAATAGTCACTCCCAATGCAATAACTGATATACAGAAGCAGGGCAGGAAGTATGGAAATCTGCATACAAAATCATGTTGGGAAATACCAATTTACTGATGGAAAATGTACATACAATATTCAGAAAATTGCATCTTGCAGACAAAAATTTAGAGTTTGAAGTTCACTAACCTCCCAAACAAAGATTCCCTGGTGAAAAGATTTGGATATTTCTCTGCAGGCTGAAGTATCAATTTGTCCATAAAAAATTGGAAGAGCATAAGCAGAAAAGAACGTGGTAGGCAAGATAGAGATGAAAGGAAGTGTGAGATATGCAAACTACATGTGAAGTGAGTTGATTTGCAGTATGTTCATAATATTTATATATGAACCATAAAAATGAAACACTTTGAATAATTAAAGAAATTGTAATTCAAGATCATCCTTTGTTCAGTATTTGCAGTTGAATTTACATTGCTTCTGTTCCTAGTAGCAAACAAGATTTTCCATGTCTTTGCAAGTACACATTACAGTTCCTCAATAAAAGTTGTTCAAACATACTTCCTTTCAGAGTCTCGGTTGTCATTCATGCTATCATTATTTTTTCTTTTTTTTTTTTTTTTTTTTGACCAATGCTTGCTTGTATTCAGACTAAGCATGATTGTGTTCAAATTATGTAATTATTTTATACTAGCTGTATTTCCTCATAGGATACAATCTTAATGTATGAATACCTTATACCATTCTTCCATAAATCATACAAGGAGTAATAAAAAGTTCTTTCCTTTGAAATTCTTCATGGTATAAGTACTTTATCCTCACTTAAATATAATTCACACTAAAATCAATAGAATACCAGCAACAGTATTTACTAATATTAGAAATATAGGAGAACAGTCTCAGCCGGGTTTATTTTCAATAAATAAGGGGAAATTTCCATCAGAAATAGACACAGCTTATTCCCCGAAGAAATAAATTGAGAAATCTAAGTACCTGTGCAAGGTAACCTCCCAGAGCCGGTCCAATGATCAATCCTGTACCCCATGCTGTACTTATCTGCAATTAGATTATAGCTTATCATTAACAAGAAGCAATGCATTGAGAACTCAAATGGTGGATAGACCATAGACCATACTGTTGACAATCCTAAAGCTTGGTGCTCATCTCGGAAAATTTCACATGCATATGCCTGTCCAGTAGTACATAAATTGTAATTAGAAAATAATCAAATAAAATGAGTAAACACAAAACAAATTATTCGAAATTCAGAAAACAATCTAAAATTCTTGGAAATCCTTGCCCAAAATAAGGATAATTAAAAACTAAATGCCATAAACTATTACCTTGATAGGTCCGAGTAAACCATTCAAACTTCCTAGAAGGAACCTTGTCATAACGGCCATCCAGAAATTTAAGCTAAGGCCAAAAAGCGTGTTGAAAATAACCCTGATATCAAAAATTGTAAGCATATGATTTTTCTTTTATATATATCTTTCTTGCTTGATGATAGACACATTGAATATAGAGTTTGTATGGAAGTAGTTGTTACTAACACTGTGATGATCCCAATAATTATGACAGGTTTTCGACCATAGCGGTCAGCCACTAGCCCCCAAAAAACAGATGTCAAAGCCCTCCCAAGCATATATGCCGACCCTTCAAAATATTGAGGGGATTATTAGTAGAGGGCACAGGGAAATATCCCATGACTGAAGAGAAAGAAAAAGGTATCAACTTACCAATATATCCAACATAATAGCCAATGTCTTCCTCTCGTTTTACAACATTGAAGTCCCTCACCTATGAAAAAATATTAATTATAAGGAATATGTAAAGTTAGTGGAAAGTAGTAATGCAAGATTGAAGATTTTGTGGAACAAGATTTTCTTTATTATCTCAATCACTCACATAATAATACAAAATAGGGTTTATATATATACAATTAGTATAAATGGAAAAATATTATTCTACCCTATAATTACAAAACTAACTAAAATAACATATTAACCAACACTCCCCCTCAAGTTGGTGTAAAAATATTACATATGCCCAACTTGCAGACTATAATATGGAAGGTTCGACTACTGAGTCCTTTTGTGAAGACATTAATCAATTGTCTATCCGACGTTACATGAAATAAACTCAAGACACCATCAGATAATTTCTTTTTGATGAAATATCGATCAATTTCGATATATTTTATCCTGTCATGTTGAACAGGATTATGAGTAATATTGATTGCAAATTTGTTATCACAATACAAAAATAGCTTATCTCATTCAGCCAACTTCAACTCTGTTAACAACTTCTGCAACCATAGCAACTTACAAATACCTTGAGCCATAGCTCTGTATTCTGCTTTTGTACTAAATTTTGTCAATAGAACATATTACATAATCTACTCTAAAGAACATATTACATATGAATGTAAAAAAACCTAAAATTTTGTCAATAGAACATATTACATAATCTACTCCAAAGGTACCTAGGACCCCCTATCTTCTCTTTCTCTCCCTAGGATACTTTTTCCCTTCTGTTTTATAGTTCTCTTCTCTACAATAGTTTTTTCCTTTTCTTCTTTTTCCTCCATCTCTACTCAGGTTCAACAATAAATTTTTAATAGTGAAAGAAAGAAACAAAGTGCAAATTGTGACGCTGCTTGCCTTAGAAATCATGGCAAAATTATCCTCCAAAACTTCCTACCTCTTTGAACTGCCAAAACTTTCATACAAGCAAGAAAAGAGAGAGAGAGAGACAGAGAGGAAAGAAAGCAACAATACCGTGATATCTTATCAAACTTTTATATAAAAGAATGGTGAGGAAGGAAAGAAAAGAAGCATCCTCGGTGCATAAATAGCATTTCAAATTGGAAATGTTGCATTCAATAACAAATTATTTGAAGTTTCAGAATGAAAAAGGAAAAAGAAAAGGAAAAGAAAAGAAAGAAGCATATCAAATTGAAGCTCCATAAGCAAGGAGAGTATCAACATTCAAATTGGTGAGAATGTTTTAGGAATAGTGCAGAAGCTTAGAAAATCTTTTGTGGCATAGAATTGACTAGGCCATATTTAATTCCAAAATTCCTAGGCTCTTTTTTAACTAAAAAGCACTTAAATGAATGCAAATCAATGGCTAAAAAAATGAACTAGGACAAAAATAATAAATAAATAAATATAAATATAAATAGAAAACCTGTATACCAGGTGTTCCACTGAACAATGGATAATGTGGTTCTCAAACTTCATGGAAAATTTTAAATATGTAAAACTGCAAAAGCTAGATCTTCTTGCAAACAGTGTTCTTTAAACTAAATGTAAGAACATACTTTTGTATAAAAGGGCACATGGACACAACTGTGTCCAAACCCAGGAAGCTTGTCTGGAAATGTCATGTGCTAATGTGTACAAAATATTTTTTAGGGAAAAAGACCGCTTATGCAGGATTTAAAATTATTGCAGCACTTATTAGAAAAAAATATATTCTCTAAATATTACATGAAATTTTCAATAAAGGTCTATTTAACTCCTCATCCATCACAATTAACTCACTATTAATTTCGCGGGTCTAAAAAGCACCACAACGCTTAAGTTGCTTTGGCACACACCTACCTTGGCCTAGCATGATTTTAAGCAGCATCTGTGAAAAGAGATAAATAACAGCCACAATTGGTAGCTGGACCAAAGTTTCATCTTTTTTCGGTCATTACTTATTAGCTAATAAATGATATGTCTGTCAAAAAATTAGATAAGCATAACTGTCGATAATATCACAAATATAAGTAAGATGATTTTAATCATTTCAAGATGAAAAGAAACATCATAAGAATTCCAATACATATAAACAGAAAAGGAAAAAAGAAAAGAGAGAGATCAAGTACATCCTCTTAAAAATTGGTGGATTTAGAAATAGATGAATTGTATCACCCAATATGCACACTTACCATGAAGTAAAGAAATGGAAAGAGCGATGATATTGGAAGTGCTGCAAGAAAGAATATTAAGGTTACAACTTACAAATGTGTTCTAAAAACGGCCTAGAGAAGTAATTTGTGACTACAGTTCATTAAGTGCTGTTGCACGCCAACAAAACTAATGCAGTAGGCTAATTTATATATAAACTCAAACTATCACCAATATAAGACACGGACTTCAAGTTTGTAATACCGTTACAATGTGGCTACAAGTGAGCTATGAGACATGCATAAAAGATCCTGCACAGATACCAGAACAAATCTTTTGGACTAGACGTTTCAGACCTCAAAACAATAAGCTTTTCCACTAATATATCATTTTCAACATTTGACAACTAAACAAAATGAATAAACAAAATTTGTACCAAGTATATAATTACATAATGAACATTTTTTCCTTATATGAAGTTAGCAAGCATATAATTATACCAACTTAAAGTGGAGATAGTTGGATAGTATGTAACCCATGATGAGAATTGATACCTGTAGAAAGCACAACAATCCATATTGACACAAGTTCTCGAATAGGCAGTCCTGTGCTGGACTCTTTCAGCTGATCAACCTTACAGCCTGGACATTTATCATAGTAATTCCTCTTCAAAAGTGTCTCCTTAGAGTCTGTTGCCATTCTTTCGTTTCGTTATGCTTGCATGAAAAAATGGCATGGTGAAAACAGACAAATTGAATAAATAAAAAGGGTAAAAGACGCAGCCAAATCGCTCCACCAGGCATCATCGCACATGTCACCATCGCCACAGGAAAATGACCGCAATCACAAAAAATGGTAGGGTACAAACAATTTATTGATTTATTATTAAAACGACAAAGCAATAACAATAGATTTTCAAAGACGACAGCTGAAGCTAACCAATTATTACGCCTTCTATAAGGAATCAAAATCCAAATACAACTCCTAAACATGTGGCGATAGTTATTCGTTCAATCACGTCTCTGTAATTGTCCAAAAAAAGCATACAGATACATTTAGATTAGCTGTTTATCTTTACTATTTTATTCACAGGCCGACGATTTTTGTACCAAACAAAGACATAGATAGATCAATCACTCACCCTAAGCCACCACCTAGGGGCAAAGAAAGGTGCTAAGGAATTCACAGTCATTGCATAGAAATTTGGATGCTCCACCGCCACATCTGGATGAGCCTCTTGATCACCAACTCTTCTTCGAATTTCCAGTTATTTTAAGCTTTAGCCTATAAATTTTCTTTATTCAGTTTTACTCATCTCCAAATTCTGTTCTTCTACGTTTTAACAACTTTGTTTTCATCTTCTATTACAGAATACTTACAGAAAACTGAAGCTATTTTCCAGAAAATTTTTCTGTGCAGATTGGAAAATAGAGATTGTGTTTATTTTGGATAATTTTTTCCAAATAGAAAATGAAATTTTCAATTCTCTAGCTTTGTTTTTGTCCGTGGAAAGGGGTGGAAGAGAAAGGAAATGTACTTCAATTCCATTGTTTGGACAAAGTTTAGGCAGGAGAATTGAAGGGAAGAGAAGGGAAATCTGATTTCCCACCAAACTGGTGGGAAAGCAAGGGAAATGAAGGAAGAAGAAAGATGAACAACTACTTGACAGGAATAGCCTTAGATAGTGTAAGAGCAAAACTTAATGCAAGTTGCAGTTAGAAACGCAGCATTAATTGGACATAACGTAATAGATAGATTACAGATGGAAGTAATGATAAGATGAAGAACTAATGATAAGATGAAGATATTGGAATAAAGAATGTCATCATCTGGAGATGCAGAGATGCGATGGAAAAGATGGAGGAAGAAGATGAACCGTAAATTAAAAAAAACAAAACAAAACAAAAAAAACCTTCTGTCTGGGCGGGCATATTGGTAAAAATAATTTTATCAATTTTTTTATTTTCTTTTACTTTAAACAACTACTAGTATAGCGATAGGGGTGTATACGATACGGTTCAATTCGAAAATTTACAAATTTTCGTATTGTTTTGAAATTTTGGATATTTTAAAAATTAAATATTGTAAATGTTTTGAAAATTCGGGACAATTCGGTACAGTTCTATAAAAATTCAATATAATTTAATATGATTTTTCGATTTTTTCGGTACAAAACAATACAATACAATTCGGTATTTCGAATAATTCAATATTTCTAAAATTTTGCATGTTTTAAGATATTAAAATAAAAAATAGCAGCAGTCCATGTATCTATTAAATTATTAATACCTATGATGCTTTATTTGAGAATCAAATAAGCAAACGTATATTAATAAAAATATGTACAAATATTGAATATAAAACTCAATTAATTTCTAATTAAGAGAAAATTTAGATAATGAAAATAAAATTAAAATCTAAGAAAATTCAGATATTCTGCTATTGTTGTTATCAGCTTTATTTAATTTGTTCACTAACAGCATTCCAATTTGATAGTTCATGATGGCAAAAACATAAATAATAATAATAATAATAATAATGCTAAGAAATAAAATAAAGTGATTAAATTAGTTGTTAATAATAAGAATAAGGGAAGTGCAATTGGGGAGGGAGTCTCGAGAATTTTCAGGTAAAAGAAAAGAAAAGAAAAACAAAAAAAGGGGAGGAGAGGGAGGAGAGAGGGGGGAAGAATGGGAGTTCTCATCCTCAGGCGACTGATGTCGTTGCGGTGGCTGGACCATCATCGACGACGCCTTCCTCCGCCACTCGCCAGTCACACCGTCATTCCCTCTGCTCCCATGGTGTCGCGATTGCTGCCTCTGAAGTCCCGATCCTCTCCCATGACCGAGGCTTCCTCCTTCCTCTCCGATGACGTACGACGATAACTGGTGAAATAAGCAGCAGCCGCGAACCCCTGGTGGTTAGGCAAGCCAGTAGCAACTCTCTCTCCAATTGTCCTTCGCCGGAATCAGGCCGATCGACGAAGAATACATCCTTGACTTTCGGTGCAGATCTAGGCCGTGAATGGAGTCTGTTAGGCACGTAAGCACCCCCGTTGGAATTCTCTCGCCATCAACTACCCCCAGGTGTCTTTGGTTTTACGCCGGCAAGGCTCCGACGAAGAGCATAAGTAAGGAAAAACTCTGACATTCAACTCTAATGGTATGTGTCTACCAGATGTGTTTCCAATTAAATTATTTAAGTGAAATCCGAATTTTTGTCAAATATTTAAATTGTTTGAATTAGAATTTTTGGTTGGGATTATTATTATTTCATTGGGACCTATTAATTAGCTTACATGTGTGTGTTAATTTGTAAAATATATTTGTTGTTGTATTGAGTTGCTGAATAATTTTTGGATATTAAAATGTGGGATTGAAATTTTACAATAATTTTTATAGGTTGAGAAAATTATTTGTACAGATTAATGTTAACCTCTCCTGTACCCTATGTTTATAATTATTTGAAGTCATTGAAAGTATGAAAGGCTTGAAAATTTAGATGGTTGTTGTATGTTAGAGGACCTTTAAAGGTTTAACAAAATAAAATTTAGGTTTTATACATTTTAAGTTGGTTAATGTACAATTTGTATGTAAGCTTATTAGCCGTAATAATAGGCAATTGGTTACTGTAGATTGCTTATTTGCTTAGTCATAAATAAGAAATTATGAAAAATAATTTAAGATACGGTTTAATGGAACTAGTTAAGTTAAATAAGTTGTATTATTATAAGGGTTAAAAATTATTTCTTAAACATGGTTAGAACTTTTGTAAAACAGTAACTAAATTTATGTGTAATTTTGGAGTTCTTTATAATGGTAAATAAGCTTAAATTTAGGAACCCAAATAAAATTGTAGTTTGAGGTAAAAACAAAACCTTGAGGGGTCGGCATGATCTCTAAAGCAGACATGTGACGCCCAAAGAGGACAATATTGATTAGTGCTCCGGCATGATCTCTAAAGTAGACATGTGGAGGCACTGAGGGGTCGGCATGATCTCTAAAGCAGACATGTGACGTCTAAAGAGGATAATATTGATTAGTGCTCTGGCATGATCTCTAAAGCAGACATGTGGAGGCACTGAGGGGTCGGCATGATCTCTAAAGTAAACTTGTAACGCCCAAAGAGGACAATATTGATTAGTGCACCAGTATGATCTCCAAAGCAGACATGTGGAGGCACTGGAAGACGCGTTTTGGGGGCTCTGGCATGGTCTCCAAAGCAGACATGTAGGGTACCTCAAAAATAAAATCGTGCATCACCTAGCTCCGGCACGATCTCGAAAGCAGATGTGTGGAGCGACAGGTGGCAAAACGGGCAATATTCACTAGCGGCAGCGATCCGGGCTATTACAATTATATATATGTGTGTGTGTGTGTGTGTGTGTGTGTGTGTGTGTGTGCGTGTATATAATTGATTGTGAATATTTTAAGATTTGTTGGTTGTGACCGTCTGATTTTAATCAGCAAAAAAATTAAGTAAATCAAGAGTTGATTTTGGAAATATCAATTTATTAATAGCATTTTCACCTTGAGTAGATAATTCTTATTACCGATTTAATTTTAAATAAGCTATAAGTAATTGAGTATATTTTTAAAGAGCTTGTTTATTTTCATTACATATGAAGCTTCTTCATTGATTTTTGTGTAAGTATGCATTTTGAATTTTGAATCTTATGACTATTATGCGTATAATACAGTTATGTATTTGTAAATGTTTGAAAAGTGACAAGCAATATTCTTGCCTAAACCAGATTTAATGGTTACTTATTTAAAGTACTACATTGAGTCTTGGAATTGGAGAACTACGTGGTTCTGATTCCCTAAATGGGATACGTAGGAAGCTTGAGAATTAATATCTCAAGTCCGAACCAAATTATGTTCATATGATTATGCGCGTTTTAATAGGTATATTGAATCCTGGTGATGAAATTCTTATTTATACAATAGTGTATATAAGTAAATATTTATAATTATGGTGAACTAAGTTTCTATGTTAAAGCCAATGATATAAATTGTGTTAATGCAACAGGTATATAAAGAAATTTTTAATATATGTATAAACCATGTAATGGATTATAAGAATTTGTTATAAATGAGTTTTATATGAACTGTACTTGAGTTGTGGTGATTATGTTGAAATGAAATTATAGAAGTGTTGTGTTGTTGATTGAAGTTCTGGAGTTGGAGAAATGATATTGGGAGTGTAAAATTAAGTTTTTACAGGTTTGGGTAGCATGAATTTTCAGCTGTCATGCTGCCGAAATTTTATTTAAATTTAGACAAACCTTAGAGTTGATCCTCTCAAAGAGATCCAAACCCGGGTGTGACATTCGGTATCTGGGTCTTTTATCTGGCCGGGTACAGGGTGTTACATTTAGTGGTATTAGAGCCTGGTTCAGGCGTTTCTGGGCATGGACCAATAAAATCTAGTTTAGATGGGAGTTGTAGCACTCTGTGTATCTGTTAGGAATTCCTGACAATGAGAGTAGTGATTTAAACATTACTTCCTTGGGAATGGGCAATATGCATTATCAATACATAAGATGTGCATTAATAGGGCATTATATGTGTAAAGCATATTACATATTTTGTATCAGCATTGTTTGACTATTCATGATGGCCTAAAATGTTGTACATACACTTCAGTTGAAAAGAAATTAATGGATCAAAAAAAATATTAAGGAGAGTAAATAAAGAAAATGTAAGCGTGTATGTTGATAAGCATCAAAGGAGATGTGATTTGAAAGTAGTACTTTCCAGTTACAATGATGGAGTTAATGTCGATATAGCATTATACAGCTATTTGTGACTAGAAATTAATAACAGTTCATATAAGATTATATCCATATGATGGAGTTTTTATGAATATGATGTAGAGGGAACAACAGTAGTTGATTGAAGTCGATGATGAGATACAATCTCTACCAAATTCATTGGTTGGACTTAGAATTTCTCTAATTCAGAGGTTGTAACTCATAGAACAACTTATTCCAAATTATGAGAATGTATCCTGGAATGCTATACCTTAGTAACTTATTCCAGGAAGACACTGATGCATTCCATTTATCAGTACGAAAATATATACATACTAGTTGAATGGCACTAAAAATAAATGAAATTAATTAGTAAAATAATTATACATTTATATAATACAATAATTTATAATATTTCATTATATATAATAAATATATTTAATTACATTATTAATTTAGATATTAATAAAGGTATTGTCCTAAAAATATATGAGTATTAGCTAATTGATACTCACAGTAAATGAAATTAATTGACAAAGTACTTATATGATAAATTGATTAACTTAAATATTTATATAAAAATTTATAAAGAAAATAAAATAGTAGTTGAGCGATATTAAAGATAGATTAAATTAAATATAAATTATTTTAGTTATATATTCATATTCATATATATATAATGATTATTATAATAATTAAATTTTTGTTCTTAATAATTAAAATATTTAGTTTAATTTATTAACTAATTATTATCTTAATTTTGTATATTAAAATATATAACTTAAATAATTATGAACTTAAATTTATGCAGTACATATAGAATAAAAATTATAAGTAATATTTATATATAAATTACTAGTATTATATATAATAATTAATAAATATCGGTTCTTTTGATACAAGACAATTCAGTACAGTTCAATACGGTTCTCGGTCCGGTTCTCTGTTAAATATCCAGATCCGTTCCAAATAAAGTCGACGGTACAATTCGGTTCGGTTCTAGTCAAAAAGTCAACAGTACAGTTCGGTTCTGGATCTTTTTATTCAGTTTTTTGGTTCAGTACAGGAAGATCCAGACCCGTGTATACCCCTATATAGGGGCAACACAATTCTTTCAATTTAGCAAAAACACAATTCTTTCAATTTAGTAAAACTAAAGCTATTGAAATTCTCCAAAAAAAAAAAACTAGCTCGCCTACATAGACGAGCAAATTTTGATTCAAATTGAAAAATCGAATCAAATGAATTTTTTAATTTAATTTAATTTTTATATTTTTCGATTTGATTTCAATTTTAAATTTAAAAAATTTTGATTTTTCGGTTTGGTTTTTGAAGAAAAAATTATAAAAAAATTGAACCAAAATTATATATAATTATATAATTTTTTTTATTTTTTAATTGAATAATTATTTTATACATATAAATTATCTTATTTTGAGTTGTAAATTATATGAGTACATTTATCAATTATTAATATTTATTTTTTATGTGATAATTTGAAATTTTGATGATTAAATTGAAAATCAATTAAATGAAAAAAATTATTTAACGATTTTATTATATTATTTATTATATATTTTGGGATTGCATTTTTAATTTGAACTTTTATTTTGTACAATTTAGATTTTTTACTTTAGTATATTATGATTTATAATTTTGCATAATTTTTAAACATAATTTTTTATTTTTTAAAAAAATAGTTTAAATTTTCGGCTTTTTGGTTAATCGAACCAAACCGATCAAAAATTTTGATTCGATTTGAATTCAATTATTTTATAAATTCGATTAGGTTCAGTTGATTAAAATCTTAAAAGTTCGATTTTCGATTATTTTGGTTCGGTTATTTAACCAAACCGATCATTGCACACCCTATTATCTTCTCCGCCTGAATTTAAAAATTATTTGTCTAATTTTGTAACGTGCAGTCAATTCATTTACGAATGGTAACTCCTCTTCTATTTCATCTTAATTTTTTATTAAATTTATATTTATATTTTTCAAATTTTTTTAATTTTTTTAATTTTTTTAATTTTCTCTATAATAATTTTTAGATCGGTATAGATCTGAAATTTTAATTTTATTCATTATTTTTATTTATTTTTTTGTTTTAATAAACTCAAATTTGAAATTTTTTATTTGAGATTTGATTTTCATATTTGTCTAGCTTTTATTTGTGTTCTTATAAATCAGGTTCGTTTAGTTAATGTTTAATGCAATTTTAAATTTTTTATAATGCAAGTTTGTCCTCCATATTTGGAGGTTATTATCTTTATTTATGGAAATTTGGAAATTTTCGTCCTTGTTAATGAGTTTTTCCATGGACAACAGATTGTTAGTGTAAGTACTAGCCCCAATACATTGTTATAAAGCATTTAATTTAATAAATGAGGTATTTGTTTTGTCTATTGTATTCCTGTGCATATCAATTGATAGAACTATCCAAGAATGTTATTTCAGTTTAAGTTATCATGTGTGAGCCATATGATTGTAAGACCTTGAAATAATAGAGACTTCATTCTGAATATCCCTAGTCAGTCATTGTTATGGGAATAACAAATGAATTAAGGCTAGTACGCTCTCTTTGATAAGTCGAGTTCTGTCTTACGGATTATAAGGACAAGAGTGTCAATCAGAGATCATAGATACATGTTTAGAACATTGTATCTAGAGTCGATCCATTCATGAGAACACTACATGGTACAAGTCATAAGTGTTTATCATGTGCATGTTTTGCATTGAATTTCTTAGACCTAAAATCTCTATAAAACTCTTTATGAATTACTATGTACTTTGACATACACCTAACGTGCTCGTAACAGGATGACAAGTATGGGTATGCTTGGGTATGCACTGATCCATGTTAGATAGCATGAGAGAAGTGAAGGGATTACCCCTCTCGATAAGAGATAAAATATCACCGACCACTTGATCAGTGAACTGAGAAGTGTATGGCCATACCGAGATGAAATAATGAGTAATCATTATTTATCTGAGAGTTCAGTGTCACTGGAATATCAAGAAAGGAATTAATATATATATATAAGGATGACTAATTTCATACCTTATATTAATTTTGATATTTAAAGGTAAGGGACTATGCAAAATTGCATTAGGTCACTAAATGCCATTTGCATTTTCATTTAATTTGGAATGTTATAATATCTTGCTAGAGAATATATATAGCCTTTGGATTAATTTATTAATTCATTGCCAATATTAAATGGACCTATAGGATCGCACATAAAGCATTGGGATTAAAATATTTAAATAAAGTATTGGGCATTAATTTGGGCTTTTAATTAAATTCAAATTAATGTATGTAATGGGTATTAAAATTGTTAAATGGACCTTGGTCCATGAGAGAGAGAAATTCAGCCCACAAGAATTAATTTCAATTAATTAATTATCTTGGATTAATTAAGTATTAAAGCCTAATAGCATTTGAATCAAAATAAAATACTTAAATAGGAGAGAGATTGGCCGAAATTCAAAGATAAAATAATTGTGAATTTCAGCACATGTGTATATCCTAATTAAGTGGTAGTTTTTTTATTAAATGTCTTATGCCATTTTAAATTAATTTGAATTTAAAATTTAATAGAATTTGAACTAATTTAAATCAATTGATTAGGAAGTGATGGAGGCTGAATATAAGACCTAATTCTAAGGGATTTCGGCAACCATAAAGCTTTCCCAATCTAGTGATATAAATAAGTTAATTCTATTTGACCTAGTGAAGTTTTTCTCTCCCTAAGCCACCACTCTCAATGGGAAAGGACTCTTTCTTCTTCTCTTGAATTTTGGGCAGCATTTGAGAAACCTTAAGAAGAACAAGATCAGGTCTTGTGTCTTTAGTTTAATACCCATTGCCATATACACAAAGATTAGAGCTAGCACTCTAAGTTTTAAGCCTTCCTTACAATTGTGTGTGTGAACATAGAGAGGAGTGGCATAAAGGCTGTTTCTTTGGCATTGGTGATCAAGATCTAAAGCATATAAGTTCATCCTATTTGCTGGTCATCATCAAAATCAAGATTTAAAGTGCATCTAAGATTGTAAGATTCAAAACTCTAAAATTGCATATTTTCGATTCTTGTTATAGATTGCGTGGTATGTATAATCAATTTTATTATTTTTTCGCTGCGTGATCATCATGTATATGCCATGTTATATTCCATCATAGATAGAATGATTTTTTTATTGAAAGCTATATTGCCATAGGTATGTTACCATTATCCACTGTTTTTATCAAAAAAGTTTAGAGATATATCTAGCAACTTTATTAGTTTTGTACGTCTTATATATTTTTAAATTTTATAATTTTTTGTTATACTTTTCAGATGTACTTTTCATACTATTAATGAATATTTATTTTGAATTCAACAAAAAACTATTGGAATTGGTTATATGAGAAAAATATTTATTTTTATTAATTTAAAAATATAATTAATTTTTCATTAATTTTATATTATTTTTTAATACTTTATTAATTAATCTAAAATTAAATATTATTTTTTTAATTATTCATATTGATAAAATTTTAAAAAAGAGTCATTTTACTATACAATTATGTAGCTAGATGAAAATCCTAATTTAATTTTAATGAAGCAAAGTTTTACAACATCTATAAGAAATTTATAGCTAGATGAAAATCCTAATTTTATATCACATGATATACTAAATAATTTAAATGAAGGTGAAGTAAATGAAACCAATGAAATTTACTAATGAATAGCCAATGTAAATGGATGAGTTACATACATTTATGAAAACTACAATTATTCATTAACATTTTTTTACATTAAACTATTTATTTGACCAATTTATTAATTTTCATATTATACAATTATGTATTTTATTTATTAAATATGATACAAATATACTCTTACATTAAAAATATATATATATCAATTTTGAAAATTATACCATCAAAAAAATAGCTATATATAATTTTACCAAATATTTAAATATTAATTTTGAAAGTTACCAATTATGCTGATCAGTTAACTAAAACCAAGTAAAAACTGAAACTTTTCAATTTTATTTCTAAGTTCTTTTAGATATAAATTTCGCTAATTTGAGAAAATTATTTTTTTCTTAATAATTTAAATTTTTTTTCATTAATTTGATATAATTTTTCTGATATTTTTAATAATTAACTTAAATTTAAATATTATAATTTTCTATCATCGTGTAGATAAAATTTTAAAAAATAGTTATAACTCTATCAAGTAAAGTATCCTACATCTATTAGAAATTTACAGCAAAACAAATTGTTAGTGGTTATTTATATAAATACTAAAACTTTTCAAGTTGTTTGCAAGTTTTTTTAGAAGCTATTTCAATTTGTCCTTATTTCCTTGCTCTTTTTTGGCATTTAGTTGATAGTTCTTTGATTTTACTCTTTTCACGGGCATGCCATTGTTTTTCGCTTGCTTTTTAATTTTATGGTGTACATCTTGTTGCTTAACCTAACAGGTGCAATAGATCGACAAGTAATAAAATGGAATATAATTAGGATCCTCAAATATCGTATCCAAGAGTTGTGTGTGTAAGCTATAAAATTAATTATATGCTAAATAATTTCCAATTGTTTTGTGTGTATGAGTTATCTATTTTCTATAATGAAAACTTTAAACAACTAAAATATGCAATAGAAAGAAATTAAATTCAAACTAGTAGTAATTTGAGTATGAACTAAATTGTGAAAAAATTAACAAGTGTAAAAAATCTATATAAGGAAAACATTGTTCGGATTTACTCATCCACCCTATACCCAGTGTGAATTAATTTAGATTAATATAGTATATGAACGAATCCAAGATAACCCTCTTAACCCAAGCGTCCCATTCTGGAGCCAGTTACTTTAATTGCAAAGCATTCCATTTCGGAGCAAACCTTACAATTAGCCTAAGCACGGGTCTTAAATCATAAATTCGGTTTGCTTTCCCATTTCGGAGCCAAACAACCCAAAATTCATCTATTTCACTCCACACTCCAACCCTAAAACCATAAAATACTGCACATCTAAAGTCCCGTTCCAGAGCAATCTAAAATAGACAGTATTTTTGATAGAAAAGCTGAGAAAAATTTATTTATAGCATTCAACCCATAAAAGTATCAACATCCAACCAAGATATAAGATAAAAAATCATTCAATAAAGCTGAAAAATCACTTGAGGAGCTAAAAACTAATGAAATAAAAATAAGCGACAGTGAAATAAACCATTCATTCATATATGTGTAACTGAAAATATGTTCAATATTCACATTGTGGGTAAAAAATTCAAAGATCCCCTAAACAACTAAGAGACTACTCACTACCCATTACAAAATAAAAAGAGAAAATGATAGAATAAACCCTCAAACTCATGGTGGAATGATATCCAGCTGAATTCCAAGTCCTTCAATCTTCTTCTCCAATGCTTAACTAGAAATGAGCTCTAAACTATGTAGATCTACACTTTTAAACTATAAATCTATGTTTAATCAATGTATTTTACTGTAAATCTATCTATTTGCAAGTAAATCTATGTATCTATCTATGCAAATTGAACAAGGAAATGAAAGAAGGAAGAAATAAAACTCTAAAACTGAAGAAAATCTAGAACTCCCGACTTTACAAAAAAATCTGCTATTTATAGACCAATATGGGTTACGATTACTAGGGATTCCTTGCTAACCATGACCTAATTAAAAATTCCTCTTTTAACTAGCTTGACTCGTGGTCATTAGAAAATTTCTAGTAACCGTAATGTAGCTTAGAGTTGCCTTTGGAAGGGGATCACGATTATTACCAAAAATTTGGTAACCATGACATAGCTATTTCTTACATTCTGGACTGAAAATATGACTACCTCACGATCATTACCAAAAATCTGGTAACCATGAGGTACTTCTCCCTTAGGTTCTATACTAAAGAGCTTTATAGGTCACGGTGAACACCCCTCTATGCACAATTGCTCCGTTGATCGTGACAAACCTCAAAATGGTACGTTTTGACATAAGTCTGAGGTCACGGTTACCAGAAAAGCCTAGTAACCGTGAGGTACCTATAAAAATCATAGTTTAGCATAAAATTCCATCAAAAGCTCTTCAAATCACATAAAAGCTATAATTAATTGAGAATGTGATTAAATTATTACATGCAAGAAAAATAAAGCAAAAGACAATAGAAAGATACTGAAAACTAAACTAAAATTAATCTAAAATAAAACACTAAATTGGAGTTATCACATCTATTTTCTACTTGATAGGTCTTTAATTTTATTTTTTTCATGTGTAGACAATTTTTATTATATCAATAAAAATTGGTAAATTGTACTCGTGTACAAAACTATGCAAATCAGCAGAGAACTATGAAAGAAAAAGATGAGAAGTATTTTCTGTATATTCTCATAAAAGGTGCAATACCAGTGCAACTTATATACAGTTACAGCTCAACAAGAATCTACTCACACAAAAAGAATGACACCATTGACCTAAAATAAAGGGAGTAATAAAAATAAGGAAAAATAACAAAAATAGTAAAAATGGGTATATACAGGGCATATACAAAAAAGGAAAAATGGGTAATTTATCATCCCCCCTCAAGTTAGAGCAGGGGAGAGTAACAATGCCCAACTTGGACAAAAAAGAAAAAAAGGCTACTGGAGGTAGAATTTTGGCGAATAAATCTACCACCTGCTATTGAGAAGGAATGTGTTGTGGATTGATGAAGCCATATTTGTATTGATCTCAAACCAGGTGACAATCAATATCAAGATGCTTGGTGCATTCATGAAAAATTAGGTTAGCTGCTATATGAAGAGCAGCTTTATTGTCAAACCAAAAAGGAATAAGGAGATTGATAGGGATATGGAAGTCTTGAAGAATATAAGAAATCCAAAGTAGCTCACAAAATGTGGAAGCGATGCTTCTGTATTCAGCATTAACAGAGGATCTAGACACTGCAGATTATTTCTTGGTCTTCCAATAAATGAAAAAAAAATGCCAAGGAAAATGCAAAAACCTGTGATAGATCATCTGGTGTCTTTGTAGGATACCCAATCAACATCAAAATAGGCAGTTAGTTGCAACAGATTGTTAGCAGGGAAAAACAACCCTTTTTCTATAGAGCCCTTCAAATATCTAAGCAAATGTATGACAGACTCCTAATGTAGTTGGCAAGGAGCTTGAATGTATTAACTATGTTGTTGAATGCCATGAGATATATTAGGTCTAGTGAAGTTTAAATAAAGAAACTGGTCAATTAATCTTTTATAAGGTTTAGGATCAGTTAAAAAGGAACTAACACTCTCAATTAGTTTAACATCCAAAGGCAAATGAGTACTACTAGCTTTAACATTACTGAGACTGGCATTCCTGATTATATCTTGTATATACTTTTTTTATTGATGGTTATCCTATGTTCAGATAGTGAGATTTCAGTTCTTAGGAAAAATTTTGCATATCCCAAATCTTTGATGGTGAACTTATTTTGTAAAAACTGCTTTACTACCTTTATTTCATCTTCTAAAGGACCAGTAATCTGTTAGTGTAAGCCCTAGCCCCGATACATTGTAACGAAACACTTGAAATTAATAAAATGAGGCATTTGTTTTATCCTTTGTATTCCTGTGCATATCAATTGATAAAACTATCCAAGAGTGTTGTTTCGGTTTAAGTTATCATGTGTGAGGCACATGGATTGTAAGACCTTGAAACAAATGAGACATCATTCTAAATTTCCCTAGTCAGTCATTGTTATGGGAATAACAAATGAATTAAGACTAGTATGCTCTCTCTGATCTTATGAGTTCTGTCTTACGGATCATTAGGACAAGAGTGTCAATCAGAGATCATAGATACATGTTAAAGAACATGGTATCTGGATTCGATCCGCTCATGAGAACACTACATGGTACAAGTCATAAGTGTTTCTCATATGCAAGTTTTGTATCGGAGTTCTTAGACCTGAAATCTCTATAAAACTCTTTATGAATTACTGTGTACTTTGACATACACCTAACGTGCTCGTAACAGAGTGACAAGTACGGGTATGATTGGATATGCACTGATTCATGTTAGAGAGCATGAGAGAAGTGAAGGGATTACCCCTCTCGATAAGAGAGAAAAATATCACCGGCCACTTGATCAGTGAACTGAGAAGTGTATGGCCATACCGAGATGAAATAATGAGTAATCATTATTTATCTGAGAGTTCAGTGGCACTGGAATATCAAGAAAGGAATTAAAATATATAAGGATGACTAGTTCCATGCCTTATATTAATTCTGATATTTAAGGGTAAGGGACTATACAAAATTGCATTGGGTCACTAAATGCCATATGCATTTTCATTTAATTTGGAATGCTATAATATCTTGCTAGAGAATATATATAGCCTTTGAATTAATTTATTAATTCATTGCCAACATTAAATGGACCTATAGGATCGCACACAAAGCATTGGGCTTAAAATGTTTAAATTAAGTATTGAGCATTAATTTGGGCTTTTAATTAAAGTCAAATTAATGTATGTAATGGGTTATAAAAATTGTTATTGGGCCTTGGTCCATGAGAGAGAGAAATTCAGCCCACAAGGTTTAATTTCAATTAATTAATTATGTTACATTAATTAAGTTAATTGAGTATTAAAGCCTAAAGGAATTTAAATTAAATCAAATCACTTAAATATATAATGAAGTGGCCGAAATTCCAAGATGGAATTCAAGGAATTTCGGCACATGCTATTTATTTAAATTAAGTGATTTCATTTATTTAAATGTCTTATGTTTTATTTCAAATTTGAATTTTAAATTCAAAAGAGTTTAATTCAAAATATATTACTTATCTTTAGGAAGTGATAGAGTTTGAATTAATTATCTTAGGATAGTTGAATTCAGATTAATGACTTGCCAAAGGATAAGCATATATATTAAAAGAAATAAAACCCTAAACCTAATTTTTTTGTGGCATGAATAGTAACTCGTGAATAGTGACTCTCTCTCTCTCTCTTAATTCTTTTGTTCAATTTTTCACAAGGAGAAAGGATTGTTCCTCATTCTCTTGTGTTATTGAGCAGTAATAGCAATCTAAAGAAGTACAAAATCAAGTTTTGTAGCTTCAAATTATAACCATTACACAATACCGAAAAAGAGATATAGCAATCTCGTTTTTAAGCCAACAATGTAATTGTGTGTGTGAGAATAGAGGGAGTGGCGCAAAAGGCTATTCCTTGGCATTGGTGATCGAGATCTAAGGCGGACAAAGCCATCTTTGTTGCTGGTCATCATCGGAATAAAAGTTTTAAAAGGCATCAAAAGTTGTAAGTTCGATAACCTTAAAATTGCATGTTTCGATTCTATCTTTGGATATGTATGGTATGTATGATAAAATTTTTGTTTTTCCGCTGTGCTATCATGATTATCATACCATGTCATATTCCATCATAATCAACACGTCATCAACATAAACCAGTAAAGCCATATGAAAAGTACCTAAAGGCTTCATAAATAGACAATGATCATGCTTAGACTGTTGGAAGCCAAAACTCTGGAGATTTGAGTTGAATTCTTGATTTTATTGCCTTGAGGCTTGTTTCAAGCCATAAAGGGACCGCCAAAGTTTGTAAACTTGTCCATTAGAAGCTTTGTCATATCCTTCTGGTGGCACCATATACACTTCATCATTAATAGATGCATAGAGGAACGCATTATTAATATCAAGTTGAAATAAAGGCCGTGAATTAGCTGAAGCAATAGAAAACATAATTCATATGGTTACTATCTTAGCCATTAATGAGAATCTTTCTGTAAAATCAACTCCTTCAATTTGGTTATACCCTTTAGCTATCAATCAGGCTTTATATCTCTCTATTATACATCAGGCTTCAGTTTTAATTTATAGACCCACTTAGATCTGATGGCCTGCTTCCCTGGTGGTAGAGACATGATTTCCCAAGTTTGATTTTTTTTAAGGCCTTCAATTCTTGTTTCATTGTAGTAACCTAGTTTGGGTCTTACTTGGCATATTCATAAGATTTTGGTTCCTGAATTGTTGATAACTATGCAACAAATGACATATGTTCGGGTGAGAAAGAAATAGTGTTAAGATTAGAGTGCGATTCAGGTGTAGAGAAGGAAGAGTAAGACCTGTGTAGGTGATTAGCACTATAAATATCATTTATGACTTTTCCCACTCTAACACCAAAGACAAAATCATTTAACCAAGCAAGTTTATGAGTGACTCTACTACTTTTCCTCAATGGCTGGGACTGCAAAGAATCCAATTCAACCGATTCATGGGTAAGGTTAGGTTTTGGTTGGACAACTTTATTTTTTTGTAAAATAGATGTTTCATTTTTAGTATCAAACTGAAAAAGGCATGTTTTCATTGAATGAAAAAGCAGGAAGGGTAAAAATAGCTGGCAAACAGGTGTCAAGTTGAGGCTTTGTTTGTGAGTTAATGGATTGGTAAGGAAAAATATATTCATGAAATATGACATCTCCGAAAATTATGGTGGTTCGATCATCAAGATTGTAAAGTTTGTAAGTTTTCTTTACAAATACATATCCAATGAAAACACATTTAAAGGCTCTAAGTTCAAATTTGGTTTTATTTGGCATGGTATTTGTAGCATAGCATAGGCAACCAAAAACCTTTAAATTAGCATAAAATGGTGGTTTATTGAATAAAATTTCATATGGTGTTTTCCAATTAAGAATAGGTGTGGGTAGTTTATTAATGATGTATGTAGCAATTAGAATGGATTCTAAACAAAATTTTTATGGTAATTTCACTTAAAACATCAAGGCTCTAGCTACTTGTAACAGGTGCTTATGTTTTCTCTCAACCACCCCATTTTGTTGAGGTGTTTAAACACAACTATTTTGATGAACAATACCCATTTTAGTAAACAAATCTTGACAATTACTTACTAAAAATTATATCCCATTATCAATCATAATGATCTTAATGTTTGTATTGAATTAATTGGTGATCATTTTGCAGAATTTTCTTAAGATGCTAGCAACCTACGATTTATTCTACATTAAATATATCCATGTGTTGCCTGTTGTAATCCTGAACAATAGTAATAATATAAGATCACTCTGTTATATTATGATGATTATATGGTCCCCAAACATCTGTATGCAGTAACTTAATAATGAAATTAGTGTGAGTGTCACTTGAAGGAAAATAGAGTCTTTAATGTTTAGCTAGGGGACAAATATCACAAGTTTCATCAAAATTCTAAACTTCATTCATAATATCTGGAATATATTTCAAGATATTAATGGGAGAATGACTGAATCTATTGTGTTAAATAGAACAAACAACATTTTCACTAGAACCATCTGAATATATGGTTAACAAAGGAAATTCAAGAAAAACTATGTGTTTCTTAATAACATCTATACTAAAAGAGTATTTGTCAAGAACATATAAACCTCTAACAACCTTTCCTACTGCTAATACCTCCCCAGTTTTCAGATCCTGCAAAATACAGTGCAAGGATTAAAATTCAAATTTGACATGGGCTGAAGTGGTTAACTTGTTAACAGATAATAGGCTGAATTTAAAAGAACGAATATACAGGGCTTTGGTCAAGGTTATTTTGCTAGTAAGCTGCACATCTCTAATGTGATGTACATCAACCAAAGTGTTATTTGGGCATGTAGATAGGAATAAATCTGCTTGGTTTGTTTGGTTTTATCATTAGGTCAATTTTGAAACAAATATGATTTGATGCACTAGAGTCAACTATCCAAGATTCAAAACCAAATAAATCATGACAAGTCAAAGCAAAATTAAGTTTATGTTTAAAAACACTACCTACAAAATCATGCAAGTGAGCAAAATTCACCATAGGATTTGCTGGTCCTTTCCCTTTCATCAATTTCATAATCTCCTACTTAATCATTTATGAGAGGTTCATCTCTATTTTTTCTTTATCATCAGTAGCTTCTATAGAATTTGCCACTTTTCTTTTTTTATTATTCTCCATCTCTTTTTTTTTTGCTCTAATAGATCCTTGTACCAATCTGGATACCCATAAATCTTGAAGCAACTTTCCTTTGAGTGCCCTTTCCTATCATAGTGTTCACAATATAATGAACTTTTATCCACATGTCTTTTCTTTTTATTAAACTTCCCTCTGTTATTTATCCTTTTTCCATTATGAACTTTTACTGCCATTGTATTATTTTCAATTAATTCAGCTTGTCCCATTTGAAATTTGTTTTGTTTTTCAACCCATTGCAAGATTGAATATGCCCTGTTAATTTTTGGTAAAGGATCAATAACTAACAAATGGTTCCTTACATGTTATAGCCATCAATCAAACCTATTAGGAATTGAACAAGCTGTATAGATGAACTTTGCTTAGAGATTCTCTTTGATGCTCTACAGGTGAATTTACCACAAGTACATTATGGTGTTCGCATAATAAAGGATAATTCATTCCATAGTTTCTTAAGTTTGGTATAGTATTTAGCTATGCCTACATTTCCCTATGATGCTGAGCTAATTCCCCATTGTAATTGGAAGATCAAAGGCCCATTGGATTCCTTAAACCTTTGTTTTAAATTCAACTACAATTGCCTAGCAGAGGTAGTATACATAAAAGCTTCAGCAATTTCTTTCGAAATCAAATTAAGAATCCAGGAAATAACCATACAATCTATCCTATTCCATTTCACATAATTTGGTGAGGTAGCATCAGGTCTTTCAAAAGTGCCATCAATGAAGCCAAGCTTATCTTTGGTTGCTAAAGCTATTTTAACAGGTCTACTCCATGAGAGAAAGTTATTCCCATCCAAAGGTGAAGTGATGAGAGCCATACTTGGATTATCAAAGCCGTGAAGAACAAATAGATCTTCGTTGCTTTGAGTCAATGTACTTCCATTTGTAAAGCCGTTAGATGCAACTTTACCAGTCTCTAGGTTAGTCATAGTTCTTCAATTAGAGGTCCCATAGATTGTTGGAACCAAGCTCTGATACCATGTACAAAACTTTATAAATCAATGGAGAAATATAAGAGAAGAAGATGAGAAGTATTTTCCATATATTCTCATAAAAGGTGCAATACCAGTTACAACTTATATACAAGAAAGAATAACTAAATTCCTTATGCAGCTCAGCAAGAATCAACTCACACAAAAAGAATGAAACCACTAACCTAAAATAAAGGGAGTAACGGAAATAAGGAAAAATAACAGAAACAGTAAAAATGGGTATATACAAAAAAGACAAAATGGGTAATTTATCAACTTAATTTATTATTATAATTCTTTTTTTTTAAATTAATAAGCTATTATTTGTTGAATTTTATATCAGATTCTCAGAGATTTGTTTTTTTAACAATTTGATATTATTTATATTTTAAGATCAAACAATTTAATTATTTAATTTTCATAAAAAAATTGTTCTTTTATTATTCAA
Organism: Excoecaria agallocha; assembly: GCA_037975025.1. Lineage (NCBI taxonomy): Eukaryota > Viridiplantae > Streptophyta > Magnoliopsida > Malpighiales > Euphorbiaceae > Excoecaria > Excoecaria agallocha. Next base: position 57,589,074 of record CM075813.1, on the reverse strand, counting down.
GATTTCTATCTTTCATGTTTAGTTTCTATACACAACATTTAATCTCTAATGTTTATTTTCTCTATTTTTTATTTGTTCATTATTTTCTTAATCTTTTCAAGTGTAATTTTTCTATTGTGAGCATTCACTATAGAACATAATGACTGGTGTAAAATAAGATATTAAGTAGAATAGTTACTTTATTTTGAGTCTTGTTAAATTTTTCTTATTAATTAAAAATAATGATGAAATTTTGTACATATTTCAAAAATAATTCTTCAATATTATCTTTTTTTTAATAAAATAAGAAATTCTAATATAATTCTAATAAGTATAAGTAGATAATCATGATTTATTGTAAAATAATAGTTAGTGATAATGTCTGATTTGTCAAGATCTTGAAATAAGTTAATAGCTGCATGATTCTATCGGCCGGTAAGTACCTGCAACAGGCTTTGGCCGGTTGGATCAGGGTGAGCACTCCGAAAATTAAGTTAGGGACGTAGAGAGAGATAAATCCAGAGAGAGTCTCGAGGATTTAATACCTGGAGCCACTGTACATTGAGTTATTTATAAGTGGTGTGGGAGTGCATTTGAGTGCCGAAGTATGGCTACTGAGATGTCAGAGTAGTTAGGCAATGATGTGACATAAAGCAGGTTAGAGGTATGGGCTCTATAATGTATCAGTGGATTGATGAGACTAAAGGTCCCATCAATCTGATCGGATAACACGTGATTGCCTTCTAGTGTCTGCTCGTTACATGTCAGGCTTCTTTATAAATAGGTTTTGGATTTTGGGTTGAGAGTTGCTTGGGCTCAAAGATAATCTAGTATTATCACTTATCTCCTCATTCGGAGGTGTTTAATTCTCAGAGAATCGAATGAGTAAAAATTTTAAAATTTTCAGCCCAATCAGATAGGCATTTATTTGAACAGCTATCACTGGATTATAGATAAGCAAGCACATTAAGAGTGACACTTCGATGTCAGGATCAACGTGATGTTTCTTTTTAATGTGTGGTAAGGTTTGGTTGGTTGACTAGTTAGCATACTTGAGGAGTCTCTCCATATAAATAGGTAACTTCCAGATCATTTTCCTACTTTTATTGATTTTTTTAGCGAAACTCTACCAAAATTTTTTCTCACACTCCAGACTTCTAGATTTCAAGAGTTTCTTCAAGGTTCTTAGGAAATTACTCAAGTGGGTAATTTTTACTTACATGTCCTGTATTTCCCTTTCATCTGATTCTTTATGCACTTGCATTTGTCTTGTTTTTAACCCTTCTAAGGAATTTTCTAGCTTGGATCCCCATTTTTTACTTAAAATTAGGAACTATTTTATTTCTCCCATTCCTTTAAAAATGGCCTCCTATAATGGTCAATCTAAAGATAAGAGTTTTATTTAAAAGTATAAGAATAGACTTGTAATGGTAAAATTCTCCAAATTGATGCCAAGTGAGATGTCAAAAATAAAGTCTAGGTATGATTTACCATACAATATGTATGTGATGGCATGCCTTGAATCCATAGCGATGATGGAGGGGCCATTTGGCAGGAATAATAATGAGTGGTTTATCTACCATTTGTGGAGTTTAGATATGGGGCTTAGGTTCCCACTCGGTGCTTTCGAGATCAGCGTGCTTAGGGGATATGAGATTATGCCTAACCAATTAAAATTGAACGGGTAGAGAATGGTAGCATGCTTCAAAATACTCTGCAAGATTGAAGGAGTTGTTCCAACTTTAGATATCTATGCTCATTTATTTTTCATATTTGATCGGGCAAATGGGATGGAGTATTGCTTTACTAGCAAGGTGAAGAGGAAGCTTTTCGCTATCCCTACATCAATAAAAGGGTTTAAAGAGAGGTTTTTTCTAATCAGAATGCTAGAAGGATTTGGTGAGTCATTAAACCAATCGAATAGAGTGATTTTCTTAAAAGATAAAGCTGCTGATAAGCCCTTGTACTTAGCTGATATTACCAAGTTAATGGCAGTTGTGTAAAGGAAGGGTAATCCTTACGATTTGGCTCCACTGTTGAGTACCTTGGATGGATTGTCAAGCTCTTCAGAGGGTGAAGATGCTGATTGTCATGCATTGCATGTACATTTAATGTGAATTTCAATGTAAAATACTGTTCTTTTTTTTGCAACTATGATGGCTGGCACAAGAGATCTGACAAAGCAACTAGCTATGGCTGTCAAATAGTAGCATCAGACATATCTGGTTGCCAAGGAGGAAAGGTGCAACAAAAAAAGGATACTAGTGTCAACTTTTGAGGTCGAACAACTCAAAAGGCTGAGGCGTGGCCCACGTAAATTTGCTCAGGATGGAGCCTCCTCTAAAGGTCTTATTGCTCCTGCTATAAAGCCTATTGGTGTCACCATAGCTCTTGCTACTCTTGCCAAATCCAGCATTGAGGCCCATGCCCATCTTTGAAAATTGTAACTCAAAGATGAATCATTATCCGAGGATACTTTCTCAGTGTCCAACCCTCTTGCCATACTCATAGTGCAAGGACCTATCGAGCAAAAATCTATTGAGATGGTTGGAAAGGTCAAGGGAAAGGAGGAAATGTCGAGTCACTTGGTTGGAAAAGAGGTAGGCGGATCGTAGGTGGCCGATCGAAAATCCAGCTTCCTAAAGGATATCTTGAAGGAGTACTTTGGGGAAGGGTTTACCACCCAAGATTCCAGAGTAACATCCTTTATCTACAAAGAACTTCTTAATGAGAAGGACATTCAGGAAATGGGTGATCCGAAATCACTCGATTAGGAGCTGACCTTATTCCAGATGCAGTGTTTGGAGGTATGTTTTACTATCTAATCCCTTTTTAATCGGTGAGCTACCGTTTATTTTTCTCTTTTTATTACTTATTATTGCTCTTTTCCATGAATAGCTGACTAGGCGGGGTATGTGTCTTCATGGCCAAAGCACTTACTTTAAAGGGATGTGGGATAACAACATCCGATCAGGAAAGAAGCTCAAACAGAAGCTTCAGGCTAAGAAGAAGGAAAGATCAAGCCTTCGATTGGAGAATCTCATCTGGATCAAAGAGGACTCTAAGGTGAATTCCGACCTTAAGGCTCTACAAAAGGAGAATGCCTAGTTGAAGGCGGAGGTGGAGCAACTAAAGGGAGATAGTGCTCAATTTAGGAAGATTGGAGAAGACAATGCCAAGCTATCCACCGAATGTTATCGTATCTCCTCTAAGTGTGCCAGGGCTATCGAGGATAGAGATAAGGCCATTACAGATCGAGATGCCTTAAAGGTTTCCTTAGAGGAGAAAGAGCATACTTTCGCTAGCAAACATTGGAAGGAGCTTGCCTCTCAAAAAGGTGACCTTATCGTGCAATTGGGTAAAACTCAGGGGAAGATATTCTCTCAACTTATTTATAAGGCTGGGAGCAGAATTTTGCCTCAGTTATCCGATTAATAATCCCATCATTTTGTAAGCCTCGAGGGTTAGGACGTTCATTATGCCTCCATTATCCACAGGGATCCTTTTAATGAGGAAATTATTAACCCTCACCTTAATGACCAAGGCATCTTTATGAAGGAACTTCAGATCTCTTGCATTCTTGTGGGATAGGGAAACTAGACAAAATGTTTTAGACTGGTGGGAAAAGTAGACACGTTTCCCCTTTTTCTTCCTAGAGAGGTCTTCTATATAGGAGGATCCTTCAGCAATCATATTGATCACTCTGGCATATGGTGTAACACCCCACACTTACTCAATTTCCTAATATAATTACTATTATTAATACCATACTTTGATGCCTTAATTTTCATATCTTGCATACTCATTTGACATTATTAACTTATTATTTATTTGATGAAATTTTTCGACAACATGACAACTTAAAAATCTTGCTACCCAAACCAGTAAAAATTTTATTTACACTCTTAATATACTTTTCCTCAACTCTCATACTCCATTCATCAACACAACTCTTTTATAATTCATTCACAACATAACCACAAATTCACACATGTACATATCATATATTATCCATTTATATTGTAATGGCCTCAACACCGGGTTAGCCGTGAATAGTACTTTCCGACAGTGAATAGGGTTTTTCGGGCCCGAAAGGACACCCGAAATCTGAAACTATTTTATTTGACCATTGGAAAGTATTGGTCACGGTGACCTCGGGGTTGAAATTTGAAGTGAAATTGAGGTCATTTGGGCCTCGAAAAGTTAAAAATACGAAAAAGGTACCGGGTCGGTTTTGGTTTGACCGAACTTTGACCTTAATTTAAAAATAGTAAATGGACTTCAAAAATTGTTAAATTTTATAGTTATTCATGAAATTTCATGAAGCATATTTTGGTAAAAATAAATAAGTGTTTCGGTGATTTTGACAGTTTTTGAATCGGACCGATCGGTTTGAATCGGACCGGACACGGACTCTGATTGAGCCAAAAATTTATGTACAAGCTATTTTTGATGAAATAAAGCTAATGGTACTATTTTCGGAGTGATATGATGTCTGGAAGGGAGAAAACCGGCTTGGGCCATATATATATATATATATATATATATATATATATATATATATATATATATATATATATATATATATATATATAAAGGTTTGGGGCAAAAGTATAATAAAGGAAAGAAAGAAAAAAAATGAGAGAAGAGAGAAGAGGGAGGTCGGGGAAGGAAGGGAAGGAGGCCGGAGGGAGGCGATGGCGCCGATCAACGGCGCTCTAGCCGGCGATCGGTGCGGCTGCCACCGCCGGCCACCCCTACAAGCTCCGTCATCCTTTTTTGTTGTTGGCGCCGTTCTCCCGGTTCCTTCCACCACCGTGGCCTTCTCTCTCTCTTCTTTCCGGCGGTTTCCGACGGCGGCTAGGGGCACGGACACCACCGGAGACATCCCAACGGTGTATCGCCTCTTTCTGCGCCCTCCGTTTCTTCCCACTTGCCGGCAGCAGGGAGATCGGGGAGGGTGACGGCGGGAGTTTTAAACTCCGATCCCGGTGAACGGCGGCCGTTTTGGGGCTCGTGAACGACGCCAGGAAGTCGTCGGTAGCGTGATCTACCAGTTGACGGCCTCGGTGCTTCTCCGGCGAGGCTCCGGCGAGACTCCGATGACCAGAAAAATGGAATTTTCGACACCGACGGGTATGTGACTATAGAATCCTTCAATTTCCCTTAATCTTACTGAATTTTGTCTTTAATTGTAATTAGAGAAAAATATTGAATTTAATATGAATTATTTGAATTAATGTGTAATTGTTTAATTAGATGTTAAATTAAGCTTATATTTGATATGTAATCTAAGTTAAGAAAATTATTAGTATTATTTGAATATTTGTGAACTATGTATTGTATGTTAATAATTAATAAAATTAAGGAATTTTATTAATTATGCCTTAAATTGATAATAAGTATATAAATTGAAATTGTCCATAATTTTCAAGTAAAATTATGAAAACTATTGGAAAATTTTAAGTCAAACATTGAACTATATGTTTTAAGAAAATAATAAATTATTGTTAAATAATTCATAAGACATACATGATTAATTAATATAATTAATTAATGTAATAAGTGAAAAAGGCTAATAAAAGTAAAATAAATAATATGTTAAATTCATGAGATTTAAATGAATAATAATAAGAATAATTCTGAAATAATTATTGAATTATTGACAAATAATTCAATAAATAAGCCCAAAATAGTAGATTAAGATAAATTAATTTATGTTGCTTACAATAAAATGAAGGAAGATAAAAGGTCAAATGACGGACTAAGAAAGTAAAAAGTATAGTACATGAAATGATATGATGTTACTAAGATGTTCTTAAATTCAAATAAATGAGTGAAGTATTACTAAATAATTCACAACCCGTATAAATATTACAAATTCCGAATAAAAGTTAAAAAGTTATAAATTAAAGGTTTGACTAATTTATCACATAAATTAGTCCTAAAAAGGTTAATTTTCGAATTATTGTAAATAATGTATAATAGACAATACAATAAGAAATTATGCACTGTAATGCTATAATTTATAAAACGTAGAGAAGATTGAAAGGTTAAAGTACAAATGCGACTAATTTATCAAAATAAAATAGTCAATATAAAAGTATTAAAAGACTAGCTTATTGGAAAATGTATCAGTATTAATGGCGTATCAGAATGACCCAGATTTCAGATAAAAGTAAAATGAATGCAATTACATAAAAAGAATGAAAGAAACGTGAATTATAAATGTTTATAATTCATAAGTGTATAAAAAGGGCTAAAAAGTGACTTAAAAAGTATAATATGAAAAGGAAGTGAAGCAATAAAAGAGAAAATCTTTAAATGATCAAAAGCACTGAAAAGAGTATAATTGACCCAAAAATGCAAGAATTTATAAGAAAGAAAATAAAACGTTCTGAAAGGTTAAAAAGTACTAAAAAGATGTGAATGTTTGTAATGTGTCGCAAAAGTGCATACATTACTTGAAAAGAATTTAAATGATGTTGTACAGAAATTAAAAGTGTAAAAAGAAAACGTTTAACAGCTTAATGTAATGTTTCATGCCCTTAGCAAATGTCTGGCAGGAAAACTTAGTTCAGGATATAATTGGCTAGCCATAGGGATTACTGTACCGCGGTGCAAGTCATGGCGACTTGCTTTACTATGGACGGATCGTTGATCTCCATAGTATATATGTATATCATACGTACAGTCATATGTTCATATGTTGTGAGAGATGACTTTTAGAGGTTATTTCTCATTTTATTGTGGCCCTGTGGGGTCCACGTCCCGCATATCCGGTCTAAAGGTTTTCTGCTGGGTCTGTACTGTACTGGAGGCGTACTGGAAATGAATAAATCAATATTGTTTAAATGAAAGGAATATGAAAAGTCATAAACGCAAAAGACTTCTTTTAAAAGGAAAGAACTGTTTTAAAAGAAAAAGAAAATGTTTTATAAGAATTAAACCATAAATGATCATTAATTGCATAATTATAAAGAAAGTGATTTAATATGCATCTTTACATGAAAACAAAGTTAAAAGAATGAATAGGAAGTTATAAGTCAAGATTAAATGTGAAGCAGGACCTAAGAGAAAAGAATTAGAAGTTTAGGGGTAAAATTGTAATTTTACCAAAATTAAGATAAAAAGAGCAATTTGAATAAGAAAACGTATAACAAGGGTAAAATAGTAATTTAGTAACTTAAAGATTCTGAAAATGACCTTTTTAGACAAAAGGACCAAAAGCGTAATTTTACGCTAAAAGGACAAAACAAGGTAAAATGAATAGGTTACAAGTATGTTGAACATGAGTAAGTGTAAAAAGAATAATATGAAGATTTATATATAAAATATACATTTTAAGAGTAGTTGAATGCGATTAATGTAAAAAGAATGAAATAAGATCCATAAGTAAAGACATTAGTACCAATATAACTTGTTAAATGAAAAGACAATGAAATCAACGTGAAAGTAAAAGTAAAGCAAAAAGATACCGTAAAAGTAAACGTTAAAGTAAGGAGAAACAGTAAGAGTAAAAGCTAATGTAATTAAGAAACTGTAAAAGTACAAGTTAAGCCAGGTAAGAATCATAAGAATTAAAGTTAAAGTTAGAGTTAAAGTAAAGAAAATTGTATAAATAAATGATAATATCAAGTTAATGAACTTAAAGAACTAATGTTAAGTCAAGTTAAATGAAATAAGAGAAGTATTGTCTTAAAAGACGAAATTATACTTAATTGGGAAATTCTTGGATTTATAGTCACCACTGAGCATATCTAGTGCTCAGCACGTAGTGTTTACTGCGTGCAGGTTACAAGGTGTTCTGGGAGCATAGTACAGTGAAGCTTATTACACGAAGAATCAGGGCAAGATGATGAAGTTATTGTATCTTTGTTTTTGTAAGTGTGGCATGTACATACTTAGTTAGTGATAATATAGAAATGATATGTAATTGAGATAAGTTTTAATATGTTAAAGACTGTTCATATGAGAATTGTCAGATGTGAATTGTAAATGATGAGTATGGATTGAATGGATTGTTCTATTGTTATATGATTGTTGTTTATATGAATTGTGATGCCTCTGAGAGGCTGTACTTGTTTGGATTTTTCAGGAGGCTAGAAAGTACTAGCCGTTATGCTGCCGGAATTTTGAAAAAAAATATAACAGTATGAAATTGGATTCAGTATTAGGTTGTGGGTTGTGATTATAAGTTAAGCAATAAAATAAATAAATAAAAAAATTTTCACTGTTACGGTTAAGTCAACATCGGAAAAGACTGTTCATAGAAGGGTGTGACATTTTGTGGTATCAGAGCAATGGTTTAAGCGGTTCTAAGATCGGAGTGGGATAAGGTTAAGTGATAGGTTTGTCTGTATATACATGCCAATTATAAGTGGATAAGTGTCAATGAGTTTGAAGTGTACTTGCTCCCTTATAGGTTTAAAAGTGAAAAGTTGACATTTGACTGAGATTGCCAAATGTGGAAGGATTGATTCTGCACAAGTAAAGATGGTAATAAGAGAATGAAAGAAGTGCTGCTTGACATCTTTTGGAGATCAAAGCAGGAAAATGGAAGGTTGATTGAAACTGAGTTTATATGTGAGTATCTAAGCATCTATGTGGATGAGAAATAGTTCAAGGAAAGACAAAGTAAAGAATGTGTCAGAAGTTAACATGGAATTGTATATTGAGATTTGATAAAATGTCCAGGATACAGAGATATGTTAATTGGATTGTTATAATATAAGCATGTTAATGAGCAAGATGTTATAAGTCAAGGTTGTCTAAGATGTTCTATATATATACCTGTCAGTGATTTCTTTACAGATGTGGGGATTTGATTGTACATTTCATAGTACTGGGATGGGTTCTGATGTCTGCATTATATGGGAATACGTGACAGTATTCCGTTTGCATACATGAAATCATACATTCATTGCATAGCATTTCACATTGTCTGATAGCATCTGAATTGCATTATATCATATGTTTAGGCCCCACTTGATAGGAAAAACTGACAGGGGATATGATGAGCATAGGGACGATCTAAGAATGAGATGAGAAATAGTGTACTCAAGATTGTTTTCTGCAATTGATGCGGCCATTATGGGTTATTGGTCGTGATGCACAGAGGGGTTAATGTATGGCTCGCCTTTGTGAAAAGATAGAAAAAGGTTTTCCACTTTCTCTTAGATCAATGTTAGAGGATTATTGTAATAACCCTCTGATATGTTCTGAGATGATCAAAATAATATGGTCAATGTTTGAAATTGTTCTGTGGAAATTAAAAGAAAAGTGATTATTTGATCAGTCTAATGAATGTGATATCTGGTTAAAAGTGGAATTCTTAAAATTTATCTGGATATGAAAGAAAAGTTAGTGAAGTGACTGAAACCTACCGAGATAGTAATGCTTTGTATTATGAAAGACACCAGATGAACCAGGGTTAAAAGTTTAGTTCTGACAATCAGATTGAAAGTGCAATGTGACAGATGAGATAAGCAATGGTTTGAATGTGTTAATGCATGAAAGATCGGTAAGGATAATTGGAAATGGTACAATGTGATTAGAGGATCTGCTATTGGACTGTTTGAATGTTAAAGAGAAAAGATGTAAAGTGAGAGATTGGCAATAATCTCAATACTGGTATAGTAATTCACCCTTGGGCTAATGATTAGTCCTAGTGAATAACTCAGAGTTTGAAAGATCAAATATGGTAAAATGTATCGGATTGTGATAATGACTGTAAAGATAATGTGTTTATAATAGAATCTGACTCTTGCTAAGGCATTGTCAGAAAGAAATTTTGAATCCTTTATAGTGGATTAAATGGAAATGTAAAGAAGTCAGCAAATCTTGATTTGATTCAAGATATGAAAGGACTTGGCAACAGGATGTTGTGACCAAGGAAAAGAGATATTGATAAAAGTTATTGATATTGAGCATTAGTCAGCTTAAAAGTAAACGGATTCCAATGACAAAGATGTTTTGGAATCATTAATGTGAAAGAAATGATAAGACCACTGTTTTGTATCCTCTACTTTTGCAATGTAAGTAAATTTCGAGGACGAAATTTTTATTAGTAGGGGAGAATTGTAATGGCCTCAACACCGGGTTAGCCATGAATAGTACTTTCCGACAGTGAATAGGGTTTTCCGGGCCCGAAAGGACACCCGAAATCTGAAACTATTTTATTTGACCATTGGAAAGTATTGGTCACGGTGACCTCGGGGTTGAAATTTGAAGTGAAATTGAGGTCATTTTGGCCTCGAAAAGTTAAAAATACGAAAAAGGTACCGGGTCGGTTTTGGTTTGACCGAACTTTGACCTTAATTTAAAAATAGTAAATGGACTTCAAAAATTGTTAAATTTTACAGTTATTCATGAAATTTCATGAAGCATATTTTGGTAAAAATAAATAAGTGTTTCGGTGATTTTGACAGTTTTTGAATCGGACCGATCGGTTTGAATCGGATCGGATACGAACTCTGATTGAGCCGAAAATTTATGTACAAGCTATTTTTGATGAAATAAAGCTAATGGTACTATTTTCGGAGTGATATGATGTCTGGAAGGGAGAAAACCGGCTTGGGCCATATATATATATATATATATATATAAAGGTTTGGGGCAAAAGTGTAATAAAGGAAAGAAAGAAAAAAAAAATGAGAGAAGAGAGAAGAGAGAAGAGGGAGGTCGGGGAAGGAAGGGAAGGAGGCCGGAGGGAGGCGTTGGCGCCGATCAACGGCGCTCTGGCCGGCGATCGGTGCGGCTGCCACCGCCGGCCACCCCTACAAGCTCCGTCGTCCTTTTTTGTTGTTGGCGCCGTTCTCCCGGTTCCTTCCACCACCGTGGCCTTCTCTCTTTCTTCTTTCCGGCGGTTTCCAACGGCTGCTAGGGGCACGGACACCACCAGAGACATCCCAACGGTGTATCGCCTCTTTCTGCGCCCTCCGTTTCTTCCCACTCGCCGGCAGCAGGGAGATCGGGGAGGGTGACGGCGGGAGTTTTAAACTCCGATCCCGGTGAACGGCGGCCGTTTTGGGGCACGTGAACGATGCCAGAAAGTCGTCGGTAGCGTGATCTACCAGTTGACGGCCTCGGTGCTTCTCCGGCGAGGCTCCGGCGAGACTCCGATGACCAGAAAAATGGAATTTTCGACACCGACGGGTATGTGACTATAGAATCCTTCAATTTCCCTTAATCTTACTGAATTTTATCTTTAATTGTAATTAGAGAAAAATATTGAATTTAATATGAATTATTTGAATTAATGTGTAATTGTTTAATTAGATGTTAAATTAAGCTTAAATTTGATATGTAATCTAAGTTAAGAAAATTATTAGTATTATTTGAATATTTGTGAACTATGTATTGTATGTTAATAATTAATAAAATTAAGGAATTTTATTAATTATGCCTTAAATTGATAATAAGTATATAAATTGAAATTGTCCATAATTTTCAAGTAAAATTATGGAAACTATTGGAAAATTTTAAGTCAAACATTGAACTATATGTTTTAAGAAAATAATAAATTATTGTTAAATAATTCATAAGACATACATGATTAATTAATATAATTAATTAATGTAATAAGTGAAAAAGGCTAATAAAAGTAAAATAAATAATATGTTAAATTCATGAGATTTAAATGAATAATAATAAGAATAATTCTGAAATAATTATTGAATTATTGACAAATAATTCAATAAATAAGCCCAAAATAGTAGATTAAGATAAATTAATTTATGTTGCTTACAATAAAATGAAGGAAGATAAAAGGTCAAATGACGGACTAAGAAAGTAAAAAGTATAGTACATGAAATGATATGATGTTACTAAGATGTTCTTAAATTCAAATAAATGAGTGAAGTATTACTAAATAATTCACAACCCGTATAAATATTACAAATTCCGAATAAAAGTTAAAAAGTTATAAATTAAAGGTTTGACTAATTTATCACATAAATTAGTCCTAAAAAGGTTAATTTTCGAATTATTGTAAATAATGTATAATAGACAATACAATAAGAAATTATGCACTGTAATGCTATAATTTATAAAACGTAGAGAAGATTGAAAGGTTAAAGTACAAATGCGACTAATTTATCAAAATAAAATAGTCAATATAAAAGTATTAAAAGACTAGATTATTGGAAAATGTATCAGTATTAATGGCGTATCCGAATGACCCAGATTTCAGATAAAAGTAAAATGAATGCAATTACATAAAAAGAATGAAAGAAACGTGAATTATAAATGTTTATAATTCATAAGTGTATAAAAAGGGCTAAAAAGTGACTTAAAAAGTATAATATGAAAAGGAAGTGAAGCAATAAAAGAGAAAATCTTTAAATGATCAAAAGCACTGAAAAGAGTATAATTGACCCAAAAATGCAAGAATTTATAAGAAAGAAAATAAAACGTTCTGAAAGGTTAAAAAGTACTAAAAAGATGTGAATGTTTGTAATGTGTCGCAAAAGTGCATACATTACTTGAAAAGAATTTAAATGATGTTGTACAGAAATTAAAAGTGTAAAAAGAAAACGTTTAACAGCTTAATGTAATGTTTCATGCCCTTAGCAAATGTCTGGCAGGAAAACTTAGTTCAGGATATAATTGGCTAGCCATAGGGATTACTGTACCGCGGTGCAAGTCATGGCGACTTGCTTTACTATGGACGGATCGTTGATCTCCATAGTATATATGTATATCATACGTACAGTCATATGTTCATATGTTGTGAGAGATGACTTTTAGAGGTTATTTCTCATTTTATTGTGGCCCTGTGGGGTCCACGTCCCGCATATCCGGTCTAAAGGTTTTCTGCTGGGTCTGTACTGTACTGGGGGCGTACTGGAAATGAATAAATCAATATTGTTTAAATGAAAGGAATATGAAAAGTCATAAACGCAAAAGACTTCTTTTAAAAGGAAAGAACTGTTTTAAAAGAAAAAGAAAATGTTTTATAAGAATTAAACCATAAATGATCATTAATTGCATAATTATAAAGAAAGTGATTTAATATGCATCTTTACATGAAAACAAAGTTAAAAGAATGAATAGGAAGTTATAAGTCAAGATTAAATGTGAAGCAGGACCTAAGAGAAAAGAATTAGAAGTTTAGGGGTAAAATTGTAATTTTACCAAAATTAAGATAAAAAGAGCAATTTGAATAAGAAAACGTATAACAAGGGTAAAATAGTAATTTAGTAACTTAAAGATTCTGAAAATGACCTTTTTAGACAAAAGGACCAAAAGCGTAATTTTACGCTAAAAGGACAAAACAAGGTAAAATGAATAGGTTACAAGTATGTTGAACATGAGTAAGTGTAAAAAGAATAATATGAAGATTTATATATAAAATATACATTTTAAGAGTAGTTGAATGCGATTAATGTAAAAAGAATGAAATAAGATCCATAAGTAAAGACATTAGTACCAATATAACTTGTTAAATGAAAAGACAATGAAATCAACGTGAAAGTAAAAGTAAAGCAAAAAGATACCGTAAAAGTAAACGTTAAAGTAAGGAGAAACAGTAAGAGTAAAAGCTAATGTAATTAAGAAACTGTAAAAGTACAAGTTAAGCCAGGTAAGAATCATAAGAATTAAAGTTAAAGTTAGAGTTAAAGTAAAGAAAATTGTATAAATAAATGATAATATCAAGTTAATGAACTTAAAGAACTAATGTTAAGTCAAGTTAAATGAAATAAGAGAAGTATTGTCTTAAAAGACGAAATTATACTTAATTGGGAAATTCTTGGATTTATAGTCACCACTGAGCATATCTAGTGCTCAGCACGTAGTGTTTACTGCGTGCAGGTTACAAGGTGTTCTGGGAGCATAGTACAGTGAAGCTTATTACACGAAGAATCAGGGCAAGATGATGAAGTTATTGTATCTTTGTTTTTGTAAGCGTGGCATGTACATACTTAGTTAGTGATAATATAGAAATGATATGTAATTGAGATAAGTTTTAATATGTTAAAGACTGTTCATATGAGAATTGTCAGATGTGAATTGTAAATGATGAGTATGGATTGAATGGATTGTTCTATTGTTATATGATTGTTGTTTATATGAATTGTGATGCCTCTGAGAGGCTGTACTTGTTTGGATTTTTCAGGAGGCTAGAAAGTACTAGCCGTTATGCTGCCGGAATTTTGAAAAAAAATATAATGGTATGAAATTGGATTCAGTATTAAGTTGTGGGTTGTGATTATAAGTTAAGCAATAAAATAAATAAATAAAAAAAAAATTTTCACTGTTACGGTTAAGTCAACATCGGAAAAGACTGTTCATAGAAGGGTGTGACATATATATTTTCACTAAGTTCATAAAGCATCCATATTACAGGCCCATTACACATAAGTCTTCATAATTTCTTACAAAATTCATACACATTTTCCATAATCAAAATTCAAGAGGTATTCCCCCACATACGTACATGCCATCATTGGTCTTTCTTCCTCTTGTCTCATTGTACCTATTCCTACGCAATCAAAATAAAACCACGCGCTAAGAAACATAGTCACTTAGTGATGAATGCATTTACAAGAAATTTCACCTAATTAATTTATTCATTTAAATTAAGTATAATTTCCAACTTATCCCTAAAATTTTTATTAGTTACATTACTTTAAAATTTCTCCTTTTTGCTTTATAATTTACTTTTAATTGCAATAATAAATATCATTTTCACTTAATTTCATTTATTTACACAATAAAGTGAAAAATTATCTTTGAGTCCCTAAAGTAGACTTTTCTTGAGTTTTGACTACATTGACTTAAATTTTGATTCGATTGACTTTCTTTGACTTTAAATTTAATTTAAGTGCACAACTTACATTTTAGTCCCTCAAAATATTTTAAAGGTGGTAAATTAAAATTTAGTCCTAAATTTTTATTTTATTTATGATTTTGTCCCTGTTAGTTCAAATAACTATTTTAACCTCCTTATTCCCCTTTTTGCCTTTAAATTTCCATTTTATCTCAAATTTATCGTGTAATTGCCATTTTACCCTTCATTTATTAACCTTATTTTTCACTTTATTTATTATTTATGCACATTTATGATATCTAAATTGGTGTAATTAATATTTTATTCCGATTTGCATGTAAAATTATAATTTTTTTCCTAGTTGTCATTAGTGAAAAATCTCGAATCGGATAAGCGAGATGGAAAATCCAATGTACTGAAGTGATTGTATGGCCAAAGTACGATACTGTTCTCCAGTACAATCATATAATGAGCCGGCTATGCTATCATAAAGTTTTCATAATTATATCTCATGGTAAGATATCTAATAAACTCATAGTATCCCATGGATTATGTAACCCTATGATTAGCCATAATATCCAAAAGTTTCGAATTACCCACTGAAAACTAAGAGCGTTATAAAATTTTATACTTTTATACTATTATTTATTATCATTAAGTGATATTAATCATATTATGCTTCCAATTGCATTTACTTAGGATTATTATAAAAAAAATCTTCACATATGTATTTAATTTCATGAAAATACAATTAAACCATGCCAACGCTCACTTATGTATCATTCAGCCATTGAGGGATTTCACATTTCCAAAAGTTTTCTTCCTTCAATTTCACATCATGTATATTTTTATATTCATTCGAAGTCATATTATAGTAAAATATATTAATTTCCATATGAAAATTCTTAGTTCCATTAACTTTTACTATTATGTAACTAATAGATAATTAGGTACAATTCTTATTTTTCCTTTTAATTAACACTATTACATTTCTCATACCTAAATTTATCTAAATATTATTAAATGTGCAATTACATGTCAAATTATTTTAAGGTACCCTAAGGTATCCAATTCAGCCATTAAGTCCCTTCCACTTCTAAATTAATTTTTCAATCATTTAAGTTTCTATTAATTTATTTTGGCATTATCTCATGTTAATTTAAATTACTTCATCATTTCGTGCAAGAAAGTGTAGTTACATAATATAATTTTTAGGGTAAACTCAACTAAAATAGTGAACTTAAATGTAAATGGCATCCACTAATCTCAGCCTTGAAACACTTCTACTCTTCCTTTTCTTTTTCCTTGCCCTTGGTACTTTTCCCTTCCTCTTGTTTTTCCTCTTTTGGTCGACAATGAGAGAAAGAGTTTCATGAGTTTAAATCATCATTTTAAGCAATTTAAATCTATCACTCTAATCTCATAATCATTCTCTATATGCTCATAAAAATTCTCCCACTAATTCTATTTAAAACCCATAAAATCACTAAATTAGGTTAAAATTCTCTCACCTTTTTTCTTTTATTTCTTGGCATTTCTCAATGCAAACCCTTTTCAGTTTAAATAAGATAAAGTTTCATGTTTAAGGTTGAAATTTGAGCTTGAAATCTGGAGAGAGAAAGCTTAAATGGATAAAAATAGAGAAGAAGGGGAAAACATGCTATATTCGAGTTTGGTAAGAAAAAAGGAGGTAGTTATCGTGTATTTTAAAAGATTTCTAGATTTTTCTACATTATTTGAGATGGTCTTTAAGTGTGAAAAAGGAATGGCTAGGATTCATCTATTTACTATTGAATCCAATGGCTTTAAATTAAGCCACATGTCACATAAATACCCACTTCTACACATCCTACTAACCTAAGCTTGTATGTACTGATTATCACTTCCCATGAATGACTCCCATATCCTCATTTGACTAAAATTCCCAAATTTAACCCTTTAATTAATTCGATCTCAATTTAATATCCTGAATATTGAATTTTTGTTCCCCATGTTGAAATGCCTTGAAATTTTTTCCTGCATGTCAGGTATATTCAAGAATACATGGTTAAAATTTTATCCCATTCCAACATCATCTTAATATATTTCTGACTTCATTGGCCTGTGCAGCTGATCCGAAACCTAAAATCCTGAAACTGCTAGAACACTTATTTTCCAATTTTAACAAATCATTTAAGTTATTACTAACATATTTATACATTCAAAATAATTTTTGAAGGTCAGTACATTACTTCAAAGTCCGGTCAAACTTTTGGTCAATCCTTTTTACGGTATCGAGTAAAACTTCTATGTCCCATTTAATGGTCAATTTAAGCTCATTTTCGGCTTCAATTGTACCGCCAAACTCCATTTAACATCTACTTCCATAATATACTCTCAGGATAAACTATCCATCGGGTCATCCATCCTTGGATTACCTTGGTCCGAGCATGTTTAACCTTTATACTTTTCTCAATTTTCCTATCTTATTCACATTCAATTTCTTCAAAATTTATCCTAGGATAATTATTTATGCTCTACATCATACCGTATATGACAAATGCTAATTTGGGGGCATTATAGTACTCCTTCACTAAATAAAAATTTTATCCTCAAAATTTACCTAAATTAAATAGGTAAGGATATTGTTATCTCATTGTCTCTTTAGGCTCCTAGGTGGTTTCTTCTTCATTATGGCATGTCCAAAGTACTTTAACCAATGGGATCTACTTGTTTTGTAGTTGCCTAATTTCCCATGCCAGAATTCTCACTGGTTCTTCATCATAAGATAAATCAGATTTCAACTGGATCTCTTCTGATGTAATGATGTGAGAAGGATCTAAATGATATCTCCATAGCATGGAACTATGAAATACATTGTGGATCCTTTCCAATTCAGAAGATAGCTTCAACTTGTACGCCACTGATCCCACATATTGTATTACTTTAGAAGGTCCAATAAATTTGGGACTAAGTTTACCCTTTTTCCCCAAATCGAAGAACCTTTCGCCATGGGGAAACCTTTAAAAATACTTTGTCTTCCACATTAAATTCTATGTCATTTCTTTTTAAATCTGCATATGATTTCTATTTATCTGTTGCTACTTTTAGGTTATCTCGAATTAGCTTCACTTTCTCTTTTGTTTCCTTGATCAAATTAGGTCCCACTAGCTTACTTTCACTTAACTCAGTCCAGCATAAAGGTGTTCTACATTTTCTTCCATATAGTGCTTTATACGGTACCATTTTGATGCTAGACTGATAACTATTGTTGTAGGCAAACTCTGCTAGTGAAAGATATCTCTCCCAGCTGTCGCTAAATTCTAACACATAACATTGCAGCATGTCTTCCAATATCTATATCACCTACTCGAATTGGCCATTTGTTTGTGGATGGAAAGCTGTACTGTAATCCGAGCGGGTTCCAAAAGCTTTTTAAAGTTTCTGCCAAAATCTGAAAGTGAACCATAGATCCCTATCTGAAATTATAGAAATAGGTACACCATGAAGTCTCACAATGTCGTTCACATAGATTTCTGCCAACTTGGATAGGGGTAAGTCCAATCTCATAGAAATAAAATAACCTAACTTAGTCATCTTGTCTATTATTACCCAATAGAGTCATACCCGTTTCTTGGTAAGTGGCAATCTAGACATAAAGTCCTTAGTAATTCATTCCCATTTTCATTCTTGTATGGTGATGGGATGCAATAGCCTTAATGGGATTTGATGCTCGGCTTTTACCTATTGATATACTAAGCATCTAGCCATAAAATCTGCTATTTCTCTCTTCATTTCTAGCCACCGGTAAGATTTCTTCAGTTTCTGATACATTTTGTTACTGTTTGGATGTATGGTGTAGTGGTTATTATGAGCTTCAGTCATGATATTTTTCTTTAATTATACGTCATCTGGTACACATACTCTGCCTTTATAATATAGACAATCACCATGGCCAGGAGAGAATTCAATGCCTTTACCTGCTTGTACTTAAGGATGAGAGATAATAGAGGATAACTTGTCATCCTGCCTCTGAGCAGTTTTTACTTGTTGAAGCCAATTCGGTCTTAATTGCATTTTAGCTACAAATGCTCCATCTCGGGCTACATTTAACTTCACCTTCATAGCTTGTAAGGCTATTAAGTATTTTGCTACTAAGTGCATTCACTACCAGATTTGCTTTGCCAACGTGGTAGTCAATTAAGCAGTCATAATCTTTAATAAGGTCCAGCCATCACCTCTGTGTTAGGTTAAGTTCTTTCTGTGTAGACATATATTTTAAGCTTTTATGGTCAGTATAGATGTAGCATTTCTCCCCATACATGTAGTGTCCCCATATCTTCAAGGCAAACATAATGGCTGCTAACTTCAAATTGTGGGTATGATAGTTTTTCTCACGTGGTTTCAGCTGTCTGGAAGCATATACTACTACTTTTCCTTCTTGCATAAGTACACACCCTAACCTAATCTTGGAGGCATCGCTATAGATAACATATGATTTACCCGAAGTAAGCTGTGTGAGAATAAGAGCTTTCATCAACTTACGCTTTAACTTCTCAAAGCTTTCCTGGTATTTCTTAGTCCACTCAAATTTGGCATTTTTCTACAATAGTTTAGTGAGCGGACAAGCTATCATAGAAAACCCTTTTACAAATCACCTATAATATCCAACTAATCCATGGAAACTTTGAACTTCTGGAATACTTTTGGGTGGCTTTCATTCCACAATAGCTTTAATCTTTTTAGGATCTACTTCAATACCCTCTGCATAAACTACATGGCCAAGGAAAGTAACTTCATTCAGCCAAAATTCACACTTGCTGAATTTAGCATATAGTTGTTTGTCTCTCAGTGTCTACAACACAATTCTCAAGTGTTGATCATGTTCTTCTGATATTTTAGAATATACCAAGATATCATCAATGGACACCACTACAAATTAATCCAAGTATGGCTGGAAAATATTATTCATTAAGTCCATAAAAATAGCTGATGCTTTAGTGATGCCGAAGGCCATAACCACGAACTTATAATGCCCATACCTGGTACAGAAAGCAGTCTTTAAAATAACTTATTCTTTTACCCCAAGCTGATGGTAACCCGGCCTTAAGTTAATTTTTGAAAACGTACTGGTACCCTTCAGTTGATAAAATAAATCATCAATTATGGGCAATGGATATTTATTTTTGATGGTGAGTTTGTTTAGTTGCATGCAGTTAATGCATAACCTAAGAGATCTTTCTTTTTTCTTCACAAATAATACTGGAGCACCCCAAGGAGAAACACTCAAATGTGTGAATCCTTTTTCCAGTAATTCCTATAGATGAATTTTCAATTCTTTCAATTCTGCTGGTGCCATGTGATAAGGAGCCATTGCCATAGGTGTTGTACCTGGTAATACATCAATTGTAAATTCAACTTCCCTTTCTGGGGGCAACCCTGGTAAATTCTCAGGAAAGACATCATGAAAGTCTCTAACTATAGGTACATCACTCACTTTCAATTTTTCAACTTCAGTTTCAGTGACAAAGGCTAAATAAGTTGCGCACCCTTTTTTAATACACCTATGTGCTACAGTAACCGAGATAACATTGGACAAGAAGTTAGATTGCTCCCTTACGACTTTGATTTCTTCATTTTTTGGAATCTTTAAGGTGATCCTTCTTAAGTGACACTCAACTATCACTTGATGCCTGTGAAGCCAATCTATTCCTAAGATAACATCAAACTCGTGGAATGAAAGTTCAATTAGATTTGCAGGGAAGATAGCCTGATGTATCTGAATAATTCAATCCCTAAATATCTTGTTTATGATCACACTGTGATCTAATGGGTTACTTACCAAGATATCTTGATCTAATTGTGCTTTTTCTAACCCCCTTTCCTGTGTAACGCTGGTGCTCAAATAAGAATGTGTGGATCTGGGATCTATCAGTGCACAAACAAAAGCATCAAATAGATAAAATTTACCTACAATCACATCTGGCACGTTCTGATCCTCCTAGGCTCTAACTGCATAGGTCCTGGTAAAAGAAGGCCTATTTGTAGCTGGTGGAGCTAGAACATTACCTCGAGAGATTTAACCCTACTAGGTCCTCCCTTGCCTCTGCCTTGTACTGAAGGAATAACCTGTCTACTGGTAGGGGTCTAGGCAACTGATACGATAGCCTGTGCTTGTACTTGGGGATAATTCCTCTAAAAGTGCTTCTTGGACCCACATCTCAAACATGCACCAGTCAGTCTCTAATACTCACCCTGGTGGCAGCAACCACAATGCTCACATATAGGTATCTCATATCTGACCAGATCCTGACTTCGAGGGGCATTACCCATTGACGTTGTAAAGGACACCGCTCAGGTTATGGTACACTAGCTAGCTGTTGGCGTAGCTATGAAGTCCAGTGGGGGAGCTGCAGTTGAACCTCTAACTCTTTTATTGGACCTGCTACCTGCTGCTCTTGAGAATGATCTTCTTCTCTGCTGAAATCGAATTTGTCTGTTCACTTCTTCTTGCTGGATAACCACTATTTTAATTGCTGCATCAACTAGCTCTTTCCTGTTTATATACTCCTGAATTGCCAAGACTTTTCTTAAATTATTATGAAGTCCCCTCTCAAAAAGTTGACACATCTTTTCTGGTGAAAACTGGTAATCCCTCATGTAAAAATTGAGCCTTTTAAACTCCCTATCATACTCTTGTACTGACCTAGTATCCTGGTGCAATTGCCAAAAGGCTTCCTCCATAGCTCTCATATATTTTTTACCTACATACTTATCCCAAAACTGCTGATAAAAATAATCCTAGGTAATCTACTCAGGTGGGGTGTGGCGTCTGACTATGTCCTACCATACATAGGTTGGACCCTGGAATAAAGCTACTTCTCCTTCTAGCTTCTCTTTTGGCAGGCTGTGAGTAATTTGCAATAACCTTTCAATTTTATTAAGCCATTATTCAGCTTCCATAGCTGTACTTTGCCCTCCACCATAGAAGTCCTTTGCACCCAACCTTTTTAATTGTTCTAGGATAGATCGTCTAGGTGGTTGAGATGATGATGGTCGTTGTGCTAGAGCTGAGGTCTGAAATCTCTTAAAGAAATCCGCCATCATCTACATAAAGTCAACTAGCGCAGGAGGCGGAGGTGCCTAAGGTACTGGCACAGAAGTGGGTTGGGTATGCTGTTGTGACCTAGTACTCGATATGGACTCCTGTACTTCTGGATTGGCTGTGGCCTCACTTTAAGCATCACTCATCAACTCGGCCTCTTGACTGGATCCTAAAGCCATGGCCAATACTGAAATACACAAGGGATAGGTAAATTTTAAATTCTAGAATTTATATCATAATAATGTGGTATGTGCATATCATATACTCATTCATTCTCCCGACACATCTTTCCTTATTTCCATACACTCATTACGTAACCAATCAGTTTCCTTTCAATTGGGGCATGTGCATAGAAATCTAAAATTATCATGAATGGTGAAGTAATGTTGATGCAATATATGCGAAATATTTTATGCATGTAATGTTATGCAAATGAACACCTCATGTAATGGCAATGCATATTGCCTATCCCCATGTACAAAACGTTTAAATCACTGCCCCTGATATCAGGAATTACTGACAGGTAAACAGAGTACCGTTACTTCCATCTTAGCTAAATTATGTTGTTCTATGCTCAGAAAATCCTAAACCAGATTCTGATACCATTAAATGTAACACCTTACGCTTACTTAATTTTCTAATATAATTACTATTATTAATATCATACTTTGATGCCTTAATTCCCATATCTTGCATACTCATTTGACATTATTAACTTATTATTTATTTGATGAAATTTTTCGACAGCATGATGGCTTAAAAATCATGCTACCTAAGCCTATAAAAATTCAATTTACACTTCCAAAATAAATTTTCTCAATTCCCATACTCCATTCATCAACACAACTATTCTATAATTCATTCACAACATAACCACAATTCACACATGCACATATCATATATTATCCATAGATATATTTTTTTACTAAGTTCATAAAGCATCCATATTACAGGCCCATTACACATAAGTCTTCATAATTTCTTATAAAATTTATACACATTTTCCATAATCAAAATTCAAGAGGTATTCCCCCATATGTGTACATGCCATCATTTGTCTTTCTTCCTTTCATCTCATTGTACCTTTTCCTGCGCGCAATAAAAATAAAACTATACGCTAAGCAACATAGTCACTTAGTAGTGGATGCATTTACAGAAAAATTCATCTAATTATTTTATTCATTTAAATTAAGTATAATTGCCAACTTATCCCTAAGATTTTTATTAGTTACATTACTTTAAAATTTCTCCTTTTTGCCTTATAATTTACTCTTAATTGCAATAATAAGTATTATTTTGACTTAATTTCATTTATTTACACAATAAAGTGAAAAATTACCTTTAAGTCCCTAAAGTTGACTTTTTCTTTATTTTTTACCACATTGACTTAAATTTAGATCCGGTTTACTTTCTTTGACTTTAAATTTAATTCAAGTGCACAACTTACATTTTAGTCCTTTAAAATATTCTAAAGGCAGTAAATTACAATTTAGTCCCAAATATTTATTTTATTTACGATTTTATCCCTGTTAGTCCAAATAACTATTTTAACCTCCTTATTTCCCTTTTTGACTTTAAATTTTCATATTATCCCTAATTTATTGCGTACTTACCATTTTACCCATAATTTATTAACCTCATTTTTCACTTTATTTATTATTTATGCATATTTATGATATCTAAATTAGTGTAATTACTATTTTATTTCAATTTGCATGTAAAATTACAATTTTTGCCCCTAGTTGTCATTAATGGAAAATCTCAAACCGGATAAGCAAGATAGAAAATTCGGTATACTGAAGTGATCGTACGGCTAAGGTACAATATTGTTCTCCAATACAATTATATAATGAGCTGGCTATACTATCATAAATGTTTCATAATCATGTCTCATGGTGCACTATGTCATAAACTTATGGTATCCCGTCGATTATGTAATCCTATAGCTAGCCATACCACCTAAGAGTTATTGATTACCCGCTGAACACTAAGGACATTATAAAATTTTATATTTCATTACACTTTTATACTATTATTTATTCTCCTTAAGTGATATTAATCATACTATACTTCCAATTGCATTTACTTAGGATTATTATAAAAAAAAAAATTCTTCATATATGTATTTAATTTCATGAAAATATAGTTAAACCATGTCATCCCTCACTTATGTATCACTTGGCCATTAAGGAAATGCACATTTCCAAAAGTTTTCTTCCTCCAATTTAATATCATGCATATTTTTATATTCATTCAAAGTCATATCATGGTAAAATATGTTAATTTCCACATGAAAATTCTTAGTTCCATTAACTTTTACAATTATGTAACTAATAGATAATTAGGTACAACACTTATTTTTCCTTCTAATTAACACAATTACATTTCTCATACCTAAATTTATCTAAATATTATTAAATGTGCAATTACATGTCAAATTATTTTAAGGTACCTTAAGGTATCCAATTTATCCATTAAGTTCCTTCCACTTCTAAATTAATTTCTTCAATCATTTAAGTTTTTATTAACTTATTTTGGCATTATCTCATGTTAATTTAAATTATTTCATCATTTCATGCAAGAAAGTTTAGTTACATAATGTAATATTAAGGGAAATTCAACTAAAATAGTGAAATTAAATGTAAATTGCATCCATTAACCTCAATTGGCCTTAGAACACTTCTACTCTTCCTTTTCATTTCCCTTGCCCTTGGCACTTTTTCCCTTCCTCTTGCTTTTCCTCTTTTGGTCGACAATGAGAGGAAGAGTTTCTTAAGTTTAAATCATCATTTTAAGCAATTTAAAGCTACCATTCTAATCTCATAATCATTCTCTATGTGGTCATAAAAATTCTCCCACTAATTATACTCAAAACCCATAAAACCACTAAATTAAGTTAGAATTCTCTCACCTTCTTTTTTTAATTTTCTTGGCTTCTTCTTGATGTAAACCCTTGTTCAATTTAAAAAAGATGAATTTTCATGTTTAAAGTTGAAATTTGAGCTTGAAATTTGGAGAGAGAAAGCTTGAGTGGAAAAAATGGATGAGAAGGGGAAAATATGCTATATTCGGGTTTGGTAAGAAAAGAGGAGGTAGCTGCCATGTACTTCAAGAAATTTCTAGACTTTTCTACATTATTTGAGATGGTCTTTAAGTGTGAAAAAGGAATGGCTAGGATTCACTCATTTACTATTGAATTCAATGGCTTTAAATTAAGCCATATGTCACTCAAACACCCATTTCTACACATCCCTACTAACCAAGCTTGTATGTACTTGATTATCACTTCCCATAAATGACTCCCATATCCTTATTTGACCAAAATTCTTGAATTTGGCCCTCTAATTAATCTTATCTTGATTTTCGTTCTCTATATCGAAATTCCTTGAAATTTTTTCCTGCATGTCATGGTGTATTCAAGAATACATGGTTAAAATTTTAGCCCATTCTGATATCATCTTAATATTTTTTTGGCTTCAATGGCCTATACAGTCGGTCCAAAATCCAAAATCTCGAAACTGACAGAACACTTATTTTTCACTTCTAATAGATTATTTAAGTTTTTAATAATATATTTATACATTCAAAATAATTTTTAAAGGTTAGTACATTATTTCAGAGTTTGGTCAAATTTTTGATCAACCTTTTTTTACGGTACCGAGTAAAACTTCTCTATCCCTTTTAAGGATCAATTTAAGCTTATTTTTTGCTTCAATTTTACCACTAAATTTCATTTAACACCTACTTCAATAATATTCTCTCAGGGTAAATTGCCCATTGGATCATCCATCCTTGGATCACCCTGGCCCAAACACGTTTAATCTTTATACTTTTATCGATTTTCTTATCTTATTCAACTCTGATTTCTTCGAAATTTATCCTAGGATAATTATTTATTCTCTATATCATACCACATATGAAAAATACTAATTTAGGGGCATTACATATGGTTTATGCTGGTCTGCATTTTTAGGCTTCCTACGTTCATTATCATCATTGGAGCTCAAGTCATCCTTCCTTTTAGGGGGTAGCCTGTAAAGACTTATCTTTCTCGTAGGGCCTATAAGTCTTTTCAATAACCCCCTTTGTAGGAGCCATTCTATCTCCTCTTTGAGTGAGTAGCACTTATCAATCATGTGATCAACATCTTGGTGAAACTCACAATACTTGCTCTGGTCCTTCTTACTTTGTGATCGCTCAAAAAGTTTCTTGGGCCAATTCACCTTCTTATACTTCTCCTTGATCTACATCAGAACTTGGGTAGGGTTAGAGTTGAGTGGAGTGAAGGTTCGAATCGGATGGTTGGCAAGCCAATCGAACCTCCCCTATTCAGCCAATTTCCATTTACCTAAATTCCTAAACATGGATGCTTTGTCTGGGCTCTTTGTGATCCTTTCAGACACTAGAATCCTATTTTTGATCGTCCATCTGGATATTGTAATATGTCCATTACATTTATCCTTTTTCCTCTATTAGATTGTAGGGCATAATCCAGTTGGATGTGTTGCCTAGCTCTTTCCATCAGATCAAAAAAGTTCACAGGCAGTCTCATGGTGAGCGATTTAAATGAGGATCGATCATAATTCCTCCAGCTAGCACATTGATTGCAGTTTCAACACTCACATTTTGGACCTCAGACATTATTGCTTGGAACCTATCAATGTAGTCTCCAAAGCTTTCATCGCACCCCTGATAAAGATTGCATAGATTGTTGTCCAACTTCAATGCTCGTATCTGCATAATAAATCTTATTGTGAATAAATGTTTTAATTATCTGTAGGTGGTAATCGATTCCTGAGGCAGCTTATAGAACCAATTTAATGCATCTCCTCTTAGGGTGATGGGGAAATCCTAAATGCAATCTTTTCATCATAGGTGTAACACCCTTATCACTCCGATTATACGGAACAGTGCACGCAAACCGAAATTTTTTTTTCTTTTAATTAACATTTAAATATACCAAAATTCGATATTACCGATTATTTAGGTATTCGATGACCTATAACTGTCCCGGGTTACTATTCACTTAATAAAATTTCGGCAATATAACGGCTATATTTGACTAGCCTCCTGAAAAATCAAACAACACACAGCCTCTCAGAGGCACAACACTTCTATAACAATCATTCCATTACTCCAAAATCTCCATCAAACATCCAATAATTCAAAACATCTCATCATCACAATCACACACATATATGTTTACATATCTTTACATATCCAAATATTTATACATATTAGTCATTTATATACATGTCAAAGTCTACATAATGTACTAAATAATAAAATTTCTTGTCCTTCACTCTGTGCATCACCGCTCCTCCAGCTCTGTACCTGCATGCAGTAGAACTACATGATGAGCATAAACTATGCCCAGTGGTGTCTACCAATCCTAATACTTTCTTTGCAATATTTATTTCTTTAATATACTTTATTTAATCAATTAATTTCAAAATAAGTACATTTTAACATTTTCATCACATTTTAGTGAAAACAGCAGTTTTTCACATTATTTACACTTTTTTTTCTCATTTAATTCATAACGGTTGACTAATTTCATTTTTAGTCCTCAAAATTTTGCTAAATTCCAAAAACGTCCTTTTGCCTTAATATTTACGATTTTGCCATTATAGTCATTTACTTTCATTTCCTTTACATTAGTTTCATCATTATTCATCATTTATTCCTTATTTCACTACTTTTGGGTAAAATTACGGTTTAGTCCCTGTACCATAATATTTTATCTTATTGACCTTGTTAGGTCTCCAAAATTACTATTTTACCCTTATTAATCATTTCTCATTTATTTTTACTTATTAATTACCCATTTTGGCAAAATTACCATTTTGCCCCTAAACTTTCATTTTCTTTCATTTAAGTCCTTTTTTCACTTTAAACTTCATTTTTATCATTCTTTTCATTTATTTTAACTTATTATCATTTTCATTTCACTTCATGCCCCTAGTACAGTGCCAACAAAAATTTTCAGACTGGATACTCGGGACGTGGACCCCCATGGGCCACATATAGACTGAAAAATGATCTCAACGACCATTTTTTCACGTAGCAAATACCAGGTACAAACAGAAGCTATGGCGATCAGTGATCCTACCATAACTAAGCAAGTCGCCGTGACTTGTACCACGGTACAGATGTCCCTATGGCTAGCCAATTATATCCTGAGCTAGGCTTTTACTGCCAGACTAATTCTAAGGGCACATTTTCATAGAAATTGCAATCAAACTTTAACGTTTTCATTATTTCATTACTCGAAATTACTCGTAGTCATTTCTTTCCATTCTTTCACATAGATTGTGAATTATTCTACCATAATTCACCAAAATCATTCACTTTCTCATCAAATTGCATTTTATTTCACATAAATGCCATTTTTCCATTACTTACATAATTGAAATTATTCTCTAAAATATTCATTTAATTTCAATAAATTCCATAAAAATTCCTAAGCATATTATTTCATTTCTAATATCATTTAAAAGCTTAAATTCATTAAAATTCACAAAATCCACTTAGGTTTTCTTTAGGATGCAATTCGGCCATCAAGGTAAATATACTATATAAATATTCAATAATTCCTTTAGACATTTAAACATGCTTATTCAAGGTCTAGTTACACTATTTCATCATTAATTTCAATTAAATCATCATTTTATCACATAAACCCTAACTTACATAAAGGATACTTAATTGGAATCAAAGAAATTTCTAAGATTTATTAGCCACTAACCTTCCTTTCTTGTTCTAGGATGCCTAAGCTTCCTTTTCCTTGACTTTAGCCTTAGAAGCTTGCAAGTCTCCTGATTCCCTATGGAAGCCAAATTTTCAAGCCATTAGAACTCTAGTTTTTCAACCTCAAATGCTAAAAATAACATCATAAATGAAGTCTAGGCACCCAAAAACAAAAGTAGGCACCTTAGAAAAATTTTTAACCCATTGGTTTCACTTACCTCAAATGAAACCCTAAACTCTTTCTCCTTATTTTTCTTGATTTCATTCCTTGATTTGAAGAGAGGAGGTCACAACACTTAACTAGAGAGGTAGAACTTCCTATTGGGTGGTTTGATTTGGTGTGAAATGGAGAGAGAAATGAAGAAAAATCAAACAACAATGGTGGAGGGATATTCGTCCAAGAGGAAGAGAGGAGGAAGAAGATGACTTGCTGGCTCATTCCAGAAATTTCCCTCTTTATATAGGATAGGTTATGGGCTTTGTGGGCTTGGATTAGGTTAATGGGCTTAGTTAATTAATTAAAGTCCATTAACACCTAATTTAAAGCCCAAAATTATTTCTCTTATTTCCTCACTCCAAATCACTCCAATTTCAATTCCATAATTCTTATCACATCAAAATTAGGTAGTACACAAAATTTTGGCTCAATCGGAGTCCGTTACTAGTCTGATTCAACCGAACTGGTTCGATTCGACAACTGTCGATATCGCCGAAAAATTCATTTCTTTATACCAAAATATTCTACATGAAATTTCATGAAGATCTAAAAAATATGGCAATTTTTGGAGTTCATTTTCTATTTTTAAAAATTTATGCAAAATCAAGTCACATTCCTTATCAGGGAAATTGACTCGCTACCTTTTTCGTATTTTCGACTTTCGGAGGTCTATTTGACCTCGATTTCACTTCAAATTTCAACCCGAACTCACCATGACCAATACTTCCCGATGGTCAAATAAAATATTTTTCACTTTCGGGTCCGTTTTACGGCCCGGGTGCACTATTCACCATCGAAATTTACTGTTCACGGCCAGACCGGTGTTGAGGCCATTACAATAGGTGTAAACTTGCACCTTCGTAAGATATTTCGCCATGTGAGTCATTGGATCAATTTTACATGTATACCTATCCAAGATTATATCTCTCCACTTAGGAGGCAATTCGAAATTCATTATCTTTTGATACAAGGGAGAGGCAGTATTCCTATAGGTATTACTTTCGAACACACCCTTTTTTGAGGTGTCCTAAGCTGAATTATTTAAGCTTTTGCTAAAATCACCTGTCTTCTCTGCTCTCTGTCCATGAGTCATCCTCGTTCTAAGTCCTTTTTGAGCGGTTCCTGATGGGAGTACACATGAACGATAAGTTATCCCCTATGGATGCAATAGATGATTGGCTTAGATGGTAAGTGAAATCTTTACTGTAGGACATCGTCCTTTTGCCTTTATCACCTCTTTCTGGGGTTCACACACTGGAGCATATACCTATTCTCCTACCATCTCGTGTTTATGGCTCATTGATGGAAAGCCTCCTGTTCCTCTGCCTTTTTAGCTCTTTATCTATAAAATCATCCCTATAGCTTCGCATAGAGGTTTGAGGCATCTTGCCTTTAGGGATGGTTTGGATAATGCTTTTGGTGAAATCATTGAGAAGCGCTCTCATATCCCTTACGGTAATGGGAGTACTTTTAGCCTATCACAATATTGCATCATTAAACTTAGGCAGAAGATCAATTTTTTTAAGGGACCTACGAGTCTCGTCCTACCTCTTAATGGGCCTAGGTCTTCTTTGACTGTTATTAGCTTGGTTATTTCCTTCGTATTTTATGCATTCAGTTGATCTTGATTTTAACATAACTCTCAATAAAAGCACCAAATGACAATATCTTATTTGTCAAGACTTTGAAATAAGTTAATGGCTATGTGATCCAATTAGCTGGTAAGTACCTGCAATAGGCTTTGCCCAATCGGACCAGGTATGAGCACTCTAAAGATTAAGTTAGGGATGTAGAGAGCGATAAATCTAAAGAGAGAGTCTCAAAGATTTAATACTTGGAGTCACTGTATATTATGCTATTCATAAGAGGTGTGGGAGTGCACTTGAGTGCCTAAAATATGGCTACTAAGATGTCAGAGCGAGTGGAAAGTGACGTGACATGGAGCAGATTGGAGGTATGGACTCTGCAGTGTGTTAGTGGATTGATGAGACTAAAGGTTCCATCAATCCGATCGAATAGCATGTGGTTGCCTTTCAGTGTTTGGTTGTCATGCGCTAGGCTTCTCTGTAAATAGGTTTTGGGCTGAGACTTGCTTGGACCCAAAGATAATCTAGTATTATCAGTTAGTTTAAATTATTTTTTTAATTTTTAAATGTTATTTTTTTATTTTTTAAATATATTCTCTTAATGTGCATATTATGCCGTGCATACTATGAGTTAATCTTGGTAAAGTAAAAGCTATATATCAATATTTTTCTGTAAAGTTATATTTAATTTAATTTTAGCTAAAATATAACATGATTTATAATAATTAATAATACATAATAAATTAATGAAAAATGCATTTAATAATGTCACACATTAAATTATGAAAACTTCTTTATATATTATATTTGTTTTTATATCGAATTTGATACTTTCAACAAGAAAATTGTCATTGATAATTAAATCTTGTAGATTTTCAATTCTAAGATAATAATATGCAGGATGATCAATTGATGATTTGAACCATCTTAAAAAAACAAACAAAATACTGTAATTTAAAAAGTAGAATGTCAAGGCCAAATGAGCAACTATGGTAAAAACTTCCTTCATTCTACCACTTTTTAAAATCTTTCTACTCTATATTCCCTCATATTTATATAATGAGATTAAATATCTTATGTAGTTGTCAATTCCAACTTTTACTAAATTAATTTTGCCATTACATATAAGAAAAGAGTTTATGCATAAGATATTGATTAAATATTGAGTATATTGAAAATGATGTTTGGCAATCTTCCATATAGGTAGAAAAAACCAAATTGTCTGTCTCTAATTTGGAATTATTTTTCTTAATTTATAATATGTTATAAAATTATATGTATATATAATCTACTTTTTTATAAATAAATATACTAATATTTATAAGAATAAGAATATATGCAATTTAGAACTAAGTTCAAAACATTGTCAGCCATCTTTACCTCATACGCAAATGGATCTTGATTGTTACCATATGTTGGTGTATTTGGATAAACAATTAACAACCTTATTTGGAAAGGTAAATGTCAATCCTCAAATCTCTTGCAAATCAGGTTTATAGGTTTGATCCATTTTAGACCTCCCTCCCATGCATTTTATAGATGAAAAAAAAAATTATGAAATTCACCAAAAACTAACAATGAAAATGGCTAATATATAATCGTCGAGATGGAAAATTATAAGAATAACATTTGGCTTGATTCTATGGATTACTACTCTTCTTTTATATATTTAGGAGAGCTAATCACTGAAAACTTATAAATAATAGTTAATGCAGCTTTTACTCTTATAACTTTAACAATGCATAAATTTTTCTTGGGTCAATTTCACCCATGGTCATCGGACTTATCCCTAATCGCTTAAAAGTAACTAACTTATTTTTTGTTACTTAAATGTCACTGAACTTGTCATTTTTTTGCAGAAAAATTATCTTGACTGGTTCCCGTCAATGACCCTTGCCGAAATGCTGACGTGGCATGCCACGTCAGATACTTAGACATATATGGATTTGTATTTGTTGCCACATCATTGATTGATGTGTCAAATTTGACACGTCATAAGCTATATCAATGAAGCAATCCTCATTAGCAAGCCACGTAAGCATGCCCCACCAAAAGGTAAGTGAGTCAGGTCACAATTTGATCGAAATTGAGTTTAGGTCGGTTGTGTTACCAATTGCCACGAGCCATCTACCCAAATACCTATCTTGCTAAAGTGAGCAGCGTCCAGGTTTATAAACCCATACCTTTCCCTTTGCCATTCCAATATGGGATATGGGAAATATAAAAAGCTTGCGAAGATTATGGGATATGATTTTTCTTGCTTTCTTTACCTTTGAATCCATCACATACACATCATTTTTCTTGTTGTAACCATTTCTAATTCTTTTATGGGATGTGTATGTGATGGTTAAAGCAAGAAAAATGATGTGTATGTGATGGATTCAAAGGTTACGAAAGTAAGAAAAACCATATCCCATAATCTTCTCAACCTTTTTGTATTTCCCATATCCCATATTATAAAGCTAAAGGAAATTTGTTCCCCTTATAAGTATCCCACATTTAAAACAATAATAAGAAAAAAGGTGATCCACGTCCATTTAGGGCTTGGTTAAGGCAAATGGATTTTTGCTATTTGACATGTGTCTTTTTCTTATTTGTTTATTTCAACAGGTGGGGTATGTTGACGTGGCCGACTGATGTGGCCTCTTCCGGTGATGTGGCTGCTGATATGTTATGCCACAAGTGTTTAGGTATATGATGCGGTATGCTACATCAATATTTTAGCAAAGGTCATCATCGAAAATCGATCAAGATGACTTTTCTGCAAAAAGATGGTAATTTTAATGACATTTAAGTCATGAAAAATAAGTCAGTTACTTTTGGACAATTAGGTATAAGTCTAGTGATCGTATGTGAAATTGACCTATTTTCCTTTTATGGAAGTAAAGTAGGCTACTCACCATTTTCTGATGAAAATAAATGCATTACATAGTTTATGAATTACGAAAACAATTCCAAAACACAGTTTGCGATTGAACTAAAAACTCTCTGGTGAAATTGAAGAATTCATTGAAACCTAAAGATTCTAATGCTCTAAGAAAAGGCAATTGTTTACTTAGTCTGACAAATATTCTAACATTGATAACAAGTATAAGGTTGACTTGTTAAAGTCAAGACTAACGATCCAAATTTAATTACATACAGAAACATAATCCTAACCTATGATTGCTATCATGATGGTTATGGATATAATAAGTTAATAACTCAGTTTATTTTATTTTTCATTAATTTATAAATAATCCATCTCCATTTATAGGTATCAAAATTCTATGAAAAATGAGAGAGAGATACTCTTGGATAAAACATCCAAACTTTGTGAATAGGTTTTTATGAGATACAGTATAAAATCAAAATCAAAATCAAAATCAAAATCCTTTCTACAACCTGTTTGCATTCTAATATCATTTATGAACTCACCAAAGAAAAATTCAAAACCGACCAATCCATCAAATACCTTAATATTAAATATAGTTGTGTCTAATATTATCTTATTTTAGAGAAAGAAAGAAAGAAAGAAACAAAAGCTTTGTAGTAAGATATAACATTTAAAAAGTCAAATATGTTACCTTTTACAACTTGGTCCCAATAGCGTATATATAAGAGCGAGTGAATTGTGGTCTTTTTATTTTTTTTCTACGTTATATTAAGGTAAAATAAAGGTGTTATATGATAAGTTTCCTATTTAAGAAAAATGTATTTTATATGTGATGTTCGTCGAACCTCGTAGGCATCCAATTTGCTCTTGAAGGTTGATTGCTTCGCAATAGATAAGATTTTATTTTCATCTATTATTAACGATCAACCTACGAGAGCATCTGTTAGGCACCACAAGCCAGGTATCATGGAGTTACCACCTAATAAAATATTAAAAAAGTGAGTTCTAACCTTATAAGATGAAAACCAGAGATAGTTTGGGACCTCACTTTTATTTATACCTTTGGTTAGTGTTATATAAATGACTTTTAATGATTAATTTGTTTTATCTCTTTCTTATACGAGTTATCATGCTAGAAAATTAAGGCACACTTAAGCATGTCGAAAAGCTATAAAGTATAAATATTAAAAATTGTAAAACCATGGCATACAAAGCATAAAAAATATAAGAATAAATGTAAAGATAAAATCATGCATCAACCAGATAATTAATTTAGAATGTCCATCTTAATGAGGACATTGGTCTTCGTAGGCACATTTACAAAAAAGGAAAAGTTTTCAGTGTATTTTGGATAGAAATGAAGGTGTTGAGCCCATACGACTTTTGAAAAATAATCATGTTAACTAGTTTTAAGGTAAAAAATCATTTGTATAAAAAGAAATCATTAATTTTTACATGTTATTTTGTGGGCAAAAAATGAGATATTGGTCCCTTTTATTATAGAAAAATTCAACTCAAACTTGTATAAAATCTTTTAGTGGTTGTTTAGCTTAACGTTTGAAGATAATTTATTTGCAATAAATAAAGAAAGGCATGAAGGAATAACAATACAAGAAAAATGGCATACATAAATCGGGATATTCATTAAATTGAAAATATTGATTTTCTCATGCATATTTATAAACTCTTTTGTATGGTTTTTGAGGAAAAAGTGGACATTGGTATAAGTTTATTAGGAAAAATCCTAATTAATTAAGTAAAAATAGTTTTGGTGTTGTTTTTAATTAAAGCGTGTGAAAAGCCTTTTATTATTACATGCTTTGTAAGAAATAAAGGATAATTAAATACAAGCCCAAATAATGAATAGAATAAATTCTAGACTATTCTGCTCCACCTTATTCTCCATCTTGACCCAAAATACATGGCCATTATACGTAATAAAATATTGTAAAATGGATCAATTTTACTGTTAACTATATTTTTGATTTTTTTTTGCTCACCCCTAGTTGAGGTTATATTTTTATAATTTGATTAATATATAATTTGTTAAATTGAAATATAGAATGGGGAAAATTTATCGAATGTTGATGGAGTCTAGAAATACCCATAACTCCATATATGAAAATGGATTCATATCAAAATGGAAATATTAAAAAATAGAAAGGGATCCACACCGATATGGAAACCATATA
Source organism: Excoecaria agallocha (assembly GCA_037975025.1). Taxonomy (NCBI): domain Eukaryota; kingdom Viridiplantae; phylum Streptophyta; class Magnoliopsida; order Malpighiales; family Euphorbiaceae; genus Excoecaria; species Excoecaria agallocha. The sequence continues at coordinate 57,553,618 of CM075813.1, read as the reverse complement.
AATATGGAAAGAGATAAAGATTAATTCTTAATTTGATATTATTCTTATTTTGGAATAAGAAATGTATAATTAATTTCCTTATCGGGGTTAGTTTCCTATTTTATAGAGCTGAGGACTCTATAAATAGGTAGTGAAAAATCAGATTAAATGTTGTTGGAAAAATATATAGTAAAAAATTATGCAAATAATTTCTTTTTCCCTTTCTCTATCTCTAGAGGGTTTTTAGTTTGTAGATTTGTGCTTTTATCTCCTTTTAATTGCTTATGGATAATAACCCAACTAATGACGCGAAACAAGATCTTTCGCTTTTGCCACTTCATTTTTCGCACTTCAAAAGATAAATATGTTTTCCTTTTATTTGATATAATATATTATATCCGTTTCACATATTTGTTACATGTATTTCTAACATTTGGCATTAGAGCTTTATATTTTGCATTTTGGCATGAGATTTAACTAGATCAAAATTTTATGGGTAAAATTGATAAATCTGATTAGGATACATGAAGCATAATTTTTTTTTGTGTTTTTGATATATATATATGTGTGTGTGTGTGTGTGTGTATTTATTTTCTTGTGTATATATACATTGCATTTTTAAAGGATAAACATGAGTGTTTAAAACACTAAACTAGAAGTTGAAATTTTAAATTTCTGACCATATCATTGAAATCATGGATCCTGAAAACCCCTCACTAGCCGAAGTATGGTTGTCGAATTTAGCTAGGAAGGCAGTGCATGGCTTGCACACTCCACTACACATTGAGCACATAAGTGTAGGCAAGTGGCTTGCATACGCCAGACAAATTTCATGGTGATATGTTGTCATGACATGAGGTCAATTAGGGGTTAACATATAGTTGACTGTGGTCATGCCACGTGGCATTAACATGTCACCGTGATAAATGGCCCTAATAAGGGTTCACCACGTGGCAGCCTATGGTTATGCCACATGTCACAAAGGGCCATATTGGCAACACTTAACCAATAAAAACATGCCACATGTTGGAAGGATAACTACATGGTGACATGTGGCCCTATGGGGTCACGCCAAGTGGCATAATTCCATCATCGGCGAGTGAACTCATCCATAACCCTTTGTCGGAGTGTGATGATGCCTTTGACCACTAAATCAGCTTAATTTTTTTTATTGTGAATTGATTTTTCATATTTTAGTTACTTTTAATAATTTTTTTGTTGACCAAAAATATCTTTTTGGATTTTTCCAATATAAATATTTATGAAAAATCATAAAAAATGAGTTCTCTATTTTTATTCTATTTTTTTAGAAATTTTTAAAATTATTTTAAATTTTTCTGTGTGGATTTATCCTTATTATTTTTTATTGAAATGTATTTCAATCATATGTGTTTACACATGAGTTTATCAACTATTTAATTTTTATTATGTGTAGCAGAAATGGTAAGGACACCTTTGATTCCATAAACTCCTGATGGGATTGCATTGATTAATGTAAGAGTGCAAAAAGTCTACAATACCAAAATCCATAGGAGGATTCAAGTTAATGACATTGATGCAATAGTGCATCATATTGTTCATATGCATGAACAAATGTAAGAGTGCATTTGGATTGATGGTCTAAATCTGGGTAAGAGTGATGAGATCTTGGTTAAAGTGATAACTGATTCATTCAATTACCATTCAAATTTGAGGAATTTGATGGAAAATACTTGGAATATGGGAAATAAATCTTTTAGGAAGTATATTATCTATTTTTTTTGCTCAGGTATGCCAAAACTTAAGTGTTGAGAAGCAACACTAAATCAATAATGGTATTGAAGAGTGGACGTAGTGTCCATTGCCCATGGCTTCATCAATGAATTTATGGGATTACTTATCAGTTATTGAGGATGGTTAAAGATTCAATCCCTATATTGAGAAAGATTTTGTAAAATCATAACTTCTAATCTAGTTGATATGAGTGTCAATTTTAGTTAACATATTTTTGGTAGGATTTATGTTTCTCATTATTAGACATTTGTGTCTTTATTTTTGAATTGTTGGATTTTACTTTATTGGTTAAATAAATGCATTTATTTTTGGATATTTAATGGCATTAAACTTTATAATAAATGTGTTTATTGAATTGACTTAATGATTCCAATCAATAAAATTCCCCTCTTAAGTTTGAGACCTTAATATCCAATAATTCAAATTTACCATGTATGAAATTTTAACATGTAAAGCTATACATTAGAACTTAAAGGATAATTGGATACTCTATGTGGCTTTTTCAAATTTAAACCTAATAAAAAAATTACTAAGTTATCATTTCGATTGCGTAGTAAATTGCATGTATTGGCTTATCTCTTTTAATAAATGTGCAACATTATTCAATTAGTGATCAAAAGATCAAATGACTACTGTTTCCAAGTTTGTTGTCGCTAAGTTTAATAGAGATATAAAGCTGGATGGTGATAATTATGAAATATAGAGTATGAAAATCTAGTATATGCTTAAAGAGCAAGAAGCTTTAGATGTAAGGTCCCAATGTGTACTCTAGGAGAAAATGCATGTAAATGGCATATTTAGAGTAACAAAGAAATAAGAAAAGAAGCATAAAGGGAATTAGTGTATAAAATAAGGATAATTTGGTAATTTAGCAATTTAACATGTTTGTGTACAATTAAAAAGTTTGAAGTGAGGACCAAATTGAATGAATTAATAAATGTGGGGAAAGATTAAAATTTTTAAGTGATTAAAAGGGAACTTCTTCTAATTGTCACAAGTGGACCAATAGGAGTGATATATGTATGACTCTAGAAGATGATAGAAAGCGGATAATTAAGAGTTGATGAGGCAGCTGAATATGAAGAACCCATTTTAGCATTTCTTTTTTGCATTTTTTGTTATTCTTTTATCTCAAAGCTCCCCCTTACGTTTGTGAATTCAAAATTGTATTAAAAATAAGTGAAGGTTAGAAAGTAGGGTGAGCTTTCATTGTTATCTCTTTTCCTCTTTGTCTTTAACTTATTTAAAATTGATTTAAGAGTGACAAATTGAAGATTGGTAAGTGAAAGTTATGGTTATAGAAGAAGAATTAAACAAAAAGAGAGGGAAGGAGGCTGTCAAGGATTGAAAAGAGGATTTGTACACTTTGAGGTAAGGGAAACTCTCCTTTTATTATGCGTGTATAAGATAGGTTTGAAGATTTGTATAAAGGTCATGTATACCCTGTAAACTAGTGGGTAAGAATGAATTAACAGATAACCTGGGAAAAACTAATGCAACTTATTGTAAAGAGCTTAAGGCTAATGAATTATTTAGCTTGGTGACCATGTAATCCTACCGTGTGTGGTCAAGCTTAAATACAGACTTGATAGGTTAAATAAAGTGGAACTTACCTATAATAAAAATTAGATGTATCAGGCTGTAATAGTAGAAAGAAATTAAAGTTTAAATTCAATTTAATGGTCTTAAAACCTATAGAGTGTTGATGGTATGATGTGAAGTTTAATTAAATAACAAGATATAGCTAGGTAAAAAGAAATGATTGTGGTTATTGTACCTTTGATTGAATAAAATGGTAGGATGGAGAGAAATTAAATTTGAAATGATGATTAAATTAGAGTTTGTATTGGTTGGAATAATAGAGTGAGGATTTGTATGGGTTGGTTGGAGGATTTTTATAAAAATGAAAGTTTGCAATCAAGCCGACTGGAATGGTTCTATCTCAGCCAGGATTGTCTCATCTGGGTCAATGCATTCTGGATTGATGGTTACTTTATGACCCGATCGAACCAAAAGGTGTCTCAATCGACTTCCCTCCTCTATTTCACTACTTTTACGTGATCAATGAGACTTAAAATGACACCAAACATTAATAAGTTAATCTTAACACCCTTAATACTTATAGTTAATTATTGAAGAACATACATATAAGCTTAGATATGCATATATACACATGATTTATGCATGTGAAATTACGAGACATAATTGGAAAATTACATGAATAAGTGTAATTGCTAGTATAAGAATATTCTAAAGCTCTTATTAAGGGAATGAGTCCTATTTTTATATATGTGTATGATAAAAAGGTATCTTTTTCATTATGTATATTAAAAGTATGCATGCATAGTTTTATATTTGGCTTTAAGAATGCATTGAAAAGTATGTAAGTGTAGGTGTTCAAGGATACAGGTATGTTTTTCATTGAAAATAAATACTTATGTATGTTCATACTTGTTTACTGATAATTATAGTGCATGAGTTCTATGAATAAATTAACATTAAAGGGAAGTGATATATGGTTAATTAACTGATAGTGTAATTGGATTTATTGATACAATATGTATACACACACACACAGTTGTTTGCTGATTTCGATATTATGTAAGTCTAAAGAGTGAAATGATATGAAAAATGAAGTAATGCCCACTTATAGTACTTGATAATGGATCGATAGGTATGCCTATAAGGGTAATTACAGTTGCTAGCGTTCTAGCCCCATTTGGGTCTGCAGTTTATTCCTGTTTGGAACTATAGTTTTGACCCCATTTGGGTTTATAGATCTGATACCTATGGTTATTCATATGATCGATACGTTCAGGTATCCATAACACTTATTATCTATGCTTGTAAAGTTTAGGTAGGCAATTATATTGAAATGTGAATTGACAGTGAAAATTTACATGAAAGATCATGTTGACAATGTGCAAGTATAATGAACACCTCTATATGTATATATGTATTCATATATATGAATTTCTAATATTGAAAGCATTGCATGAACGTTCATTTAAAGGATGAGTTTTATTAATCTCTAGTACGTAATGTACTAATAAAATTCTTTCTATCACATGCTTATCTTACTTGCATGTTTTATTTAATATTAATCACTAAAAGTAGTTGCTTTTAGCATATTATTCCCTACTAAGCTTGGTAGCTTAGGACGGGTGTTTATCGTGTAGGTACTTTGTTAGGTTTGCCCAGGGACGAAGCCTACTGGTGGATGGTCAACAAAAAGGCTATGACTGGAGTGTCTTATGCGTTACTTATTTTGTTTTTATGATATATAAATGTACATTTGTAAAGAACTTTATAATTGTAATAGTAATACTATACTACTTGTAATGTTTAGCAAATAATGTTTCTAGTATGTAAAGACAAGTGCAGATGGAAGTGATACATATGGATCTGTAAATAATGTAGTTATATGGTAATTTAGTAGAGTCAAGCTATGCATAATAAGATAATGATAGATCTGTATATGAATATGTATAACGCTTGCAATTAATGTGAATGATAGGTTTTAAACCCTTTTGTATTAATGGCATCACACTATAACCCTTAAATTCAGTTATGGTTGAACTTAAGGATGGCACATCAGCCCAACATAGGGGGACCGAGATGCCTATATGGCATAGAAAAAGAAGAATTCCATTACTCAGATCATCTTGCTGAGTACAATGGATAATGACATCAATAAGCAGTTTCGTAAGTATCAAAATGCAATGGATCTATGGATTGCTTTGCAAGAGAAATTTAGAGGTGTGTCTCTAACTAAGCTTCGATAATTGATTCGATAATTGATTATCAAATTTGATATTTATCAGAAGAAGTCTGATCATATAATGCTAAAACATCTTACAGAGATGGAAAATATGACATGTGAGGCTAGTAAAGCTGGTCATAAGTTGACCAACGAGCAGCAGATCAAAGCTGTTATCCATTCTTTACATAAGAATTGGGAGCATATAAAGATGCAACTAACTCATATGGATAATATAAAGATATTTGGGGATGTGACTCATCATTTGGAGCTTGAAGAGGACCATTTGGTAATGATTAAGATCCATGCCAAAGTGCATATGGCATGGTCCCATTCTGGTGGGATGATTTCTAACCAGAATAAGAAAAGAAGCTTCAAAAGTAAAGATAAGGAAAAGGCTCGAGAGCTTAAAAGGCAAAAGGTAAAACAAAATCACAAAAGGTCTAGTGGCAAGAAAAATGTGAATATTTCAATAGTGAAATTTTTCAACTGCCAACAGAAAGGGCATTATGCAATATATTGCAGTTTACCTAAAAAGGTACACTATTATGACTTAAGAGTGAGTAAAATTTTTGTATCTAGTTTCGTATTTCTAATTGAATTTCATCCTTTGTGGGTGATAAATTTAGGAGCAACGAACCATGTAACAAGGGATCATGATGCCTTATTGAATTTGAATGAATCCTAAATAGAGAAAAATGGATCTGTATGGGAAATAATGCCAAAGTGGCAGTTTAAGGGATTGGCCCTTGTAGATTAGTCTTATGTAAAGGTCGAACCTTACTCCTGCATGATTTACTTTATGCCCTAGATATTTGTATAAAGTTAATTTTTGTTTTAGCCTTAATGAAACTTGGTTTCGATCTACATTTTGAGGATGACAATTTACACTAATGTTTGGATGATATTTATTGTGGTTTTAATTTTATTTCAATCGATTTTATTATTATAGATATTGATCCTGGTTACATGAATAATACTAGTTTTTCTCTAATCTTTTTTTTTCTTTTTCTTCTTCTATAAAGTCATGGCATGCTAGATTAAACCGTATGGGACAAAATCGAATGAGTTGATTAGCCAAAGTAGGCTTGTTAGGTGACTTGAATAAGATCGAATTACTTACTTGTGAGCATTGCCTAAAAGGGAAACTAGTTAAAAAATTTCTTGAAATGGGAACTAAGGCCAAATTCTATTATAGTTAATTCATTATGACATATGTAGTCCGATAAATGTGAGGGAAAGGCATGAAACCCATTACTTAATCATATTTGTAGATGATTATACTAGATATGGTCATGTCTATTTGATTTTGCATGAGTCAGAAGCTTTGAGTTACTTTAAAACCTATATGAACTTAGTTGAAAATCAATTAGATAGGAAAATAAAAACTTTAAGAACTGACCGAAGTTGGAAATATATTTCAGAAAAATTTAAAGCTTTATGTGATGAAAAGGGAATTGAGCATCGGTTGTCCATTTGTAGAACTCCACAATAAAATGGTGCTACGAAAAGGAGTGATCTGAGGTAAATTTGCTAATCTCTTATTGGGGAGATACTCTATTGATTGCCATATATGTTTTAAACCATATACCCTTCAAATCTATCACATCCTCTCTTTATGAATCATGGACTGGTAGACAACTTGATCTAAGCCATTTATGACTTTGGGGTTGTGCTATTTACATCAATGATATCTTAAGTAAATTTAGTAAATTAGGACCAAGAGGTAAAAAGAGTATCTTTGTGAGATATTCTTAAGTATCAAAAGGATATGCTTTTATAGGTGAGCAAGAGAATGGCATAGTGAAAGAATTTGAATCATAAGATGTCATATTCTTAGAAAATGAAATCCCAAAGTTAAGCGAAGCGAATCAAGACTTCACTTTTTATGAGATTTAAAAAGATAAATCATCATGATCACTCCATTTGAGTGGAAGGGAATTAGAGAAAGAAGGTCGAGACTTTTCTCTTCTACATGATCCAGATGTTCGAGATCTTCACTCCAATAGGAGTATTCCTAACTTCAGTGGGAGTACAAAACTTAATTCCAATGTGAGCATTTCAAATTGCAATGAATATATGAGATGTGTTTATCAAGATTTGAAATTGTGACAATCTAAAAGAAAAAATATCCCATGCTAACAATTTATGATCGAAAGCTCAAATAAGACCTTTTAATTACACCACAAGATAAGAAAGAGCCTAAAAATGTTCATGACGCTCTCTTTTGCCCAGCCATAGAAAAGTGGATTAAAGTAATGGAAGGAAAAAGGGCATGTATGAGATCAAATCATGTTTGGGGACTAGTTGATTTGCCGAAAAGATGCAAACCAATTGGGAATAAATGAATTCTTAAAGTGAAGTGAAAGGCTGATAAAAGTATTAAAATATACAAGACCCGGCTAGTCACTAAGGGACTTACTATGAGGAGACTTTTTCTTTTGTTGTTAGATTTTATGTCCATAAGGTTGATTCTAGCCATAGTGGTAAGTTTAGACCTGGAGTTACATTAAATTTATGTGAAAACTGCTTTTCTCAATAAAGGATTAGATGAAAAAATCTATATGTTGCAATCCATTAGTTTCATCAAAAAAAGTAACGAGCATAAGGTTTGCAAATTGAAAAGATCAATATATGACCTTAAGTAGTTTTTGAGATAATGGTACTTAAGTTTTCATGATACAATCATATCAAATAAGTTCAGCACGATTGATGAAGACTATTGTATTTACTATAAAAGCTCTAAAAATAAAATTTTCATTTTGACTTTGCATGTAGACAACATAATTATTCAACTTTGAGATGAAAAGATATGGATTAGGCATATTATATCCTTGAAGTTAAGAGTTCAAGGGATCATTCAAGAAGTTTGTTATCTCTTTCATCAGAGACATATATCAACAAAGTCCTTAAACGATTTAATATATAAAATTGCAAACTTATAGATAACCCCATTGCTAAGAATCAGTTTCTTATCAAAAGTAAGTATCATAGGATGCCAGAAGAAATGAAAAATATGATAAACATTCCATAAGCTGATGTTATGAGTAGTCTAATATATGTAATATTGTGCACTATACCTTATATATACTATGCAGTGGGTATGGTGAGTAGATATCAGTCCAAACCAAGTGAAGCTTATTGGAAAACAGTCAAAAGGATACTTAGATAAATCAAAGGTACCATAAATTATTCTCTATGTTATAAGATCTATAATTGAGAGGACATACAGATGCTGATTGGGAAGGAGATATGAATGTGAAAAAATTTACCTTAAGCTTTATATTCTTACTTGGCAAGTGTGCCATCTTGTGGAGTAGAAGGAAATAAACTTGTGTAGCCTTATTAACAATGGAAGCTGAATTTGTCACTTCATTAGCTTCGTACAAGAGGCAGTTTGGCTAAAGCGGTTTATGGATCATTTAAGAGTAATTGCCTTAGAGGAACCAGTGATAGTCAGTTGTCAATAGCTTACATCAAAGATCTAAAGTTTTATAGTAGGACTAAACATATCAACATTAAGTATCAATACACAAAATATATTATTGTACGAGGCATGTATGATATGATTGCAGATCCATTAACAAAACCCGTATCGAAAGATGTATTTGAGAGATACATTAGATGTTAGAATTTTTGTAGAATTTAATTTGTACTGTTTATGTAATCCCTTAACATTATTATTTATAAATAATAATTAAGTTTATTGTTGGCAATACATGAGTGTGAATGTTTAATGTGTGAACATTTACTGTTATTGATTATGAGATTGAACATATCGAATAGAGAAGTAACTCACGCACACGAGTATTTACCTTAGTTTTAATAATGAGCTGATGAAGACTAAGATGAGATAATTTTTGAACATATAGAGAAGCTCGAGAACATATTCAAAATAAAAGTGTTATCTTGTAGAAATTACAAGATTGATCTTGTTAAGGTGCAAGATAAAGACACACATGAAGTTGTATGCTTTTGATTGAGATTCAAAATAAGGTTAAGTGTGATCCTATAGTAAGTTAAATGTAACTATCATGTTCTATCCATAAAACTAGAAGTAGTCCTTAAGTAAGCATACTAAAGTTAGATGCTTCGATGTATCACAACCTTACGCTTCTGTATGGTGCTAAATGTATGTATGTGTATATATTTTAAGGAATATATGCTCCTTTAAGGAAATGAAAGAACACCATAACACATGTTTCATATCTTGTGTGTGCTTATGTTGACTAAGGGAAAGGAATTTAATGTGATAGATCTCAACTTTCCTTAGTGTGAAACCCTATTTAAATTTCAACCCTTAACTTATACCTAAAATATGGTTTAATGTGACTAGTTTAGAAAAACAACTTGAATCATGATGGATGGCATATAGTAAAAGGGGAGGATAGCCTTTTGATTACATTCAATGGTTTCATGGTTCATCGGTATACCTATTGTAATTTATATGAGTAGAGACACAATAGTGAATACAAAAATTATTTTATGAAATAATGAGTTAAAATAGTGAATGTGAGAAGGAAATATAGGGTTAGACATACATGTACAAAAGGATCTTATTTTTTTGAGACGCTAGATATCACTAATAGGTGTATAGCACCGGTGCTCTAGACTATATATTGGTCACACAATCTATCTGCTTGTATGACTAGGGATATTAATTGGATTTCATTTAGTCATGTGGGAGTGGGAGATGATGGGGTTTGGATATGCCCATGACTCCAGATATAGAAATGGATCCATATCAAAATGGTAATATTCATATATGGACAGGTATCCATATCGAAAAGGAAAACTATATAAATATGGAAAGAGTTCTATATTTCCATATTAATTTCCATATTAATTCTTGATTTGATATTATTCCTATTTTGGAATAGAAAATATACCTTTTCTGATTAATTTCCTTATGGGAATTAGTTTCCTATTTTATGGAGCTGAAGACTTTATAAATAGGTAATGGAAAATCAGATTAAATGTTGTTACAAAAATCTATAGTAAAAATTTCATCAAAGAATTTCTTTCTCCTTTTCTCTATCTTTAAAGGGTTTTTAGTCTATGGGTTCGTACTTTTCGGCAATTAAGACGGAGAAAAAGAGGCATGTCTGATCAATGAACACCAGTGCCCTCAATTCCTCTTATACAAGGGGTCAGCCAAGTCCCTGAGCCCATGTCATGGCCATATGAATATTTGGTATGCTTGAATTTGGTGAACATTCATTTTATGATACAGAAATAGGCCCTTCAAGATTGAATGTTGATTTAAATGTTAGTGCCATAGAAGGTAATGTTCAGTAAGATGAATTTTTGGATGAACTGTTGGCTGATCTGAATGTCATGCAAAGTCAGGTTTTTTTAGATCAACCGATATTTGGTAGCGATTTCGATAATTCATTGCCCGATCCTGCTGTATAATACACATATAGGGATTTTAGCAATTTCTGATAATTTTCGAATGTAATGAATGATCCTTTTTTTATCAATATAATGAATGCATATTTTAGTTTTCGGATAATTTTTTATAACAACATACATTAGTTAAAAATAAGTAAATATTTCATTTCATAAGTTGATAAATTGTTCGCATATAAATTACACGATACACAATGAATTAGAAATAAGTGGACATAATGATAACTTTTAAATCATTGATTTGATGATCTCGCTCGACTTGGACATGTTTTTTTGTTGTGGCCACCATTCTCGCAAATGCTACAATGCCCAACATTTTTATGTTGGGGTTGATCCATCTCATTATGGATTCGTGTTGTTTTAGGTCAACCTTTTTTCCTCTGTAAAGCCATACCAAGTACAAATTTGGGACCATAATAATCAGGCCAACTGGATCTATGACCCATCGGATGGAATCTGCCGTCATAACATTTGAGGGTTTCGGTAATGGTATAACACGAATCTACAAATGTGAACATATCAAGATGTTTATGCATGCATACTGCAATTGCATGTGAACATGGCATTTTGGTTCCTTGAAACTTACCACACTCACATTCACGCTTCTCTAAGCTTACGATGTATGTGTCAATTTCTGTGTTATCAGCAAGTGCACGGCAAGCTATGATCTTGAACAATTTAAACCGTCTGTCGTAATCAATAACTGTATGATCTCATGCCTTTATAGCGCGTTTGTTCATAACTTCAACACATTTTTGGGGTGAAACGCAATCCTTGAGCCATTTTTGTCATGTACAATCCCCTTCTTTGCTCAAAAAATTTGACTAATCTACTGAAAACATGTTCGACAATAGCAGTAATGGGAAGCATGCGAACTCCCTTTAAAGCACTGTTTACACTTTCAGCTATGTTGGTTGTGGCATGTCCATAATGATAACCACCATCTTCGGATAATATCCATCGATCCAAAGGTACCCTCATTGCCCAAAGATATGATTCTTCATCAAGTTGTTTTATGTCATCCATTTGCTTCGAGAATTTGTGCTTATCGTATATACTCCCTAATGCAAAGTTTAAAATAAAATTTCAGTTAGCATCTCAAATTAGACAATTTGAATTTTTTAAATGAAATTATACGTATCGACTTTGTACAATAAATTTTTTATTGTCAGATTTTTGTGATATGTGTTATAATTACTAACAAAATGACACAAACATATCCTGTGAAATGCAAGAGGTTCCTTCCAACCACTTCTTTCATCATGAAATACAACCATTATTCCAGCATGTCGATCTAATATGACAGTAATGCCAATTCGTTGTATCACATATTTTCAAATTAATACCATAAACCAAGACCAGCTTGATTTATTCTCAGAATCCACAACGGCAAATGCAATTGGGAATAACACATTGTTGCCATCGATCGAGCTTACGACAAGCAGTATCTGATGGAATTTTTCTGTCAAGAATGTTTCATCAATCAACAGAATAGGCTTGCAATGGTTAAACCCATCGATTGCAGGTTTAAAACTCCAAAATACCCTTTGAAATTGCTTTACAGTTGGGATATGAGTATCTTGCAGTGCAAACTCATAAATTGTTTCAAAATTAAAACTTTGTAAAGCATATAAAAAAGTAGGCAACTTTTTGAAAGACTGCACATAGTTTCCAAATATGGCCTCAAGTGCAATCATTTTTGCATACCAAGCCTTATAATATGAGACCTTATAATGAAACTGTTCCTTAATAGCAGCAATTACCACTTCAATAGGTAGTGTTGGATTTTTACTTACCATCCCCATTATGCTGTTGCGAATAATCTGAGACCCCAGCCGCCTGTGATCTTTAGATAGGTTACCAGTCGAAAGGTATGAATGTTCTCCCTCATATTTTGTGATCATCCAAAAATGAATTTTTTCCTTCTTTATAGCTCTTAACTTCCACTGGCATCCAATATCAGCCTTCGCACATTGAACCACCAACTTTTTTGCTTTTGATTCAACAACTCTAAAGTCAACATTTCTTGAGATTGAATATTTTTTCACACATGACTTAACATCATCCTTACTATTGAATACCAAACCTTTTGACAACTCTGATGTGCCATCCCACGTATCAAATTGGACCCCAACTCATAAGTCAACTTGTGCTGCATGAAAGTCAATTGTTGTATAGTGTTTTGATGGAAAGGTAAAGATGGCTTCAGTTGCCTATCACTTCCATGAAGTGATGCTATAGGACTAACATCCTGCCTACCAGAATACTCATTGCCCTCACCAATATCAAAATCATCACTTTTCACACTCAAGTTCGTTGTCACACCCTCTTCATCGTCATTCAGTGAGATGTAATCATTATTAATTACTCCTTTATCAAAGTAATCCATGCCTGATAAATCAATTGAAGGTTAATTTCTGACATCTTAACCAAAATAAATTAAAAGAATGAACATTATTACCTGATATGGTAGGATTGTTGTCAGGAGTGCAATGTCCAAGTAAATCACCATCTCGTCGGCCAGTAGAGTGTCTTCTATGACTTGCCCCAAATTCTTGCCTATTTTCAATCGATTGTCGATAATAGTTTTTTTTTCTGTATTTTGACTCACTGATTGAACAATACTCCTATAAATCGTGCGCTCCCGTGATCTAGTGCCAAATATGGATTTGCTAAGAAAATCACTAACCCTCCGACTGAATGACCGTCTTGGCTGACTCATTGCATCAGGAATATGGCTATTTGATCGGCACATAATACCTTGTCCTAAACTATCAAACATATCCCTAACAAGTAAGTCATCATCGCGTCGAATCACATGATGGCTAAGTCGACTCAGACCGATATCTTCTTGGTTGTTAACTGGTCGTTGTTGTTCAGTTTCATCCATATGTTGTACTTCATCTCCAATATACTGACAATCATTTAATTGAGAAAAAATATCAATACCCTGCCCATTGCCCGATTACCTTGGTTGAGTGGTGGCAACATCACTTTCAAATAATTATTGAGCAGTCTCAACATTTTTCATGTATAATGTATCATTTCTAAACTGATGACCAACTCCATACGTTAGTATATTTGTTCCAATAACCGCCTCGGTTACGTTAATAATTAATTCCACCACTGTGTAATTCGAGTATTCCATCAATTTTTCATAAATCATTTCTATGTCATCGTCATCACATAAATCCACTGACGTCCAACATAATGATCTTCGATTATACAATGGACTCTTGTATATAATTATTGAAATCACGTGGTTCACACGTAAACCCAATTTAACATGAATTTTATGTTTCAATTCAGGAAGAGTTGATTTATTTTTGAGTTTCAATCTCTTCGTAATCGTATTTGGACCAGATATATCATACTAAAAACCTGCAACTCCATAACTTATTTGACTACCGGTGTGCAGATAAAATTCGGTATACGCTGACGTCTTGAAATTAATTGTAATTTATAATAAACTTAAATTAGTTTTTATTTAATTTTTTTAAAATTTTTATTAAATATTTATTAACTTATTATAAAAAATATATTTAATTTATGTGCTTTTATAAACAATTACAATCATTTATGTGACAAAATTTAAAAATTATTTATAGATATTTATGTCACACCTTTTTTTATTAATATTATATATAACTATTTTTTTTAAATTTCTCATTTCTTAAAAATTAAATTTTTTCTACTATACTTTCTAATTTTTACATGTACTAATATCATGACGAAATAATCGAGTTTATTTTAAATCAATCTAAATATATATCGATTAAATATAAATAAATAAATAAATGCATTAAAACTAAAATAATACCTTTCTAAATTTTTCAATTTATATGCGTTTCATTCATTTGATAATTATTACTGATAGACATAAAAAATATTTACAACTTTCATTAATAATAATATATAAACATTTTTTAAATTAAAATTATTAAACAATTTATATTTACAGAATGCTTAATATGACACAACTTTCATCCTTTGCTCGCTCCTTATGTTTTGTATTTGGTGAAAATGAGATGAGTGTCAGTGAAAATAAAATGCTAGTCCGATTTTTATATGGATGGTAATTATTGGTTCAACTATTTTCGCTGGATTTCGTTGCGGGAATGGACCTATTTTTGTTGAATTTCGTTGCGAAAATGGGTCTATAATTTTTCATTCCCGTTAAGGCTTGCTGCAAAAATGAACTGAGAGCCCCACCATTCAGTATTTCTTTATTATTTGTGAATTTGAATCAGTAATTGGACCCTATCATTTCACTTTCGCAGGTCCTTGTTGCGAGAATGAGATAATCAATCTTATTTCTTCAAATACTTAAAAAATAATTTCATTTTTTTAAATAAGTTTTTAAAGGACACAAAATTTAAAAAAATCCATTTTTTCATATGAGTAGCTCCTCACAAGAGGACCATGCAACAGCTTCCATATGGTTCAGTAGTGGACAAAAGTCAGTTGGGATTTTGTAGCCATGCAAGGCAGTGCGCATAGTCCTCCGCCTGCCTATTTGGATTTTTGAGCTTTCTTACAATGTAGTCATACTCTTTATCTCCATGTGAGCTCTCTCAATGTACGCACAAATTCTTTCCATTTGTCAATTGCAGTTTATATAATTTTAATGTTTCGTTGTTCTGATTCCGCAGGACTCCGTCTTTATTATTTTAGTCAAATGGCAAAACATATATTTTTTTTTCCGCTTGCAAAAACAAATTAAAAATATTACAAGTTTATTGGTCTTAAGAATGTTAAATTATAAAAAGTACTGATGTATCAATTGAAATATTAAAAAATAAAATTTTATTTTTTATTAAATATTAAAGATAAATTTGCATCATTTGCCATTGAATAATTGGAATATATTTTTTTACAATTTATATAATTTAGTATGATCATATATTAAATTTTTTTAAATAGTTAGTAGATTTAAAAAAACAAAACCAGTGAATTTGCTAATCCAAATTATTAGGATGATTAATAATTTTAAAATTACGATACTATTGGAGTGAATAATAAAATTTGTTAATTAAATTTGAACTGTATAAATTTGATTAAAACAAACAAAAGGGTTTGGTTTTAAAATAAGTAGGAAATGAGCCCTTAAAACAAAGAAAATGAAAGGGGCCACGTGTCCTGATGGAACAAATAAGTGGGATTTCCCATGATTACGCATGAGGTCTCCTATATTGTATCGAATTTCAAAAATCAAAAAGAAAAATAAAAAAATGGGCCAATTATAAGAACTTCGTTTTTTAATTTGTGATAAAAAAATAAATAATTATGCATTTTCAGTTTTGGGGAGTTGCTCTCTCTCTCTCTCTCTCTCTCTCTCAGACAGATACACACACTAAGAAGAAATTCTTAAGCACAAGCAGCTGATTTCCACCAGAATCATCAGCATCTCCGAAAAATCCCCAAATCCAAATATCAATTCACTCGCTCAGATCACAAAAAAAGTAAGCATTCATTTCTCTCTTTCTCTAATCATTCTTTTCGTCCACTTTTTCATTTGCTTTTCAAACTTTTAAATATTTCTTTTTTCGCTTGCATTTTTCCATTTCCGGTTATGCTCTCTAAGAAGACTTATTTAAGTTTTTTCTTTTTTGGGCCTCCCTTGTTCCTTCACTTCAAATTCTCGTATATCTAAAGCTTTGTTTTTTTTTTTTTCTCATTATTTTAATTTTCATGCAAGGTTCCTATGTCTCGAATAATATTCTCAGATGCCTGGTGTGGATTTCTCTTGGGATGATTTGGATTTCAAATATTTTTGTTAATGGAGGTTAAAGCCTCTGGCCTTTTGCATTTGCATGCAACAAGTTACAAATTCTTGATTGTCTGTGCAGTGCAATGAATAATGCACTTTGTTTGCCCTTTCTGTTTTTTGCTTGTTTGAGGGTATTCTGATTCCAATGGGCTTGTCGGCTTGATTTATTATTACTGGATTTGTTTTAATTGCTTTTATCTCCATAGGATGATAATGGTTTATGCTTTTAAGATGTATCTTTTTTCTGCGATTCTAGGGTTTATAATTATCTCTCAAATCTACTTGAAAGCCTTTTTTTTTTTTCCGTTGATACTTCTTAGTTTCTTTAATGGAAATGCTTTGAGTTTTCTTTGAATTACTTGCTTTTGTCAATTTTGATTGATTGAGGTCACTGATTTGGGGTTTTTTTTTTTGTTTTTGTTTTTTGTTTAAATGAATCTTAAAAGTCTTAAAATCCTGATTTTTAATTCCATTTTCCTCACTTTTACATATAGGTACTTTTGGATGAGGTGGAGTGCTTTCATAGAATGATCATGTATAGTTAAACAATTATTTGAACTGGGAATCAGTCTTAGGATTTATTTGCTTCAGTAAATTTTATGGGTTTTTCCTTTTCAGCTTCCTGGCTGGGTTTGAGTTTGACGGTTTGTCTCATGCAGTTTTAAGACAAAAAGGGCTAGAGTGGTGGTGTTGTTCCAAGGATTTTTGGGTTTGAGATTGGAATGAGTATTTTATTTGAAGCTTGTTGAATGGGGATACAGACAATGGGATCGCAAGGTGATTGTAGTAACAATGGCAAACAGTTTCAGTTCCAGGCTTTGTCACGGCAGAACTCTATGTATAGTTTAACTTTAGATGAGGTTGAAAACCAGTTGGGCGATCTTGGGAAACCATTAAGCAGCATGAACCTTGATGAACTTCTCAAGAATGTTTGGACAGCTGAAGCTAACCAGTCTATGGGCGTGGAAGTTGAGGGCACACAGTTAGCCAACCAAACTGCTCTGCAGCGTCAGGCAAGCTTGTCATTAACTAGTTCTCTAAGCAAGAAGACAGTTGGTGAAGTGTGGAGAGACATTCAACAAAGCAAAAATAATGGGGAAAAGAAGTATATGGAAGGGCAGCCTACCTTGGGAGAGATGACATTGGAAGATTTCTTGGTTAAAGCAGGAGTTGTTGCTGAAGCATCTATGGACAAAAGAGATGGCGGGGCTGTTGCAGGGCTTGATCCAAAGATAGCATCGCAATTCCCTCAACAAGGTCAATGGATGCAATATCCACATCCGCAGTATCAGCATCCAGAACAGAACATGATGGGGGTTTATATGCCAGCCCAATCCATGCCACAGCCACTTCAAATTGGTGCCGGTGCTGTGATGGATGTTTTCATACCCTGAGAACCAGCTCGCCTTACCTTCACCTTTGATGGGAACGTTATCTGATGTACAGACACCTGCAAGGAAAAGAGCCACACCAGAGGATGTGATTGAGAAGACTGTTGAGAGGAGGCAGAAAAGGATGATAAAAAACCGGGAGATCCGCTGCCGCTCACGGGCACGAAAGCAGGTCATTATTCGCGGATATTCTCTTAAATCCATTGTTTTATTTCCTTTCTGGTTTCCTTATTTTTCCATGAGTTTAAAAGGGTATGTTAAACAGGCTTACACAAACGAGCTTGAGAATAAAGTTAGTCGTTTGGAAGAAGGAAAATGAGAGGCTGAGAAAACGAAAGGTGAGAATTCTTCTTAGATCTTTTTAGATGTGAAAAATTCGTCTTCCTTTTAGAAACATGAGCTGATATTATGTGTTCTTTTTATTTTTCTTCTTGTCCTTCCTTGGATTTTCATGGACAATGGAATTCAGTAGGTAAATTTATGTAGATCTGTTGTAGTGTCTTTTGGGGTCAATCAGAATCTTGTAAAAGATTGTAGAATGCCATGAAAACAAGGGGTTAGTTTTGTAAATATCTTTTCTCAGATCTGGCTGGGAGGGAGCTTAACATGGGAATGCTACTGTAGTGCTTGAACATTAGTAATTTGTTGGTGATCTAGCCTGTCGAAAGCTGACTCATGTATTCAGAGTAACTTGTTTACTTTAGGTTTGGCATAGGGGGTATATTACCCATTGCAAATGTTTAGTTTTGCCATATAAATAAATATAGATCTCAGCCCTATATAGGAATCTTATTTAGTAGATAGGTTCTTTAGCAAAACAATCTGCCTAGTATTGTTAGTAGTCATAAGGAAAATTTAAATGCACTTTGCTAGTTCATATGTACCCTATATTGTTTAATAGAGTGAATAATTATGTATTTTAAAAAGTAAAATGACACCAAAATTCCAAAGACTTGCACTTGCATGCTAGAATGTATATATTCTTCAATCTGGATGACCAAAATTATCCAAACCTTCTGAGCTTTCTTAACTTTGACAAAAACTTTTAATTTTAACTGATGTATTCAAGTTGACAAATTGCTGGCATTTGTTGCCAACTACCAAAAATTTAAAATAGAAACAATAGGAGAAATAGTATTTCATTTCTCCGATTATATTTGACTCCCTAGTTTTTTCTTGAACTTTAATTTTCACAACTTGGATTGGTTAAGATAGTGAAGGCAAGATTGTTTCCTTTTTTATTTTGAATTAATAATTTTGATATATTAAATAACAAATGGCTCAAGTTAACTAATGTGAATCAAGTATAAATTAGAAAATCAAAAGTTATTGAAGCAAAAAGTGTTATTATTTTCTTTTGCTGTTTAAGGATAGGCAATTTTATGCAAAAATGCTCGTTGACTTCGATCTTTTGTTTCCTTTCCTTTTTCTTTTGTTAAGTCTTTTAACTTTTTTATTTTGAATTAATAATTTTGATATATTAATAATAAATGGCTCAAGTTACCAAACTTGAAATAAATATAAATTAGACATTCAAAAGTAATTGAAGGAAGAAGTGTTAGTGTTTTCTTCTGCTGTTTAACAATAGGCAATTTTATGCAAAAACTCCCATTGTTTTCAATCTTTTGTTTTCTTTCATTTTTCTTTTGTTTGTCTTTTCAGCATATTTGTTGCATTATGGATTTCTAAAAATAAAAAGGAAACAAAGTTAATGAAAGGAAAAATTTGTAATTTTTAAAACTTATAGGACTGAAATGTGAAGAAAAGTAGCACGTTTTCTGTCGACTATGTGTGGTATTGTTAATTCATGGTTGAGACCAATGTATTATGACTTTATGACAAAAATTTCAGAACATGATTGGAAAATTGGGTAAAAGAATATTCTAGTGTAATTGTCTCTTTCTAAAGTAAAGGCATTTAGTATTTTATAGTTTTGGCAGACAAGTTGGATTATCGATGATTAATGGAAGTGAGTATTGGGACAATAAAACCTGATCGAAGCTATTTAGATTCTGAAATAATTAAATCAAAGTGTATTTCTTATTTTGCCTTTGTGAGGTTGGCATAATTCCTTTGTTTAGACATTCATTTGTATTATTGCATTTTACTGCATAAATATTGGAGTATATGACATTTTTTGGGATTAATCAAAGTGTTCTTGTTGCCCGTGATTGAGTTAATTCTGGTCTTGATTTGTAGCAGGTTCTTATTCTTTCCCTTTCAATATTTATTGAGAAATTTGATGCCTCTTTTTATTTTAATTTTCATTTTGCAGATTTTTTTTATATCATTTAGTAAATGTGTGTTGTTACAACTGCTTGCATATTTATAGTTCTTTTAAGTCATGGAAAACAACTTTGCATTCCACCATGAGTTTATTTGCTTTGTCGTTCATCAAAAACTTTGCTTTTTGCACAATGTCTTGCTGAGTGTATTTGCATGGATAATTTGAGCTTGTTATTAACATACCTGAGATCTAGCCAATTTTTCAAAAAAGCTTCAAGTGTTTCTACTATATCATAAGATGGGCGAAATTGTCAAAAGTACAATAAAATGCCTAAGCATGTAGCAAAATTAGTTTTATTTTTTTATTTTTTATTGCAATGGCAAACCTTGTGAAAGCAAATGTCCATAGGTTCCTTGGCTGCCTCTGTGCTTCTATGATTCATCATCCATCCCTTACAGGTCAGTTACGTGATATAGGAAGATGTTGATCTTTTTCCTTTGGCAATGGCGTTCGAAATTTTTAACCTTTGTAGTGTTTTAGGCTTCTATATTAAATGAGAAAAATTTTGAAGCATGTGATTCGAATTGAAGACTGAATTTGATGTAACATGTTCCATAAGCAATAGTGCTGCTATCTTGAGTGTTTTTTTAGGATCATTCAACATAACAAATATTATAGATTTCTCGTTCTCTCCCCCTTTTGTTATCTCTTTTTAGGTAATTTATGCCAAATGATTTAGTTTGGTTATGTTGGCATAAAAGAATCAGTTTGGTTTGTGTCAGATTCAAATTAGTAATACAAAAATCACTAAATTTGATTATCAGTTTGGTTGCCTTTGTAATGGTAACTGCTCTTTTCCATTTGAATTAGTAATTTGTTTGAATTATTTGTTTTTATCAAAATATACAATATATTATTAATGGATTAATATACAAGTTATACATGTTTATTGATAATATATTATCTATTAATATGCAAAATACAAATTCCACATTCCATGGATAAATAAGTAAATAATCAAATTGAAATTTTTAGGCTGGGTTTTGTTCAGTTATTCTGGAATGTCAATTCCCTTCAGTTATTCTAAAGTATCAACATTTTTTTTGTTCTATTAATTGAATGCTCAACCCTCTATATTATCATGGAATTTGTGCCATGAAAGACTCCTTAAATTTGAAAAATCAAGCAACACATCATGTATCATGGTAGCTTTATAAGATAGAGATTTGACCTTTATGGCAACAGTAAAAGAGATATTTACACTTTATCTGTAATTTGGATATTTTGGACTATTGATAATGGAAAATGTGGAACGGAAAACCATAGACATGCTCACACCAAGGGTTGAACTTTAGCTGTTCCTGAGGAAAGGGAAAAGTAAATAATCTGGTGGTATTGAGTCTATTTATCTGTTAGCTAATTGAATTCACATTGCTGGAAATTGAACTCGAGTTTGTCTAGTTCAGCTCAAGCTCAAGTATTTCCAGTAATGATTGAACTTAATTCAGATGTTCTATTTGACACGACTAGCTTGTGGACTTAATGGAGCATTTTAATTTCTATACAATTTTTGATATTGACATATTCTAGTAAATGCATTTAAAAGATAAATTAATAAAAACTTTCATTATAAGCTTGAACTCAAGCTTACTTCAGCTTTTTGAAGTTTTAATTTAAGTTCAACAAAACATTTATTTGAACTTATTGTAATAATTTAGTTGAGTCAAAACCAGTCAAGCTTTAGTTTCTTGAATACCTTATCAAATACAGTTCACATAAATAGAAAGAAAACTTATTGAAGTTCAGGTTGAGTTTCAGGCATTATGATTTTAATTTGAGTTGAGCTTGAGCTGCAAAAATCATCAGTTAACTCTTTATGTTTACGCCACTGCTTGAATTAATACGACTTCTTATTTTCCTATAGCTGAAATGTTTAAAAATGGTGATAATATAAAGCGTAAATGTAAATCTAAAGCTGTCCTTAACCCATTGAGCAAATAAAATTCATAATACATAGAGGATAAGTTTGCTTTTTAAATAGATGTTTGTTGTTTCTAGGTAGAAAGAGTGCTAAGAGACTATTTAGTTTGATATTACCTGGACAAGGATTGAGTTTGAAATGTGATCAAAACTTAAGGGTGAGGTACATTTCAAGGAGAATTGTACAGGTTTCTATCATTTTCAAATTTTTTTGTTCAATATTAAACATTCACTAGTTTGTAGATATTGATATATGCATCTGCATTGACAATTAAAGATCTCAATAAGAAACAACTATATATTAATCTGCAGATTAGGCATTTTTTTTTAGCTTTGATTTCATTTGTTATACCGCATTATATCTTCCAAATTTTTAAGTTACTTGGGGGCCAGTTGGCCTAATAAATATATGAAGTATTTCCTCCATACGTTATGAACTACTAAAGGGTCAATAGGCATAAAAAATTACCAATTATCTGTCTTGTTTAATGTAATGTTGGACTATAACTTTTATGACAAAATTTAGGATTGAAAAAGCTCCTTTCTCTTGAAAAATTCTCAGAACATATACAATTACTAAAGATCTCAAAATAGGAAACTAATCAAAACATATATTAGCCTAAGAATTAGCTAAAATATACAAGGAAAGTCAATCTATTTCAAATCTATACATATACACACATATATCCCCCCTCAAATTGATGCTAGGCGATCCAAAAGCATCAATTTGTTAATAGGAAAGTGATGTCCACCACTAGAAAGAGTCTTAGTAAACACATCTGTAGTCTGATGTTTCGTAGTGATATGTGGCAGAGAAATGACATGGGAATCATATGCCTCACGAATAGAGTGACAATCCACTTTAATATGTTTTGTACGCTCATTAAATACTGGATTAGCTGTAATCTGAATAGCACTAGTATTATTGGCACGGAGAGGTGTAAGATTAGTTTGGCAGAAGCTAAGCTCAGCCAGAAGTCTGTGAAGCCAAAGAATTTTTTAACAAGTAGACGACATAGCTCTATATTCAGACTCAGTGGAGGACTTAGATATGCGATCTTGCTTCTTGCTTTTCCAAGAAATCAGTGATGAACCAAGAAACATGCACTAACCAGTAATGGATCGTCGAGCATTTGAACATTCAACCCAATCAGCATCACTATAAGCAATAAGATAGATTGGAGAGTCAACTGGAAAAAACAAACCTCGTGTAGAAGTACCATGCAAATAATGGATGTTTCGACGGACAACAACTAGATGAAGATGCCTGGGTGCTTGCATAAATTGACTAACCAGTAGAATAGCAAAGGAGATGTCTGGACGAGTAACAGTCAGATAGTTTAGGTTGCCGACAAGGCGTCTATACAAAGAAGGATTAGAAAGAAAATCACCCTCATCACGACATTATTTAATATTCACTTCCAAAGGAGTATGAACAGAACGACCATCCTGAAGACTAGCTAGAGAAATAAGCTCTTGAGTATACTTATGTTGATGTAAAAAAATACCATCCGAGGTAGAACACACTCTAAGGCCCAAAAAGTAGTGTAAAGGACCCAAATCTTTTATGAAAAACACTTTGAAGGCGCTTCTGAAGTTGAGAAATCAAGTCAGAATCATTCCCGGTAATAAAAATGTTATCGACATATACCAAAAGCAAGACAATTCCCTTAGGAGTTTTGCACAGGAACAAGGAAGAATTATACTGATTTTGAACAAAAGAAAAACATACTTTTGCTTCAATAAAACCGGCACCATCTAATAAATCCAGACAATATTTTCTTTGCGATAGATAGATACCTTTGTGACTGCGAGAAACTTCGATCCCTAAGAAATATTTCAATGGTCCTAAATCTTTTGTTTGAAAGTGAGTCCCAAGGAATGCTTTCAACCTCCTGATCCCAGCTTTATTACTTCCAGTTATCATTATATCATCCACATATACAACCAACAAAATGCATCCAGAACTAGATAATGCAAAGAACACTGAGTGATCATATGCATTTCTCTGTAGGCCAAACTCAAGCACAATTGTACTAAATCTCCCAAACCAAGCATGCGGAGATTGCTTCAAATCATATAAAGACTTCCTTAATTTGCATACCTTCCCTGACTCTCCCTGAATAATAAAACTAGGTGGTTGCTCTATGTAAACCTCCTCACTCAAATGCCCATGCAAGAATGTATTTTTCACATTAAGTTGATGCAATGGCCAACTGTAATTAGCAGGAGATAAACAACGGAACAGAAGAAAGTTTTTAAATTGGAGAAAAGGCCTCCAAATAATCCATTCCATAAGTGTGTGCATACCCTTTAGCAACCAATCGAGCTTTTAATCGAGCAACAGAGTCATTAGGATTTATATTAACAGTAAAGATCCACTTACAGCCAATGGCCTTTTTCTGAGAGAGCAAAAACATAAGATTCCAAGTATGATTGTGCTCTAAGGTCATCATCTCTTTTTTCATTCCAGCTTTCCAACCATCATGAGCCAATGCCGCAACAAGGGACGTTGGAGCAGCAATAGAGTTTAAAAAAGCTACAAAAGTCTTGGAGGTGGGAGATAAAGCGTGGTAAGACAAAAAAGAAGAAACAGGATAAGTACAAGTGTGTTTACCTTTGCGAAGAGCAATAGGAATTGAACAAAAACTTAATTCCTTTTTATTTCTTCAATAGATGAATACACATATATATACAAAATTATTCTCTATTTTAGGTAACAATCTAATCCCTAAAAATCAGTGATTGATAAAATACAATAGGAAAGCTATCAATTAAATATAAATTAGGAAAACTATCAATTTCCTATTTACAGCTGTACAAAATCAGAGATTCTCTAACACTCCCCCTTAAGCTGGAGAATAAATATTTTCCATTCCCAGCTTGCTAATAATATTTCTGAAAGTTGAGCTGGCCAATCCTTTTGTGAGCACATCAGCCATTTGACCATTCGTAGGAACATAAGGAGTGCAAATAATTTCACTTTCAATCTTTTCCTTGATGAAGTGCCGGTCTATCTCAACATGTTTTGTTCTATCATGTTGGACTGGATTATGTGCAATGCTTATAGCAGATTTGTTGTCACAATATAGCTTCATAGGTTCACTCCATTTAATCTGTAAATCTTCTAAGATTTTCTTTATCCACAAGAGTTCACAAATTCCTTGAGCCATTGCACGAAATTCAGCTTCTGCACTTGATCTAGATACCACTGCCTGCTTCTTGCTTCTCCATGTTACTAAGTTCCCACCTATCGTAGTACAGTAACCTGTTGTTGAGCGTTGATCTGTGAGTGAACCAGCATAATCTGCATCTGTGTAGGCTTCTACACTTATATCCGCTCCTTTTTTGAACATGATTCCTTTTCCAGGAGTAGATTTCAGGTTTTGAATCACTCCATATGCAGCCTGTATATGAACCTTCTTGGGATCATGCATAAATTTACTTATCACCCCTGCAGCATATGCAATATCAGGACGTGTGTGAGACAAGTAGATTAGTTTTCTAACCAACTTCTGGTACCTTCCTTTATCAACAGCTTCATCATCTTTTGCTTCACTCAACCGATGATTTTTTTCGATTGGTGTATCAATTGGCTTGCATCCCATCATTCCTATCTCTCGTAGGAGATCTAGAATGTATTTCTGTTGGGAAATAAAAATACCTTCTTTAGATCAAGCTACTTCAATTCCTAGAAAATATTTGAGCTTTCCAAGCTCTTTGATCTCAAATTCTTTTGCAAGTCTGGCTTTAAGTTTCAGAATTTCCTCCTCATCATTACCTGTCATAATAATATTATCAACATATACTATCAAGATTGTAAGTTTCCCCACTGTTGAGTGTCTAAAGAAGAGAGTATGGTCTCCTTGGCTATGTTTGTAGCCAATCCCTAACATCACTTTTGTAAATTTTCCAAACCAAGCCCGTGGTGATTGTTTAAGCCCATAAAGTGCCTTTCGTAATCTACATACTTAATTATCTTTGAAGTATTTCTCAAAACCTGGTGGAGCTTCCATGTACACCTCTTCCTCAAGATCACCATGTAAAAAGGCATTCTTGACATCAAATTGCTGTAAACACCAATTAAAGTTAGTAGCTAAGGATAAAAGAATTCGGACTGTGTTCGTCTTAGCTACTGGAGCAAAAGTCTCTTGATAATCTATCCCATGTGTTTGAGTGTATCCTTTGGCTATTAATCTAGCCTTGTATCTCTCCAAAGATCCATCTGCATTAAATTTAATCGCATACACCAATTTACATCCTACAAGTTTCTTATCTTTTGGATGATCAACAATTTCCCAGGTATTATTTTTATTGAGTGCATTCATTTCCTCATTCATGGCAATTTTCCAATTCTCATCCTTAAGTGCCTCTTTAAAGTTTTGGGGAATAGAAACTTTATCTAAATTAGAGAGCAGGCAACGGTGTTTATGAGAGATTTTATCATAGGACATAGTGAGAAATAGGATATTGAGTACAATTTCGAGCTCCTTTCCTAATAGCTATAGGAATGTCCAAATCATGAATCAATGGAGAAGATAATTGTGACTGCATACCTGGTTCAGGATGTGATTGCAAGCCTGGTTCAGGAATCGAAGCTTGAACCTGCAAATGAGTAGAAGTGGGCTCTTTTCTCCTTGAGTAGACTAGGATAGATTTTTCAGCAGCTGGATGTATATTGGAGTTTGATTCTGAGGTGTTAAGAGGTTGGTTATGTGGCTGGTCTTGGTCTTGCAGCTGATCAACAAATGATGGGGTTGGTGGCTGAACAGTTGGCTGAGTTGGTGGCTGAACATTTTCAGGTAGTGGTTGAACATTTTCAGGTTGACTAGTAACCTATAAATCAGGAAAAACATTTCGTGTTCTTTATCTTCACTCACCCTCTCCCCCTGAAGATAAGAATCAAAATAGAAAGGTTGTTTTTCAGCAAAAGTAACATCCATTGAAGTGAAAAATTTCCGGGAAGCAAGATGATAGCATTTATAACCCTTTTTTGTAGGAGAGTAACCAACAAAGATGCATTTTAATGCCCTTGGATCGAGCTTCCCTCGATTAACATCATGAATGTGAACAAAAACCACACAACCAAAGACTTTTGGTGGTAATTTAGAGGCTATTTGTGACTCCGGGAAATACTCATGAAAAACATTCATTGGACTCTTTAAACCAAGAAGTTTAGAGGGCATTCTATTTATCAAGTGAGCTGTAGTAAGAACTGATTCCCCCCAATAACACTTAGGAACATTATTTTGAAATAATAATGTTCGTGTGACTTCTAAGAGGTGTTTATTTTTCCTCTCGGCTATCCCATTTTGTTGTGGTGTATTAACACAAGATGAGTAATGAACAATTCCCGTTTTTTGAAGAAAAGAGGAAAGATTTTGGTTGAAGTAATCTCTTGCATAATCACTCCTTAGATTTTTTATTCTCACCCCAAATTGATTCGTGATCATTTGGAAAAACTTTGGAAAAATTTCACCAACTTCAGATTTGCTTTTCATGAGGTAAACCCAGGTTACTCTTGTACAATCATCTATAAATGTAACAAACCACCTTGCCCCTGTAATGTTTGAGACTTTGGAGGACCCCATATATCCGAATGGATTAATGAAAAAGAAACAGTACTTTTAGTATTGCTCAAAGGATAAGAAACACGTTTTTGTTTAGCAAGTTCACACACATCACATTGCAAATTATTCACTTCAATATTTTTGAATAACAAAGGAAACATAGTTTTGAGCAAACTAAATGGTGGATGACCAAGAAGATAATGGTTCAACAAAATGTCATCTTTATTGGTGGAAAGGCTAGACAAATAGGTTTTTGAAAAGAAACAATTTGTTTCTTCCTTGGGATCAAGGATATAGAGCCCATTCCTCTCCTTAGCAAGTCCAATCATCTTCCTCGAGACCAAGTCCTGCAAAATACAGTGAGTGGGATAAAAAGTTACTTTGCAATTCAAAGCAGATGTAATTTGTTTTATGGACAACAGATTCACAGCTAATTTAGGGACATGTAATACATCCTTTAATACAATTTTGGAAGTAAGAGGAATAGTTCCCTGACCAGCAGCAGTAGCAAAACTTCCATCTGCAATTTTGATTTTTTGATTGCTAGGACAAGGTTTGTATGAGACAAAGGGTTGATGTGAAAAAATCATATGATTAGTGGCACATGAATCTATGATCGAAGTACTGTTTTGGACTGGAAAAGAGGCACTAAGAGCATAAGAATTAGAAAACTTACCTGATTGAGCCAAGGAACAAGAGCTTCCAGGTGTCCCAACTGGATTCAACATAGATTTCAGCTTTTCTATTTCTTCCTTAAGAGTTTCAAATCCATCTTGATTTGATCTTTCATTTAGAACATCCACAGTATTTGTCATATGGGCTTGTCCTCGTGACTGTCCTCCACGATTACCTCCTTTCCCTACAACATTTGGAGGTTTTCCATGGAGTTTCCAACAAGTGTCCTTAGTGTGATGTGGCTTCTTGCAATAGGTGCACCAGACTCCTTCTCGATTGAATTGTCTTTCATGTACATTCGACATGATGAGACTTCCAATGAAAAACACACATTACACAAGCGTGCAAGGAAGAAATGAAGAGATCAAGTGGGCACGCAAGAGATAGAAGAAGAGAACACGTGGGCATGTGGGTGTGTAAGGGATAGAAATAGAACACATGTGGCCACGCAAAGAAGAGAGTAACACAGCATGTGGGCACGTAAGGGACAAAGAAGTAGAACACGCGGTTATGCAAGAAAGAAGAAGAAAACAGCCCGTGGCCATGGAGGTGAGTTCGGCAACCAACACCCAAAAAAACAATTCTAGGGTTTAAAAAGCCGTAAAGAAGGCTCTGATACCATGAACAAAAATTTAATTCCTTCTTATTTCTTCATTAGATGAATACACACATATATATACAAAATTGTTCTCCTATTTTAGGTAACAATCTAATCCCTAAAAATCAGTGATTGATAAAATACAATAGGAAAGCTATCAATTAAATATAAATTAGGAAAGCTATCAATTTCCTATTTACAGCTGTACAAAATCAGAGATTCTCTAACAGGAACGTCAAGGCTAGCATCTGGTTGTGATGGAGGATCTCAAGATGAAGCAGGAGGTGTCTCAATAGAATGGTGCATACGTCGAGAATAAACTTGACGAATAACAGGTCGAGAGGTGGAGAAACAACTTGTTCACTGACAATATAAATAAGGAAATCATCATCTGAATTACTAGAGTGCAAAGGAGAGGACACAGCTGAACCAAAGAAAGGTGTATGCTCAAAAAATGTAACATCAGTAGATACCAAATAACGACCTAAAGAAGAAGAATAACAAGGATATCCCTTTTGTTCACGAGAGTATCCTGGAAAGACACACTTAAGAAATTTAGGATTTAGTTTAGAAACCTGAAGTTGCATATCTTGAACAAAAAAGGTACCCCAAAAAATACGAGGAGCAAGATGAAATAGTGTAGATGAGGAAAAGGAAGAGAATATGGAATCTGACTGTCAAGAACAAAAGAGGGCATTTTGTTGATAAGGAAACAAGCAGTAGAAGTAGCATATATCCAAAAAATTTTAGGAATCTGCATATGAAATATTAGAGCATTGCAACTTCTAATAAGTGACGGTTTTTCTGTTAAGCTATACCATTTTGTTGAGGGGTAACAATACAAGAAGACTGATGAATAATACCATACTGAGAGAGATAAGATTTGAAAGAATGCGGAACATTTTTTAGCATTATCATATCTCAAAATACAAATAGATTTATTGAATTGAGTCATAATTTCAGCATGAAAAGCACAAAATATAGTAAATAAATCAAAATAAGATTTTATATGATAAAATCAAGTAATTCGAGAATAATCATCAATAAATATCACAAAATAACGAAAATCAAGGTTGAAAGTAACAGGACAAGGATCCCGTACAACCGTATGAACCAAGGAAAAAAAAAACTCAATATGTTTATTTAGTCTATGAAAATAAGATACTCTATGATGTTTAGCAAATTGACAAGTTTTACACTCTAAAATAGATTTCCGTTTAAGATTAGGAGATAGCTTTTGTAAGATTGAAAAAGGAGGATGACCAAAACGACAATGAAGCTGCAAAAGAGAAGACGAGCTTGTGCAAGCAATGGATCGAGGCACAGGTCCAAAAGTTGATTCAAGAGTATCAGTGTATATATGTATTCCTTATATAGTTTAGCTGATTTCCTTGTATAGTTTAGCTGATTTCTAGGCTAACATTTAGGCTAACATTTGTTAGTTTCCTTGGTTGATCTTTCCTTTCTTGGTCTCCAATCTCTTGTATATATTCTGAGATTTTCTTGAATGAAAGAGAGCTTTTCATCATAAACTTTGTTATGGTATCAGAGCCTATTTGGCTGTTTTGAACGTTTTTCTTGAGGCAGCAACTTCTGGATTATGGTTTTTCTTTGGGTCACTGTTCTTTATGTCTGTCGGGATCTCACCGCCCATCAGGAAGGTAGCGCAGGGTCTTTTCCGGCCTGTTCCCCAAGTCTGGTGACCGAGTGTTGAGTGAGTGTAGCTCACGCGCCGTCTGAAGCTTTCGGTGTACTGTTCACGCGCCGGTAAGTGGTGGCGCGTGGAGGCACGTGCGGCGGCCGTTTCTTCTCCGACGTCGCAATCCTTTTTCCGGTGGTTCTCCGGTGTTGATTTGGCCATCCGACTTTGTTAGGAGGGTGGACAGTGCATTTGCTTCTGGTTTTGGTTCGGGTTGCTGTTTTTGTTTTTTGGTTCAGGTTCCTGATTCTGGTTTGGGTTCCTGCTTCTGGTTTTGGTTCGTCATCTTGTACTGGTTTTGGTTAGTTAACTTGCAATTTTTCTTGGGTCAGTCATTTTTTTGCTTCCACAATATGTCTTCTTCCGAGATTTTGGGTATTAGATTCACAGGAAAGAATTATGCTGCATGGGAGTTTCAGTTCAGAATGTTCCTGAAGGGAAAGGAGCTTTGGGGACACATTGACGGGTCTTCACCTACTCCAGCAGATGGGACAGGACGAAATGATTGGGAGACAAAAGATGCCAGGGTTGCTTCTTGGATCATTGGTTCTATTGAAGCTCATATGGTGAATAATTTGTGTTATTTTACTACTGCCAAAGAGATGTGGGATTATCTTAGGAGAATATACCATCAAGATAATACAGCACGTCGATTTCAATTAGAACTTGAGCTTAGCAACTTTAGTCAAGGTAATCTTTCTATTGAGCAGTATTATTCTGGATTTCTGAATTTATGGAGCGAGTATTCTGGTATTATTTATGCA
The DNA here is from genome assembly GCA_037975025.1 of Excoecaria agallocha. Classification (NCBI taxonomy): domain Eukaryota; kingdom Viridiplantae; phylum Streptophyta; class Magnoliopsida; order Malpighiales; family Euphorbiaceae; genus Excoecaria; species Excoecaria agallocha. The sequence continues at coordinate 57,522,020 of CM075813.1, read as the reverse complement.
AAGGTTCATAGAGAGGTTTTAACCAGTCTTCAAGCAATTCATGAAGACAGTCGGCGTGATCAGTTCTTGATGAAATTAAGGCTAGAATTTGAAGTTACTCGAGCTGGATTGCTGAATAGAAATCCAGTTCCATCATTGGATGTGTGTTTTGGTGAATTATTGCGTGAGGAGCAGAGGTTGGCTACACAGGCTGTTATTGGTGCATCTAGGGAGTCATCTGAAATTGTCAATGTTGCTTATACTGCTCAAGGAAAGAACCGTGAAAAAGGACAGGTGCAGTGCTTTAGTTGCAAGGAGTATGAGCATATTGCTCGTAATTGCAGTAAGAAATTCTGCAATTATTGTAAGCAGACTGGACACATTATAAAGGATTGTCCTACTCGTCCAGAAAATCGTCGAATTCGAGGTTTACAAGCTGCAGTTTCAGCCAGTAGCTGCGATTTTCCACCAACTACACCATCTCCCAATGCTATACCTACCATTAATCAGTCTACTGTTACTCCAGAAATGGTACAACAGATGATTTTATCAGCATTCTCTGCTTTTAATCTTCAGGGGCAAGGTAAAAATGTTTCTTCTCCTTGGCTTGTTGATTCTGGTGCATCTAATCATATGACTGGGTCTTCTCATTTGTTACAAAATCTTCGAAAATATACTGGCACACAAAATATTCAAATTGCTAATGGAAATGACCTTCCCATTACTGCCATTGGTGATATTGGACCTTCTTTTCGTAATGTGTTTGTTTCTCCTGAATTGTCTACTAATTTGATTTCGGTTGGTCAAATGATGGAAAATAACTGTAATTTAAACTTTTCTCGTGGTGGTTGTCTTGTGTAGGATCAGGTGTCGGGGAAGGTGATCGCGAGGGGGTCTAAAGTGGGCAGATTGTTTCCATTGCAGTTTACCGTTCCTAGTACTTTGTCTTTAGTTTCTAATGTTGTTAACAATAAGGCTGAAGTTTGGCATAAACTGTTAGGCCATCCGAACAATGTTATTTTGAATAAGTTAATGGAACGTGGTTTTCTTGGGAATAAAGTTCAGTCTTCTGATCATATATTATCTCTTGATTGTTCTACTTGTAAATTGGGAAAAAGTAAAATATTGCCTTTTCCAGCTTGTGGTAGTCGTGCTGATACTTGTTTTGCAGTTATACATAGTGATGTTTGGGGTATTACTCCTGTAATTTCACATGGGCAGCATAAGTATTTTGTTACGTTCATTGATGACTACAGCCGTTTCACTTGGATATATTTTTTGCATTCCAAAGCTGAGGTGCTAACTGCATTTCGCGCTTTTGTGGCTTATGTTGAGACACAATTTTCTACCTGCATAAGAGTTTTACGATCAGACAATGGTGGGGAATATATGTCACATGAATTTCAGGGTTTCTTGCAACAAAAAGGTATTATATCTCAACGATCATGTCCTTATACTCCTCAACAGAATGGATTGGCTGAGCGAAAGAACCGTCACTTGTTAGATATGGTTCGCACATTGCTTCTGCAATCTTTGGTTCCATCTAAATTTTGGGTGGAAGCTATGGCTACTGCAATCTATTTAATTAATCGTCTTCCTTCTCAGCAGTTGAATTTTGATTCCCTTTATTATCGTCTATTTCGTATGCACCCTGATTATCATACATTGCGCACATTTGGTTGTGTTTGTTTTGTTCACTTGCCTTCTCATGAGCGTCACAAGCTTATAGCTCAATCTGTTCGGTGTGCTTTTATGGGTTATAGTACTGCTCACAAGGGATTTCTATGCTATGATGCTGTTGCTAATCACATGCGTATTTCTAGAAATGTGCTTTTCTTTGAACATGAGTACTATTTTCAACATGTTTCTCCTTCGGACTGTGTTCTTCTACCTCACTTTGATGGCATCTCTCGCCCAATTGAACGTTTTCAGCCGGGAATGGTCTATCAGCGACATCAGCCCCCTCCATCATCACATGATCTTCCCGACCCTGATCCGTTGCCATCTTCAGTGACCACTAGAAGAAGCACTCGTGTTCGTCAGCCTCTAGATAGGTATGGTTTCTCTGCCACGTTATCTCATGCTATAGTTCCTACTTCTTATTCTCAGGCAGCTAAACAAGCATGTTGGGTCAAAGCCATGCAAGAAGAACTCCAGGCTCTTCAGGAGAATCATACATGGGATCTTATTCCTTGTCCTGCTGGAATTAAGCCCATTGGTTGTAAATGGGTATACTCAATTAAGCTAAGATCTGATGGCTCACTTGACCGATATAAAGCAAGGTTGGTCGTTCTCGGTAATAGGCAAGAGTATGGACTAGACTATGAGGAGACATTTGCTCCTGTTGCCAAGATGACAACTGTGCGACTCATTCTTGCTATTTCTGCTTCAAAGGGGTGGCCCTTACGACAGATGGATGTGAAAAATGCTTTTTTGCATGGAGATTTTCAGGAAGATGTATACATGATGCCACCATCTGGATTATTTTCTACTCCCTCTTCAGATGTCTGTAAGTTAAAGAGGTCACTATATGGTTTGAAACAGGCTCCTCGGGCATGGTTTAATAAATTTCGTGCTGCTCTTCTTAGTTTCTCTTTTGTTCAGAGTCAGTATGATTCTTCCTTGTTCCTGTGCAAATCTTCTAAGGGAATTGTCTTGCTTTTGGTATATGTCGATGACATTGTTATTACTGGCGATGATTCTGACTTGATTTCTCAGCTTCAGGAGCGTCTTCAAGGTGCCTTTCATATGAAAGATTTGGGTCCTTTACACTATTTTTTGGGCTGTGAAGTGTGTTCTACCAAGGCTGGTATTTTTTTGCATCAACATAAGTATACTCAAGAGCTGATTTCTTTGGTTGGTTTTTAGGATGGTCGTCCTGTTCATACTTCTTTGGAAGTGAATGTTAAATATTGTCGTGATGAGGGTGATTTTCTTTTTGATCCTTCTTTGTATAGACGCCTCGTCGGCAGCCTAAACTATCTGATTATTACTCGTCCAGACATTTCTTTTGCTGTTCAACAGGTTAGTCAATTTATGCAAGCATCCAGGCATCTTCATCTAGCTGCTGTCCGTCGCATCATCAGTTATTTGCATGGTACTTCTACACGAGGTTTGTTTTTCCCAGTTGACTCTCCAATCCGTCTTGTTGCTTATAGTGATGCTGATTGGTTTGGGTGCTCGGATACTTGACGATCCATTACTGGTTGGTGCATGTTTCTTGGTTCATCACTGATATCTTGGAAAAACAAGAAGCAATATCTTGTATCTAAGTCCTCCACTGAGTCTGAATATCGAGCTATGTCCTCTGCTTGTTCAGAAATCCTTTGGCTTTGAGGACTTTTGGCTGAGCTTGGCTTTTGTCAAGCTAATCCTACACCTCTCCATGCTGATAATACTAGTGCTATTCAGATTACAGCTAATCTAGTTTTTCATGAGCGTACAAAGCATATTGAAGTGGATTGTCACTCTATTCGTGAGACATATGATTCCCATGTCATTTCTCTACCACATATCACTACGGAGCATCAGACTGCAGATGTGTTTACTAAGGCTCTTTCTAGCGGTCGACATCAGTTTCTTATTAACAAATTGATGCTTCTGGATCGCCCAACATCAATTTGAGGGGGGATATCAGTGTATATATGTATTCTTTATATAGTTTAGCTGATTTCCTTGTATAGTTTAGCCGATTTCTAGGCTAACATTTAGGCTAACATTTGTTAGTTTCCTTGGTTGATCTTTCCTTTCTTGGTCTCCAATCTCTTGTATATATTCTGAGATTTTCTTGAATGAAAGAGAGCTTTTCATCATAAACTTTGTTAAAGAGCATACAAGCCATTCACCAGACATCCTTTACCAAGAATCTGTTTCGTCCCAAGATCCTAAAAAAGACAATTATTGAAATAAAAAATAACACAACAATTAAGATTTTGGATAATTTGGCTAATAGACAAGTTAAAGGGGAAGGATGATGAATATAAAACAGATTATAATGGAAAAGATTTTGCTGGATTTGCTATTTCACGTCCAATTACAGCAGCAATAGATCCATTGGCTAAAGTAACACAAGGTAAATTATCAGTAAACTTGAAAGAACAGAGAATACCTGTGTTGTTAGTCATATGATCAGTATCACCTGAGTCAATAATCCAACTACGAGATGATAGGGAAAGACAAGCAGTAGGGTTACCTGTATTAGCCAAAGTTGATATCCTAGAAGATAATTGCTGTGAATCAGAAGTGGCAGTTAAACGAGCATACTTATCCGCTGAAATGGTAACAGAAGGTGAGGATAACTGTGGAATCGGTAGGATACCTTCCTGAGTAGCTACATTGGCAAACTTTTTATTATTCATCTGACCTGAGTTTTTAGGAGGTTTTCACGCAATTTCCAGTAATTCTTTTTTATGTGTCCCTCAACTCCACAATAGTGGCATATACGAGAGTTACCACTATTTTCAGTAACATAACCACTACTATTTTCACCTTTGCCTCGACGATTATCATTCGATGCATTACTAACCAATGCTACTGTATTATTGGTCATCATACCGGAAGACAAATCACCGTCTTTATAAACTCGAAGTAAATGAGCATAAACTTCAGTTAAAGAAGGAAGTGACTCACTAGTTAATAATTGTGTGCGTGTCACATCATATTCAGAATCCAACTTTGCTAGGAAACACTGTACCACAATTTGCTCCTCTTGTTCTTTCATTTGCTTTATGTCAACAACAATAGAAAACATAACTCCCTTTTTGTCAAATGCTTGTTTCACTTCGGTATAATATTGGAACAGGGAACAACCTTTTTATTCCGCTCAATAAATCCTTAACAAAAGGTCATGAACACGAGACATACCTTGTTGCAAGAATATAAAAATTTCAGGTATTTCCATAATTTTTTGACACTATCATAATGATTCACAACATCATCAACAATATGATCTAAAGTATTTTGAATTTGATTTAACAACTTATAATCCTCTATTAACCATTTTTTTTTCTAGCAACATCATCCTTAGAAGGTGGATTACTAGTTAAATAGTCTTCCAAATCTACACTAGTCACAAATCTGCTAATAGTTCTTTTTTATTGTGCATAGTTGGCACTTTCAGTCAACTTTCTATCAGAAATTTTGGATGAACCCAACATAATTTCAGTAACAGTATTTTTATCGCTACTCTCAGCCATTTAAATCAGATCCAAATAAAAAAAGCAGTAGACAATAAAAAAATTCAAGAAGGCACTAAAATCTCAACACAAATAAATACCCAACCTTCTCAACAAAACACCCAACCTCCTCGACCAGTCATCCAAAGCTGGAAAAAGAATAAAATGGAGCAGAACAGAACCTGTTGGAATAGAGTTTCAAGAGAGAACAAGACCAAACTACCATACCAAGGAGTAGTAGCAGCAAGTATGCATGAGAGCAAGATAGAAGCAGAAACCACACCACAGAGGCACAGAGAGGCAGGAAACAAATCTGAGAGAGACCTTTAGAAGAGACCGATAAGGAAATTGACACTACGATCTGGTCGGAGATACCCAGACGACGCTGGAGCTGAAATTGGAGGATCGGCGGACAAGGCATGTGCCTCGACTCGTAGGCGCTTGAGAAACGACGAAATCTTGGATCGGTGCGTGAGATCCACTCACCGGCTGTATGGTCACCGGAAAACGTGAGGAAGCTGAAATGAAGGAGGCGCTCCTCCCAGTGGTGGCTGTGAGACGAAGACAGTCCCAATCAGGTGACCCAAAGAAATCCTGTTACTGATCCCAATAATCTAGAAACCCAAAAACAAGAAACTCAAATAAGAAATTTAGAAAAGTAACCAGGCTCTGACACCATGTGAAAATGGGAGTCATTTCTTATTATTCAATTGGAAAATATCCATGTATTTATACAAATATACTAGAACTAAATTAGGAAAGAATCAAGTCCCCTAAAATTATGCTATTCTATAGTTATACAATCGCTGTACATAATTGTAACAGTCTTAAATGTGCCACAAATAACTAAAAATCTTGAAATAAGCAAATTTGTATCTTCAGTGGTCAACCCTCTAAATTGACATGAATTTTGAAGCATAGATAATACAAATGATTTAATCTCAAAGTTGCTGGCTTCAATGGTAGGTTGCACAATGTTTGGTGCTGCTCTTTCAACAGTTGGGGTTGAATAGTCGCGCAATGTGCATCTAGCTGGCTCCCCCATAACTATATCCTTTTTCGTTTCCTTCTTTTCTTTTTGTTCCCTTAATCTAGCCTTGAAGGTGCGCTCAATTTTAGGATCAAATGGCAATAGTTCAAAACTTTTTGATCTTCTCATACACCTACAAAATAAAATTAAGAGAGAAATTTAAAAATAAAATAAAATAGAATCTAAAGTAATAGCAAATTATTTTGTATTGATATTAATCTATTCAATTCCCTGCAATGGCGTCAAAAATTTGTTGTCGATTTTTCGCAAGTATATGAAATCGATTCTAGTAATAAACAGTGAATGAGTCATCGTTTTCATAGGGACTGATGATTAAGTACCAAAATTGTGATAATTTTCTATTATTTAGACAAGTAAACTAAAATAATTAACTAAATGAAAGTACCAAAATTGTGATAATTTTCTATTATTTAGACAAATAAACTAAAATAATTAATTAAATGAAAATTATGTAAGTAAATCACATAAACAATTGAAAGATTGAATAAAATCAATAGATGAAAAGCTAGGATATCTTTGAATTCACTTAAATCTATCTTTTTGTTTATATCTATTAGCAATCAAATTTAACTACTTAAGCAAGAAATGAATAATCCTAAAATATTTAACATGTTCTTCCAAACTATGTCAAACTTATTCATCAATTTCCATTAACCTTTTGTAATAGATATTAACAAATGAAAACAAAACTATGATTATTCTCAATAATTTCCACAAGTTATATTATTTCCACTCAAACTGTATTCTTGTGTTATTTACAATTCAATTTCATCTCAAAGACGTTCCTTATGTAATGATCTTAAGAACATAAATCAATAAATCAGTGGCCAATTAATTGAAAACATTGAGCAAAATCATAAACAATTGCATAAGCAAAGAAAACTAATCAGATAAACCTGAAAAAAAGAATTCAAGTTGCATTAAAAATAACCTTAAAAGAAATTTAGCTCATGCTAATCATATTCAAGAATCCAAAATAACAAATCAAATTCAATAACATAGTTAAACCAAACTTGAAATTGGGTAGAGATGAAAATCTTGGTGCTTGAAGCTTTAATGCCACAGAAATCTTTGGATCCCAAATCTTGTGTTTCTTCACATCTTCGTCTTGCTTCCCCCCTCTAATTAGAGATGGAAAGACTTTTTAATATTGAAGAAGTGTCCTAGTTGGAATAGGAGAGCTCCAAGGCTTGTTTTGGAAGAAATAAAACAGAGTTGGAGTAGGAAAATAGAATGAAGATTGAATTTCCGTTTTTATCCCCGTCACCACACCCTCAGGTGGTAATTTTCGTCCAGTGTCACCATCTAATGCGGTGAAATCGTCTGTCCATCTAAACATCACAGCCTTGGGTGGTGAAATCCTCTGGTTGTTATCTTTTGCCATTTTACACTTCTTTTGAACCTCTAAAGCTTCCAATGCAATTTTTTTAAATGGTCTTCTAATCCATTAATCATTGAAGATTAATAAGGTTAATCTAAGACCACCAAAATTAATACAATTAAGCCAACTTAACAATCAAAAGATAAAAATTAAGAATAAAACTAAAACATAGTGAAAATTAACTACTAAACTACTATTCTAACCTAAAATTTACTTAAAAATGAATTATAAAAATCTGTGTAAAACCTTCTAACAAATGTAATACCCATGACTTCATTTGGAGCCCGAGGAATTATTCAGCTGGTTCATGAGTTGGCATTTAATTGAATAATCCTGGGATTGCTTTCATCCTAATTGATTTATTTTTTGGGTAACTTGGAATTTTCCGTGGTGCATTTTTTTTTCCTTTCTAGGGGCATAAATGCTTTAAAGAATGACCTCCCAAATTCAATGGTCCTTTTTTGGATTTATCAGGAGGTCCATTGGAATTGGGATATAAAATGTATGCGGTGGCTACGTTGCTTCCTAGTCCCCAACCTTTTGAAACAACTTCCTTTGTCAAGGAAATGTGTCATAACTCGTATCATGATGATTAAGTGTTTGATGTCAAAGGAACTTCCAATTACATAACCTCAAGCATTTGTATTAGCAGACCCGTAGGCATGTTTGCCAAGCTTCATAGCATTTATGGCTTGAATCTATTTTAAATTGGCTTTCTATGGTTCCCCCACTTCAAAGACTGGTGACTGATCGGTTCAAGACCCTAGATGTGCTTGCCACAGATGTTATACTTCTCTCGCTTGCACACATGGGGAAATTAAATGTCCTGCCCCTTCAATTGAGTCCACTCTGTTTATCAATTCCATCTCATCAAAATTATTGTTATCTCAATTGCCCATTTCAAGCAAACATCATATCCTTTATTATTCAAATCTTCAGTGTTTTTTTCCTCCATAAGACCTCATTCAAATTATCTTGAAAACCCTTATCTTATCCATAACTAATTGAACTTGTTCGTCTAATGGCAATAATTACAAAGTCAACATTAGTGAAACTGGGAACATCCCATAAAAAATGTTATTTAACGTGTGGATGCCCACAATTAATTTCTTTGCCTCCATTTCATAGTCATTCTTAATCTTCTGTTTGTGTAGCATTATTATTACTATTATTATCCAATTCTAGAGTCCGATTCTTATCCAAATTACAAATGACAAAGTCACTTGAAGATGGCAGAGATGACCCGAGTGAAAAAATGAAGACCTTGATGAGTTAGATAGAGCCAAGTTGTTTCTTTTGCTAAAACCTTGAATTCAGTGGCCTCAAGAAAAGAGAGAACCAAGTTGGTTTATTGCTTATAAGTGTGCAAGAGATTGTTTTTATGGTTATATGTGGATGAGGTTTGTGATACCATGCTGCAAGGAGAAGAGAGAAAACAGAATGGAGGAAGTGAGGGAAGTAGAGAATGAATAAGCAGAGAACATTTGGTCAAAGTGAAAATATCTTTTTCCTTTATTCAGCTCTCTTTTAATTTTTAAGGATATGGCATGCACATTGTCACTTCAATCATATTGTAGCCATGATGGTATTCATTGCCATATTGTTCAAGTTTTTAGATTTTGAGTTATAGATTGAAGTTACGTGGTATATATTTCAGGGATAACAAGTGATTAAGCTAATAAACATGGAATTTTTTCTCTCCTTTTTGGTTACATATGCCAACATCACCTGACACTCTTATCGCTTGAACCAAATCATATCGGTTCCTTTCTACTTGTTAAATGAATTATATGTATGTCAAGTAGATAGTCATAGGGTATATATATGGAATCATAGTTAATGAGAAACTTTTACTGAAGCATCCGAATCATTAATGGTTTTGGTGGGCAATAATTTGTGCATTATTTGAATAACTATTATAATCAATTTGGTGGTGGGAGCATTTAGAGTGATCGTGTGACATGTCCTATACTTTTGTTGAACACCTATATGCTATCCTCCATTTTTACTTTTAGTTACAACAACTTCACCTTAAATTAATTTCTTGGCCCTTGACATTTTGTAGGAGCTTGAAAAGCTGTTGCCATCTATCCCCATTCCTGAACCAAAATATCAGCTTCGCAGAACCACATCAGCGCCATTCTAACATATATGATTATTTATGGAAGTTTTGTAGATGTAACGTATTTCTGGCTTGTGATTTGGATTTACTTTGGAGAGAAGTCAAAGGAGTACTAGTAGACTGGGCTTGAAAGTGGTAGCGGAGGCGGTTTGCTTCAGGTAATTGGGGGTTTTCATTTTATAATTTTTACTCTCTGGATGTCTCTTAAGATTTGTCCAAAATGTGTAGTTTTTGGTTTTCCTGACAGATGGTCTGTATATGTTAGTGTCTTAGCTGCCAGTGCCATCCGATCTGTTGGTTTGAGCTAAATTTGGCGTCTAATGTCAAGAACCGTATGTTCTTCCTAATGTTATCCATTTCAAAGTGCAAGTGGACTTAAAATGCTAACACAAAAGCTTGAATGAAAAGTATCCTCAACCACCAGGAACACCTTTATACAAGTAGGGGTTACAACTAAAACAATGCTCTGTGTGCATAGTTCATTACTAGCAATAGATGATAGTATCATGCTTAAGAATTACTTAAATTGTCTCTTCAGACAAAACTTGATGATAGTATCATGCTTAAGAATTACTTAAATTGTCTCTTCAGACAAAACTTGACCAAATAAGCTAAGCATGTTTGTGAATCTTTATTGGAGCCCGTTTTATCATGTACTTTAATTCGGTTATAAACGAAATATTGAATGACTGGTAAAAGTTTTTAAGTTGGTCCAATTTAGATATCTATTTTCCAGCTGGTTGGTTTATGATTTTTCATTTCATATTCAATTCCTATTTTCCAATTGGTTTGGTTTATGAGGCTCTTTTATAATTTAAATTCCTTCAACCCCCACCCCCAGTTTCAAGTTCATTGCTCAACAAGCCGCAAGGTAAAAACTAATTATGGATTTTTGAAGCAGCGACAAGGAAATGGGTAAATGGGTTCAAAATGTGTGAAGTATTGCATGTTTGAGGTTGTGAGTTATATTTTATAGGTCCATTGTTTATAATATTGATGCTACCCTCTCCAATATATATTGGAAGGTTTCGAATTCGATCAAAACTCTCTTTAAACTTTTGCCTCTGAAAAGTCTCCCGCACTGGTTGCTGCTGGTTGAAGACTAACTTAATAGCCATATAAGATGTTACTTTTAAATCTTACTGATTGTTGAGGATGGACCCATGCGAAATCAAATCAAATATCAAACATGGACCGTGCATAATTAGTTTGCTTTTTAATGTTGTCATTTCGATTTCCAGCTGTGCTAATTTTCACTTCGATTTTCCAGACTTATCAACAGTAAAAATGTACGACTTTTCTAGAACGCAATATAATGTTGTTTCATTTTTAGGTGATAATTTTCACTTCGATTTTGCAGACTTATCAACGCAAATTCATGTTAATTTCAAATAGGGGTAAGAAAAAAAAAATGGTTAATATCAAATCGGTCCATACTCATTCTAATTTAAAACTTATATTATGTGGAAATACATACATTAAATTTAGTTTTTATTTCGTTAAATTTTAGTTTTTATATTTTCTTTTTAATTTTTATATTTCACTCAATTTGACAATTTTTAAATTTCGAGTGTAAATTATATATATATTTTTTCTATTTTATATGTATGCATTAAAAAAGAAATTATTAATAGAGAGAATATATGATTGTAGAGAATTGATGAAATGGTATTTTAGTAAATTATAAATATTTTTTTTTAAATTGATATTATTTAATTTTTTTTAATCTTTGTAATAAGTTGAAAGTTGTCAATTTCAGTGAAAAATAAAGAGTAATTATTAACATATATGATCCAATTCACTAGAGATGAACGCTAATTATATCTTCCATCTTGGCTTATGAATACCAATATATGATAAAAAAATAATATATATAAAAGTTAATCGGTTGCTACATATAAATATTATTATATAATTAAAGAAAAATGATATAATATAAATTTACTTTAGAGTATTATATAAATTTTATAGGAATATATAAAAAATTAAGATATAAAAATAAAAAATATAATTTAATGTATTTTTTTATGTAAATTTTAGAGAACTAAATTTTTTTTAAGGTGTGTGTATAAAATTAATTAGTATTCAAAAATCAAAACCATAATAAAAAATAAAAATGTATAAATTAAAAAGCGTAACTGAATTTATTGGATCGATTAACCGAAAAAATTGATTCGATTTTAAATCGATTTTACAGTTAACTATATTTTCGATTTTTTTTTGCTCATTCCTAATGGTTTCATCCATTGATGCATCCTAACAAGAAATTTACAAATTCGATATGTGTACTTAACCGTTAGAAGTGAATACTTATTATTATTTCCTTTTTGTTAAATAGCATGTTGCCCGTAGATACTTATGCAAACTTTATAACTTTTCTAACAACATAGGAACACAATAGTAGTGTTTGATTTATATTTGATTATGACATTGTGCTAAAACTTATTTAAATTTCTTTATGTTTTACAGTACTTGAATATAATTTTTTACTACTTAAGAAACAAGAAAAAGTATGATCAAAGTTGGCAAGTTAGTTTGACCACAACTGATAGCTTATTTGACCAAAGTATACAATCAACACTTTAAATGTTTGAAGAAAAAGGTCAAGACACTTCATTTATCACCTTGGATTATGTGGTAACTGAAAATATTTTTGGAAATATGATATTGTATAATACACCATGGGTAAAAGTGGATTATATATATATTTTTTTTCAATCAATGTAGCCAACTTCCATTGGATTTTGAGTAGGCTATCAGTGAAAGAAAGACAAATAACTCTTTGCATTCACCATAAAAAAAATAGTAATTGAGAAAGTGATGAACACATTTAATGTCATAATTTGTTTTTTTTACCCTTATTGAATTTTACAAAGTAAAAAATGATATATAAGCCTTTTAGAATAAAGAACAGAATGCTATGTTTGATATCAAGTATGTTCAAAATCTGTAACGTTCCAAAAATTCTGACTACATGAATAGTATTTTTCATGTCATAAATAATGCCACTCGGGACCACCATGTATTTTTTGAGTATTGAAAAGTATAATTCATGAAGAGTTCGAAAATGAAATTTGAAATAAAACTAAAGTCAAATAAGGTCTCAAAAGTAGAAAATAAAAATAAGTAGCGTTTTCGATGTGAATAGTGAATTAGTTGACTAGATATTTGACCAAGTGTAAATTTTTTTTTTAGAACTTCTAAAAATTAATTTGACCTTGGAGGATGGTTATAAATGATAAAGTGAAATTTTTGAAAGTGAAAAATTAAAATAAAGTTGAGACAGAAAAGTATATTAGCAGACCGATAAATATATTGTTGGATCAAAAAATTTACCAAAACGATCTAATTTTGATTCGAAAATTTACATGCACCTAAAGAAATATTTTTTAATATTTTTGAATATATTTTAATGAAAAATTGATAAAAAAAATCTTGGAATTAATATGATATTGACAAGCAGCATGATATTGTCCCTTAAATTACATAGTAGTTGGATTAATCCTAGCTATTCCTTTAGGGTATATAAAGATGGGAAATTTCAGAATTTTAAGGAGTAAAAATCCATCAACTTCCTATCCCATTCTTACCGTCCCACTATTTCCACCATAGTCCTCCATTTTAGCTTTTTCTCTCCTTCAAAATCTCATGTAATTCACCATAAAATCTCACACAAATTTAATCTTAAGCATTCTTCTAGCTTTAGTCAAGTGATTTATAGGAAGAAAGATAAAGAAATTTGAGAAGAAGAAAATACCCAAGTAAGTAAAAATTTGAGATTTTGTTAGATTTAATTAGGAATTAATATATTTAGTTTTACATGTGAAATTGGGTTTACCTTGGAAATTTGGGTAGGTGGGGATAAAGAAGAAGGAAGTGGAAAAAGGGAGAAGAAAAGAAAAGATAAGGAAAATTTGCAAGAGCAAAGGAGAAAAAGGTATGTGGATACCTAAACTCATGTATTTCAACCTAATTTTGAATATGCATGTAATTTGAAAATGTGTAAATGACATGTATAATTCAAATTAGTGTTAATAAAGTGAGTTTGGAGGATACATAAGTGAGTTTATAAAGTTAATTTGATGAAAACAACTTCATAATGAAAAACCCTAAGTTACATACATTATGTAAGTATGGAAACAAGTATGTGCATATGTAATTTTGATGAATTAATAGTAGAAACATGTGAGTTATACCTTAAAATTATGATTGGAAAAAGTTGTAAGAAAAAGAATTTTTAAGGTTATGGACATGCAGTGGCCAAATGATGCACATAGGGTTTTATTGTATAATTTAATGAAAAATGATAATATGTGATAAATATGTGATATTTGATAAATTGGATACAAGGTACATGGATTACGTACCATTTCATAATATGAAAATATGAAAAAAAAATGAAAATTATGTCATTAAATGATGAAATGGCAGCATAAGTTATTTTGCCCTTAGTAACTAGTAGAGAAACAAAAAATATGTTATGTAATTGGCTAACCATAGGGACATATATCCGGTAGTGAGTCATGGTGACTCGCAATAATGTACTAATGGCATATCCACACTGATCTATATATGAAAAATGATGTTAATATGGAAATGAAAAATTAAATTGTACAGATATGGACCTTTAGAGTCTAAACCTTGCACATCTGATTTGTTTGTGTGGTTTCTTCTGGAATTTATCGAGACAAAAATAGTATTAATATGATAAAATGAAGGCTTAAATTGTAACTAATGTATGAAATTGGTTTATTAAGGGTAAAATTGTAATTCTATATTAAAGAGGTCAAATTGGGGACATTGCAGTAATTTTGGAATAAAGTTTAAATTTTAAGGACTAAGTATTAAAAATACTTAATGGTAGATACCCAGCTAATATATTTCAAACATAAATATGCAAGCATATAACATTTATTTCATATTCCTTTAATTTTTCTCACATTACCTTTTTGATCCCATGTTAGAGTCAAAATTGAAACTTGTGGTTAAATTAAGCATATAAGAATAAAACAAAACATTTTAGGGATAAAATTGTAAAATAGGTAAAATAAAAGAGTATATTGGAGATAAATGAAATAAATAAGGTTAATATGGGATTAAGAAGGTAACATGAGAAAAATAAAAGAATAAAAAATAAATGTTTCATGTGTGACGTGCATTGGAGCCCGTTTGTTTTTGATTGGATTCTTGGAGGCTCATTTTCATTGTCCGAGATCGGATCGAGGCTCACTATATCTCATAGATTGGGTATTTCACAACAGAGAGGATTCAGGTCTTGTCTATTATTGATGGCCAACCGATAAATGCGTCTAAAGTGAGCTCAAAGAGGTAAGTATCATAAAATCGCAAGCCGATAGAACGTTGAAAAATGATTTTCAACCTTTTGATGTTTAAATAGAGAATAGTGTTTAGGACATCACTCTTAGTTTGCATCTTGGTTAGGTGTTTTCTTATAATGAAATTTTTATCATTAATCCACTATCTCCCTTCTCACACGATGCATTGCGATAAATTTAAATATACATTTCAAGCACTTAAGGAAAGTGATAAATCAAATAGAAATTCCTACTTAAATTATTACATAAGCAAATTGTCCCAAAGAGAAGAATAATACACAAAATGAAATGACATACATAAAATGGGAAAGTTAATTCAATTTTTGGAACTATTGGTTCTCTCGTACATGATTTTTGCAAAAGGATGGGAAGCTTTTGCTTAATTTTGATGAAAACATGGGATGAATGATCTCAATTTTATAGAAATAAGGCTTCCTTTTTGGTGTGATTTTTGGGTCAAAAGTTAGACATTAATCCATTTTTATTAAAAAAATCTCAAGTAATTAAATACAAAACCTTTTAAATGACTCAGCTTAATGTGCCAAAAAAAACTCTTTTTTACTAAACTATTACATCCTCAAAGAGAAATACATAGAAAAATAAGCAAAATATCAAAATCAAATAAATAAAAATTAAATTAAAAAAATGACCTAAATGTAAATCAAGAGTGAGAGAGAGAATGAAATAATCGATTGGGGCACGACTCCTAATGTATAATTGTCTCTTGAGAACCCCAAAACAAGCACAAAATAATTTGCTCACACAAAATACAAGAAAACCAAATTAATTATCATATTAAAAGAAAATGAATATTAAAATAAATTAAAATAATAAACAAAACAATCATACCAAAAATGAAAAAAATGAATGCATACAATAAAACACATTCACAAGGATACAAAAATGAATCTAAAAATAAATAAAGAAAATGACAATTTAAAAGGGAAAATCATTAAAATATACTAAAAAAATAAGAGTAAAATCAAGCCATGGATGCCCTTAGAGACTGATGGATGCCCCAAGCAAGAGAAGGGACGAGACGGGAAAAAGCACAACGATATCTCATTTGTCACATTGATAAACAATCGTTTATGATGTTTTTTTCTGGTCTGTCACTTTGAAGATAGACAGGAGAAGTAGATTTTAAACTAAGGCATGGAAGACATAACTAAATGTTAAATATGCAATTATATGATCGTAATGCATACCAAATTTAACTATAACATTTAAAACGTACTTTTAACCAAATAATAGCATAAATATCATGCAAAATAGAATGTTAACACAAAAAACCACATGCACATTTATGGAGGAAAACAAACCCTAGCATGTTATTCTAGTGCATTAGACAATCTCAAATCATCATAACATCTCATAATCATTTAGAATGAATAGACAAATATAAAAACATGCATTAAAGTATTATAAAACAATAAGCATATTCAAATAATTATGATGATGAACTAGAGAGAGAAAGCTTAATCTACAATATTACCCTAAGGATATTATGATTTTGTAAGATTAGAAATGCTAGTCTCCACTTTGACCCTCGATTTTCGTATTTAAAAACAAAGAGATTTTTGTATGTTTTTGGTATGAATGATCTGTATTGAACTTTGGTTTTTCAAGAGAAAAGAATTAGTTTCTCTTTCTTAAAAGTACTATTTCTTTTTCAAATTCTCCATCCCACCTCTTTTGAAAAACCTTAATTTTGGCTTTTATGTTTAGAGAAGAGTTGGACCCTATTCCAGCTCTGATTCCTCTGGATTAGGAAGGATTAGTCCCATCAAATCTGAAATGAATCAAATTTAATCCTTATCTCTATTTTTAAAATTGAAAAACATGAAAAATTTAAAAATAACCCCACAGATGGGCATCTATCGTTGATAGACATCCATCCCTCATACGATTCCTAAAATTTATAAAAAAATCCCTAATCTAACCTGAACTGGGGGGAGATGGCCATAGATGACCATCCTTCATATGACATACGTTTGTTTGTCATTGCTAAAGGCCAAAAGTAAGGTTTTGGTGCTCTTTTATTAAAACCTTTCAAAAAAGACTTAGAAAACCATGATGTTTTTTATAAAAAATGTTAAAATCGGGCTCGGGGCTTCAAGATTCATGCTCTCCATAAAAAATATACTATTTTCTCAATGTAGGTAACCTTGATCTAGGCTGTTTTAGATCATGGTATCGACAGTTGCCCCCAATTTTAAAGAATTGGTGCACTAGTACCAAAGTGAGCCAAAATTTCGAGTGAAAAAAAAAGATGTGTACCTGAGGCAGTGAATTTCTAATTATTCTAAAACATGTAACATTTGAGGCAATGGGTCTCTTGGTTGGGTAGTTACTCTAAAATTTTCGGCTTGTTAACCTTTGGTTGGATATTTACCGTCAGCTTATCAATGTTTTAACCCTTGGTTAGAGAGTTACCGTCAGTTCATCGATGTGTTAACCCTTGGTTGGATAGTTACCATCAGTTTATTTATATGTTAACCCTTAGATGACTATTTGATTAGTGTCAGCTTATCGGTATGTAGAATCGAGATGAGTTGATTGTATCTTATTAATGCCAGTTTGTCGGTATGCAAAGCCAAATAAGACTGTTGTATCTGATTAGCACCAGTTTACTAGCATGCAGAATCAAATGAGACCGTAGAACGGTTGGTGCCATCTGGAGGCATGCCTAACTTTGCAGTTGTGGTGGTTGATGCCATCTATAGGCATGTCTACCCTTTGAACCAATATTTTTATTGAAAATTTTTTAGCAAATATGCATTTATGAGGAGTCATTGACAACATATTTTCATAGGTTTGCTTCGTATGTGTAGGTCTACCTTGTAGATACTACAACATAATTCTTTCCCTCATCATTAGAAGTTAAAATAATCCTTTGGACTAGTATGTCTATCTTGAAGACACTAAACCATAATTCTTTCCCTCATCATTGGAAGTTAAAATAAGCTTCTGGACTATCCCACTTTTAGTGTGCTTCAGTTTTATACTGTGATCTTAGTTTCAGCCATGTAGGTCAATTGTTGGTGGAATATTCCCTTTTTCTTCAGCCATATGGACCAATTATCGGTGTAGTGTTCGATTAGTTAAATAATTCCTTTGTCCAAGGGGAATGAGGGTGACTTTTGACCATCTCCCTTAAATCCTTCTAGAGTTAAAAAATATTCGCACTTTTTTTGTTATGTATCTTTTTTTTTTATTTCAACTTGTTCAGGTGACTTCTTATACCTTTATGGGTGTTTTAGAGCTATAACCAAGAATTAAAACCATCACAGATTCCTATCCATTCCCCATTCATGAATATTTTATCATTCTGATCTAGTTTAGTGTGGGCATTATTCACTACAAAAAACTGTCAATTCGCGACGGCAAATTCCGTCGCTAATTGGACTTTTTACATCGCTAATCTATTTTGGCGACTCGGCGACGAACCATCGTTAATGACCCAATCGCTAAATTATTCGCGATGGAATTATAATTCAGTCGCTAATTTAGCAACGGAAAATTTCGTCTTTAAAAATGATGTAACTATTCGCTAAATGAATTTTAAAATTAGTCATGATAAATATAATAAAAATTGTTAGCAACAAAGAATTTCGTTGCTAAATCCATCGTTAATAAATATTTATAAATTGCAAATAAAAATAGTAATTAACGATGCAAAATACCGTCACTAATAATGCAAATTCCATCACAATTCATTTGTAATATTTTATTTTATTATTATTATTATTATTATAACATTCAGAATTCAATTCATATAAGTAAAATTTCTCAAATACTATTAATTTAAAAATATAATATTATAAAAATAAATTAAATTGTGTAGTACTTTGCAAATACTTAGAAAAAAATTCAAACTAAATAATGCTACTAATAAACTTTTATACAATATGCTACAAAAAAAAAGTACTTCATAGTCTTCATTATTCCCTACAAGTAGTAACCAAACACTTGCCTTTTTGTTCCAGTAGACCTGAATGAGCAAAACATAAGATTCAAAAATACAAGTGAAATTTTACTCAAACTTTCAACTAATATTTTTACTCAAAAAAGTTTTTAGATAAGAAGGCATACTCTACAACAAGCTTAAAGTATGGTGAAAATACAAGTGAATTTTCTAGGGATAAGTATGAAAAGAAAGCTTTTAGCTTTCACTAATAACAGTTCATGTTAAGTAGACACCATGTCAAGCTACTGTGCTGAGCAATACCACAATGAAAAATCAAAATTACCAATTAATAAAACTAGTCAACAGGCAAACAAACTAAATCTATTGAAACATTAGAAGAACCTACAATATGAAAAAGCCAAATATTTAACCACAAAAAGAACCAGAACCTGAGATTCTGCTATGGTGAGAACCATGGGAAGAATCATTGGTTGCATCACCATGTTCTTAAGCTCTGCACATGATGGTGGAAGTACCTGTAAGAAATCTAGTTTACATGAGAATTGTAAAACTATAATAACACATGGTAACAATACAATGCTATTAAAATCGGATCGGACCAGTCAGTTGAACCTCTTAAACCACGAACAGGCAGGCTAACTGGTTGGTTCAACAATTAAAAACCAAATTGAATTGACGAACCGAAAAACCGGATTTTTGGTTAAAATGTGTAAAAATCATAATTTTTTGTAAATGTTTGTCATTATCCCAACAAAAAAAAAGAAACATAACAACACAGACAAAGAAATAAAAAAGACATATATATATAAAACAATTCACACAGCAACATATTTGAATCATCAACAAAAATGGTGAAATTCAGAATTGGATCTCAAATTGTTCAAAGCATTGAACAATGGAATGTGAACATTGATATGCATCTAATTTAGTGCTAGAAGGCAATGATATTTTTTTTTCATATTTTTCAGAATTTTTGATAGTTGCAATAAGCAATGGTTTCTCTCAAGATATCATCATCAGCTGAGAACTGACCTTACCACAATCGAAATGCATCTAGACCTTTCCAATTCCTTTAACCACACATATCAAAAATAGTAAAGTATTTGACAAGTTTAGATTACTTACCAATAGAAGCAGAAATTTATCTAATCAAGGTGCAACTCTCTTTTCACCATATCGATTTGGTGGATAAACCTATTATCGAATACACAAAACCACTAACTGTCATCCCAAAAGTTTTCAGTAGTTATTCTCTGTGGGAGTTGGCAAGAAATTTCATGGCATTGCTTAACCTTAACCTTGTCCAATTTATTAGTGTCCTATTTTATAAGACATTTAAAGCCTATTAGGAAACAGAGAAATGATTCGATTCAAACTTAGTCCACTTGAAAACACTCTCGATAATGGAGAGTTCAGTAGCTGTAGTATCTGACCCGCAAAATGCAGTCCAGACAAAGAAATAAAAGACATATATATAAAACAATTCACATAGCAACACTAAAAGAAAGTAGAGTCTGTTAGAATCAAATGAAAGTAAAGATTCATAATTGAAATTATAGTGATTTGTAGCTTTTAAACATTAAGACATCTCACTAATGCGAAAGAAAACTAGTCTGGAAACTAGAACATATCCAATCTTCCCTAAAAGCAAATTACCAAGCCATTCACCATTTCTATTTCCTTTAGAGAAAGTTGTAATTAATAGGATTTTTCTAACCGGATTTTTCTTTTGGCTAACCTTATCTCTCTTAAAATCGTGATCTGATAGAGGATAAGCTTCATCATTAAAAGGGTTCTCTCTTTCTTTCCTATTATGCAAGTTTTTTTAAAATAATTCCAATCAAAAGAAAAAAAAAGTCATTAAAACACACACCTGACTCCACATTAAATACTTTAAAATCTGTTAAAGAGTTTAGGGATATACCATCATTTAGGGATGTGATGGAATATGACATGGTATGAATGTGATGATAGCACAGCGGAAAAACAAAAATTTTTATCATACATACCATACAATTCCAAAGCAAGAAACGAAACATGCAATTTTAGGGTTGTAGAACTTACAACTTACGATGCCTTTTGAAAATTAAATTTGGTGATGCCCAGCAACTAAGATGACTTTATCCGCCTTAGATCTTGATCACCAATGCCAAGGAATAGCCTTTTACGCCACTCCCTCTATTCTCACACACACAATTGCATCGACGGCTTAAAATCGAGATTGCTAGCTCTCTTTTTCGGTATTGTGTAAAGGCAATGGTTTGAAGCTACAAAATTTGATTTTGTACTTCTCTTAGGTTGCTATTACTACCCAAGATCACAAGAGAATGAGGAACTATCCTTTCTCCTTGTGAAAATTGGCTAAAAGAAATTCTTTGAGAGAAAGAGAGAGAGTTCACGCAAAACATAGAGAATCCCCTAGGGTTTCACGTTTTTTCCCACAAAAAAAATATCTCTCTTTTCCTTTAAGTGATTAATCTCAAATATACTACCTCAAGATAATTAATATTAGCTAAAGATAATTAATATTTGCCTTTATCACTTAATTAAAATAAGTAATATTTATTGATAAAAACTCTTTTAATTTATCCAAGATAAAAACAAAAGACATTTAATCAAATAATATCACTTAATTTAGGATAAAAGATATGTCATTTAAATCTAATAAACCACTTAAATAAAACTATACATGTGCCGAAATTCCTTGTTATTTCTCTAGGAATTTCGGCCACATCAAATTTCATTTAGATGATTTAATTAGATAAATATGTCTTTAGGCTTTAATACTCAATTAATTAAATTAATACATGACATTTAATTAATTGAAATTAAACCTTGTGGGCTGAATTTCTCTCTCATGGGCCAAGGTCCAATAGCAATCTAATAACCCATTACACACATTAATTTGACTTTAATTAAAAGCCCAAATTAATGCCCAATACTTAATTTAAATATTTTAAGCCCAATGCTTTGTGTGCGATCCTATAGGTCCATTTAATGTTGGCAATGAATTAATAAATTAATTCAAAGGCTATATATATTCTCTAGCAAGATATTATAGCATTTCAAATTAAATAAAAATGCATATGGCATTTAGTGACCTAATGCAATTTTGCATAGTCCCTTACCTATAAATATCAGAATTAATATAAGGCATGGAACTAGTCATCCTTTTATATATTAATTCCTTTATTGATATTCCAGTGACACTGAACTCTCAGATAAATAATGATTACTCATTATTTCATTTCGGTATGGCCATACACTTCTCAGTTCACTGATCAAGTGGCCGATGATATTTTCTCTCTTAATGAGAGGGGTAATCCCTTCACTTCTCTCATGCTCTCTAACATGAATCAATGCATACCCAATCATACCCGTACTTGTCACTCTGTTACGATTACGTTAGGTGTATGTCAAAGTACACAGTAATTCATAAAGAGTTTCATAGAGATTTCAGGTCTAAGAACTCTGATACAAAACTTGCATATGAGAAACACTTATGACTTGTACCATGTAGTGTTCTCATGAGCGGATCATATCCAGATACCATGTTCTTTAACATGTATCTATGATCTCTGATTGACACTCTTGTCCTAATGATCCGTAAGACAGAACTCATAATATCAGAGAGAGCATACTAGTCTTAATTCATTGT
Organism: Excoecaria agallocha; assembly: GCA_037975025.1. Taxonomy (NCBI): domain Eukaryota; kingdom Viridiplantae; phylum Streptophyta; class Magnoliopsida; order Malpighiales; family Euphorbiaceae; genus Excoecaria; species Excoecaria agallocha. The sequence goes on along the minus strand of CM075813.1, from coordinate 57,499,388 downwards.
TATTCCCATAACAATGACTGACTAGGGATGTTTAGAATGAAGTCTCATTTGTTTCAAGGTCTTACAACCATGTGCCTAACACATGATAACTTAAACCGAAACGACATTCTTGGATAGTTTTATCAATTGACATGCACAGGAATACAATAGATAAAATAATTACCTCATTTTATTAATTAAAGTATTTTATTACAATGCATTGGGGCTAGGGCTTACACTCACAGGATGATCACGGGGCAGAGATTCCCCGACCTCGGTGGGGACTCGTCCCGTTTGGGGCGGGAAATCTCCAAAATTTTCCCCCACAGGGACAAGGAAAAAAAATCCCCGCCCCGTAAAATTTTTTTTTTAATTTTAAAATATAATATTTAATAACTAATTAAAATTAAAATTAAAATATAACTTAATTTTATAATTATGAAGTTTTAAATTATACTTAATTTTAAATTTTATGAATAGTTAAAATTTATATTAATTTAAATTATTGTTGATTTTAAATTTTTTATTTATTAAATATTATATTTTAATTATTTATAAAATATTATATTTTAAAATTAAAATAAATTTGGGGGATGGGGATCCCCGCGGGGCGGGGACGGGGGAAATTTCCTCCTAGATATTAGTGGCGGGGCGGGGGAGTGAGTGGGAGTGAATTCCCCGGCCCGCCCCGCCCCATGATCACTCCTACCATCATTGCAGTGATAGATTTAGAATTTAATATTAGAGGCAAAATTTAACATATTTTAATAAAATGATAAAAATTTCATTGTCAGTTAAAAAAAATTATTTTCAATATATGAAGCAAGTACATACCATTGAGCTTGATTCTTCTTTTTGACATTTTTAATTAAATTAAGCACATACCTGGAGGCTGATGATGCTGGAGCTTCGCCGATGCGGGATCGAAATCATCTGGAGAGGAGTCCAACGGCGGTGGTCATGCACTCCAACGCTCCACCACTTGGTCAAAAATTGACCTTGAATGAAAGGCTGTTCTTTTTTCGATCTACGCTTTGCTAGCAAATAAGGGGAACGGAAGGTACATTATGATCTTCTTGCCTTTGGAGACTCATCGGTGCCACTTGTGTCGCCATCGCCAGTCGTAGAAAGGAAAGAAAGATATCTTCGATTTAAAGAGAGGGGAACAAGATTAAAGGAAAGGAGGAGAAATAGCGGTAACTGCGAGTTCATCGGAGGAGAAGCAGCGGATGCCGGTTATGGTTGCCAGATTTCGAATTTAAAGAGGATAAGTCCCCTTCTTCGATCTACCTCTCCCATTTCGTTTCTCCTTTTTTCCTTAATTTCTTTTCTTTTTTCTTTAATTGCCATTTCTTTTAAAAATATTTTATGATCCCACTCTTTTATCTAGACATTTCTAGTAACTCTAGAAATTGTTGTTTTCCAGGATAGGGCTTTTTATGTACAATTTGGAATAAATGAAGGATAAATTTGTAAATGAATTTATAGAGTTTGTAATTTGGAGGTCCATTTTTCTTTATAATTAAATATTAATACAATATAGAGTATGTTATCATTATTTTTATTGAAAATTTTCAAAAATATATTCTTAAAATTTTATTAATTTATACATTTTATATATTTTAAAATTTATTTAGATTTTATAGATTTTTTATATTATTAATAAAAATTTAATTTGTATTAGAAAATAATTTATATGTAGAATTTTTTATTTGTATCCATAAATATAATATGTACACATAATGAATATATATTAACCATAAAATTATTTTTATAATTAATGTCTATATAATATTATTAAAATTCTAAAAAAATAAAATTTTATTGACTTTAAAGGGAATTATTTAGAAAACAATAAAAAATAATTGATTAAGAAAAATAATTGAAAATTATATTAAAAAAAGAAAAATTTCAATTTCACTAGACTTAGAAGTAAATTATACTTGATTAAATATATAGTACAATAAGATTACAAGCAAAAAAAAAAATACAATTATCATATAATAAGATTGCAAGTGAAAAAATAAAATTAAAAAATTTATTTTAATCAATGAAAATATTTAAAAATAGATTTTAAATTTTGGTTATAATTTTTTTTAATTATATAATTTTGAAATTAAATGTAAATTTTATCAAAATTGGAAAAATGACTAAATTTTAAAATAATTTCATTGTAAAGCAAAATTATGACGCATAATTAATAAGAATAAATATATATGTATATTTGTAATTAATATTATAATATTTAGTAAAATCAATAAATAAAATTATAAATTTATTTAAAAATTTCATTGAAAATAGATAAATAATATAATGTAAAATATTTTTAGCAATGAATAATGCAACGCATTTTCGTCGCTATAATTTCACTACAATTAGTGATTATATTTCTGTTGCTATTTTTTTGGAAATTAATTTACAAAATTAAAAATATAGAAACATTTTTTAGAAACAAATATTCCATTGCTAATTTCATCGCAAAAAAAATGCCATTCTTTGCCTTAAAATTTAGCTACCATTTTCAATTTTCGTCGCTAAACTTATGACCAATACATTTTCACGACTAAAACCGAAAATAGTCGCTAATCTGTCGCCAAATTGGCGATGGAAAATACTTCATCGCTAATTCACATTTTTTTATAGTGATTTCCATTTACAAACACATTATCCTTCTGATCTAGTTTAGTATGGTCGTTGTCTCCATTCACAAATACTTTATCTTTCTAATCCAGAAAATATATCTCCCTTAAGTTCTATAAAGTGTGGGATTATACATTTTCAAAGGGTTTTAAGTACCTGTGAGAAAATGTGTAATATTAGGGCCTTTATTTATTGAACTTGATCTTGTTATTTTACATTTACCATCATGGTTAATTGCAGTCAATTTATTTTTTTCATTTGTCTTATTATTTTCTCTTTTTCAATTACCATATTATTACTTTGATCATGCATTTTGTTGTCATCTTTACAATGTATTTCTATTTCAGATATAATATTCATAAATAAAACATAAATGAAATATAAAGAAATGCATAAATACATGTTATAATTTTTATATACAATAAAATGTCCAAAAGTTTTAAAACTCATTGAATACAAAATAAAAATACTGTGATGGTCCTAGTCCTCTACGGTAGGATGGTCCAGATGAAGGATAAAAAGCTGAAAACCTAGGAGGTCTATATAATGCCACTATTTATAGTGGTGCTAGTGGTTGCTCCCCCTACTGTTTGAATCTAAACTCAAATCCAGGTAGCGCAATGGACAATAATTGCAAAATCTGTGCTATCACCTCGAGAGTGCTAGTATAAATACCTCATCAAATCATACATCAGATCCCTAATATATCTTCTTAGTTGCTCATCTATCTCAACTACAACCTGCCTATCCTTAAGACCTTTACCTTGATATGACCTCCCTACTCTTTGATTTGTGTGAGGGAATCATCAACCACCTGCAAGGTTACATCAAATCTCTTCTTGGTGGCTACTAAATCTACTTTAATGCCTTATACATTGGCCTGATGCTGAGTCTGCAAGGACTGCAACAAGGCTAGCATAGTCAGTATATTTGGGTCATATCTTCTATGGTCTATGGTAGATAGCCTCTTTAAAATATCACTGTATGATAATGTTGGCATCAGCTACATTGGTGGTAGAGCGATGAGGTAGATGCCTCTAGATGATCATATATCATGGCAGTAGTAGAGGTGGAAGCCCTAAAATGGCCATATAGTTAGTAATTCCTCGGTCTCCTAGAAGGTGACTATCATGGCTTGATGGGTAACCATGGATGTATAGGAGGATGAGGTGATTCGCCAATATATCCATCTCAAAGTCAAAATCTATACCTATTCATTAAGGCTCATATGGCTCATTTTGCTAGTGATCATGCTAAATTGGCGATGCTGGGGATGCCTGAGGTGGTTAAACCTAATCCTCCCCTTCTACTGGTGGCTCTAGCATAATTTGATCTAAGTTGTACCTGTGTTTAGTCTCAAGAATAGTTAATAACCTGTACTCCCTCTCATACCCCTATACTGGCTCGACCATCTTCATACTAAGAGCAGCTTGCAAGTATATGAAAATATCCTCCTAGAGAGGCCTGCCGAATGTCCTCTCATCTGCCCCTATGTCCAATAACATTTAGGTCACCACTCACTCAATACATATATGTGATGTTGGCTGGGTAGCAACTTTGAGTAAGGTGATGATGATCTTGTACGTCATATCTAACCTCTTACCTCTATGCATGGCCTATAAAAAAACTATATCGACCGTATTAAATGATCCAGTACTATCGGTGTAGCTGATATATGAAATGGATAAGACCTTCTAGATGTATTTAAGAGCCTGATAGCTAGCATTATACTTTTGGCCATGTTTGGTTGGTACACGACCTCGAGAAATGTGATAGCTATCCACCGCTATCTCACCAGACCCTATCTAAGGTTAGAACATCTAGTCCCACCAGAAGTTTCATAGCCTCTGTGAAGTGTTGGCATATGATGCTATACTGCACATCTTGCTCTCTAAACTAGACTATCCCCTCCTCTGTTTCAAACCTTTGGAAGCCTTCGTACTTAAGAGTGGCTAAGAACTATCTGGTGATGTTAGGGTATGTTTAGAAGGATGGATAAAAAAATGCAGTCTATTTTACAACATCTCGTAGTTTATAGATCTATATAATCATCTTTATAGTCTGTAAGAACTATCGGGATATGAACCTGTAAGAACGAAAGGGTACTCTAGACAAAACTAGATATCTATTAGCCAATCGAAGAGTCATCCATCCTGAGGTGGGTGTAGTTGGTGTAGCCTACGTTTCTCTGTGTGGCATCCTGCAAAAAGTTAAGTGTTAATTTTTATGAAGTTGACTTGCATTGCAAGTAATGGCAAAAGTTTAAAAATTTTGGCAGCACGCCAGCGTAAACTAGCACCGGCCAACCTGCGTTGGAATGTACATCAAGCACCATATAAAAATTTACAACAACTTAAGCCTATTAATAGGTAATTTAGCAATGATGCACATCAATTAAGGTAATTTACACATTTAAATACTATAAAATTTTAACAAAAATTTTGGTAGCATTCCAACTAGGAATATGCATGCCCTCTATATAAATAAGCACATTAAAGGTAGTAACACAGGCCATTAATGGCTGCCAAATAGTCCAATTCAAACAATGACTCGATGCTAGGTTCAAAGTGGCAAGGTAAGAGGTATATTCGTTTCACAGTTAATTTAAATTACAATATGTCTAAGAGACTCATTTACCAAACTAGAATTAATAAACAATTAAACTATATATTAAAGTTTTCCATTTGCATGTTCATTTGGAAATGTGAAACAACAAAATTTATAGGGCCAAGCCAAACAAGTTTCCATAGGCAGTAACTATAACTTTATCAAATAACAAGAAAATATGGCATCATGCATATACAAGAAAATATACAAAATAACTATACATTTAAATTAATCCTACTAAATTCAAATGATAGAAACAAAGTTAAAAATGCAAGAAAGGATGAGAACAAGTTAGGATAACTTACTTGATGTGAAAAAATGAGTAAAAAAAAAACACGGCAAAGGATGAAATAAATGATACCTCAAGATGCACATCAACTCAAGGAGAATTTCCACATAAATGGCTCATAAAATGGGCAAAAATTGAGAGAGACAAGGGGAAGAAAATCGTGAGAAAAAAAAATAAAAAATTGTTAATGGTAGTTACGAAGGGGGAGAGAGGGTAAAGAAGAAGAAAGGTCACCTTTTTCAAATTTTTGAGCGACAGACGACTGCCACATGTGTCCCGTTTGTCAACCCTTTTCCTTATTATTTTTTCTTTTTCATTTACTATTTTTTATCCTATTTTTTCCTTTTTATTTATTTTTCATTTTCTTATTTTCTTACATCTTATTATTTACATTATTTACATTTGTACATCATTATTTATTATTATTTTCTTATCCTTTTTTTATGAAATACTCCTTGAATTTATATACTTTCTAAATTTTTTTATTCTTTGAATTTAAAATATTCTGCAAGATCATATATTCATAATAGGTCCTTTGAGCCTCATATAAAATGAAAATAGGGAGAATGCAAAAAAAAAAAATATACGTGCAATTTATAGGACATGCAAAAAATATTCACTTGGGTAGTCAAGGGATGATAGACGGGCAAATCGTGGCTCGCTCTTTGAGGGAGGGGTGTTTGCGACCTAAGTAAGTGTACTAAATTGACAACTAATAAAGTGGAGTATTTTTAAGACCCTAAGAATATCAAACCCAAAGGAACTGAACTTGTGCAAGAATACTTGGTTGATTGAAGTTACGTGTTAAAGAATGTCCCAATTATTTGTTTGTGTATGTTGTAATTAGTAATTTTAACAATTAACATAAAAGTAACTTAACACAAAGTATGAATTAAACAAAAGTAATAAAAATAAAGAATAAATAGATAGATAACAATGACTAAAAATGCTACTTGAGAATCTAATCCTCCCATACCCAATGTAAGACTTATTTTAATATAAAATTTATATATTTCAAATGTTGATAATCCATCTAAACCCTTATTTTCCCATTCAAAAGCCAACTACTCTAACTATCCAATTTTCTATTATGGAGCCAATCGAATAGTTAGTATAAGTACGGGATCCTAAGACCTAGATATAGATTAGTTTTCCATTTCGGAGATAACCAACCCAATACCTATTCATTTTACTCTCTACTTCTGGATCTGAAACACATAAACCCTTGATCTAACAACCTTTATTTCAAAATTGCCATTAAAACTACAAAACATATGTGTAAAAATAGAGCATGCATGATACAACTATTAACAAGTATAAATCCATCAACTTGAATAAGATTAATAGCATAAATATTTGAATAACATCCATATCAAGATAAGCACAAGAGAAACCCAATGCCTATTCATTTTACTCTCTACTTCTGGATCTACAACACACAAACCCTTGATATAACAACCTTTATTTTAGAATCGCCATTAAAACTACAAAACATATGTGTAAAAATAGAGCATGTATGATACAACTATTAAACAAGCATAAATCCATCAACTTGAATAAGATTAATATCATAAATACTTGAATAACATCCATATCAAGATAAGCACAAGGAAAAAAACATATGAAAACATATTTAAGCAAAATAAGTTCAAAGTCTTACATGGTTATGAGGATTTAGAGATCCTTAAGAAGCTATAAAACTACTCACTAAACATAATGAAAATAATAAAGAAAAGGAAAGAAGAAACTCTTAAACCCATTGTAGATCCGAGATTGAAGTTACTTCCTCTCTTCTTCTCCAAGCTGGAACTTGACTGAGAAATAACTATACCTCTGTAACTTAAGCTAAACTATGGTGTTTGCTATATTGTATGTATAAATCCTATGTAAAAATGTAACTTTTACAAGTATAAAGCCATAGAAATATGAAAAACTATGTCCTACTTACAGAAACCTAAAACATTATAGAAAACTATCTCAAAAGAAACTTAAAAACTCATTTTTTAAAACCAAACAAATTGTAGCTTTTATAGTGTCTTCTAGAGGGATACGGTGGAGACACTTTTTGTCTCTACCGTGTCCAATTGGTTAAAATAATATTGTAGCAATAGCATACGGTTGAGATACTTTAGTCTCAGCTATACACACCCTATTGGATTGAATCATCCTTGAACTTTGCAATGGAAACGATAGAGACAAATGGTCTCAACCATGTTTTTAATTGAAATGATGCATATTGGAAATTCTGCAATAGACATAGTTGAGACACTTTAGTCTTTGTCATGTGTAAGTCAATTTTCTGCACAAAAGTTCAAATTGTACCATTAAACACACTAAAACTTTATAAATCTAAATATTATCATATTTGGCATAGAAAGGGAAATCTAACACTTAAAACATGAAAAATATGCAAAACGAGATATAAACACAGATTAAATACACTGCAAATAAACAATAAATCAAAGTTATCGAATACCTCACACTTAGCTTTTGCTCGCCTTTGAGTAAATAAACAGACCATATTCCTGCATACTCAAACTTAAAGAGAGAAATCATAAGTTCAGAAAAGCTAAATAACATTACAGCATAAGTCACTAACCTTTATCCTAAACCAAAAAGAATTCAAAGTAAACCATATTAGGTAGTCTTTTAGTGTGTGTGCGCTAGGCCTAAATAATAACTTATGAATTCTAAAACTCCAGTGCAATCCGACAACTGAGAAAAGAATTCATATGCAAAAGTTAGCGTACACAGTTTCACACTTGAAGCTTAAGAGATGCCATAGGCCTCTCCTTTAGCATCGGAACCCAAAAGTCATATCCACAAACAACTCTAAATAACACTTGAAGCTTAAGAGATGCCATAGGCCTCTCCTTTAGCATCGGAACCCAAAAGTCATATCCACAAACAACTCTAAATAAAGAAAGATCATTAGCTCTTAGACGGGTTACAATGTGGTTGAGGTATAGCTAACAAAGGAAAGTAAAGGATATGCAAATTAGAACATCCATTCACTAATTCCACTCACCCTAATTACCCTTTAAAATTTGAGCTATTCTCTACTCTTACTTGATTAATTTTTTTAAGTGCTGGGATACCCATAATACAGAACAATATTGCTAAAAAATGAGGTTCCTAAGAGAAGGATAACACCAAAAATGCTCATTTAGAAGTGCCTTCGCTTAATTAAGCTATAACCATTAAAATTCCTTATTTCATATCACTAAGCTACACCATACTTATAATGAGCTATAATTCAAAAACTTTATTTCACTTCATTTTATTTCTTTTTCTTTTTCTTCTCATCTTTGTTTCGTTTTCTTTTTTTTTTTATGTGGGAGACTACTAACATTCTCACTAAATGTAACTACATTCTAAAAATATTCTTAGACATTTTCAAGGTATCCCACTTTTACTATTCACATCAAAATTCAACCCTTATCTCTACTCATCTTTATATTAACCCCCGAAAAATTTTCTTACTCACTCTTAGAATGACCAATTCTATAAAGGTAAGATGAAAGGCTTTTAGGCTGGGGAGATCAAATGAGTGTAACAAAAATCATAGACTTGGTATGCCTTTAGCAGACCTCAATAAACTCAAAAGGAATCGCAAGGGATACAATATTAACAAAGGATAGGTCAAAAGTCTTATAGAGGCTTATCAATAAAATCTTACCTAAATCATTTATAGCTTTGGATTCAAATTATTTTAAATGATTTGAAGGGTGATAAGGAAGATTCTAACTTTTTAGAATTCCCATTCGATCACCTTCATACATTGTTTTTTCCAATTTTTCTAAAAATAGGCCTAAAATGCGCATTTTATTTGGAGACTTACTAGTATTGATCTAATTGAACCTAAATGAAAAGATAAAAAAATTAACAACTAACTACTCTTTGGTCATTCAACTATCCTAAATAAGTTGTTCTCAATCTAATTTCAAGCTATTCACAACGGGGAACTAATTAAAGGTAAACAAAACTAAAATGTTTAAGAATTTAATAACAACCGAATAAAACAAATAATAAAAGTAGAAACAATAAAACATAGATAAAATGAAAGTCGCAAAACAAATAAAAGCTATAACTAAACTAAAAATAATAAAAAGCTATAAAGTAAATAAGGCAACACCAACTAAAGAAAAATACAGTTAAAACTATAATAGAGAAATAAATAAACACAACCATAAAACCTTACAACATAATATATCATAACTAAAAATTAAAGAAGTTTAAACATACTAAATTAACTACTAACTGTAAAATAAAAATAAATACTAGAACTACTATGGTGCTAAAATAAGTAAGTAAAAACATCCAACAATCTTTAACAAAAGTTCAACAATTTCAATCTCTTTCTAAAATACCCTCACCCCACGCTTAAAATTTTGCTGTCCTTAACAAAATACAAACATGTCATTCGTAAAAATGGGATTGAAGAAAATCCTTGAAATAGGTCACTCTTTTAAAGGTGGAGGAAAATGATGGTCGAAGTGCAACTGCATCATGGCTAAAGCTATGACGATCTAGTCCATCCTGTCTAACATGGCATCTGGACAGTTGGTGATTACAATGTATTGCTCGAATGATAGTGTGACTGCTGCAACCTCTACCTTATGAAGCTGTGTAGCTTGCTTATTCATGCTCTCCCTATAAGACTCTTTGTTTGACACCATAGTATAGCCTTGCTTAAGGAACCTTGGGTCTTTTATTAGCATTGACATCCTCTTCAGTATTTTCTTATCAATAACAAATGAATTACCAACTGCCCTACCTAGGTTTGTGTAGTTAACTACCTGAGCTAGTGTAGTGACAATTCCTCCTAAGGTAATCATTGTTGCCCTTTTAAGGTAAGTCCTTAACTTATCAAACTTTGCAGCAAGAAACATAGCTCAGGTAAATGGGATGGCATTTTCCATCGCATATAGGATGACAGTTTCATTTATATTTACATTCCCAAGACCTCCGGGGTGGGTGAACATTGCCAAGGCTAGGTATCTATGCATAATTCTTAGTGGATGGTTCCTTAAGTGATGGGCCTTGGTGTACCTAGCATCAAAAGCTGTTAGTTCAACATCATTACTAATGGCATTCCATATGTCTTGCTTGCTCACATTGTCAATCCTTCTAGTAGCTTGGGGGTTAAACCCTAAATAAGTGGAGAAGTCATTAAAGCTCATCTAATGTGAAGTCCTGTTGAGCTAAAAACTAACATGCCCCTCATCAATGCAACTATTTTTTCCCAATTTTGATTTTGATCGTGGTTAAAAAATCCCTTATCAGGTAGGGATGAACTATCTCTCTTCTGTCTACAAACTTCGCCCAACCAACATTGACATTAATCACTCAAACTCATTTTTCATGCTCATTTCCTCCATTAGCTCCATGTCGATATATGAGGTGGCTAAGTACTCTGCTTCTGTTAATGTGCACCAATCCATTTTGAACTCATTTGGAACCTAAGCTGGGATTTTGGATTTCCCTAATATTTTTAAAGCGGAGGATGAAAATTCCACCTCCATTCTAGTTTGCTTGGGTTCCACTGCAAAATCAACAAGAATTCATTAACCTTAACATAAGCAATCACGAAGAAAACACAATTTCAACATAATAACACAAAAAAGCATTATGTGGCATGTGCTCTTTTCTCTTCTAAACCTAGTTTCACCCTTAGAACTAAAGAATTGTCGAGCTCAAATGAGGAAACTCCTAACCTTTAGTGGTTCAGTCTTAATTTTAGGGCCCAAACTAGGTTAAGGTTCCCTGCCCAGACTAACAATCGCTTCACAATAGGAAAAAGGGCTCAACTCAACTTGCATACTTTTAAGCCCCAAAATGCATGAGATAGCACGTCGAGGTGTCCTTATCTCATTGTTAACAATTGATAGCCAGGAGGAATCTTGTTGGGCACCACAAGGCTTATAGTAAGGAGTTGTCACCCAATAAAACATTAGAAAAAAGGATTTTTCGACCTTATGAGGCCAAAAATCCAGAGATGGTTCGAAACTTTGCTTTTATTTTTACCTTTGATAAATGTGACGTAATGGCCTTTAGATTAATTATGTTATCCTTTCTCTTTCATGCAAGATTATAACAAATATACAAATTATAGGTGCACCTAATCACGTAAGAAAGTGGTAAATCATGGCATGAAATTAAAGCAGTAAAGAGATCCATAAATTGGGCAATTTATTATCACTCTCTTTTTTATGAGGACTTCGGTCCTCATATCTAGATTATAAGGAAACATTTCATTATGATGGTTTGAAGATAGGGATATACCAGTCCAAGTTTTGTTTAGGAAACATCCCGTATTATTTAATTATATACAAGATCTTTTACATTATTAAAAGCTAAATTTACACATTTGCTTCCTAAGAAAAAATATGGATATTGATCCAATTTTATTAAAGAAATATCCAAAATTTTACTATAAATATTTTTGTGACATTTTCCATTGATGGTGAAAAAAAGCCTTTTTATAATAAAAAAATATAGATTAAGGACTTACCTACAGCTCTTGCCTAGTTATATTTACAGAAGGGTCATTCACCATGATAATCATGACAAAAATAATAGTAATAATGGCAATAATAATGAAGAAAGATAAATAAAAAGAGTAAAAAAAAATAATGTAGAAGAAATCAGAATCCATTGTGTATGTTGCAAAATGCACGAAACTGCGTTTAACAACATATGGTTGATTATTTTGCTTTAAAAAGGTAGGAAGACATATTTTGAACCATGCATCGTGTAATGCATAAATATGCATTAAGCGATGCACGATCGCACTGGCCTAGTAATGGCTAGTTTTCTTTCCTTTTTAAAATAAAGTCCTTATCAATAGTAGATTTAAAAGGGAACAAAAAAGGAAAGCTAACTACAAAAGAAAGATTTTTTAAACTAGATTTTCCAAAAAACTGACTTTAAAATGGCCAAAAATGGAACTTAAAGATAGTAACCTAATGATTTCTATCACATGACAATGTACCATTAAAAAGGGTTTCACAACCTAAACCTTGTAGAGATTAATATATAGTAGATATGGTACAAATTAAAATAACTACCAAAATTCATGATAATATAAAAATAACGAGAAAGTCTTTTTACATTATCTTCAGTGTACTTACTCGATTAGATCGCTAAATGTTAGATTCATGGACCCTTCTTTTGTTGAAACAATGAAAAATAGTTGAAAATTGTAAAAAGCTAAGTGCCAAAAGCAACCTTTTTCACTTACAAACTTTTGAAAGCCTTTATGAAGACAATACTAGATTTCAAACCAAAATTCTCCAATCCCTTGCAAAGTAAATGATCACTTCCTTAAATCAGGAAGAATGCAAGGGTGTACATGGTGATGTGCACGGGTTTACATATATAGAAGTCAACCTACTTGTGACTTGCTCTTTATAAATTCACCTACTTTTAGGCTATACGACTATACCGATAGAAGCATACAAGTGTGCATCTCAAGTACCTGAGGCTACTTGCCTGGAAAAGTAAAATTTTTGTGATACACGACCATATGCTCTCTTTGCAAGGCTGTACAAAGCCAAAAATTGAAAAATCCTGATAACTAGGCCAAATAATGAGATTTCCTTTGTATGTAAGGGTGTACAAGCCCCTGTGCAGGGGTGTGTAAGGCTAGGTACTTGCCTAACTTGTTTTTCAAGCCTTTAGCCAAAGATATTTCTTATTATTCTACCCTTTACTTTGCTCGATTGCTTAAATCAAGCATAAAAATACATTAAAATATTTTTTCAAATAAGGATTTCAACACAAAAAGGATTCACCATCCTCGATCCGCTATCTTTAAAAGAGCAATTTTCCTCATTAGATAATCCTGAAAAAAGTCTTCTCAGGATCTAGTGTCTATAGTTGCCTTTAACTTTGGCGAGACTGATACATATAAAAGTTTAGGTAAGCCAAAGTTCAAAGTAAAAGAGAGAGACACTTACCTGAGGAGGCGATCTCACTGTTTACTTCTTATAAAGGCTTGATTGGTGATTGATGCTAACTTATGGTGCGTTCCTTGGTTCGAAGGTGATTTCAATTCTATAGCTATACCCCGACTTGAAAGTGATCCCACTCTGTGGCTATACCTTGAGGTGATCTCACTATGTGGTTATACCTTACGGTAATCCCACTATGTGGCTATACCTCGATTTGAAGGTGATCCCACTCTATGGCTATACCTTATCTTGAAAGTGATCCCAATATATGGCTATACCTCGATTTGAAGGTGATCCCATGTTATGGCTAGGTGATCCTACTTTATGGCTATATCTTGATGCTATCCCACTATATGGCTATACCTCAACTTGAGGGCGATCTCACTCTATGGCTATATCTTGAGGTGATCCCATTATATGGCTATACCTTGAATTGCAAAAATTTTATATGTGTTGTTGGGGTGGCTTGGATTCAGAGTTAACTAATTTGCCATAACCACTTGCCCTCTGCAGTGGAAGGAGTGTCGTTATAAGCGATACTTATGAGGCTACACTAGTCGATGCTATAAAGCCAGTTAAATTCTATCGATCTTACATTTGCAGTGTTGAAAAGTTAGATTGGAGCTTGTTGCCCCCTGTATGGTTTAATAAGATAATCATTTACAATTTTTGACAATATGGTAATTAAATTATGTAGAACACATTTCCTATTTATATTTGTGATATATAGTTTATTATTAATCAATTACTTTTGTCCTATAACTGTAGCATTTCAAAATTGTGATTAACCTACTAGAAATAAGTAATATCACCCTGTAACATAACATAATATACTAGTGATAATCTGTATTAATCATGACAAGGAAGTAATAATTCCAAAATAAGTTCAAAGGAATAATCCTAACAAATCCAAAACAAATCCACAAGAACATAAAAACATCATTCCAAAACAAATATCCAAATGTATAAAAGTATATGAATTATGTGTGCCTTATGTATGAAATGTGTGTAAATATCATTATATTCCTAAATTCACAGGGCCTCAATACAGGCCATAGTCAGTAGTGCCCTCAAATGGAGAACGGAAATGGTATTTGTAAAATGGATAGCTGGGTGCCTAAGATGTAGATGGGCCTGGTTGTGCGGGTCTTGGAGGTTGAACAATGATAGGATGGAGGAACTCATTAATATAACTTATGAGATAATTTATCTCTCCTCGAATACATGCCAACTCGATTGTCTATGCCATAAGGTGGCCTATAACTGTCATATTTATACCCATCACATGTGCTCTGAGATCGGTGTTAAGCTTGTCAATTCTCTTCTCCATCTCATTCTTAGTCCCCTTGACTGTCTCACTAGTGGTAAGGAGTGTAGTCTCTAATGTTGTGATGCACTCTGTGGCATTCTGAACACTCTTATCCGTATTGTGGACCCTGATCTCTATCTTAGCTATGTCAGTTGTGAACTGTTATTGGCTAGCATCAATATCATCAAATCTCTTTATATATGCCTTATGTTGTCTAAACTACTTTAGGCTTATTGCCTATAGGTTTATGGCCATGGCAGTTTAAGTCATAGTCATGCTCTGGATACCCTACCCTATGAGGCAGCTCCTACTGAAAGGTAGGAAAGTCTTGCATGGTGGATGGCCCGGTATGGGCTTCACCTGCAAAATAATATGTGAAAGGAACCTTTTTCTCTCTAAATCCCAGTCTAGGAACATCTTCTATCTGGTGATCATCACCATGCTCTTGCTCAGGATATGGTGGTTGTGGTTCGTTATCTAATATCTCCCTACCTAGGTGGAAGGCCACTTCCATCTCCTCTAAGGTCATTAACTTAATCCCATTAGGAGTGAAATCATCCTCTTTAGCCGTGTGTATGTCATAGGCTACCTCTTTATCTAAATATATACCCTCTTCCGTAGACTATCCTATTAAGGCCTCTAGGATACCCTCAACTAAAAGTAATCTAGTGACCAAACCTTCGATGACTGACGAGTCACCTGGGTTATGCTGTGTCATACGTATGTATCCCAAGATGGTATGGGTCAACCCTATCTGCCTACCATGCACCATGCCTCACAAACTATAAGTCTCTGCCACCATAATAGAACCAGGACTACCAATCCTTCCTAAACAGGAACAAGAGAGAACCCTATGTAAGTAGCGTAGTAACTGAGATCGCATCATTATTGACTTCATTATCCTTCGCACATATGGGACACCTGGTTGTGAAATAAATATGCACATCTCTATCGAAGTAGATCTCTCAGGCCTAATCACCCTTTCTCCTATAGGCAACCCTAAGATCTAAGCAAAAAGCCTATGCGTTATAGACATTGGTTGACCCTGGATGCAGTAAGTAATGATACCCTTCTCATCATTTAACCTATGGTTTCCTAAGTACCTGAATGTGGCTAAAACTATCTGGTCATCTTTGGATAAGTTTAGTAAGCCCCTGCATAAAATACATCCATCCCACTTATGCTATCAAGTTGTCAGCCTCCTTTAGCGACCCAAGCTGATCCAATAACCCTCTAGACATAAACTGTCTAGGTAGCATGAAAACTTTTACCATAGTTTGGTAATGAGTAGTTTGTTCTAAAGTCATCTATATAGGGTAATGGAAATCCATATCCTGCATAATTTAAAGATTCACAGTCGATCCTAGTGCCTTATCTGAGGGTGTTATTTAGATATTATAGCTTTTTGTGCCTAAATTTTAACAGCATAATGGCTTAAAAACATAGGCTCAATCCTATATAAAACTTGTTCACAAGAAGCTATAATAGCTAAGCAACATCTGGTTTCTCTTAACCCACCACTGGGCTTCTAGTAATCATGCCAAAACTTCATAAAAGCAATATATATACAACAACCAAGTCAAGTTATTCAAGAACCATTATATTATCATTTGCATGCATGTATCATTATGGCTATTTTGTCACTATTATTCTTATTTACACATGAACAACTACCACTAATGCATGCATTTCTTTCAAAGAATAGACATAGTCTACTTTAAAGCAAGTAAATTGCATCATCTCGTGCTATTTCATTTTTGTTTTACTTTGTCACCATTTACAAATTATGCATACATTCTATATCACTACCATGCATATTCTTACCTATTTATCCACTATTACTTAAATAGAAGAGATCTTACATACATTTTCTATTGTCTTATGTTTGTTGTATACTTTACATTGCTAGGCTACACACAATAAGAACAACTAATACATACCAATTAACATTACTTTTATTTCCATTGCATTATCTTTCTATGTACATACCCTATTTTATACATACTATTCATCCATTTTTCTCTAGTTTCATGCTAAGTACTCATATTGTCTATAAGTTCAATTTTGCCAAACAAATCAATCAACCATATGAGTAACCATTTATATAATAACTGAAATATTCAAACTAATAAGCAAAGCAAAGTGCACCAACCTAACCTTTCATATTTAATTAATTTTTTTTTCAAAATGAAATTTAAAATCATTATTAATAGTTCATTACACATACTTATATCAACTTATATTAACAATCTTACATTGTTTCATACCCATTTGACCCACAAAAATAAGGTAGAAAATCATAAAATACCTTTTTTGGCAAACAAGTAAAACTTGATAAAAACTCATAAAATTGGTGTCAAAATGTATACAATGCAAAAACCTAACAGTATACCAAATTGGAATTGTGAAATATCCTTTAAAGGATGAGAAAAAAGCAAATCGAGGGCCACCACTTGAAATCAACGAAGAAGAAAAGAGAAAGAAAGAGAAAATGGGGAAAAACTGACAGTATTTAAGTTTTACAATAACGCATGAGTGTACAAAGGAGTGTACATCCATACCCTCCAGTGCAAAGCTATATGCTGGAGATGCAAGGGCGTACAAGGCATAAAATTCTAGAATTTGAAAAATTTTGAATATGAAACATCCTTATACATGTAAAAAGCTATTTGAATAGCATTTTCGCATTGGTTTTGACCCAAACTCATGAAAATACCCCTAATTTTTTCAAGAATAACTCTAAAAATTTATAGTTTCTCAATTTATTGATCTAACCAAGTAAAATTAATTTATTTACAACTTATTTACCAAAAGTTATTTTTTTTGTGCCTGAATAATATTAACAAAATATTATCTATTTCTACCATGTTCATTATGTATTTATGTCCATTTTTATTTATCATTGCATGCTTAACTTGCTATTATTATTTACTATGCACATCTCTTTTTTCAATTAACTTATATTACAATTTGCTACCATTTTCCTGGTGTTTTCATTTTCCTGGTGTTTTCATTCTTGCGCACGGTGTGAAAGATATACTCCTTGAATCACTTAAAATATCTGATAGAGGTTATAACTTTGAATTATGAGCTGACTTTGAAATGTGAATTATGAAATGAAACCTACAAAAACATCATGCTAGAAGCATGCATGGCTTTGTAAAATGATGCAGAGGATAAGGTGTATGACATGCAAGGCTATTTTTTTACTATTTATTTTTACCGTGGTGATAAATGGAGTTAATGTATGGGCATATACTTTGATTGTATGGCCATATAAGCCAACTTATAAATAGGGGTTTTGAAATTTTCAGTTGGCCTTTACTTCCTACTTGAACTTTCCTTATCTATTTCCATCTCCCATAATATGTGTTTTTAATTGTATTGCTTTGCATCATACTTTGGCCAATATGACTCTTTTTTCTCAGCACCTTACCTTATTATTAGATGACTACTCTACCTGGAATAATCCCATCTTGTCCTGTTATTCCAACTTAAGGTTTCTTTTGAAGTGTAAAACTAGATAAACATCTGCTAGTGGCTTCAACACGCTACTGGGATCCCCAATTTTCATGTTTTTCACTTCAATAATGTGGAAAATTGCCCTCCCTTTAAGATGAGTTTACTGCCACCTTGAGTGTCTCTTTCTGCCCAAACACCCTTCCATGCGTGCCTAACTATGTTCTTAATTATCCATGGAAGGCTGTTAGTGCCCTAGGGATCTAACCTTTTAATGTTAGGGTCCTTGCTTTGAACCTATGGTGCTCAATTTGCTGTTTGACAGTTTACTACTATTTCAATGGCAATGAGACTTACACTACGGGTGTTACTCTCGTCATATGTTTGGCCCATTATCTATTGCATCACTAGTGAGGCTGGAATTCTGGAGACTATAGGTTGTTCGATGTGGTCAATGGTATTCTCGAAGGATTAATCCCATTCCCACTGATCCTGGTAGAGACCCTGCTTGGACTGGACACTGTGAATGTTGATCCAGCCGCTTTATTTACTGGCAATCTTCTTTTGCTCCAGGTATTTGTAGTCATTTATTTTAAGGTAGTGCACCTCTTGTAGGTTTTTACACTAGCTTCTCTTTGTAGGACATGTATCTTTTTATAGATTTTCTCATGACCTTATGCTTAATTTTTGCCGGAAATGGATGCCAAAACCATTCCCGCATCTTTTATATTCATTATTTTTATTACTATTTGATAATGATGAATTATATGATGTTTTTAGTATGTTTTTAGGTATTTAATTAAGTTAAATTTTGTGTTAATTAGGTGTTTATTTGAGTTTAATTGGTTAATTTTATGTTTTTGGAGTTAATTATAAATTTTGGTATTTTTTCGGGTTATTTTGCTAGAAAAAAGACTCAATTGTAAAAAGGCAAGAAGATTTAGGCCAAAACTGTGAATTTAGAAAATTCATATTAATTAGTGATCGTGAGGTCCAGAAGTTCAATACTTGGTCACTTGAAGAAAGCTAAGAAGAGATGGGTGGCCGTGCGTCATTAGTAGTAGAATTGTGCATGGCTATGCGAGGAATAACAAAGAGGAACATATGGCCACGTGAAACACAAAAAATAAAACAACACATGGCCACGTGAACACACAACAAAGAAACAATGCCATGGCCACGTCGATTTTCTTCAAAGGATTATGCATGGCCACGTGTTTTGTTTCCCAATGAAGCGAAGGATTTTTGATTTTTCCAATTCAAGAAGGATTCATTTCCTACTTCAATTGAGGAAGTTTAGAAGGCTTCTATAACATATTTTGCCTATAAATAGGCAATTTTAAACACCAAAGAAAAAAAATTGGAATCAATTAGTAGGATGAATTAGGATCAATTAGAAGAATCAAGTAGAAATTCTTTAGTTTTAGTTTTACTTTGTTTTTCCAATTTTTTTATTTTTATTTTCTTTTCAACTTTGTTTTAGTTTTTAAATATGTTTAGTAATTAGTTTTTTATTTTGCTAATGGATTCTTGAAAACTTATATTTTCATTGTTATGACTTTATTTTGAGCTTCATTTCAAGATCAATTGATTATTTCTTGGTTTTAAGCATATTCTTATCTTTGATTGTGTAAAGATTAATTATTGGTTTATTGAATAAATAACTAAAAATTGGTTTTGACATAGTTAATGATTTGCATGTTCTTGAGTTAACTCTTTAATGTTTATGCAATGATTATTATTCAAAATATGAGATAATTATGTGTTGATTTTATTGACTAAATACTAAAAGAGGAAGAACTAAGAATAAATTGGAATTGAATTACTTGAAAAGACTTCAATGAATATTTAGGAAGTTAAAACTAGATTTTCATGCTAAGTATTAGATTTGTCTATGAGTTTAATACTAAGAATGATATACTTGAAAAAAGATATCTGGCTTTTATTACTAGATTTTCCATAATCACTGGTCTTTCTCTTTAATTTAAGTCATTACAATGAAAGTTAAGGTGGATAGTTTCCTTTAGCAAGAGAATTCCAATTATTGTTTTGTTTTTTAATTCATATTAATTTAATTTTAGCTTTTGTTGTGTTTCATTGTTTATTTGTTTAATTTTTGCTTTTAAATCAAAAACATTTGGGAAACAATCTCAGATTGATTTAATTTACATATAGATATTATCCTTAGCAATCCATGTTCCCTTGGGTACAATATTTGGGGTCTTAATTTATATTTCTCTATATTACTAGCCCGATCTAGTACACTTGTTAGACACCGATCACTATTCATCTTTTTTTAGATCTAATTATAGAAAACACTTAGGATGTTGGCAGAGCCTCCTCCTCACATCGTGGATATATACTCCTTAAGGTTTTTCAATGCACGCATGTGATGGTATTAGGTCAGCTCTGTGGAAGAAGGTATTATATGGTTGAGCTCAGTGGTAAAGTGAAGGGTAAGCTTTATATGTTCATGGATTTGCTTTGAGTATGTGACCCATAATGGAAGCTCCGAATGCATCCCTCTTTATTGATCTTCATTGGGTGACTTTTTGCATTACCACCTACTGCACGCCGATAATTTGGCCTTAGGTAAGAGATAGTGCTGCGAACGCTTGAACTTTGAAGGAGGGCACCTAATTGATGCCTTTGTAATGGGCTACCACTACATCTAGAGGCATTTACCCATAAGGACCAACATTTCATTGGTGAACATTTGCAATTTTAAGACTAGTGTGGAGTACCGTTCATAGGTTATGGAGGTGCTCGATACCAGAGTGTTCCTTCGGAGGTATCCAGGTAGAAAAGGCCTTAGTGGGGGTGGTGCTGACTGATGAGCTTTTCTTAAGCAAAAGCTAATTGCTACTACTATCTTTATTCTTTTTGCTTTTTAGCATGTAATATATTACAGCGATGGCTGCTAAAATAGATGATTTTTATTTCCTTTTTTTTGTGTTAACCTATTTGCATGGTTGATGCTTTTATGCTATTGTCATGTTTGGGTGATGTCATTGTGTTTACTTTTTTTTTTTGTCTTGTGGTGTTGTTATTTGTTTGTTTTTTTATAAATAAATAATACATTTACTTTTATGTCGATTGTAGTGCATAACTTAAATTATATATGCATGCCCATATGACCACAGCATTGCCATAATGATAATCACGACATGACAATTAATACAAAACGCTATCTTTATTTAATCTTGGATGATAACATCTTAAGTGCATCCAACTCCTATCGTTAATCAGCCCTCATAGGTTTTCTTGATTGGATATTTTCTCTCAACCCTTAATTTTTTGCCTAAGGTGTCTTTTTTTTATTTTCACCTTAGTAGGGTACCCAATTTTAGCAAGGCTACCTTTTTTCGATTTTTGACCCATGTATTATTTATTTCTTTTGGATTTTTTTAGCCATGGAGCCTCTTCAGCCTGTCAATGTTAATTAGCTTATTGAATTCATTCCCATCACTATTTATGAGGATAGCAGCACTTTAGAAAGTAATTTTTTAGAATAAAAGGGCCTTTCCAGTTTGGTCTAAACTTTCCTCTGTAGTCAGGTAAATTGGGTCTCATTTGCTTAAATATCAAATCCCTTTCATTTAAATGATGGCCTTTGACCTTTTTTCCAAAAGACTGTGCTAATTTTTTCTGATACAACAGATTATGGTAATTTTATTTTCATCCAATAGGTTCAACCGTACCATTCTGTGTTCTGGCCATTTCATCTCTAGCAACTTGGCCCCTAGCATAACCTTTAGTGACTATAATTCAATCTCTACTGGTAGCACTGCTTCAAAGCCATATACTAGAGCGAAAGGAGTAGCCTCCATAGAAGTTCTAATAGTGGTTTTGTACCTCCAAAGTGCAAATGGTAACTTTTCAACCCAATCTTTGTATATTTGCACAATTTTGGATAAGATCTTTTTTAAATTCTTATTAACGGCTTCAACTGCCCCGTTCGCCTAAAGATGATAAGGTGATGATTTATGATGATAGATTCTATATTTCTATAATATATGTGTGGTTTCTACCTGAAACTGCACCCTATTATCTAATACTATGTGATAAGGCACTCCATACCTACAAATCGGATTTCTTTTGCTAAACCAAGCCATCTTTCATGCCCCCATTCTTTTGAAAGACTCAGCTTTCACCCATTTTATGAAGTAATTGATGGTGACTATTATGTATTTATGATCATTAAAGGCCATCAGGTGGATTTCTCTGATGATGTCTATTCCCCAAGCTAAAAAGGGCCAAGGTGAGGATTGATTGCACAATTTTAAAACCCGTAGATGACTCAAGTTAGTGTACTGCTGGCATTAATGGCATATCTTCACATATTTGAAGCAGTCGGCATCTATGGTCAACTATAAGAACCCTTATCACGTGATTTTCCTAGCCAACATTAATCCATTCATATAGGCCCCATATACCCTGTATGAGTTTTTTCAATGACTTTTTTTGCTTTTTTTTCCAGCTAGACACCTTAATTGGGTACCATGGGCTTGTCTCTTATATAGGATCCCATCTACACTGATGAACTAACTAGACAACTTTCGAATTATCTTTTGATCTTTTTTTATTGCTTCTTTGGGAAACTTAGAAGTTTTAAAGTAATTTTGGACATTATAATACCAGGGTTTGCCATTAAATATGTCTAAACTTATAAGCTGTTCATTCTCGAAGCATGGTCTAATTGAGCTTATGACTATTACTGGCCTCTTAACTATCCCTTTAGGATTGTCCCATATAGATACCAAGGTTTTCAAGGCATCTACCAATTTATTCTTATCCCATGGCCTATGGAGGAAGGTGTATGTCTCGAACTGATTACTTAGCCTCCTTAGATATTCTACGTAGGGTACTTGTCTTTCTTCTTTGATAAACCGTTCTCCCTTTGCTTGGTGGATTACTAAGGATGAATTCCCATACACCTCAATGGTCTTTACCCCTATTATAACCAAGGCTTACATCTCATATATGCAGGCTTCGTACTTAGCTTCATTGTTAGTCATCATAAATCCTAGTTTCTTGGCCAAAAGGAGTTTTTCACCATCGATTGTGATGAGGATGGCTCCTGTCCTAGCTCCTTTTTTATTGGCATCCCCATCGAAGTACATCTACCATCCTTGGGCCATTATAGAAATGATGTTTTCATATGAGAATTTGTACTCAACTTGGTCTCTTTCCAACAGGTGATTAGTGAGAAATTCTGCAACTGCCCTTCCCTTGATCATTTTCCTAGTTATGTACTCCACCTCAAATTTTTGCAAGAGCAATGCCACCTCCTTATTTTTTCTAGTAGGGATGGTGTTGATTGGAGATACCTGAGCGGGTTGTGCTTAGCTGCTGCTTGGATCTTGTAGGAATGGAAGTAGTGTCTTAATTTTTTTTTGAAGCCCATATCACTGCTAGACAAATAATATCCACATCAGAGTACTTGACCTCATATGGTAAAAACCTTTTGCTCAAGTAGTACATAATGAATTCGGCTTTAGTATCATCCTTTGGGGCCAATATAGCTCTTACTGAACCCTGCTCCACTACCATGTATGGAATCAACGACCTTGATAGTTTGGGTAGCTGGAGAATTGAAGGATGCATCAAGTATTTCTTGGTGGCATTAAAGGCCTTCTGATAAATGTCATTCCACTTAATCAACTGATCCTTCCTCAGAAGCTTAAAGATTAGCTCACATATAAAGGTGAGCTTGACAATGAACCAGCTAATGTACTGAATCCATCCAAAAAACCCTCTTATCTTTTTTCCTTTCTCGATACTGGCATTTCTCATTGGCTTTTATCTTATTTGGATCCACCTTTATCCTTTTCTAGTTGACTACATGCATTAACAATTTATTAGAGGTCACCCCAAATACAGATTTCTTTGGATTGAGGTGGAGATTATACTTGTCGATATGCTGGAAGGACTTCTCTAAAGCCTCAAAATGCCCTTCCCTTATATCTGACTTAATCATCATATTATCGATGTACACCTCTACTTTATTATGGATCAAGTTGCCGAAGATTTGGGTAGCCATTCTCTGATAGGTAGCTCATGTGTTCTTTAGTCTAAATGGCATAACTTTATATGCATAGGTTCCCCATTTAGTAATAAAGGCAGTCTTTACCCTGTCTATTATTTTTTTTAAGATCTGATTGTACCCTACATACCCATCAACAAATTTGTACATCATACATTTTGCCACACTATCAACCAACAGATCTATGTGTGGGAGTGGAAAGTCATCTATCAAGCAAGATTTGTTTAAATCTTGATAGTCTACACATATTTGCACTTTCCCATCTTTCTTAGCAATAGGAACAACAATGGTTAGCCAAGTAGGATACTGGACCTTGACAAAGAACTTTTCTTTGATCGGTATCCTCGCTTCTTCTTTCACCTTTTTCACCTATTTTAGCCCAAGTCTTTGAAGCTTTTATTTTGCTGGCTTACTATCTGAATATGTTGGAATGGAAAGTTTTGTAATGTCTCTATCAATCCTAAGCATGTCTTCATAGGTTCAGGCAAATAGCTTTTCATATTTTATCAATATTCTCTTGAATTTTATCTTTTCTTCAGGATTTATGTTGGATGCAATCAAGATTTCCTTAAGGTCATCTTGGGTTCTAAGATTAAATGTGAGTATTTTTTTTTTATTAATGTCAAATATGAATGCGTCGTGATTATGATCATGTATGATGCTATTAGATGAGACATCGCACAAATAAGGAAAGTTATTCATCTTATTAACCAAAGAAGTAAAAAGTACATCATCATAAAATAATTCAGGAATATAAATTACATTAAGAAAAGAATAATCCTCTAGATCAAGGACGGTCGATGCAACTGCGAAAGCCTCTCGTTCTTCTAATTGCAGTTTTTTCTCCAGCTCCATAGATTCATGCTTGGCCTTCTCCTTTTTGTTAGCCTTGATGGCTAGTGACTTTGGCATCAATCCCTCTTCAAGGTGATCCAAATCCAAATCCAAATCAACAAGTTTGCCATAACTTCTTTAACCCAAAACCCTAATACAGGCTTGATGGACCTAGTTGACCAATCAAAGATATCATCAAAAATCTCAAATCAGGGGGTAATCTTTTCTTAAATCACCATAGGCTTGATTTCCCTGTAGTATTTCCATTCTTAGGATATTGGCATAAAACTTTCCAAGATATGAGGAACTTTCTCTGACTGGAGGTTAGATTGCTTCTTAGTATCATCATTGAAGTAGCTTAAGCCTTTCCTATTTCTCTGGCCCACTAAAGCAATAGGTGTAGAGATCCCTTAAGAATTATTTCCTAATTCATCCCCTAGTAGATAGTTCATTTTCTTCATCATATTAACAGCTTGAGGACTTGCAAAATTTATTTCTCCTTCTTCGGCACCGATCTAGGCTAAGTAAAACCTATTAAATGGTGGATTGGCTATGCTCAAAGTGGAAACTAAATTCTCTTTTGTTGCCTTGATAATGATCATACCACCTTTATGAGGAATCCAAATCATTTAGTGTAGGGTGAAAGGAACCCCTCCCAATTTATGGAGCCAAGGTCATCCCAGTAACAGGGAGAAATTAGCTGGTATTTGTAACACTGTAAACTCTGCCTCAGTCTCAATAGGCGCTATCTTTACTATTGCCTTGAAAGTACCAACAGCTTACCTCTTAGAGTTACCATAAGCCATTATAGTGAGTTGAGACTTAGTGAGCATGTTCTCATCAATACCATAAATTGCCATTACCATAAAGGGACACACATTAATAGAAGAACTTTCACACACGTAGTGTGTTTGCCATTTACTTCAGCCCTAATATATAAAGGGTGGTTATGCTCGCATCCTTTCAAGAGGAGTTCCTCATTAGTGAACATAATCTTTTCTTCAGAATCCCCTTTCACCTTTCTAATAATTCGAAAGGACATATAGTGGTAGCAACTGTTGATTCACATAAAGCCTCTACCAACTTCTGCCTGTAGGAAAGCAACTACCTCAATAAATTCCAAATCAAAATCCGAGCATATGTCTTTTTAAGTTGCTTCAAAACAAAGTTATCCTCCATTACTCTCTTTTTTACAGGCACGATAGGTTCCTGTAGCCTTTCAACCTCGGGGTATAACCCTACCACTCTTAGTGATGCCTTGAATTATCTTTCCATCTATCACTTTCTTCTCATCTTCATCAGTTTCTTATAAGTCCTTCAATTCTCTTTTAGCTTTAATTGGGCCCATTTCACTATTTGCATCCCATGTATCCACTATGTAACACCCTAATCACTAACCATGGATAATCATAAAAAATTCATCATCATAAACCTAGTAAAGATCAGGCATGAATAATAATAATAATAATAATAATAATAATAATAATAATAATAATTATTATTATTATTATTATTATTATAAAGGCCATAATTACATGCCAAAAATAAATTAAATCAAACTTATAAATAAAAAGGGCCTAACATAATGCCATTAATACATAATGGAATCCTTAATGGCAACTGCATCCTTTCAGATCTTCTCTTCAAAGGTAGTCTAGCCACCAGCTATCGATCCACTAGAGCTTATCCAGACCTACACGGATAACAAACCCATGCTAAGCTATAAAGCTTAGTAGGGAAACCATACTCCAAGGATAAACTCTAATAAAATATCATAAAATCATTACAACCTTTATAATTAAGGAAAACATATAAGTCTACAATAGTAAATAATCTCACACTTGCTATAGCGGATGAATCTTCAATCTTAAATATGAATATTGTTCTTACAATAATCTAGACCTCATGGTAATTGCTAGTACAACTTCCATCATATGCATCTAATCACCTTGATTTTGTATGATATGCCTTCAATGTTCAATAAAAGCATAAGGGAGTGCATATGTCATATAACATCTATAAAAGATATTGTAGGCTTCAATACTTCACATATGTCATGCAATTTTAATTATATAATACATAACAAAGAACTACATTTCATTGAAATAATTATAACCAAAAAGGAATTTACAACCAAGCAATATAATAGGCCATTTATCATGCTTACATTATATAGGTGATGAAATTGATATATATATATATATGCTTTTTATTTCGAGTACATTGCTTAATCTTTAAACCTTTAATAACCTGCTTAAGTACTAGTTCAAAGGGTGGACAACGGGAGTAATGGATACCAAATATATCAAACGGTGGACCTAAAGGGCTGAACTGTTGTTCCATAAAGGAACAAACAATAGACCCAAACGTGGCCAACTATGGTTCCAGCAAGGAACAAATAATAGAACCAAAAGGGCCGAGCGATGGTTCCAATAAAAAACAAGATCCAAACGAGGTCAACTATGGCAGCTGTTGTATCCCTTTAGGCATGCCTATCTAATCCATAGGCGTGAATCCCATCAGTCCTTTACTCATGCATCTCCCTCCGATTTGTGACTTTTCTGTTGACTCGTGAACTTGTTGCCGACTCGTGAGCAAGTCTTCTCTGCCTCACTTGTGAACTGCCCTCTGTCTCGTGCCATTCTGTCCGAGTCGTGAGCCACTTCACAACTCATGATCTTCATCCTCGAATTTCCACCATTTCTTCACTTTACTTCACACTTGCACCAACTTTAACCTAAAAACACACATAAAAACATAAACTAAACATAAACACATAAAATACACATAATATTACATACTTAAACTACTTAAACATAAGAAAATACATACTAAAAAGTAGACATTTTACATGGCATCAAATTCCCGTACACTTAAACCTTGCTTGTCCTCAAGCAAAAGAAGAATGAGAAAATTTAATTCCAAGTTAAACTAAGTAAGTTATACTATAAAGCATTGCTCAATATTCACTTCAAATAAGATTGAAATGAAGTCAAACACCTTAAACTCTCAAAATATCAGTAAATCAAAACTTAAAACATTTATTCTAAATTACCAAGTCACCTAAGCTTACTAAATCTAACATCAAGATAATAAAGTCTAAAAACTAACCATGCTCAAGAGAGAATATTGATCATAGAACTTAAGATTCTAAAACTATAGTTGCCTTTTAGGACAATTTGCATGCACACATACCTTTAAACCAATCTCATGGCATTTTTAGACTGCATTGTTTTTTTTCTTCTTTTTTTTTTATAATTAGCATAGGTATACTTTTAAACTTTATCCCATGTAATTAGAGTAGCAAGAAAATGTAGTAATGGGTGCGTTTTACACTCCATCCCATACTCTATTGAAATTGTTGGACATGCATCTTGCTTTTATTTTATTTATTTTAGCATTTATTTTCTTTTGCTAGTCCTCATCCATTATTGAAAGGTAAAGGTAAGTATTATGGCTATAGTTTCCATAAGGCAACAAAATCCTAAAATCTTAAGCTAAATGATAAAACTCTAACCTTAAAACATAGTTAGTAAAGAGACTAAATAACCTAAAATGTTGAAAGAAGTAAAAAGAGATAACTTGAAAACACAAAACACATGCCAAAAGCTTTGAAAAACTAATAAAATGAGCATAAAAGGCAAATGACTCTTCATAACAACCTATATTATATACAATATGAGCAATACTTATAATAAAACTTACTAAAAAGTTTAGTCTAATTAAAGAAAAAAACACACAACCAAACAACCATAAACAAAACACACATCATAGTTAATATGCTCCCCCATACTTAGAACACACATTGTCCTCGATGTGAAGGAACAAAACATAAACAACAACAACAAAAACAAAAAGAAACAACTAAACAAAATAGAGGAAAGAAAACTCCCCTAAAGATCATGGTGAAGGCGGAGGCGAAGACACCACATAGCCCGATTGGGTAATGAAGGCGTCCACCTTGTGCTCTAGACATCATTGACGTCGAACCAATTGGGATGTAACTTGCTCCAAGGATGTGAGTTGATGTTGTATGGTGGACTGGTTTTGCAGTAATTGATTGAACATGGAATGGGTAACATTTGAAGAAGATCTAGCAGTAGGTGAAAAAGCAGCCTCGTCACTAGGGACATCATCCATAGTATCATCACTGTGTCCCTGCTCCGTTGGCCTTGACTCATTCCAAGTACTCTCCAAAGCAGCCAGTTGTGGAGTAGAGGTTCCTGCAAGATCCTTCCAACAAGATCGTGAAAGTGGTGGAATGAATTGAAAAGAATTATTAACCACTTCACCTCTAACAAAAAGATGCTTAAAAAAATATCAGCAAGGAAGTGCAGGATCATAAGTGAGCAAATCAATGTCAAGACTCCTAGCAATAGCAGCTATTACATGTCCATGTGTGATAGGAGACTCCAGACAACTAACACAATTCAATAACTGATTGAATATCCAAAAAGACCAACAAATAGACTTGCGATTATGCACACACCACATCAAAAATAGCTCATAACGAGAGACTCGATTAAATTCAGGCTTGTTGAAGACAACAGAGGCAAGGATCTTATGCAAAATCCAATATTTCAAATTTGAAATGAACATTGATTTAGCATTTCTAGCCCTAAATGGTGTAGTTAAGCCAGTGGGAAAATTCCAAAAAACATTAGGCCTAAAAGTTTTAGGAGGATCACATAATCCAGATTGTTTAAAGCCAAAAACGCGATGCATCATGAAATATGTTAGTGTATAATCAATCCCATTCAATCGAAAGTCCACTAGCCTAGGATTTTCAGCATTCTTTTTCAAATTGGTGTAAAATTCCAAGACCAAATCAGTATAAAATTGAGATAGCATTTCATTTACTGCATCAAGCAAGCCCACTTGTTCAAGTAAGGAGTTCGAAAAATACTTACATTGGAAAATTGCTCTATCCTTAAGAGCAAGGAATCTATTATCTTCATGCACGGATGAAAGTGGAAATGGAGCACCAAACTGTGTTGAGAGGCTTTCAGGCTCTGCTCCTTCTGCCCCTTGCTGGCCCCTTAAAACATTCTTGGTTCTCACCATAATGGAAAAAGAGAAAGACAAAAAGAAAAGAAATGCAGGAATGGAAAAGTAAGAGAAGAAGAAGACGAAGAAGAAAGACACGAAAACCAAGTCGTGAAGAGAAGAGAATATGAAGATGAAGAAGAAAGACACCAAGTAAATGACGTGAACGTATGTCGTAATGAAGAGAAAGACAAGCAAAAAGAAAAGAAATGAAAGACAAAACCAAAACCAAGTAAGTGCATGGGTGAAGTAAAAGAACTGTGAAAGGGAAGAAAAGAGTAACTGCAGTATTTAAAGAAAAATTAGGGAGAAAGTGAAACGATATGTTGTTTCACAAACCCTAGTTTTGATTTATAACTGTTCCCCCCATTAGGTTTAAAATAACTAAGGCAGTTAATCAAAATTAAAACTGCAAAGAATGAAGAAGTAAAATGATTAAGAATTAAAGAAAGAAAGAAAAATAAATTAAGAAAGAAAAAAAGGTAAAAATCTTGACTCGGTAAAATCAAAAACAGTACATCACGAGTCGGACATAACTTCACGACTCGTGAAGAATGAAATAATTTGACACATATAAAGATGTTCACGAGTCGGATATCAGTTCACGACTCGTGAAAAACTGAATGTGGGCAGATGGATAAAAATGTTCACGAGTCGAACAACATTCACGACTCATGAAGCATCACTTTCTGTGTTACTCGTGAATTGCTTCACGACTCGAACCTGCTATGCATGACTCGGTATGCTGTTGCCCCTGGATCACTTGTGAACAGCTTCATGAGTCGAACTGCACTCGTGAATATGGGACAGTGCTACAATTTTTGTCCTGCAAAACATACCAACCTCGACCCAAAAGTAAAGATTACAAAAGAAAATAAATTAATAAAAATAAAAACAATAAAATACTTAAAACTTAACCAAAAACAAACCATCCAAACTAAAAAAAAAATCTTAAACAAAAATATTATTGTGCAAGAGAGGAATTCAGTAAAGAAACTTTTTGAGTAGGAATTACTACATCACTAATGAAATAAGGCTTCAATCTATGTCCATTAACCTTAAAAACCTCCCCTTTATCATTAGCAATATCAACAGCCCCATAAGGAAAAACTTGAACTATTTTGAAAAGTCCCAACCATATTGACTTTAATTTTCTAGGAAATAGCTTCAATCTAGAGTTATACAACAAAACCATGCATGAACTTTAAATTCTTTCTTTAATACATGATTATCATGCCATGATTTAGTTTGTTCCTTATATAGCTTAGCATTTTCATATGCATTCATACGAATCTCCTCTAACTCTTGCAATTGAAGCAATCGCTTCCTACCAACTTTTTGCATATCAAAATTCAACACCCTAGTTGCCCAATAAGCTTTATGTTCAATTTCAATAGGCAAATGACAAGACTTATCATAAACCAATTGATAAGGAGTAAGACCTATAGGAGTTTTAAAAGTTGTTCTATATGCCCAAAGAGTATCATCTAGCTTAAGTGCCTAATCTTTTCTTGATCTAAAGACAGTTTTCTCCAATATCCAATTAAGCTCTCTATTGCTAAATTTAACTTGTCCACTAGTTTGGGGGTGATAAGGTGTAGCAATTTTATGAGTCACATTATATTTTTTCAATAATTGCTCTATAACTTTATTACAAAAATGAGACCCACCATCACTAATAATTGCCCTAGGTGTTCCAAATCTAGGAAATATAACTTTCTTAAGCATGTTATTGACCACCTTAGCATCATTAGTAATGGTTAGAATAGCTTTCACCCATTTAGATACATAATCAATCATGACCAAAATATACCTATTTCCCAAAGAATTAGGAAATGGTCCCATAAAGTCCATATCCTAAACATCAAACAATTCAACTTCTAAAATACCATTTAAAGGCATTTCATTCCTTCTAGACAAATTTCCCATTCTTTGGCACTTATCACAACTAAGTACAAAGTCTTTGACATCCTTAAACAATGTAGGCCACCAAAAACCAGCTTGCAAAACCTTGTAAGCTGTCTTAGAAACCCCAAAGTGACCCCTTACAGCATAGGAATGACAATGAGCCAACACCTCACCAACTTTTTCACGAGGAATACACCTCCTAATCAGCCCATCAGCACATCTCCTATATAACAAGGGCTCTTCCCAATAGTAAAACTTCACATCATGAAGGAATTTCTTCCTTTGTCTATAATCTAGACCAGATGGAAGCATACCACTTACTAAATAGTTCGCTATATTAGCGAACCATGGAACTTTCTTGGAAACTACACTAAAAAGGTGTTCCCTATGAAAAGCTTCATCAATAGGCACCCCATCATTATTATCCTTCAAAACACATTGGGTTAACCTAGATAAATGGTTAGCAACTAAGTTCTCCTTTCCCTTTTTATCCCTTATTTTCCAATCAAACTCTTGTAACATTAAAATCCATCTTAACAATCTAGGCTTAGCATCTTTTTTAGTCAAGAGGTACTTGAGGGTAGCATGATTAGAATAAACTATGATTTTTTCCCTACAAGATAAGCCCTAAATTTATCAAATGCATATACAATGGCCAAGAGTTCTTTTTCAGTTGTGGAGTAGTTAATTTGGGCATCATCTAGTAATTTACTAGCATAATAAATAACAAAAGGCTTCCCATATATTCTTTGTCTTAAAACAACCCCAACCGTATAATTACTAGCATCACACATCAATTCAAATGGTTGCTCCCAATTTGGTGGTTGCAACACCGGTGAAGTGATAAGAGCATGTTTAAGGGTTTTAAAAGATTTAAGACATACCTCATCAAAATGAAAATCAACATCTTTGCCTAGTAATGTGCACAAAGGTTTAGCTATCTTAGAAAAATCTTTTATGAACCTTCTATAAAATTTCCTATAGTCCATGCACATACGCCAATCCGTGATAGTCCTAGTAGGAATTAAATCATTATTATAATTACGAATTACAGTTAAGCCACCCTTTTTAGGGATAACTTGTATAGGATTCACCCACTTACTATCACTTATAGAATAAATTATGTCATTATCAAGTAATTTAATTATTTCTTTCCTCACAACCTCCTTAAGAGTTGGATTAAGCCTTATTTGACCTTCAATGGAGGGCTTAGAATCCTCCTCAAACAATTTCCTATGCATGCAAACTTTAGGTGCAATTCCTTTTAGATCACTAATAGAATATCCCATGGCATTTTGATGAACAAGTAAAATATCATGTAAAGAAGTCACTTCATGCTTATCAATTGAAGAATTAACAATGAAAGGTAATTGAAAGTTTGAATCCAAAAATTCATACCTTAAGCTTGTTGGTAATGGCTTGAGTTCAAGTTTAACTTCCTTCTTAGATATCTTTGATGGCATATCCTCATCCTTTCGCAAAGACTCAAACTTTGAGAATCTTCCTTGGAAAGGATATGAGGCAACTTGAAAAACCTCATCACAAATTTCATTTGAAAAATAAGGTGCAATAGGGTTTTGACTAACACATTCATTAACAACATTATCAATACATTCATCAAGAACATCATAAGTATCAATTCTATTCACCACTTCCATTGGTGAAGACTTAACCATCCCAAAAACATTAAACTCAATTGTTTCACCATTAACTTCAAGAGATATTTTACCATTTTTCATATCAAAAATAGCCCCAGCAGTAATTAAAAAAGGCCTACCAAACAAAATGGGAATATTAAGATCTTCATCCATTTCTAGCACAACAAAATCAGCAAGAATCATAAATTTACCCACTTTGGTAGGAACATTTTCTAGTATGTCTATAGGATGTGAAATAGACTTATTTGCCATAGATAAGCACATATTGGTAGGCTTTAATTCACCTAAATCAAGTTTTTTATAAATTGAGTAAGGCATAAGACTAAAACTTGCACCCATATCACATAAGGCTTTATCAAAATGTGTGCCATCTATAACACAAAGAACCATAAAACAACCCAAATCCATTAGCTTAGGTAGGTATTTAGAATACATAGCCTTAGACTCTTCTACCAAAGAAACATACCTATGTTCTTCAAGTTTACCCTTGTGACTTACAATTTCTTTTAAAAATTTTGCCCATGAAGGCATATCCTTAATTGCATCCACAAAGGGTATAGTTATAGTAAGTTCCTTCAAATAATTCAAAAACTTGCCAGATTGCTTATCAAGATTTCTTCTAATGAGTCTTTAAGGGAATGGAAAAACATTCAAATTAACTTTAGGGTCATCTTCCCTAGATAAGGTTATCTTTTCCTTAGGTTCATTAGGCTTATTCATCACCTCATCATTTTTACTTGCATCCCAAACATGATCATCATTCACAATAAGATCCTCATTACCTCTAATATTACTCTCAATCTTTTTCCCACTCCTTAACATAATGGATTGAACCGATTCATGAGGCAAAAATTCAGGTTGACTTGGGAGTTTGCCTAAAGGTTTAACACTAGAAGTGGCTTGTTGAGCCAATTAGGTTTTAAGCATCTTATTATGGGTGACAAGTTGGTCAATTTTAGTATTTATTTGCTTAAATTGTTCCTTATTTTGCTTGTTAGTGGTCATTTGATGGCTAACAAATTGCTCAATCAAACTCTCAAGATGGGATTTAGGTTGTTGGGGGTTAAAAGATAGTTTATTTGGAAAAGCTGAAGGGTTAGGTAATTTGTTCATAAGGTTACTATTTAAAGGGTTCAATTGGGCACTTTGGTTAGACTAAGAAAAATCGAGATGGTTTCTCCATTGAGGGTTATAATAATTAGAATTTTGGCCCATCCTTTGATTATAATTCCCTTGAACAAAACTTACATCCTTACTAGACCCCTCACTACAATTAGCATACATATGAGGTCCACCACATTTCTCATAAACATGACTCACATTTTCAATATTAGAGTGAGAATTACTTACCATCTTAGTCAAAGCTTCAACTTTAGCCATCAAGAGATTAATGGAATCTAATTTCAAAAATCTCTTAGCCTTCGCCATAGTGGGTTCTTCTCCCATGTAGCCTTATGAGGCTAATTCTTCCAACAAAATTTTAGCTTCCTTAGCAGTTTTCTTTAACCATTTTACACTTGAAGCAGCATTAACAATATTTCTATTTTCCTCCAATAACCCATTGTAAAAGATTTGAGAAATCATCCAATCCGACAAGCCATAGTGAGGACATTGCCGTTGGAGTTCCTTAAATCTTTCCCAAGAGGTATAAATGGTTTCATTAGGCAATTGTTTAAAAGTAGAAATTTGATTTCTAAATTTTTCCGTTTTATGTGGTGGAAAATACTTATAAAGAAAAGCTTGTTTTAGTTAATCTCAAGTAGTGGTTGTCTCACTAGGTATACTAGCAAGCCAAATTTATGCTTTTTTCTTTTAAAGAAAATGGAAATAACTTAAGTCTAATGGAATCATTACTCACTCCATTAATTTTAAATGTAGCACACACATTAAGAAAAGTAAGGATATGAACATAGGGATCCTCCCCTTGCAAACCTCCAAATTGGTTATTTTGCACCATTTGAATGACTGCCGGTTTGATCTTAAAATTGTTGTTGGCAATAGCCAGCACCACTATCCCTCCAAAACTCTCTGAAATATTGGGCATGGCAAAATCACCAAGCGTTCTCCTTTCTTCTCCCACCATAATTGGAATATTATGACCTTCCTCCAACTTGGCACTTTGTTCTCCTTCTAATTGCAATCTAAGTTCCTCTTGTAGCTTCCTTCTAAGTTCCCTCCACAAAAATCACAAATACTTTTAGTCTAAGATCAATACAAAAAAAACTCTAATACTTTTACGAAGAATAAAACAAAACACCATATAAAAAGCCATACATCTAAATAACTAATTTATAACATACAATCCTAAAGCATTTACTCTTTTGTATCAATCAATAAAAATTCATTCAACTGTTCCCCGACAACGGCGCCAAAATCTAATAAGGATTTAATTGAACCCTTAGTCTCACTAGACTGCATATAGGGTGAGTAGGGTATCGTTCCAAAGGGAACGAGATAAATTTTGTATTGAAATAACAATAAGTAAATAGATAGGTATCAAATAAAATAGGTATCATGCATTTAATTTAAAGACTAAACTATTTTAAATATAGTGAGTTAATTTTGGATAATAAGTAACTTAAAAGATGATTTGAACATACATTATAACTATGTTAAACAATTTCATCTATGAACCATTTAATCAATTATATGAATAATATGATTGGAGAATTTAGCCAAGTTTCTTTAAAGCAATTCTCATTGTCATTAAAGGTGTTTTTACTTAGAGTCTATAAGCATTCTCATGACATTATAGAGATAAATAAAAACTATGAAGTTCTATGCCAATTCTTTAACCCCTTAAAGTGAATTCCTTATTTCTAAGTGAATTCAATGCTTTAAGTAAATTTATTTGTCTTTCCATCAAAGAATTCCAATTCTCATTGTGAATTAAATAACTAACATGCTAATTATGGTGATCAAGCATAATAAGCAAATCAAAGTACCCAAATAAATTTAAATCACACTTCATACATAAAGAAAATAAACATTCATAAAGAAAAGATAAGTAGATGAAAAACAAATTGAATTAAGTAGTCATAATGTACCAAAAGAACTAGTCAAATACATAATTGAAATAAAAATGAAATAAGAGAAAATAACAACATCACTCCCCAGGGTTTACTTTCTATTTAGACCTTCTGATATATCTCTTATTCCTTTGACTTTGTTATTTGGTCATCGTCTAAAAACTAAGTAGAGAAATGTCCTAAAGCAACTAAAAATGTTCTTAAGTAAACAATGAAATTTTCCTTCGATCCCTTTCCAGAGCTTTTCTCCCATATTTATAGAGTTTAACTTTACAAATATGTCCCTTCAGAATCATTATTAATCATGGAAAGCTATCCTGAAAAGTCTTTATGGTTGGCTGAAGGATTGGGTGCGAAAAGGTGGCAGCGTTTGGAAACAAGTATTTTGTCCGACTCGTGAATGCCTTCACGAGTAATGAATCCCATCAGTCCTTTACTCGTGCATCTCCCTCCGACTCGTGAACTTGTCGCCGACTCATGAGCAAGTCTTCTCTGCCTCACTCGTGAAATGCCCTTCGTCTCGTGCCATTCTATTTGAGTCGTGAGCAACTTCACGACTCATGATCTTCATCCTTGAATTTCCACCATTTCTTCACTTTACTTCACACTTGCACCAACTTTAACCTAAAAGCACACATAAAAACATAAACTAAACATAAACATATAAAATACACATAGTATTACATACTTAAACTACTTAAACATAAGAAAATACATACTAAAAAGTAGACATTTTACATGGCATCAGGGGAAAAACAAGGAGGATGCACGGCCACTCACTGAAAAAAGCAAGGACATCACGTGGTTGTGCAGGGGAGCATAGCTATGCTCGGCCGCGTAGGAAGGGGAGGAACATGTCACGCAGCCACGCAAGGGACTTCGGCAGGCAGGATTAAAAATCCAGATTTTCAGCTCAAAAGCTTAAATCCCAGATCTTACCTTAAGCACTTAGTTTTAATTCATTGTAAGTTCATCTAAATCTCTACAATTTAACCCTTTACTTTAACTAAGGGGACACATACAAGAATAGAGGAAAACACATCCAGTAACAACTTATAAATAGTTTTTGTACCTCATATATAGCTTCATCTCCTTCCAAAAAGCCATTGATCTAGCTCTTTCTTCTTTCTGCTATTCTTGATCTATCTGCTTCTCTCATTTCTCCTTATACATAGGGACAATAATAGGATCTTGTAATCCCTTATAACCAGAAATCATAAATGAAGAAAAGAAGAGGAAGAAGAGATCTTCAAGGGAAGACATTACCTTGAATGTTAACTCATAAACCCTAGCTCCTTTCTCCAACCCGTAACCAATAGAAAGAGAGAGTTATCTCTCTCAAAAATGCCGATCCCACTTCTCAATTCCCAATGAGTTCCTTCTTCAAGAAGCTAGAAAAAAGAGTTAGCGGGGATAAATATCTCCTTAGGTGTATTTCTAAAATTACCCTTTTTCAATTTAACCCCATCAACTTATATTTATTAACATTTAACCCCCAAACTTCTAATTTACTTCAACTATATTCCTCTTTTATCTTAATTTTAACCATACTCAATTTACATACATGCTGAAATTATCAAAATACCCCTAATAGGACTTAACCTTAACAATGCAAAATAATTCAATATTTTCTTTAATTAACCATAATCCTCGTCACTTTACTATTTTCCATTTAGGGCCATAATTGGGTTGTTACACACTAGTTGGATTGATTCCGTTATTTTAGCTGACCCTTTTGCACTTGCCTCTAAACTAATATTATTTCCCTTAGCCTTATAGGTGATAGACAAATATTTATTACCATACAGATCTTTTAGTACATACCATTCTGATAACCCTGACCCTAACATAAACATGGGTGGTGGCATAGCATTATAGGCTTTCTTCTTTTTAGCCTTCTTTTTTAGATTAAGAATCTATCGAGAATCAATCAAGTTTTGGATATGATCCCACAAAGTATGATTGTAATCAATTTTATACCCTATGTGCTAATGGTAGGCACAATACCAATCAGACTTGTGTCCCGACTACCTTTGACTCCTTGCAGGCTTAGGTGGCATCGATTGTAATTTCCTCTCCTTTACCAAATATTGAGGCACCAGGATAATGACTTGCCTAACTCGAAGTAATAGCATTAGTTGATGCCTGAGTCCTTCAATCCTTTCGTTTTGAGATCCTCCTTCAGGTAAGGTCTAACATTTTGGATGAATAAATAAATTTGGTCCTACGTATCAAGCTTTCTTTTCATCTCCATTACTATGTTCATCTATTGAGTGAGGTACTCGTGGAAGGATTACTCAAGTTTATGCTATAATAGTTCCAAATGTTTTAGAGTGACCTCCATGCATGTACTATAATCATATTGCCTAAAGAACTCTTTCATCAACCTCTCCTAATCCTCTTTGATTTTTTTATCCAAGCTGTGATACCAATCAACAACAGGGCCTACAAGATTAAGGCTGAAAAGATCCACTTTCTATCTTTTAGTAAGGGTAGTTCTTTTCAGAAGCAGGATATATAGCCTAATATAAAATAATGGGTCCGATGTACCATCAAATTTCATCAGATCAAGCATTTTGAATTGGCTAGGTAAAATATCCTCACCATCTAAATCAATATCCTTAGGACTGACCCCTTTCCCCACTGATAACATCCTGGTCAAAAACTCCAGCTTCTCTTTCATCCTTTTTACAATAGGATTCTCCTCTTTAGGGACAAGGTTCTTTAACATTTGAAGGGCTCGTAATTCCTCATTTTTATCAGTTATAAAATCACACTTAGGATCACTTCGTGGCATTTATCTTTCCATTCCTCGTGAAGCCACATTACTAACATCTACTGCCAGTGGAGGTGTTATGATAGATGCTACTAGAATCCCTTAATGGGAATTGGTTCGACTCGAGCAATGGCTAGCACAACTCATTGAGTAACTGAAATCAAGGCCAAGTTGACTATAAAATTAGCAAATATTGACATCATTTTCTCTCAAGATCATCAATCCTCTTATCGATATATTGGGAGCTAGAGGAACCAACAAGAGGAGTGAGCTCATATATAATTTTCCTCTCTAACTGTTCTGAATACCCTTTTGAAAACTCTTTTGAAACACTATCTATACCCAACTCAAATCCTAATTATAAACTCTATCTAGATGCCAATTCTTTTGTCTATTCAGTAAACAATATTTTAACCAAATGGCCATCCAAACCCCAAAATCACTTGGGAAATGATGGCATTATTATGGCTACCAAAATAAGGATTGTTAGCATGATACATAAGCAGATGTAGATGCATGAACGTGAGATGCAGCATCGATAACCATACGTAAAAACCCTTTCCACCTTATTTCTCCCACATATGCGATCAAAGTTTTCTTCCTAGGCGGGCTTAATTCATAGGTCAACAAGGGACCCTAATTAATACATATGGTGTATGGCAAAAATTCAGCAGCATAACACCTCTCAAGAAAAACACACAAAAATGTTTTGATCAATACATATTCGAGCGACCCAAGCAAATAAAAATGGGCTTACAGGGGTATGGCAACCTTTGATAAGTGAACATTTGGACTTGTTTAGGTATGCCTAATACACAAGGATCCACATCACAATCAATGCAAGATTATTACGGATGTCTTAGTGGAGATTTCTATATCATTACATGGGCTTTTGGTCTAGGTACTCGATTAGAAGACTATCCAAGCATGGTCTCTACCAATGGATCTAAACTTAGGTTGGTGATTATCCCTAACACAACCCTCGATTGAGTGAACTATTGCAACCTCAATAAGTGCACTAAAATGACAAGTAATATAGGGGAATATAGTTAAGACCCTAGAATATTGAACCCAAGGGATAAAGGGCTATTAAGTGAGATATATAAAGTTATGCAGGTTTAATTTAAGATAAATTTCCAAGTTTTCAATTGAGAGCATCATAAATATAATCAACAAAATAAACAAATAATAAAGCAAATTAAACTAAATATTAAAACATTAATTATAAACATTGCTAAGGTACTTTAATCCTCCTCATACCCAAAGCAATAAACTTAGGCCTAAAGAATCACATATCTTAAATGTGGAAAGCCCATCTAAACACTAGTATCCCATTTTGGAACCTATTACTCTAACTATCCAATTTTCCATTCCAAAGCCAATCCGACAGCTAGCATAAGCATGGGTGCCAAGACCTTAATATGAACTAGTATCCCATTCCATAGCTTACTACCTCAATACCTATCTATTCTTCAACTATTTCTAAAATTAACAATACACAAGCCATAAAACTAAGGCCTTCATTCTGGAATCATCCCTTGATTCATAACTCATACAAAGCTAAAATAGAGCATGCACCCATTCCAATCAAGCATAATAATCATTCAACAAATAAAGTAAAATTCTCAAATTTTCAATAAAATAGATACATGAATAAACCCAATGAAGAACAAAACATTTATATATATATATATATATCAAAAATAATTTTGGTCCATTACATAGGTATGAGGATTCATAGATCCCTTAGCAATAAAACTACAAATTAAACATTAATAAAGTAAAAGGAGAAAGGAAAAAGGAAATCCAAAAGCCAATTGTAGTTGATAAATTTGCAAGTTGAATGATAACTTCAAATTAGTATTTATTTTTAGTGTATTTTTATCTGTATGTATGTTTTTCCTATTTAAGTGTTAAAATTATCTTTTTATGCCAAATAGGACTATTTTGTGATTTATGAAGTTTTTAAGTGATTAATGGTGTATTCTTGAATTTTGTGCAGAAGAAATGGCTAGCATTTAGTTGAGACCATTTGTCTCAGTTGTGTACCATGCAGATCCTCAAAATGCACCATTTTCACCAAGGAACTCAGTTAAGACCGATAGTTTCTACCATGCCTAATGCACACTTCAAGGTTGATTCAGTCCAGAAGGTATGCATGATTGAGACTAAAGTGTTTCAGCTGTGTCCTGCTGCTATAATACTTTTTAACTGATTGGACTCAGTTGAGACCAATCATCTCTACCGTATCCTGCACTGGATTAGTATAAAAGCTACATTTTATCTGGCTGTAAATGGAGATTTTTTAGGTTTTTTAATTCTAGAATTCTTCTCTATAGTTTTAGCTTATAGTTCTTCATACTTTAGGGTTTTAATACTTAGTTTCTATAGATTTACTTGTAAAAATTACACTTTTAATATTGTTTTACATCAAAAATACATAGTTATAGTTTAGTTTATAGTTTAAAGTTCTAGTTTTCAATCAAGCTCAACTTAGAGAAAAGGAGAAAAAATTACTACAACTTCAGATCCACATCTTTAAATGGGTTTAAGAGTTTCTTCTTACCTTTTTTTTATTATTTTCCTTATGAGTAGTGAGTAGTTATTTTGTTGTTTAGGAATCTTTGAATCCCCTAAACCATGTAAGGAATATGAACTTATTTGTTTAATATATATTCTAGATATTTCTTTTTTCTTGTGCTTATCTTGGTATGGATATTATTCAAGTATTTATGCTGTTAATCTTATTCAAGTTGATGAATTTATGCTTGTTTAATATCTATGTCATGCATGCTCTATTTTTCTTCATATATGTTGTAGTTTTGATGGCATTTTCACAATTGAAGCTGTTAGATTTAAGGTTTGTGTGTTGTAAAAATCAGAAGAAGAGAGGAACAACAATTGGGTGATCTATAAACTAGAACTTTAATCTTCTTCTTCTCCAAGTTAAGCTTGATTGAAAACTAGAACTTTAA
This sequence comes from Excoecaria agallocha, assembly GCA_037975025.1. Taxonomy (NCBI): domain Eukaryota; kingdom Viridiplantae; phylum Streptophyta; class Magnoliopsida; order Malpighiales; family Euphorbiaceae; genus Excoecaria; species Excoecaria agallocha. Next base: position 57,456,878 of record CM075813.1, on the reverse strand, counting down.
TCTATAAACTAAACTATAACTACGTATTTTTGTATTTTCTGCTGTAAACTATATTGAAAGTGTAATTTTTACAAGTAAATATATGAAAACTAAGTATAAAAATCCTAAAGTATGAAAAACTATGAGCTAAAACTACAGAGAAAAACCATAGAATTCAAAAATCTAAAAAGATCTCCTTTACAGCCAGATAGAATATAGCTTTTATATTGATCCAGAGTAGGACATAGCGGAGACGATTGGTCTCAGCCGAGCCCAATTGATTGAAAAAGTACTATAGCAATAGCATACGGCTGAGAAAAAAATGTCTCGATCATGCATTCCTTTTGGAATGAATCAACCTCGAAGTCTGTGCATTAGATATGGCGAAGATAGTTGGTTTTAGCCCAGTCCTTTGGTGAAATGTTGCATTTTTAAGATCCATAAGGCACATGTCTCAGCCCAGTGTTAGCTACTATTTTTGCACAAAATTCAAGAATACACCATTAAGCTCTCAAAACATCATAAATCTTAAAATAATCTTATTTGGCATAAAAAGAGAATTTTAACAATTAAAATAAGAAAATATGCAAAACAAGATATAAACATTGATAAAAATACACTAAAAATAAACACTAAGTTGGAGTTATCATGAACGATAAGAAAGTGATTCGAGAATGCATCGAGGTCAGAAAATTGGGATGCCTAACTTATTCTTAGGCTTTAGCACGATTTTAATGTAGTTTTAAAAGGAGATAAGATTTCTTAATCAAAAGCCTTTTACATCACATAAATCAAAAGTGGTTGTAGAGTGAAGTCTTGAATTGTCCCCAGCAGAGTCGCTATTGTGACTTGTGATCTTTTCTCTTCTAAACCCAATTTCGCCCTCAGAACCAAGGGATTGTCGAGCTCGAGTGAGAAAAGCCCTGACCTTTAGCAATTTGGTTCCACTTTTAGAGCTTGAACTAAGCTACGGTTCCCTGCCTAAATTAATAGTCACTTTGTACTGGGAAAGAGACTTAACTCAACTTGCTAATTTTTAAGCCCCAAAAGGCATAAAATAACATGCTGAGGTGTGCCTATCTCATCGCTAACAATCAATAGCCAAAAGGTATCTTGTTGGGCACCATAAGGCTAATAGTAAGGAGTTGCCACCCAATAGAACATTAGGAAAAAGGGTGTTCTGACCTCGTAAGGCCAAAAATCTAAAGATGGTTCCGAACTCCGCTCTTATTTTTACCTTTGATAAATGTGACATAATGGCCTTCAGATTAATTATGTTATCCCTTCTCTTTCATGTAAGATTAGAGCAAATATAAAAATAAAAGGCATATCCAATCACATAAGAAAGCGGTAAATCATGCCATAGAATTAAAGCAACAAAGATATCCATAAATCGAGCGATTTATTATGATTCTCTTTTTGATGAGGACTTATGTCCTTGCATGTAGATTATAAAGAAGAATTTAATTGTGATGGTTTGAAAATAGGGACATACCAGTCCAAGTTTTATTTAGAAAACATCTTGTGCTATTTAATTATATACAAGATCTTTTACATTATTAAAAGCTAATTTTACATGTTAGCTTCCTAGCCAAAAATGCGAATATGGGTTTGATTTTATTAAAGAAATATCCAAATTTTTACTACAAATATTTCTATGAGATTTTCCATTGACAGTTGAAAAAAAGCCTTTTATAATAAAAAATATAGATTACAGACTTACTTGCAATGCTCACCCAGTTATATTTACAGGAGGGCCATTGGCGATGACAATTATGACAATAATAATAGCAAAAGAAACATAGTGAAAAATGAAAGAATCATGATAACAATAATGGCAATAATAATAAAAGGAGATAAATAAAAAGAGTAAAAGAAAATAAATAAAAATAAAAATAATGTAGAAGAAACAAGGACCTAGTGTGTAAGTTAAAAAATGCATGGAAGTGCGTTTAACAACATATGGTTGACTCTTTTGCTTTAAAAAGGCAAGAAAACATATTTTGGACAATACATCGCATAATACACAAATTACATTAAGCGATACATGGCCATACCGGTCTGTTTTTTTTCCTTTTTAAAATAAAGTTCCTATCAACAATAAATCTAAAAGGGAGCAAAAAAGGAAAGCTAAGTACAAAAGAATAATTTTTTAAACTAGATTTTCAAAAAAACTAACTTTAAAATGGTCAAAAATGGAATTTAAAGAAATTAACCTAATAATTTCTATCACACGACAATGTACCCTTAAAAAGGGTTTCACAACCTAAACCTAGTAGAGATTAATATATAGTAGAAGTGGTATAAATGAAAAAAATGACCAAAATTCATGATAATCTAAAAATAATGAGAAAGGTTTTTTACATTACCTTCAATGTACTTACTCGATTAGATCTCTGAATGTCAGACCTGTGGACCCTTCTTATGTTGAAATAATAAAAAATAGTATAAAATGTAAAGAGCTAAGTGCCAAAAGCAACCTTTTTCACTTATAAACTTTTTAAAGCCTTTATGAAGATAATATTAGTTTTCAAACAAAAATTCTCCAATCCCTTGAAAAGCAAATGATCACTTCTTTATACAAGGAAGAATACATAGGCTTTTAGGGTGATGTGCATAGGTGTACATGCATATAAGTCAACCCATTTGCCAATTTGCTCTCGATTTTAGGCTATACGACCATTCTAATAAGAGTGTACAGGCTTTCACCTCAAGTACCTAAGGCCACATGCTTGAAAAGGTAAGATTCTTATGATGCATGGTCGTATGCTCTCTTGATGAGGTTGTATAAAGCTAAAAATGGAAAAATCCTGACAACTAGGCCAAATAATGAGATTTCCTTTGTGTGCAAGGGTGTACAATCCCTTGTGCATGGGTGTGCAAGGCTAGGGACTTTCTTAACTTATCCTTTAATCCCTTAGCCAAAGATATTTCTTATTACTTAATCCTTTGCTCTGCTTGCATACTTAAATCAAGCATAAAAAAACTTAATTTTTTTTTCAAAGAAGGATTTCAACACAAAAAGGATTCACAATCCTAGATCCACTATATTTAAAGGAGTAATTTTTCATTTTAGGTAACCCTAACAAAAGCCTCCTTAAGATCCAGTGTCTACACATTCTATAAATTTAGCACTCATATTGCAAACGAAAGGAAGAGTAAATGTTTGCACATGTCACACACACAGATGTACATGCCTTGAGTGGCACATTGAAAAGTTAAAATAGATAGTTAAACTATGTAAGGCATTCAAATAGAAAAAATTTGATGCAATTTAAACAAATAACTTGAACTAAGCCTATTTGCATAACTAAGTTCATGCCCTATTAGCCACGCTTAAAGTAAATACATGCCCGATTCAAAAGATCAACATGGTACCACAAGTTAAATGACATAAGCCCTTATAAAGAAGGTCAATTCACAACAAAAAGGCATGCTATCATGATGAAACAATTCAATGGCAAAGTATAACAAAGCATTTATTCCTATTAAGCAAAATTTCATACCCAATTAAACTAGCTCAAGTTTTAGACATAAATATGTGCAAATCAACATCAAACACACATGGATTACATAGGCATTGCATTCCAATATCCAAAAGATACCAAGCTTGACAACTAAAGCACAAAACTAAAGGTTTATAAGCTACAAAAGTAAGAATTCCACTTCTCTTAAGCATTTTTATGAATACATGGCACGCGTAAAGTAAATTTGCAATCAACATGTAATTTTAACAAGATGAACAATTATAAAACTTCCATTAAGTGTGCAAAACATGTAACTATAGCATTTCTCAAAATAAAAGAAGTAAAAATATCAAAATTTGGATTTTTTCTAACCTAAACATGCAAAGTACGCTGACTAACAATAAGGCATGATTCATGCATATATAAACACAATGCTAACAAAAACTACTTCCCTATGGAAAAATATGGAGAACTAAGACAAAATAGAGATTAAAGACAAAAATAATGAAGTTGGAATACTTGTTTATTAAAGCTTGCTTTGAAAGAAAAATGCACATGAATGGAGGAAGAAGGGTGAAAATGCCGGAAACACCAAGAGGGAAGAGAGAAAATAGAAAAAAAAGTGAAGAGTCATTTCTTTTGGGGTATGTTTATAGATGGACACAATAAAATCCCCTAGGGATATGGCAGAGACCAAATTATCTCGGCCGAGTCACGTAAAAAGACTTAAAATCCATAGTTTCATTTTATATAAGATAAGGTTAAGACAAAATAGTCTCATTCATGCACAACACACTGGTTTGAAATATTCAAATTGCACATGGCAGAGACCAATTGGTCTCAGCCATATTACCTATTCTGGACTGAAATTTCAAAATGGATATGGGAGATACCAATTAATCTCAGCCATGTGACTATTATTGTATCCAGCCTAGAAAACTTACACATGACTGAGACAAAATGGTCTCAGCTAAGCCTAAATAAATTTTTGCATACTTTGAAACTTTAAACATCCTCCTTTATGCACAATTACAGTAAGACACTTGACAAGCATTCAATCAACATTTATCACCACTTATTGAACTAAAATAAGGAATTAAAACAACAACCTTAAAATTAAAAACATTAATGAAATTAAACAAACATAAGTTTGGAGGTAAGGTTTAGAAGAAGTTCTGGGCTTAACAAGTCGCTGTCTCAACTTTACACGATTTCATTTCACATCCAAAGGCTCAGATCTCACCGCCCTTATATCAGACCTATGTTCATCTTATGAAATCATAAAATGAGATAAATGACTGAGCATTCCTTTAGAAGTTATCTCATAATTTTTTAGTGGTTTCCCTTCGTGCCGTTCGTTTAATACGCTCTCACTCTTAGTCATTCTCTCTTTTTATTCCTCAGGATGTATCAACCACTTTCCCAGAGTGTCATCTAGTAGAATCTCTTCTAACATGCTTTTCATCTTTCCAAGGTACCTTTGGACACAACAAATTAACTCTATAAACTCGCATGATGGATGTTTCATCATCTTGGTCACTTTAAAATCAACTTCTCATCATTAATCTTCAAAGTGATTGTCTTCTTATACACATTTATCAGTGCTATTTTTGGTTTTCCTCCATCTTTTGCACGATTAAGTCCACCAAGATAACGAACTTCCCTATCTTCACCAACAAGTCTTCTATGATTCCTTTGGATCTTTTGATGGACTTATTCACTAAACATGTTTGTCTCCTTTAGATTCCCTAAATTTAGCTTCCTGTAAAATGAATAAGCCATGAGATTAATACTTACACCTAAATCACACGGAACATGTTCAATAAAAGTTTCCCTTAGTTCACATAGTAGTGGAAAAGCTACTAGGATCATTTAGTTTCTTTAATGATTTGTTAAATAAAATGGCACTATAATTCTAAGATAAGCAAACTGTCCAAAGCCCTTTTAACTTCTTTTTTCTAGAACAATTTTTTTTTAAGAATTTAGCATATTTTGGTTTATGTAATAAAGCACTAACAAAGGATAAATTTATATGCAACTTTTTTAACATATCTAAAAACCTTGCTAATTAATCATTGTTTTTATCTTTGATAGCAATAATAGGGAAAGGTAATGAGGATTTCTAAGCATTAAACCCCTTTTTAAATGAAACTTTCTTACCTTACTTCATAGACTTGCACTTTAATACAACTTTTGGGTTTAGATGTACATACATATGTTGTAGGTTCCACTAAATTTGAAAAAGATTGGTCACCTTTCTCTTTAACATGTAATTCTTTACCACTTTTCAATGAGATGACCTTCATTTCCTTTTTTTGGATTTCAATCAACATTTGATGGAAAAAGTACTGAGTGGCCTTATGGAGATAGAATTTGCTATTTGGCTAACTTGCATCTCCAAGTTCCTTATCCTCTAAGTTGGATTTATTTTCTTGTGGTAGGGGTTGTCTAGGTTGAAAACTGGGAGGTTGGAAATGTGTTTGGTAGGCTTTAGGTGCTTGAAAATGAGTGTTCACTATTAGAGGTTGGTATTGTTGATGATAAGTATGCTTATGGTTCATTTGAGCATGTGTGGCTGCATTAAATGCGGTTATTGGTTGATTGTTTGAGGTAGAGGTTTGGTTTCCATTTCTACATGAAAAATTTAGGATATTCCTCCAACAAAAATTATAGTGACTACTAAATAGGTCATTCTTCTTGAAATCGTGTAAAACATTCACTTATCTCATTCCTTGAGTATAAGGTTCAATCACCTTTAGTTCACTTCCCAAGTTTCCTTCTTCAAAAGCACTCCTATCTTGGCTAATTGTTAAAAAATTTTAAACTCTCAACCCATTAAGCTCTTTCTTTAATAGCTTCATTTGAGCTTTCAACATTGCAACTTCATCTACATTGTGAACCCCTTATTTCTCGGTCAATGCCCTTGTGCTGGCCTATTAGGCTTCATTCATTGCCATCTCATAAGAAGAAAAAATGCCTTTTCGGGTATTTTATTTATGAGGCTCCCTCCGGATGCTACATCTAATAAAGATCTTGTAGTTGGATTGCACCTTGCATAAAATGTTGACATCAATTGGTGTATTTCGATCTCATGGTGTAGATAGCTTTTCAACAATCTCTTAAACCATTTCTAAGCTTTATGGAAAGATTAATCATTCAACTACTAGAAATTATATATGTTATTCCTTATATTAGCCATCTTTATGGGTAGGAAAAACCTAACAAAAAATGTTTCTTGCATTTGCTCCAATGAATGGATAGATTGACTAGTAAGCATTGATAACCAATCTCTTACTTTTCCTGTGAATTTGAAAGGAAAAACTTCAACTGTATTACATCCATTGACACCCTTTACATATGGACCATGTCACTTAACTTTAAAAAGATATCCAAGTGTTGCGTTGGGTCCTTAATCTTGGATCCTAAAAAATTGGTTCATTTGAACCATGGTGATCGTTGATGGTCTTAGCTTAAAGTATCGTTGTCAAAGTAGCACTACCGTTCTATGCTCTTCGTTCCTTTTTAGAGTGGTATAATCATGAATGGTCCTTTTTCTTTGATCACCTTGATTTCTTTCCTATTGTTGCCCTTCTCTTTCTTTATCTTTAAAAGGCACATTTAAATTTATTGGATCATTCATGTTTTCAATTTGATTTTATCTCCTTCTCCAATGTAAAGTTCTCTCAATTTCAGGGTAAAATGGTGCCAGATGATGTTATGGACACACTCTGTTTATACACCAAAATCACCTGAAAATAATAAATAAACAAAAGTAAATAAGAGATGAACACATAAAATAAACAATCATATATGTAAATAAACACACCAATGTTCCTTGATAATGGTGCTAAAAACTTATTCGTGACCTTAGCAAGTGTACTGAATTGACAAGTAATAAAGTGGAGTATTTTTAGGACCCTAAAAATATCGAATCCAAGGGAACTGGACTTGTGCAAAAATACTTGATTGATTGAAGTTACATGTTAAAGAATATCCCAATTGTTTGTTTGTGTATGTTGTAATTAGCAATTTTAACAATTAACATAAAAGTAACTTAAATACAAAGAATGAATTAAACTAAAGCAATAAAAATAGAGAATAATCTGATAGATAACAATGAATAAAAACTCTACTCAAGAATCTAATCTTCCCCATACCTAATGTCAGATTCATTTTAACATAAAATTTATATATTTCAAATGTGGACAACCCATATAAACCCCTAGTTTTCCATTCTGGAGCCAACTACTCTAACCATCCAATTTTCCATTCTGAAGCCAATCGAATAGCTAGCATAAGCATAGGTCTCAAAATCTAGATACGGATTAGTTTCCCATTCTGAAGCCAACAAACCTAATACCCATTCTTTTTCCTCTCCACTTCTGGATCTATAGCACATAAACCCTAAATCTAATAGCCTCCATTCCAGAATCGCCATCAAAACTATAGAACATATGTGTAAAAATAGATTATGTATGATACAACTATTAAACAAGTTTAAATCCATTAGCTTGAATAAGATTAATAGTATAAATACTTGAATAACATCCATATCAAGATAAGTATAAGGGAAAAGAAATATCTGAAAATATATTTAAGCAAAATAAGTTCAAAGACTTACATAGTTATGGGGATTCAAAGATCCCCAAGCAACTATAAAACAACTTATTAAACATAGTGAAAATAATAAAGAAAAGGAAAAAAGAAACTTTTAAACCCATTATAGATCTGAGGTTGAAGTTGCTTCCTCTCTTCTTCTCCAAGTTGGAACTTTACTGAACAATAACTATACCTCTATAACTTAAGCTAAACTATGGTGTTTGTTGTATTGTATGTATAAATCCTATGTAAAAATGTAACTTTTACAAGTATAAAACCCTAGAAATATGAAGAACTACATCCTACTTACATAAACTTAAAACCTTACAGAAAACTATCTCAAAAGAAACTTAAAAACTCCTTCTTTAAAACCAAATAAATTACAGCTTTTATAGTGTCTTCCAGATGGACACGGCGGAGACACTTTTGTCTTGGCCATGTCCAATTGGTTAAAATAGAACTATAGCAATAACACATGGCTAAGACACTTTAGTCTTAACCGTGCACACCCTTCTAGATTGAATCATTTTCGAACTCTGTAATGGACATGATAAAGATAAATGGTTTTAGTCGTGCTCTTTGGTGAAATGGTGTTTATTGGAAATTTTATGATGGATACGGTTAAGACATTTTAGTCTCCACCGTATGCAAGTCAATTTTTTGCATAAAAATCAAAATTGCACCATTAAAAACACTAAAACTTCATAAATCTAAATATTATCATGTTTGGCACAAAAAATTAACACTTAAAACATGAAAGATAAATAAAATGGGATATAAATACAGATAAAAATATACTATAAATAAATAATAAATCAAAGTTATCAATGGGCATCTGTCAGACCTTTTCTATAAATAGCTTGATTTTCTTCCTTGGTCCTTATACCTTTTGACCTCTTCATTCAGGAAAGCTCTCCTTCAGATATTTTCTTCTTTTCTTTCCTTCTACTTTTCACTTGTAGTTATTTTCTTTTATTTATCTTTTTCTCTATTTATTCTTGTGTTTAGACTACTTGGATATTTTTGCCATGTCAAACCCTGTTATGACAAAATTGCATAGATTGCTAGATGACCTAAACACTTGGAAAGCTACTATCTTGACCCCATATTCCAATTTGAGGTTTTTTAGGAGAGTAAAGTTTGACAAGACTCTAATTTTATCGACTACCCAATAATGAGATCCTTTAGGTTTACTCATCAGGAATCGTATCCTTTGCCTGAAGAATTTGCTGAGATTGTTGGTGTGAGATTTACACTTAATACTCAACCCTATCTACCTTTTATTGTTCTTGACTTTCCTAAGGAGGTGAAGCGAGCTTTAGGAGTTCTTCCTTCTGAGGTCAGAATCCTGGTACCTCAAGGGAGTACCTTTTCATTGAAGAGGCTAACTAATGTCTTGGATGATTTTGATGATATTCCTACATTCTAGACTAGAGTGATTTTGTTGTGCTATTTTGCTTAATACTTGTTGGTGTGTTCGGATGACCTGAATGGAGATTATGGATTATTCAGCATTATGGATGATTTGCACAGAGGGCGTACCCCTTTTCTTTTGGTCTTGATGGAGATAATTTTTGGCCTAGATGCCATTGGTGCTAACCCTACTAGTTATCTTATCGACAATCCTTTAATGCTATAGGAATGTCATTACTTTAAAGGTAATATACCCCTTGTGGATTTTCACACTAGCTTTTCTTATTGGAAAATGTATCCTTTTAGATTTTCATGTATTTTTTTACTTATTTTTGCTTGAGACAAACCTAACTCACCTTAGCGTCTGTTTTTTAGGTGTGGCTGCATGAGAAGCTGAAGCTACCATTGGAGCCTCCTCCTTAGGCTAGAGTCATGAGCACTTATCAACTGAGGCATTATAACCTTAAGCATAGATGATATAAGTTTTATTCGACCCATGAGGGAGTTATTTGGTTGGATCATCTAGTAGATGATGATATCAGTTTTAGTTGCCCTTAGTTACCAATGTCTTTTATTATTTTGGATGGATCTTCTAGATACATCTTTCTATTTAGATTGTATCAAGCCACTTTTTACATTACTGCTCGTTGTGCTTGCCAATATAGGGACTATCATTTACCCATTGGCTTTTCATGGTCCACTCCCTACTTCTTTTCTTGTGATGGCTATCATACCCAAGGCTAGTGCCAGTGACTTCACCATTTTCATCACATACAAGCAGTAGGTCATGAGTCCAGCAATCAATAATAGGATGTATCAGCTTAGACACCTGGATGGAGATAATAGTGTGATATAGATAGACTAGATTAGATACTATCATGGATTATGTTTTTATTTTGATTAGAACTTTTAAAGTTTGAACACATTAAAAGAAAAGGACTATTTTTTAATACATTAAAATTTTTTTGGATAGAAATGTAGGTTTTCTTTCTAATTTCAATATACATGATCATTATCCAACATCATCTCAATGACACATATTACTTAACCTCAAAATGAAATCTTAAAAGCATAATAACTCCTATCATCAATCAGCCCTCTCGAATTTTCTTGATTGATTATTTTCTCTCAGCCCTTAATTTTTACTTAAGATGCCTTTTTTCGATTTTCACCTTGAAAAGGTACCTAATTTTAAAAAGGTCACTATTTTTTTTGGTTTTTGACCCACATAGATATTATTCTCTTTTCATATCTTTTGAGTCTTAGCCATGAAACTATTTTGATTTGTCAACATTTATCAACTCTTTGAACTCATTGCCATCACTGTTAGTTAGAATAGCGGCTCTTTTGGATAAATTTTTCAGCATAAAAGGTTCTTTCCAAGTAGGTCTAAACTTGCCCCTAATATCTAGAATTCCAGATCTTATCTGTTTGAACACTAAGTCTCCCTCTTTCAAAGGATGCTTCTTAACTTTTTTCCTAAATGAGTAAGCTAATCTCTTTTGGTAAATTTGGTTATGGTAATAAACTCACATCTTACCCCCCATCTAGTAGGTTAAGCTGCAATAACCTCTGTCTAACCCATTCTATCTTTGGCAATTCAACCTTTTAAACCACCCTCAAAGATCGATGCTTAATTTCTACTAGCAGTATAACTTTTATCCTATACACTAGAGAGAATGAAGTAGCTTTTATTGAAGTTCTAGCTGTAGTTCTATAATCCCATAATGCAAAAGTAGCTTATCGACCCAATCTTTATAGGTTTGAACCATCTTAGCTAAAATCCTTTTAAAGTTTCTATTGGCTAACTCAACTACCCTATTGGTGTGAGGTCTATAATGAGAAGACCTATGATATTAAGCCTCATATTTCATGAGCATCTGCTTGGTTTCCCTATAAAACTATAAGTTATTATTCGATACTATATGGTGGGGTAGGCCATACTTTCATATCATATTCATTTCAATAAACTTCGCCATATCCCTAGCATCAACCTTCTTGAAGGATCCTGCTTTTATCCACTTCATTAAATAATTGATGGTAACTATAATAAACTTGTGCCCATTTGAGGCTGGTGGATAAATTATACCTATGATATATATACACATATTGGAATAAGAAAAATAGGTATTAAATGAAGTCTAATGGTACAATTTGAGATGAAATTGAGCTCAAATGGATCCTCAAATTAAACAATAAAGATTTTGCTCAATATCGTAGAAAGGGTTGACCAAAAAGTTTGATCGAGCCTTAAAATATCATAAAGACTTTTAAAAATTATTTTAATCATATAGACCCATTAGAAATGACATAAAGAAACCATTGGAAGTTAAAACTAATTTTTACAACAATTTTAAAATTTTTAATTTTGAACTGGTTGAAATTGCCTCGGAAGTTAGAAGTATATCAAAATGATGATGAAATGAGCTAAAATTTTAAATACATGCTTTTGTATATGCTATTGCATGTGGAGCAGAATTTTAGGGAATTTTAATAAGAAAAACATCAATTTCTAAAAAAGGGTAAAAATGGAGATTAAATTAATTAAAGGGATTAATTACCATATTTAAGATGTTTAAGGACATAAATATCATTATAAATGAGCCATAATCATCTACATGCAGTATCATAGCCTAAAGAGGTGTAGAGACCCATGAAATGGTGACAAATGGCTTAAAAATAAGCATTTGGATCAAATAGTTTATGGAGGAATCTTAACCTTAGATTCGGTGGAATTAAGGGCAAACTAGAGGGATCTAAAATCTTTTATAATTCCACCAAAAATTTTTCCATTTTCCTCCCTTTTGTTTAAGAAAATAGAACTAGCCCCTTTAGTTAGTTTTCCATATTTTTTTGTTCATTTCTCTCACCTTTCATCATATCAAAAGCCCAAATTTCACCCATATATACTAGAAAGCATTCTCTTCAAGATGGAAATTAGCTTAGAGCTCAATGAATCTTGAAAGTGAAGGATTTTTAGTGAGAGAAAGTAATCTTAAAAGGTAAATTCTTGCATTTTTATTTGATTTAATTGGGAAAATTGTTATAAACTTGTAGAACATCATGAGTATGATTATTTAGTATCATTTACGTATTTAAATTCATAGTTAAAATTAACTAATTTCTCCCTCCTAAATGTGGCCTAAAGAGGAAATTCAAGGAAAAGAGAAATGCAAGGAGAAAGAAGGAGAGAAGAAGAAAAATAGGCCATTCTTAAGTCAAAATAAGGTTAGTGGATACAAACTACACTCTATTTTATTTAATTTCTTGGAATTTACTTAGAATTTACATTATGTAACTTTACAAATTTGAGTAAAAATATGAAATAAATTGAGATAACATGTTAGAATGATGAATTAAGATGATTTGAGTAGGAAGTAATGTAGAAAACACTTTGGAAATTGGAAATCCAATGTTGGATAAATTATACATAATGAAGTATAATATGATAAATTGATGTTAATTGACAATCTAAGCATAAAATGTGTCATATTAGGTTAAATGAATATAATTAGAATAATTTAAGCTTGAACAAATGTATGGGCATAATGTTTACTATGTGTACATAATGATATAACATTATGTAACTATAATAAATCAAAGGTATGAGGTGAAATAATTTTAGATAACATGATAATAGGATGTTATAATATGAAATAAACATGAATTAACGTAGGAATAAATCATATGAAGGAAGATTTCACCTTGGACAAATTAGGTATCATATAGTATAATATGTTAATTTAATGTTTTAATGCAAATTAAGAACAAAATGTGTAATATAATGATGAATAAATATATCATAAATGATTCCAGCTTCTGGTTAAAAGATGGTGATTCTAACTCCAATTATTTTCATGCAGTGGCTTCAAAAAGAAAAATGAAAAATTAGATTACATAATTAAAAGATCTAACTGGCAAGATTTACTCTTAGAATAATGGATTGGAAGAGGTAATCCATGATTACTTTCGAATTATTTTTGCTGTAACTCATACCAGTATAGGAATCACTACTGTAGGGATTGATAAATGAGTAACAAAGGTCCAAAATGAATTTCTCCTTCATACTAAGGATTATATTAAGAATACCATCTTTAGTCTTTATCCAAATAAAGCACCTACGTTAAATGGAATGAATGCTGCCTTTTATCAAAGATGTTAGGGTGTTGTAGGTAAAGAAGTGGCTCGGGAATGCCTCAGTATTATTCAAAATCGTTCTAAGTTTGATAGATTGAAGGACACTACTATTGTTATCATTCCATAAAAATAAGCACCTGATTTAATGTATGATCTAAGACTTATTGCTTTGTACAATGTTCTCTATAAAGTGGTTGCTAAAATGATCACTTCACATTTAAAATACATTCTTATAGATATTATCTATTAGAGAGTATGCCCTAGAGCCCATGTAATAGGGATGTATTTCATATGTATGAATTTATATTCTTAATAAAAGGCATCATTCATTTATTAATGCTATGTTTAAATACATGAGTTTGTAAATCTTAAAATAATAAATGAAGTCCTAGATATTATAAACACAGTGCAAAGGCAATCATGAAAGTGTTCATGATATGAGATGACTATTGCATACAAATGTGTTAATATCTAAATATCTCTTGTCATAATATTAACAAGATAGGGCATTGTTAATTCGGATAGACTAGCACATGTTATGCTTCTTGAATGGTTCAAGCAGTGGTTCTCATAACTGTGATTATGGAAGATAATCAAAGTTAACATGTGGATGCTTGTTAGAAGAACAAGTTCAATGGAGACCTGTAAAGAGAATCCTCACATGGATATTAAATCTATGTCAGTGAGGAATCTCTTCATAGTTGTTGTGCACGTATCCTCAGACTTGATATTACCAAAGTTATCTTAAGTAGCAAGTGGTATATTTTAACTCTATAACTGATTACTTCTAACTGGGAGTGAACATAGTTAGGAGATTGGGTATATCATGACCTACTTGAAGATAGTTGAGTGATTGACAAAGGATTCACCACCCTAGATTTAATAAGGGAAGTTATCTCGCATGATTCTGTAATTGCCTTATTCAGAGAATCTCTGGCCACAGTAATATGCCAAAATGGATAGAGATCCATGAGGGCATTTTGGGAACGATGGTTAAATTAATAGAACATATATAATTAGATTTATATGAGTTGACAGAAATCCATACTCAGAATCTAATTGAGATAAGAGTGGTGGAAGGAGTAATTGCACGATAACTGTTTCTATAGAAGGGTATAGTCAAACCACTTGACTTTCCTGACATTTGGGTAGTCATGATGCCTAGCTAGAGGCCAATCATGACTTGTATAATAGTGTATCAAGAATATCAATAGGGATTGATAAAATGATTTAAAGAAGTTTAAATCATGTGAGTTTTGAATGGAACTCACAATTACATATTATACTGCCAATATGGACAAGAACCCAATAGGTCACACACATATAGAGAAAAGGATAAAATGGTAAAATGACAAGGATAATAATATTTGATATTATTATGGGAATAGAGAAGTGAATAAGAGAATAATTAATTAAAGAGTTTAATTAATTATGATCAAGTAAAATTGTTCATGGAACTTTTGAGAAATGTTCTGTAAAATTGGACCTAATTGAAATAATGTATTTCATAATTAATTATTATTAGACTATAAGTTTTATAGGGCTGATATAATAATTAATAGATCCATTGGAGGAATTACAGAGGCCCAGAGAAGTAAAGTTGGCGTAGAAACCCTCAAGAAGAAGGGTCATACGCCAACTCCAAACAGAAGGGCTTAGAGGCTTATTTCTTGGACAAAAATAAATTAAATGTGTTACATAAGTGTTATGGATTCTACATATTTAATTTGGATGGATTTGGAATTCATTTAGGTAATTAAATCCAAGTATATGTACAAAGGGCCTAGTTTGTGAGTTTTGTACATAGTCTTTTGTGAAAAGGCTTAAATTGGATTTAATTGAGCCCAAATAATTATAAATAATTCCAAAAGCCCAATTAATAATTTTTCAGCAATTTTAAAGAGCCCAATCCCATTATGAAGTTGGATTTTTAACCTAACTATAAAAATCCAAGTGATGTGAAATTAGGGTTAAGTGAGAACAATTAAGAGAAAAGTTTTTCTCTCATTCTAAAGCCCTAGCCGCAACCTTCCCTAGCTAGCATCTAGGGATTTTCGGCCAGCCCTTGTTCCTCCCAATTGTTGGTTCTTTCAATCCCTCTCTAGTGTGGATTACTCATTGAAGGTGTTCGATTTTGGACACTATGGTTTGCGACAACCCGGTGAAAAGGAAAATCAACTGTACAACAAAAATCAAAGGTGATTTTTCTTATTCTCATTAATATGTATATTGTAAATTCATGGCAAGATCAGATATATTGGTTAAAAATTTTAAATTTCGCTTATATATGAGATTCATGTAACTGATAATTCCTAACATGGTATCAGAGCCTCGGTTTTGCCATGAATATACAATTCTATATTTTTCTGCGGAACAAGTTTTATTTTTGAGTTATATATTTCATGAACTTTAAAATATCATATTTGATTATTCATGAATGAGAAATATTGATTTCTGTATATATGTGATCAAATATATAAAACGAAAAATAAAAACGATTCTTTTGAGAAAACAACCATTGAGAATGGTGTGAATGGCTTTTATTTTTCAATGAAGTTTAGGGGCTGTTCTAAATTAATTTTTTATAGATCCACTCTAAGATCATTTTGATGATAATTTATGTGTTTAATATATGATATTAAGCCATAGGATCAAACGAAATTAAAATCGAACAAGTTTTGCATGAAAACTAGTTTAGTCGAAAAGTTCGATAAATTGGTGTTTTTGGTGTGTTCTTGATGTGTTCTTATTTATAACGATTTTTAATCTTCTAAATCTGATATATCTGATATATTAAAGTATTTTTAATTAATTGGATTAATTAAAATGGGCCTTGAATTAATTGAATTAATTTTAATTCATTAAAACCACTTAATGGGCTTAATTATGTTTACGGACTTGATTTAAATAAGTTCCTTGGGCCCACCAAGTCATTTACTAATTTAAATCAAGTCATCTTAGCTAGCCTATTAGTTTGTTGACCACAGTCAAAGCTAATGGTTCTAAAGGCAAGATTAGGGAATACATATATAATATGCATGCATCAAGAGTTGATAACCTAATGATCCAATAGTTGTGTAGAGTCACAATTGGTATAGAGATACCTACCTTTCAAGGGTATGGAGTTTGGCTTGTTGACCACAGTCAAGGTCAAATTACATATCAAGGATTGGATATTGGCCCACTAAGAAAACCATCGAGTTTTCTCGAATTAAATAGTGAGGGCTATTAATTCGCAATAAAATAGTGGGAGTATATGGATTAATTAAAGACCTAATTAATGCATACATATATATGAACATACTCTCATATGTTTTCTTTTTCACATCAAAGGTCATCATCATGAGTACATCAAACATTAACATACGGTCAATCTTGGATAACAATATGGTTGGCAATAACTATTCTGACTGGATCAGGCAAGTGAGAATTGTTCTCAGAGCTGAAAAGATTCATTATGTCTTGGATAAAGATCCACCACCACTTTCATCAGATGATGCCATTGATGAGATCAAAGGTACTTATCGTAAATACATAGAGGACAGTGAAGCAGCAGCATGTCTGATGCTAGGTGCTATGTCCTCGGAGCTTCAGAAGCAACATGAGATGATGGATGTTAGAACCATCATTTTGCATCTAGAGGAGCTTTATTCTTCTCAGGCTAAAACTGAGCAATATGAGATTGCTCGAGCTCTATTTAGCTGCAAAATGGTGGAAGGCACTTCAGTTGCTGCTCATGCATTGAAGATGTATGGGTATATTGAGCATTTGAGTAGACTTGGCTATGTAATGGATAATGATCTATACATAGATTTAATCTTGTACTCGTTGGCTTCAAGTTATGCACCTTTTGTGTTTAACTTCAACATGAACAAGATCCAAGTTACCATTCCTAAGTTAATCAACATGCTCAAAACAGCTGATGGATCCTTTAAGAAGGATCCAAAAAGTGTCATGGTTGTCACTTTTGCTAAAGGCAAGAAGCAGAAGCAGAAGAAGAAGAAGAAGAAGAAGAAGATAACCAAGGCGCATCCAAAGAATGGTGGGATCTCTAAGAAGAAGGTTGCCAAGAAAGAGAATCCCAAAGGAACTTGCTTCCATTGTAAAAAGGATGGTCATTGAAAGCGTAACTGCAAGGCCTATCTAGATTCTCTCAAGGAGAAGAAGCATGCTGATGCTTCTACTTCAGGTATTCATAGATAATGATCTATACATAGATTTAATCTTGTACTCGTTGGCTCCAAGTTATGCACCTTTCGTGTTTTACTTCAACATGAACAAGATCCAAGTTACCATTCCTGAGTTAATCAACATGCTCAAAACAGCTGATGGATCCTTTAAGAAGGATCCAAAAAGTGTCATGGTTGTCACTTCTGCTAAAGGAAAGAAGCAGAAGAAGAAGAAGATAACCAAGGTGCAGCCAAAGAATGGTGAGATCTTTAAGAAGAAGGTTGCCAAGAAAGAGAATCCCAAAGGAACTTGCTTCCATTGTGGAAAGGATGGTCACTAAAAGCGTAACTGCAAGGCCTATCTAGATTCTCTCAAGGAGAAGAAGCATGCTGATGCTTCTACTTTAGGTATTCATATGATTGAAATTAATACTTATTCTATTGCTTCAAAATAATCTTGGGTATTAGATACCAGATTTGGATCTCACTTGGGTAATGATCTATATGGGCTTAGAAGCTTTAGAAGAGTTGGAAAGGTAGAGATATGTTTACAGTTAGCTACTGGACACCATATAAATAGCATGGGTCTAAGACATATGAGTGATTGGCTCTAGTGCAAGTGGGAGATTGTTAGAGAGTATGCCCTAGAACCCATGTAATAGGGATGCATTTCATATGTATGAATTTATATTCTTAATAAAAGGCATCATCTATTTATCAATGCTATGTTTAAATACATAAGGTTATAAATCTTAAATTAATAAATGAAGTCCTAGATATTATAAACATAGTGCAAAGGCAATCATGAAAGTGTTCATGATATGAGATGACTATTGCATGCAAATAAGTTAATATCTAAATATCCCTTGTCATAGAATTAACAAGATAGGGCACTGTTAATTCGGACAAACTAGCACATGTTATGCTTCTTGAATGGTTCAAGTAGTGGTTCTCATAACTGTGATTATGGAAGATAATCAAAGCTAACATGTGGATGCTTGTTAGAAGAATAAGTTCATTGGGGAGCTGCAAAGAGAATCCTCACATGGATATTAAATCTATATCAGTGAGGAATCTCTTCATAGTTGTTGTGCAAGTATCCTCAGACTTGATATCACCAAAGTTATCTTAAGTAGCAAGTGATATATTTTGACTCCATAACTGATTACTTCCAACTGGGAGTGAACATAGTTAGGAGATTGGGTATATCATGACCTACTTAAAGATAGTTGAGTGATTGACAAAGGATTCACCATCCCAGATTTAATAAGGAAAGTTATCTCGCATGATTCTATAATTGCCTTATTCAGAGAATCTCTGGCCAGAGTAATATGCCAAGATGGATAGAGATCTATGGAGGGCATTTTGGAAACAATGATTAAATTAATAGAACATACATAATTAGATTTATATGAGTTGATAGAAATCCATACTCAGAATCTAATTGAGATAAGAGTGGTGGAAAGAGTAATTACACGGTAACTGTTTCTATGAAAGGGTATAGTCAAACCACTTGACTTTCCTGACATTTGGGTAGTCATGATGTCTGGCTAGAGGCCAATCATGACTTGTATAATAGTGTATCAAGAATATCAATAGGGATTGATAAAATGATTTAAAGAAGTTTAAATCATGTGAGTTTTAAATGGAACTCACAATTACATATTATACTGCCAATGTGGACAGAAACCCAATAGGTCACACACATATAGAGAAAAGGATAAAATGGTAAAATGACAAGGATAATAATATTTGATATTATTATGGCAATAGAGAAGTGAATAAGAGAATAATTAATTAAAGAGTTTAATTAATTATGATCAAGTAAAATTGTTTGCGGAACTTTTGAAAAATATTCTGTAAAATTGGACCTAATTGAAATAATGTATTTCATAATTAATTATTATTGGACTATAAGTATTATAGGGCTAATATAATAATTAATAGATCCATTGGAGGAATTACAGAGGCCCAGAGAAGTGAAGTTGGCACAGAAACCCTCCAGAAGAAGGGCCACACGCCAACTCCAAACAGAAGGGCTTAGAGGCCTATTTTTTGGACTAAAATAAGTTAAATATGTTACATAAGTGTTATGGATCCTACATATTTAATTTGGTTGGATTTAGAAACACTTGAAAGTCAATGACTTAATGTGCAATAGAGCAGCTGAATGGAATTTTTCTCTTATTTCGAATTTGTCCAATGAGAGGGATCGCAACTCATACTAAGTATTCCTATTAGTTGGCAGAATAAGAATGATATGTGGCAGTGGATCTTAGAAAAAATGTAGTCTATTATGTGAAGAGTGCTTACAAATTTTTCTGTTCAGATATATTCTTTTTTCCCAATTCTATTTCATCTGTTGATTGGAAAAAAATTGTGGAGCTTGGCTATACCTTCAAAGTTTAAGCATTTTCTCTAGAGAACCCTGCATTCTTATCTCCCTGCTCATAACATGATTGTTTTAAGAGGAGTGGACACTCCCCTTTCAGCCTTTTTTGTGGTTATTTAGATGAAACGATTTGCTTCATGTTGTGGACTGCAGTTTTTCCAAGAAGGTGGGGTCAAAGTTATCAGTTGGGGTTATGCGAGACAATATCTTTAATTTTTCTAAGTGGTTCCATCTTATTGGATCTACAATTAAACTGGACAGTTATAGTATGACTGTGGCTATTGGGAAAGCAAGGAATGATATTGTTTGGAGCAAATTGCGACTTTCTTTCTCTGTGATTGTGGCTATAGCCTTGAATATGTTGTCAGAGTGGAAAGCAGTTTAGCTCAGTACTTTAGATCATCGTGGTAGATTAGCGGTTGCTCCAACAATTTGGACTCCTCCTATAAATTTTTTGAAGGTTAATACGTATGTTGCCTTATTTCCTCGAAGTCAGCAAACAAATTATGCTTTTGTTGCTCGCAATCACCAAGGTTTTTTTGTAGTAGCTGATAGCAAATGCATTTCTGGTATTTATGATCCTTTGGTGGCAGAAGCTTTTGGAGTTAGAGAAGCCTTGAGTTGGTTGAAGGCATCTAATCATTCATTTGTTATCGTTGAAATGGACTCTCAATTGGTTTATCATGCTTTGCTTTTTAACTCTATAAATTGTTCCGAGTTTGGTATCATTATAAGTGATTGTAAGACTCTTTATGCCAATCTTTCTAATATTTGGTTTGAATTTGTTAAAACGTCTGTGAATTTAGCTATTCGTTATTTTGTTAAAGCAGCTAATTTTATGTTAGACCTTTCTTTTTGGAATTTATCTCTCTGAATGTATTATTTCGGCTTTGAAAGCCGATTCTTTTTAACGAAGTTTGCTTTTCTAAAAAAAATCAACTTTACTACTGTTCACGGAAATTAAAAAAATAATTAAAATAACTAAATTTCATAAAAAAATATTATAGTAATTGATAAAAATATATTTTTATATTTTTAAAAATTTAATTTAATTTTAATTAAAAATAGATAGTAATAAAAAGAAAAATATTTAATAAATTATATAATAAATAAGGTATATATGTAAATATATTTTTAAAATTTTGAAAAAAATATTTTAAACAAAATAAATTAAAATAAAAAAATATCTATTAAAATAGTACAGAAAAGTACTTTTTATATTAGTTTTAATCATGTTATTTTTAGTATGATTTTATCTATTATTGTACCACTGATTCGACAGATTTTGCTTGGTCTAAGTCGGTTAATATTCAACCGTGACTCCATTAGGTTTGGCCCTAACTTTCTAAGCAGTCAGTCGTACCTTAAAAAACTAATGGCTATTTTCAGTTTGGTTTCTTTTTATTGTAAATTTGAGGTGGTATGCAATTATTCTTTTATTTATTCATATTTTGAAAATTTCCCTGAATTTTATATTTTTAGATGAATTGATATGAACAAATATGAATACGAAAATGAAAATCACTAGTTAAAAATTTGCCTCCCTCTCCCTATTAATTAGAAATTTAAATTTTACTTGCATTGCGTTCAAAATGTATTTAAAAAAACAGAAAGGGTTTGAGAAGAGAGCGTATAACTTTTCGGGACAACATCGTCATCCAAACGCTGGGTAAAATAAAAATCTTGGGAGTAACCGCTTTGGCAAATGGCAATTACAACCGACTCTAGTGCGACTCCACGTGCTCTTTCCCATAATTCAAAACACGAAGCGCTCCAAACATACCCCATATTTCTTATAATTTGTATTTATTTTTGGAGTTTCTTTTCCTTTCCCTCTCTCGGAAAAAGTTTCATGTTGGGATTTTCGGATTCGAATTTCTTATTCTGATTCGAAACAAACCCCCTACTATTTGATCCTCCTAGCCATGTCCGCATCGACCGTGTCGATCACGGCTAACCCTGCCGCTCGACGGAGACCGGTCGTCGCCGGCGAAAAGAGGTCTAACACCATCGAATTTCTGCCCAATGACCAGCAAGTCAATGGCGGAGATCCTCCTCATAACGATAAATTTGTGGCCTCTCACAGCAAGGATTTGAGCCACCATTCAATTCGAGGCGAGGCGGTTCTTGAAAGAACCTCTAAAGATCTTGCCCAAGTTAAGAAGAACGGAATCGCAAATTCCACCATTTCTCCCCGTAGGACACGTAAAGTAGCCGCGAAGCCCGACAAGCCGCGCTGGCAAACGCTGGCTAGTATTTTCACCAAGAATTTTGTGTTGTTGCTTGTGGTGATAGGGTTTGTGCAGATGGTAAGGAGGCTGGCTTTGAAATCTGGGGATTCTATAGTAGGAACACAAATGGCATTATCTGAATCCGAGGCCCGAATTGCCGAAGTTGAATCACTTGTGAAGACTTCCGTGAAAATGATTCAGGTTCAGGTAGAGGTTGTGAATAAAAAGATTGAAAACGAGGCTGTAGGGTTGAGAAAGGAAATGGACAAGAAGATTGATGGCAAGATTGCATCTCTGGAGAGGGAGTTGAAGCAATTAGCAGCTAGAAGTGATGGAGTAGAGAAGTCATTAGGTGAGTTCAAAGATGTGGATTGGTTGTCCAAGGAGGAATTCATGAAGTTCACCGAGGAGTTTAAGAAGGGAAGACAAGCCAGTAGCGGGCTTGGTGAAAGTGAAAATTATGTAAATTTAGATGATGTAAGGGCATATGCGAGGGAGATAGTCTTGAAGGAGATTGAGAAGCATGCATCAGACGGGCTTGGGAGGGTAGACTACGCCCTGGCATCCGGTGGGGGAATGGTTGTGAAGCACTCCGAACCATATATGGCCGGGAAGAGTAAAAACTGGTTCTTGATGAGGGGTCAAAACTGGTTCTTGATGAGTGGTCGTGGTGAGGTTCATCATGATGCAGTTAAAATGTTGAGACCAAGCTTTGGGGAGCCAGGGCAGTGCTTTCCATTGAAAGGAAGTAGCGGGTTTGTTCAAATTAGGCTTCGGACAGCTATTATTCCAGAAGCTGTCACTCTAGAACATGTTGCTAAGGTAGTTTCTTTATCATTACATGCAGTTGTTTGCAGTATAAAGTTATTTCTTCTGTTTGCTGATAAGTTATTGGTTTTAATCTATGTTTGGCTTCTGCTTGGCTTCGAAATTGATCCCATTTGTGTTTTTAATGTTTGATCTTGATATTTACACGTCACTACTTTGCTGCTAGAGACATTAAACTCAATTAAGTGATTAATTTTAGGAATATGACTTAAATGTTGATACCATGGTTTTTATTACAAAAGACTGAGTTGCAGTATATGTGACCTACAGATGGCATATATTCTAGGCTTTATGTTTTGGTAGCATTGTGTTGTATTCTACATTGTCTATGGGTGTTCTGTAGGACAACTTAAAGGTGCCTTGGTTGGAAGATTTATGACTTAGTATCTGGGGTTAAAAATGTGCTACGGTTGTATGAATATATGCATAATTACTATACATGGGTTCATTTAAAGATTGGCTGATTTTGTCATCGTTTGCATAGGAACAGAAATAAATGAGTTCTAATGGCTGAAAACTATAGCCAAGTCTCATAGTTCAGGAGTTAACTTTTACCATTTTTTGACCATCTTCGTCCGGTTAATTGGTATTGTTTGCTCACTTGAACAGGGCCTTTCATGCGTTGTAATTCGTTATTAGGTTAAACAGGGAGGTTACAATTATGCAACACCATAATAGAAGAAAAAAAACAGAAGGAAAAGAAAAAAAACACAGACACACGCACACAGGTTGAATGGTGTGCAAACTAATTTCGGGGACTCGCTGTATTACAACTTTATGTTCAACTTTTATGTATTATATACACAGAGCACCACAGCTGTGGTGGAAGCCATGTGGCACACTGATCTTGTAGGGTTAGAATGGGGTGACTGCAGTAGGAACAATATAGAAAATTATTCGTTTTACCAAAACCTTTAAAAAATTCCGGATTGAGACAAATTAGATAATACAGCAAACTTGATAATGCTGTCGTATAGTAGTTAGGCCCAATACTGATTCTAGGAGGGAAATAATTCTTTATTAAAATACTTTACTAGATAGGAATCCTAGATAGTGAAGAAGCTGAAAACTTTCCCTATTAATAAGTAAAACACCAAAGATCCAAAAACGTAGGAAGTGTGTTTTTCTTTGCTTGCTGAAAATAAAAGCATGACATAAATTTATGCTTAGACTCAAATTAATCCTTAAAGAATCCCGATCACAATATTTTTTTGGGCATTTGATTCCCATAAGAAAAAACTTTACATTAATTACTCACTCCGTTCCATAATAATAGGAACACTTAATTATGAACACTTTGCGTTTTGGTGCATCCCAAAATATAGGACACTTGCCATTTTTAACCTATTGTTAACTTGTGAATTGGCTATAATACTTTTATTTAATTTTTCAATAATCAACAAATTTGCATTCAATTTCTTATATTATTTCCAAGAAAAGTTTAAAATAATGTGATATTTACTGCACATAATTTTATCTCTCTACTATATACTTTACCTGAATTAAAATTTTTGTCCCACTTATCATTTGATTTATGGCAATTTATATTTCCATTTCTATTACACCAATAGTAGTCATTATTTTTGTTGTTACAATAATAATTATGCATGATATAAATGAAGGGTATAATTGGTAAATCATGTTTAAATTATATCTTATAAACATGAAATCTATTTTTTCTCAAACTATATGAAAATTAAAGTGTTCCTATTATTATGAGATGGAGGGAGTAATTAATTAATGTCACACACATTCTTACATACATGCATGTGTCTGTATGTGTATGTGCGCAAATGACTGCTGTTTTTCCTTAATTAGACTGATTCTAGAAAAGGAATTAAGATAACACTCATAAATATACACTATTAAACTATTAAAAAGAAAAAAAATTACTAAATTATATCAAGTAGTAAAATGTTAAGTTTATTTCTCAAGTTTTAGTCTATATGCAAAATCTTATGTGTTTTATATTTTATTTATTTATTTTAAGAAATGTGCACCTTCTTTAGTTCTAGCAGACATTACCTAACAGTTCAAAAATTTGAAGTTTTAGAACCTCCAGTTACTTGAATGCTAGAGTATCAATCCAGAATGGAAAACTATGTACTCTCTCTCTCTCTCTCTGTTCTTTTGGAGCATATTGCAGTATATGCAAAATTCTTTTTTATTTGAAGCATAAATAACCTCACATTTTAAAATTAAGGTCCAAGTACCTTCAATGCTAGAGTATCAAACCAAAATTTGAACTTTGTTTCTTTTCTCTTTCTTTTTGTTGAAACCCGTAGAAGATAGTCCTTTAGCCGTGAATGGATACCTTTCCTCTCATTACTAATTTATTGATTTTAATTTGAGGCATGTTAAGTCTTCTTACTGCTGCTTTTCATCAACTGCTACTTGACCTATTCTTTTTTTTTTTTTTTAATTAGTTTCTGTTCATTTTGAAGTAAGGCTTATGTTTAATTACTGAAATAGCTCCCCGTTTAACCTTTTTAGTTTCTTCTCCATTTGCAGTTCTAATTTTGCATTAAAAGTGGAAAAACATTTATATGAGCTTATTTTTTAAACAACAGAAATGTAGAAATTATATACAGAGGAAGAAAAAGTGAAAAAAAAGAACTTAAAAAGGAAAAGGTGTTTTAAGAAATTTAAAATCATAGCTAATAGAGTTTAACCTCTGCTGCAACCGGGGGTGTTCAAATTTGGTATAATCCATTTAACCCATCCAATTCAATCCATGTAATCCATTTTTTTTACAATTATATTAAATTATTATAATCCATATAATCCATTGTAAAACTTTAAAAATATATACATGGGTTATGGATTATTATATAACCCAACTAATTAATTCATTTTTTCTGATAGCTATCTAATTTCTTAGTTTTCTAACTAATTCATAATTTAATTTCTCAATTTCTAAAATTTTATTTTCTCTGTTATTTTTGCTCTAAACATGCGAAATTCTCCCTCAAATTTGCTCCTCTCTCAGAATTTTTCTGGAAATGCTGTAATTTTTTAAAATATTTTGAAATTTGAAGTTACAGTAAAAAATATTAGCATTTTGGGATGTTGAAAACCGGCACATAATAGTGCTAGTTCCTGTCAGAATGGAGCTCGTAGAAGTTATCTTTTCAGTGTTAGAAACTGACACACATGGTGCTGGTTTTTGTCAGATCTCTGACATAAAATGGCACTATGTCTGTCGGTTTCTGACTAGAAAAATTTTTTATGTTCAGATTTTTTTTAAACTGTCAAAATTTCTATAGAGACTTAAATGAATTTAAAGGATAGTGTGTCAGCACCTCCCCTGTATCTTTTATTTCTTTTTTAGTTTTTATCTTATTCCTCTTCTTTTTCTTCTTCTACAATTCAATTACTTACTCTTACATTCAGGATTTTAATTGGTCAAACCTTTTTCCTGTGTTTTATTCATCTCCATCACTTCTCCTTCTTACCTAATTTCCTTACAACTTCTGTCTCTCTCTCTCTTTTTTTTTTTTTTTTAAATTTTCTCTACTTTTTGCCAGCTTTAAATTTATTTAAGTCTTATAAGTAGCAATTAATTGAATGAGAAAGAAGGCTTTTTAGTGCTGAGGTCGAATGATTTATGCAAATTGCACCAATTAATCAGACATGCTACAAAAGGAATTATGCTTATAAATATAACGTAACCTCTTAAAAGCTTTTTTTCATCATTTAATAAAAATGTACTGCAATAGCAATAATAATAATTATTATGCCTACTTGCATACTGGCAATTAAAAAATTCAATTTAATTTCTGCCAAAAAGTGTATATTAAGTTGGCAGAAAGTGATGCACAGTGAGTAAAGATTATTGTTACAGCAACTTGCACTCTGAAACTTCCATATAATCAAATCCTTTTCAAAAGTTGAATAAATAAATGGAGATTTATAGAAAATATCTCATGTGAAGAGAAGCTTGATGAACCAGCTGGGACAGAAAAATGAAAGATAAGATAATATAATAAATGATTTTATTCGTGAAATTTATTTGGATGTCAATTTTTAAAATAAGTGAAAAATGATATTAAAAATATGGATATGAATTCCACATATATATAATTATTTATTTTTCTTATAAAAATTATCCACTTTCAAATAGCCAATAACTATTCAATTTAAACTCAATAAATTTATACTGTTAGACATTAATTTGTAAATCACTTATAATTATTCAATTTAATCTATAAAATTTTAGGAAATTATTAATTTTTTTTAAAAATCAAAACATACATGCGTTAAATAAAAAAATATTTATAAAAATAAAATTAATATTTTATATTTAAAAATATAAATATAAATATAAATAATTTATAATTTATATTATAATTATTATAACTCATATAACCCGATATAAAAAAATTTAATTCATAATCTAGCTGGTTTGAATTAAGTTCAATCCATTTAAAATTCTTGATGGATTTGATGAAAAACTAATTATAACTCATCCAACTCATATTTGAACATCCCTAACTGCAACTCATGGCTTGAATCTGTTCTCCAACAGTTATTTTGGAAAACAAGGAAACTAATCTTGCATGCAGATCATGAATGTCGCCGTACTCCTTGTTCTTGCAAAACCTTTTCTGGGAAATCTGGTTTTTTCTATGAATGAATGCAACCTAGGAGTTTCTGTTTTCAGATTTTCTTATTGGCTTCAACCTTGTTTTACTTTGCTTTGTTGCATGAATTGTTTCCAACACTTAATGCACTTGCAGTCAAGTTTTCCGTTGGTTCTGGTAAATCTTGTTTTCTATTAACGAACACAGCCATGGAGTTTCTGTTTTCAAATTTTCTTGTTGACTCCAGCCTTGTTTTCATTTGCTGTGTTGGAAGCATAGTTTCCGCTATGCTGCACCTACCTTCGTCCCATGAATTGGAACACATTCCAAAACGTGGTACATTCGCATTCCAGAACTTCAAAACTGGTGTTCCCAATTTTGGCTGCTAAATCATTGACCCGATTGTTTCCTTTTAATTAACCTTTGATTTATTTTTTTTCTTTTATTATTTGCTGTTTTTAATGTGAAATAAGAGTTTCCTAGGAAAATATTAAAATTCAAATTAGGAAGTTGTTGACAACTGGTTTTTATTTATAGAAAATAGGAGTTTGTTATTTTAGGTAGATAGATACTAGCTAGGAATAAATATATCATAGGAAATATAATACAGATTTATTAACTCGCCAACATTTAAAATTCTATCAATCTTACTACTTTAGTATAACTTACAGCAGCCACAATGGCGTTTGGGAAAAGAAAGATTAAACGAACAATAGTTCCACTCAGTACTATCGTTTGAACTTTGTGCATAGTGATTCAGTCCTAAGCGAATTTGTTCCTAAATAGCGAACCATTTAAACCTACCCCCGTACTGCATGCCATGAAAAGCTGCTCACCAAGTACTGTACCCTTACCAAATACCAAATCATACCTGTTCCCAAGTAACTATGGTTGGAAGAATTGTTTTCGTACTTCTTCATGCACTTGCAGTCAAGTGATGTGTTGCGGTTCTGGGGTTAGGTTTAGGCAATATCTTATTTAATGAAGAATTCCTTCTAAGTTTGTTTAAGGAAGAACAGTGGTTTATTTCTATGAATTGCTAAAGTTTTCTGATGGCAATGCAGTTGCTGTCGAGGTGTGACCTTTGCTAGGTGTTTCTTGTAGCACATACCGACTGAGATTTGAAATGTCGAGTTCAGTTATGATTTGTTGGTGTTAGATTCTGTTGGCAATGCAATTGCTGTCTTAGCCTACAGATTTTGGTGGTAGTAGTCTAGGGTAGCATCTGGGTTTGTGGAGATGAGAGAAAAGACTGAAAGTTTTGGTTACATTAGATGGAAGAGCAGGAAATAAGCACTTTGACTGGAATGAAATGGGCATTTATTCCTTTTGAACTTTTGCCAGTTTCTTCTCTGATATTGTGTCTGTCTTGGAAGATCTTATAATTGAAAGATATATGTGATACTTCTGTGCACAGATATTGATCATATTGCTGAAAGGTACACTTGATATAACTTTTGGCAAGGGGAGAATTAGGGGTTATGGTTTCACTTCTCCTTGGACAGGGCTTTTATTATTATTATTTAATCCTCATATGGGAACCTGTAGTTTTCTGCAATCTTTATCATTTTCCTTAAATAATTAGTAATCGTAGATACATTCTTCATTATCATGTATGACACTGCTGGAGAACCATTTTATAGAGTTTTGAAATTTGGAAATGCTCTTCATGAAATTTAAAATTAAATTCTGGCAGATTGTACTCATTTGAGTCCTTCAACTGCTTGCATTGAACTTGCACACACACATGCACATGTAAAAGGAGTTATTCTAGTGACACATAACACCTTTTGTTTCTATCTGATGAGTTTATTCAGCAACATGTTGCTATTTGTTTTGGGTTTCATGCTGCTCAGAGTGAGCATGCAACTGGAATCCAAAATTAGCCCTTTATTTTTAGCACATTTTTATTTATTTGGTACTTGTTTATTAGATCTGCGTTTTCTGTGATTTTTTTTCTTCCAATGCAATTATTTTTCATCTTAACTAAGCTTATTGTTGTCACATGGACAGGATGTTGCTTATGACAGATCAAGTGCTCCCAAAGATTGTCGGCTGTCTGGATGGGTGCAAGGATCTGATATTGATTTAGCAGTTGATAAGCAGAAAATGTTTCTTTTAGCAGAGTTTACTTATGACCTCGACAAGAGCAATGCTCAGACCTTTAATGTTTTGGACTCAGCAACTGCTGCCATTGTAGATACTATCAGGCTGGATTTCACATCAAACCACGGGAGCTCATCTCACACCTGCATTTATCGCTTGAGGATGCATGGTTATGAACCTGAGTCTGTTTCAATGTTGACGGTGAATTCTTGATGCCACTCTTCCAACTTGTCAGAATTTGATGTTTGTGGTGATTCATATTAGAATGTGGAGTTTGCTAATTAAAGTACCGGATAAAGAATTGTTCAAAAATTTTCTTTTTCCGTACTGTTATATTAGCAATTACTGGAATGAAATAGGTGAATGGGTTATGAATGTTTGTTCAATAGATTGGTAGAATTAGCACTCAATGGGCGTTGGTAGTCTTTTGCATTTGTTGTCCAGTTGTGTTTTTGGATGCGATGCCACTGTAGAATTGCCACTTGGCTGTCTTATTCGATACTCTCCATCTCTGCAGCACTTGACAATTAGTTTGCTCAATGTGAACATAAAAGCTGTTTCCGTAGAATTTTGCATTTCATGGAAAAACTTGGTGATTATAAGTTTTCAGGTGAACACCAACAATGTGATGGGCGTTTCTTCATTCTGCCTAAATTGTTGATCACAACAGCATTCATACAAAGAGTGTATTTTCAAGCGAAGCCAAAAGCTATCCAATTGTAACTATTAATACGTTCTCGAGTAAAACTACAGAAATTTGGGATAAAGGCTAATGTATAGAAAGACGTAGCATACATTTGTGCACTGTCCGATTTTATAGGTACGTGTGTTATATTAATATTAATACAGAAATTTCTCAATTTTGAATTAAATTAAAATCTAAATATCCCTTGGCGTTTAAAAATGAAGTTAATATACAGCTTACGTATAACACGGCCTAAAAATCATGAAAAGCGTTGAGCACTTTCTACTTCTTATTATTATTATTATTATTATTATTATTATTATTATTATTATTATTATTAATCTAAATGTCCGATTATTATTATTCTTTACTCTCAAAACATGTCTTGTAGAGAGTAAAGAAGGTAACGTACAGAATCCCAGGCATACTGGGAAAAATCATAAAAATGCACTTATATTTGGCCCATTTTGCCATTTGCTAACTTATATATTTTTTTAATATTCTATTAAACACTTTTACTTGTAAAAAATTGTATTACTTATCTACCTTGACAATCCACTTTCAATTTGAAAAAATGCATATTATAGACATACATATAATATGGCATTTTGAAAATTCATTTTTACTTTTTAAAATAATTTTTTTGCACATTTATATTTTTAATGAATGATGAGCAATTATATGATTGCTATGGTTTCATGTTAATTTAATTCTTTTCTTCCCTAAAATGTAATTTATAATTTTGTAATTTTGATTGAAAGTGGGATATCTTCTATTTTTGTGCGGAACTAGACTTGATATTATGTTTGCTCTTTGCTGCAAGTGTATTATGAATATTTATGCAGTCACCTGTTGAGATACATTTTGAGGCTACCAAGAGGACTCTTAAGTTCCATTCCATTGCTTTTTTTATTTTTCATATATAAGAGATTCAGTCCCATCAACCTTGTTGGTTTCACATACAGTGTCCGGAAGGATCTGAAGATGATATAAAGAGTACATCAGGCTATTGCTTTACACTTGGTTCTTGTATATTTTGCTAGGGTTCTAGGAAACAAGAAAGGGTTGCACAATCAACTGTAGAAGCAGAGTACGATGTTGCCTCAGCTGTTGCCAACCAACCACCCTGAATAAGATCAAAACTTATATTTCTATAAACTTTGAATGGAAATGGTCTTTCGTGCAACCTTGAATTTAAAGTTTGATGCTACTTTGATCCATCCTCGGTAACCTCTACATGCACTATAAATGTTGAGCACACAGGGCGATGATCAGAAAATCTAGATTCCAATCGGACATATGAAAGTTGGTGTATCCCAGTTCCACGCCAGAGTATTCTGTCACACCTGCAAGAATCTTATGAATTCAGCATTCATGTCTAATTTATAAAATGAGAAGTACACATTGGTTTCTTATACCAAGCTGGAGTCCTTCGTTTGTTTTTGGTTTCCATAGTCTCCCCAGCATACACATCTGAGTTGTAGGAGTATTTGTATGTAGGTGCAAAGTAAATCTTTCCCTCTTTCCATCCCCAGAAAACTCGCCCGGCTTCTTTCTCAATTTTTAGCTGTCAAATTACTCCATAAATTTTTAGTTTAAAAAGTGAGCGAGTTCATCAAACTGAGAAATAGAAGTAATGGAAAAAGGCAATGACCTTTGTATTGGGGCTCTATTTTGCTTTTTACAAGGTAAGGTAAAAAATACCTTTAAAATAAAAGTTGAGGATGAAATAATACATTTCCTCTCAAATAAAAATTACCTGATCTTTGTCTAATAATGCATTCCAATCATATCGTTCCACAAGCTTTTTGGCCTCAGAATAACACAAAGCAATTCTATAATTCAAGTCCCCCAACCATATGACCCGACTAGAAAAGGGTCAAGTTCCAAGTGGAAATCAACGTCGGTAAGCAAAAGCAATAAAGAAAGAACAGGTTACGATTAGACACAGGCTTAAGTTATCTAATAGAAAAAATGAATTTGAAATATTCATTATCTCACAAAATATATTATATAAATTAAATTCAAATCTCATCACAACCCATTTTTGAACACCCTGAAGAAAGATAATACTCACTCATGGTCAATGATTTTCTCAGGCATTCGACTATAAGGTGATCTACAGATCCTCTGAAATTGTGTGGTTTTGAGTATCTCTATAACATCCATATTTCTCCTAAGTTCATCTCCCTCTTTCTCTCCTGATGCCAAGTGACTGCAAACGAAGCAAAAGCTTGTCTGATGGAAAGACATGCTAACAGATATGCACCCCTACAGCCACAAAACTCAACCAATTAATTAATGTATACGTTAAATCCATCTCCATTCTCAGCGGAGGCAGAGGCAGAGGCAGATGCAGGATGGTTAGGATAGGGTGGCCAAAATATAATTATACATGAATGGGTTGAGTACCTTGTTACCAAAGCGGCCTAAAATGCCACGACCAACGTAACATATCCTTAAGTGGCTAATATACTGAACAAGCTCCTTCTTGACCCAAACAGTAAGGAAAATTCCAACCATTTGTTTTCCCAC
Source organism: Excoecaria agallocha (assembly GCA_037975025.1). NCBI lineage: Eukaryota > Viridiplantae > Streptophyta > Magnoliopsida > Malpighiales > Euphorbiaceae > Excoecaria > Excoecaria agallocha. Next base: position 57,423,754 of record CM075813.1, on the reverse strand, counting down.
TATAAGGCTGTACTTCAAACCATCATAGCTGTCAAGTCCATCCTCCTCAGTAATATTTATAGGAATTTCATCTTCACTTATATAAGTTTGCGGGCACCATAAACAGAAATCTTTGCTGTACTTCCTTTCCAAATTACTGCAATTGCAAGTCTTTAGCCTCCTTCCACTCTCAGTTCTGAAACTTTTACAAACTTTTCTAAGTGAAGGCTTTTGGAACAAGAGTGAGGCTGGTTGTTTCTGGCCTCTTCCACATTTGTTTAGTGTTCGATCAATTAAACTCAACCATTTCGCAGCAGGTTCATTGTCTTCCACCACAAGCACATTGCCAGCATTTAATGGTACAATTTCCTGAAATCTAATTCAACAAGTGTAGTTTGACATAGAGAAATCGGAAAATTGTTGTAAAAACGCCAAAAAAGTAACATGATAAACAACTCCCATGAACAGGTCTACGTGGAAGAAAACACAAATATTCAAAAATTTGAGTGAAAATTAAGTTGCACATGACAGAAATCCCAAATAAAGAAGAGCAAGTATAAATGGACAAACCCCAAAACATATATATCTGCCTGATTGTCAATTTGAAGAAAATCATCCAAATTGAGGCCATCTTTGGGAGATTTTCCACCCACATTCCATGTTGCCACAAAAACCCTGTAGTAGGAATAATTAAAAATAAAATTAACAAAAGAAATTAAGGGTAAAAGTCTGATATGTATATACCTAATTGACTGAGTTTTAGTTGGCATTTGATTATTTAAGCTGTTGAAGAAGAGTGAGTGGATTGCTGATCTTATTTGAGTACACTTCTATTTTTTGAAGAGTAAACTCCAACATGAGATAAAAAAAAAAGAAGGGGCCAAGGGAACATCATCCAAGTTTGGGCACCAATTAAATGAAGGAAATTTATAGTTAGATTTCTTGCTTTCTAATTTCTTGCAATGGTTAAAGTTCAAATATGAATATATTCTCAATTCTGGAGCCACTCGCGTTTATGCTTTCTTCTATATCTTTTCCCTTTGTTGTCTCGTTATCCTATGATAGGATTCCTATCCATGTTTTCTTCATCTTTTTGCACATTTGACCAATTAATTATTAGAGTTTAGCTTAGCTGTGAAGCATGTAAGAAATTTTATTAGTGGGTTAATTTCATTAAAATTTATATTAAAACCATAAATTGATAATAACAAAAAAAAATTATTACTAAAAAATACCTCAATTTTGAAAAATTATCTCATCCGGCTGAAATCAACCTTAAAAACTATTTGAAATCCTTGCTAATACTCCAACTCAGCATGATTATGTGTAGAAGCTCATATATAGACAGACATCATCAAATCACGTTTGAAATTATTATCGCAATTATCATTTCGTGTGTCAGTCTGACGTAGTATATATTTTACGTGATTTGATAATGTGTTTGCTTACTTGTGAGTACTTTCTACAGCGAGTAAAGTTAAGATCGCTTGGCAATAGTAATTTTCAGTGGTTTTAATGGTTAATTTTAGTTAAAATGACTTTTAAAAATAATTGTCTGAACTTGATGTAATTTTGAGTTATAAAATTTTTATTATTATAAATCCATTATATAATATAAGTTTAATGACAGTGTATAAAATTAGCCCCAAACAAGTATAAATAAATGGAACAAGCATTTTTAGACATTCGCTTTCTAGAAACAGAACATGAAATGCTATATATATATATATATATATATATATATATATATATATATATATATATATATATATTGCGTAACAAAATTTTATATTCCATTCCCACTTTCGCAAAAATAGACAAAAAGCAGTGAGGATTATGATGTGCATATGATCTAGCACAATTTGGCATTAGTACTTGCAAGATGTACACCAATTGTGAACTTTTCCTTATTATCATCCCATAAACGAGAACGAAACAAGATAAAATTGTGAACTTTTCGCATCACTAGCTAGACTATTATCTACAAGCAACGATACGAGATAAAAATGACAATTCCACAGTCTAAAAGCCCCTTAGAGATATAAAAGAGGGTGAGAAGGATTCTCTAATTCTTTTTAGAGATTTTTTCTAATTCAGTTTCTCTAACCCCTCATTTTATCTCACACATTGTATTTATAGAGTCCTCACATCTTTCCAATTAGGAAACCAATCAATTAGCAACTCTTTTCATATCTATCCACATTCTTCCAGTTAAAAAACTAATTAATTAAGAACTCTTTCCATATCTATTTAGATTTTCCTATTTAGAAAATCAATCAATTAGGAACTCTTTCCATACTTAGAGAGATTTGATTTGTTTCCCATATTTAGAGTTACGAACCTATCTAGACTCTATCATCTTTCACTCGCACATGACAGAATGATATCCAATCACAATCTCAAATCATACAGGCAAATAGATCGCGTGACTAGTATACATTAAGAGCACTAGTGCTATACACCGTTTAAGGATATATAAAGTCTCAAAAAATAAGATCCTCATATACATGTATTCCTAACCTTAGATTGCCTTCTTACATTCACTATTTTAGCTTACGATCTCATAAAATAATTTTCATATTCACTATTATATCTCTACTTGTAGAAACTAAAATAGGTATACCGGTGGACCACAAAACTATTAAATGTAATCAAAATGCTATCTTCCCCTTTTATTACATGCCATCCATTATGACGCAACTCGCTTTTCTAGTTAGATCCACCAGGTTGAATTTTTTCATTGCCTTTTGGAGACTAACTAAACTAGCTACATTGAATCATATTTTAGGGATAAGTTAAGGGTTCTAAAGGTCAATATTCAAATAGAGTCTCACACTAAAAAAAGTTGAGACCATTAACATTAAATTCCCTTTCTTTGGTCAACATAACCATACATGGTATGAAATATGTATTATGGTATTCTTTCCTTCCCTTAAAGGAACACATGTGTGTATATATATAACACCATACAAAGGCTCAAGGTTGCGATGCATCAAAACATCCAACTTTAGTCTACTTATTTAATGACTATTTTTGGCTTTTAAATAGAGCATGAAAGTTACGTTTAAATTATCATGAGATCACATTTAATCCTATTTCGAATCTTAATCCAAAGTATATAACCTCATATATGGCTTTATCTTGTGCCTTGTCAAGACCAATCTTATAATTTCTGTAAGATAATATTTTTATTTTGAATAGGCTCTCGAGCTTTATTATATGTTAAAAAATTGGCTCATCTTAGTCTTTGTTAACTCATTAAAAAAACTAAGGTAAACACTCGTATAAATAGGTTACTTTTCTATCTGACACACTTAATCTCATAATCAATAATAGTAAATATTCACACATTAAACATGTACACTTATATATTACCAGCAATGAACTTAATTATTATTCATAAATAATAATAATATGGGATTACATAAACAATACATATCAAATCCTATGCATTCCTTGAGATCTAATGTGTCTCTCAAATACATCTTTTATCACAAGCTTTGTTAATGGAGTTGCCATCATATCATGCATGAAAACATACTATAAGTTCACTTTTTCTTGTGTAACAATATCTTTGGTATAATGATACTTAATGTCAATATGCTTAGTTATACTATGAAATTTTGGATTCTTAATGTAAGGTTGCCATCATATCATGCATGAAAACATACTATAAGTTCACTTCTTCTCGTGTAATAATATCTTTAGTATAATGATACTTAATGTCGTTATGTTTAGTTATACTATAAAATTTTGAATTCTTGATGTAAGTTATCGATGACTGACTGTCACTATAAACTGACATTAGTTTCTCTAAAGCAGTTACTCTTAAATGGTTTATAAACCATTTTAGTTAAACTATTTTTTGTACTACAACTAAGGAAGTGACAAATTCAGCTTTCATTATTGATAGAGCTATATAGGTTTATTTCTTACTACTCCATGAGATGGTACTTTCGCCAAGCAAGAATAAGAAACCTGAAGTGGATTTCCTCTTATCCACATCTCTTCCTTAATGAATGTATGTATAATTTTTTCAATTGTAGATTCTTGTCATGATAAGAAATAAAATAATCTATGGTACCTTTGACGTATTTAAGTATTTTTTTGACTACTTTTTGATGTCATGCAATATAGTATAGCTATTTTATTTAATTATTTATCATTTTTGTTAGTTTCATGCATGTGTTTTGTTTATTTTATTGCATTATGTGTTACCTTTTTGTGTTTTCTCTGTTTTATAGGCTCTTTCTATCCAAATGGGTCATTTGAAGTATAATTGAGGATTTTTTTATTGAAGAATTAAATGAAAGAGGACATTAAGAAAGGTTTAGAGCTTGTGTCATCTGGTCTTATAGGTACTGACTCATTACAATGAATTTACGTGTTGACTCATGCCTTATTGTATCGAGTCATAACCAAGTATGAAGCATGCTGACTTGTGCCCATCTTTGCAGACTCGTTATAGAGCCAGCCTATGCTGACTCATTTAACTCAGCACCAGTGTGCCGAGTCATCACCAATATGAAGCATTACAACCTTTCAATTGCCTCTTCATGTTTACACCCCTCCCTGAAAAGACATAATTTGGGACAGTTTTGGGTCTATAAATACATGAAGTTAACCCCATTTTGGACATGGAAAAACTACCAACTAACTACCAATTCAATTCAAAAATTTTATGAAGAAAAAGCAAAGTCTAAGGAAGAAGAAGCATTGAGGAGTCATCAACCAATTTCTTCTCTTTTCTCTCTATCATTGTGCTTGATTTTATTCTTCTTCTTTGTGTTTTGTTTGCTTTGACAATATGTATCTAGGCTAAGTTTGTTAATTAGAATTACAAGTATGAATTTATCTTCATTTATAATATTTTATTCAATGTATAAATGATTTAAGTTCAATTGGACATTTAATGTGTTATGTATGTTTGATCACCATTTATAATGTTTTAATCAATTTGTTCACGGTGAGAATTGGGACATTTTAGTGGAAAAGCAATTGAATTTAATTAAGGGTTAGAAATCACTTGGAGATAAGGATTTCACTTTTAGGGGTAAAAGAATAGGCATAGAACTTCACAGTTTTCATTTAACTCCACAAGGATATGAGGGTGCTTATGGACTCTAGATGGGGATGTTCTTGTTTAACAATGAGAATTGCACTTAGGAGAAATAAACCATATTCTCTAATCATTTGTGTAGACAGTATAACCCGATAGCCTAGATCAGCATTATTCGATGATGAGGATATAACATATCACTGACAACAGGTTCAAATCTTAAGGCTCTAATTGTGAATTTTTAATTATGAATTTCTATCATTTCTATCAAAGGTTTTATTATTTTTAAGTTTTTTTAGCAAAAAGAGCATGAAAAAATCTTATTTTTAGCCTTTAGTAGTGGCAGATGCATGTCTATCACATGAGGGATAGTTATCCTTGGCCTTTTCTCTCCTATCTAGGTTAAATTTAGGGTACTTTTATTATTCTAGGACTTTTTCCTGGGGAATGGCTGCCTCTCAATGAGGGACTCTCATCTGTGGGTCATTTTCTAGATTTTTCATGATTCTGGAATTTAAGAAAATAAAAAGGAGATATATTTTTAAAAGAATCCTAATCCAGATTTTCAAGAGAGATATCTCCAGATTTTAGAAGTTAGAGTTGGAATCCAAATCCAACTCTAACCTAAGTATAAAAGAAAATATTTCTAAGGTTTTTAGGCAGAAGGGAATCACTTTTTGCGAAGCCAAAAACTTAAGGAAGAGGAAAGACAATTTCTCTCTCTCTAGAAAGAACTTTGCTCTAACAACCCTTTAATAAACACACACACACTATGAATAATCATTTGATTTTTTTGAAAAATAAAAAATATCATTTGGAGTGGAGATTTGGACATAAGAATTTTAGAGTCAGAATATCACCTGAGGATAATATTCTAGGCTCTCTCTATTTTATTTTCTTTCTTTAAAATTACCATGCATAATTATTTGATACTTGTTGGGACAATCATGTTTGAGTGTTGTGTTTGATTGATTTGCATATTTAAATGTGATGAAGTATGAATCTAGATTACTATACATGTTGATGGTATGATTAATTAAAGATTCCTCAATTGTTGTACAATTTCAAGCTTTATTTATGTTCGGCAATTCTATAATTTGGTGAGTATTTATCGTGTTTTATGCATGATTTGATGTTATAATATTATTTAAGAATGTTTTAGGACCTAATGTTTGTGCATTTAGGATAAGAAACCACTTTGTATATTTTTGGCATTAAAATTATGCATTTTGTTCTGTCCAGCGAGTGATAAACAAGAAGAAACCCTAATAGACGTCCGTCTGTCAAAGCAACAGACAGAACATCATGAGAACTTCTTCTCATCCTATCCCTTATCTGGTTGTGGGCATCCGCCACCCTTTTAAGGGTAGATGTGACTAGCTTTTTAAGCATTTTTCATATGTATTTCATGCATTTATGGTATTTAAACTATTTATTTGATCCCCATAATATTTGTGCATCATTATGTATGATTATTCAATTTTGTATTATGTGAAACCTATAAGAAATGTAAGTCATAACTTCTTCATTTACTTTCATTTGCATTGCCAGGCATTTTCCATTTTCTTTGCTCCATCCATTCCAATTATTAATCCATTCCGTATTGTGGTGACATGGATTGAGCTTTACTTTAGAGGGTTTGTAAGTTTGTTAGACTATGATTCTTTACGTTTATTGTTATTACGGCATACACACCTGTTCTGGTCAATGATTTTCATAACTAAAAATTTATTTATTGAGATCTTTCTTATTCACTGGAAATATGATGATGCATAAAATAGTGTATTAATCATATATATTTTTTACGTAGTTTATATCGCAGGAATTCATCTAAGATCGAAAGAATGTATTCAGTGCTAAATGCTGGCTCATGATGCTAAACAATCAAATTTGGCCAATGACACTTAATCAATGCTACAATTATGATATATTAAATGACAACAAATCCCACTTTATTTATGCTAATAATGTAAAAGAGAATGATGTTATTTTTTTCACAAATATAGGAAACCTTTTAGTTGACATCGTTATCGTCAATGACGAGGGTTATGAGGTTCAGTATGGGTATAAAGGTGAAGAGAAATTCTTAGCTAGGTACAAAATTGGGAATTTAATTTCCCATGGGTATTGGAAGTTTAACGTTGAGTGCATAAACTTGGATTGAAATTTGAGATTGGTAAGTGTCTCTGCCGTTAATATTTCACTATTTAGATATTTTTTTCTCCATGTGAAACTAATTCTACATATAATGCATCCTATTCTTGGTTATTTAGCTGGTGATCGCATTAGTATAGAAGCGTGCAAAGTTAAATTAGGAAAGTTGAGACTACTCGACGACAACAATACGAAGGAAAAAAGTCAAATTGTTGGTTATTTTTATAAGAGGCATCCCATATAGAATTCAAAGAAAGTATTTTATGTACAAGCAGGTTTCAGAGCTGGATGAGTCAACATAACAAAGGATCACAAAATGGTTCCAAGCGATGTCATAACCTTAATCCACTCATCTATCAATTCCTTTTTTTTTACTTTTATATTACTAAAGATAGGGTGATCATGCACTAATAACATGTTATTTTGTGTACGTATTGTTATTCAAAATGTTTCTTAGATCATTTTGAGGCAATTCCATGAGGAAATGTGTGTGTGTACATTGTTTTTATTTTGTTATTATTATTTTTTGGGTGCTTTCTACACGTAAATATTGTCAAAAAATTGATTGCAATTGTTTGTTATGTTTGGAATTAGGTTTTGCATGTGACTATGCACAATCCATCGAAAAATTCATACAATACCCCAAATAAAGGTTATTGATATTTATATTGCTTAAAACAAAATTACATAATTCAAATCGAATAACTTACTAATTGATTGAATATTCATATTCTTAACAATCTAGAAAATATAAAAATACATATAACAACCAGCATTGCAATATGATTATAGATCAGAATTGTAGCTCCCTTATCCTTTAACCTTACATATCACTTTATTCTTCTCATTACACAATTTTAACAATTCAACTTAAATATAAATCAACTATACAGAGAATATATATTCAAACTTAATACATAAGAGTGATATACTATTACAACTTCACAATATATATTAAAGTCTCTTTATAAAATACAACAACTGATTAACATCTTTACATACAATATCTCCAATACCACAAAACTTTACTATATACAAAAAGCCCAAAATAAAAATCTATAATAGTCTCTCTCGATGACTTGAGTTGGCCATCCTGCAGCAGATATCACCTTAAAAACCTACACGGATGAAACACCCGTCCTAAGCTATAAAGCTTAGTGGGGAACTAAAATCATGATAAATGACCACTCACAGTGATCGTTAACAATGCACACATCATGCCTCAATTACATCGATTATTTATTTCAATAAATGAATAAAATTCAACATTCATATCAACTTATGAAAATCATAAAATTCAACAGTAACATTTACATTGATGCTTCATTCATTATGTATAATAATGTAAGCTCTAACATCCTTGGGCCTTAAATTTAACTTTTTATCATATGATTAGTTTATTTAATAATATTTAATCTTAAAAAGAAGCTTATCAATCAAATATATCAATTATACATTATAACCGAACTATACTTACATAACAAGGTCATAGGTCTTAGATTTGCATACATCATATCACAATGACAAATACACATTAATAGGTGTGCACATACAAACATTGTGAACACATATATATAATCATAAGAAAAATATTTCAAAAACAATGGGTGTTATAGTATAACTCTTATAACCTTTAGTATGGATTATGCTTATGCAATTATGACAATTATTGCATTCATTTAATAATATACTACCCTTTACCCTAATATAAGTTTCTCAATAAATCATAAATTGTAAACAAAGCATTAATACAATGCAAGTTCATCATTTAACAAGCTAGCATGTATTTTTGATACTAATAATATTGTTCACATATTTTTACTGTGTGGTCTTCTTGTAGATGCACATTCTATTTACAATAAAATGAATTCTACATATAAAATAGTATGAAGTCAATTAAGAACTTTCATGCTTTATGAAACTTTAAATTCATCAATAAACTTTTCTTAACCTTTGTAAGTAAGCCTGCACTATTCTAAAGAAGTGGATAAATGAGGTCAATATAGAGGTCTCAAAGGACAATCAATGAACCCAAAAAGGTCAATATAAAGATCCTGAAGGACAATCAATGAACCCAAAAGGGTCAATCAAATAACTTGGACCCAAATGGGATCAAACAAATAACTTAGACCGATCAACCAGATCCTAACGGGGTCGACTACAACCTAAACGGGGTTGTTCAAATCAACTTTAAATTTTAAACCCAAACAAGATTACTGTAACTTTTAATTTCAAGTGGACCTAAACAGGTCAAAACTGTTTAGAAGTAACTGCAAGGTACCCTTATAGACATGCCTATCGATCCATATCCTAGACTCAATGCAGGCAAATTAAATCCCTTTAATTTATCTTTCTAATCACATACATATATATATGTATATATGTACAACTATGTGCGGAGTTTCATATACATGTTCATGTATAGACTTTATATGAACATGATATCACAAACATGTACGAGCATAAATAATCTGTACTCTTGATCAATTAAAATGCATGTAGTTCATTCACATGTATGTGATAACGATACTTATCATCATGTTGTCTTAAATTCCAATATTCATTTATTATATACATACATACCAATATTTCCTATTACTTCAAGATATGCAAGAAAAATCATAAGTTGTTCATAATACCAAAATAGTTTATGTCACCAATTAGAAAATTCATAGAAAAATATACATGCAGATTCGGACAAAACTTTCTTCATGAAAGTTGTATCCATAACTATCTAGTCTAACTATAATTTTACATCACAACAATTTAACTCCTTTACCAAAACCTATGCTCGAAATACTAAAATATGTTCTTTGACAATAACTAACAATGTCTATGACATTCAAGCTAATTTTGAAGATAATTAGAGGCCAATTCAGAAGTGGATTTCTTCTACAAAAGTGTTTCCCTATTTCTCTAGTTTACACATAATCAAACTTCACTCAATTATGACTTAAATACAAAGAGTTATGGTCAAAACATTGGGAACTGGTCAAAACTGACTACACACTCAAAATAGTTCACTTGTACGAATTTTCTGGGTTCCCTAACAACAGAATCAAGCCATAACTCCTTCTAATTAATTGTAAATAATTGAATCTATTTACCCAAAATTTTGAATCACCTCAATCTGAGGTCTACAACTCTAGATATTGGCAAAACAAGCAGCCTGATTCACAAGAACCACACCCAGTTTTTCCTCAACATTCAAAAACATGATTTTCCTATTTAAATCTCTCATTAACCCTAAATAAACTAACAATTACCATTAAAATTAAGTAATCCAAGCATAAACAATGATATCCACACATACGCATAATAAGAATTAGGAAATAAAAATCTCAAACCTTAACATGCAACTTTAATCTTCCTTTAAATTCTCTTTTTTCTCCTTCTTCCACTCTTCTTATTTTCTTAAACCCCTGAAATCATCCTTAAATCCATCCTTCCTCTAATGCATGAAGCAGAAATCTGAATTTGTTCTTTGATTGAAAAAATTGAATTTGCTAGGAGAAATAAGAGAGATGAGAGAAAAGAAAAAACTACAAGAAAATCTGGAAATAGCAACGGAATTTATTTCATTGCTAATTTAGCAACGAAATTGTGATTCTGTTGCTAAAATTTGTTGAACTTTATAAAATTATCAACGAAAAAATATTTGGTTAGCTTCCGTTGCTAAAAGTGGAGGGAATTTCTGGTGCCATTATTTAGCAACGAAAATTAGCAACGGAATTTGTATTTCGTTGCTAATTAAGGTGGCAACAAATGATGGATAAAATTTGGGACGAAAAATAGCAATGGAATTTAATTTTCGTTGCTAAATTAGCAATGAAAATATAATTTTGTTGCTAAATTTCACTTTCAATGAAAAATAACAACCGAATTAAATTCGGTTGCTAAAATAGCAATGGAATTTTATTTCGATTGCTATTTTTAGCAACCGAAATAAAATTTCGTTGCTAAATAGCAACCGAATTTAATTTGGTTGCAAAAATAGCAACGAAATATTGATTCCGTTGCTAAATTAGGGGCATTTAAGTACTTTTACGTTTGTTAGAAGTATAAATTGGAAAAATCCTACATAAAATTCATCTCCTCCCTCACATACCGCCGCCCCTCTCTCTCTCTCTAAAGAGGGTTTGTTTTTGCTGAAAGTAATTTTTTGTTGATTATGATGAGATTTCAGGTGCAAAAGGCACTTGGTTGCAAAATAAATCCCTTGGCTTATGATATTACAGCTGCATGTAGTGGATTTGTGTTGGGTTTGGTCTCAGCTGCTTGTAACATTAGGGGTAAGGAACTTGTTTAAACTGGAATATTATTCTTAATTTTGTTTCTAGGTTGAACTTGTATTAACTCTATGTTAATTGCAGGAGTTGGATTTAAGAATGTATTAGTAATTGGTGCAGAAGCAATTTCTCGGTTTTTCTTATTTGTTTTAGAAAGTTCTTATTTGTTTTACTTGGTAGGCAATCTCTGTCATGGCCCAAATGGGGTTTGCTAAGCTCATTGATTTCAACCCTATTCGGGCCACCGATGTTAAACTTCCCGACGCTGGGACTTTTATAATAGCACATTCTTTGGCAGAATCTCAAAAAGCAGTTAGAGCTGCGATTAATTACAATAATAGAGTTGTTGAATGTCAACTAGCTGCTATAAGAATTATTTTTTTGTTTATATTCATTTTGTCTTGAAGTTTGTTATTATTTTCTTTTTCACAAATAGAAAAAAAAGTTCAAATCTTTAAAATTGTTACTTTAATATATTTTTGAGATGTTTGCATACTTATGCTGCTCTTTTGGACATCTCTTCAGATTGTACTTGGAATAAAACTTGGGATAAAGCCATAAGATGCTATATCTAACGTGAAAACTCTTTCAGATGTTGAGGGACTGTGCGTATCATTTGCTAGTAACAGTGGTTCCTCTGACCCTGTTGTTGCTGTTAAGGTATTCTCTTTTGCTACTAGTGAAGTAATGATGATGATGTTCCTTTCTTGGTTAACATTGTATGATTTTTGTTGATGCTTTCTCAGTCCATAACTAATACATTTTGGCTCATTGTATATGAATATTTGAGGGAAGAGCCATATACAGCTGAAGATATTGAACACATCACGGGGGAAAACCTAACAACAATTTTCAGCAATTCCCCAAGTTCACTTGATGTTCTAAAAGCAGCCAACCACTTCAAGTTAAATCAGGTACTGTAGATGTTCTAAAAGCAGCCAACCTCTCAACAACAGAGATTAGAATTCTTTTTCTCCTTTATGACTAATGTTTTCTGTGTTACAATCTTCATTGGCAGTTATTGTGCTCTTTGTTTAGAGATAATATTACTGATTCATTATTCATCTTTTCTGTTTGTTATGAACCTTGGTCCAGAGGGCTGCCCATGTTTACTCTGAAGCTAAGCGGGTACATGCTTTCAAGGACACTGTATCATCAAATCTCAGGTGTGCGCTCACTGACTCTGATATATTGCTTTCAGGGGATGCCTGTGCATTTTCAGTCTAATTCAACATAGTTAAATCTTGTCCATGTTAGCATGCTACCTTGTAATCTTTCTTGATCAATATTGTTAATTGATGGCTTATAAAAAAAGTTAAATGTGCAGTGTTTTTATGTTGAAGAGAACAACCAACCAATGTTCATTCTGGTATGTTTCTACTCCCTAATTTCTTAAGTAGTGTAAATTGAAATATGTAAATTAGACTTAAAAAAATAGAATATATTAGTGGTAGTTGCTACTTATACTCAGTGAATAAATAATACTTTCATAATCAACAAATGCACACTTATGTAATTAAAAAATATTATTCAGTAGGATTGGAATTTCACCTGCTCTACCCAAAAATATATTATAAATAAAAATTACTTTTAAACAACGTTAAAAGAGAACAAAAGAGGAGTATAGAGAATGAAAAGTCTCATCCAACATTTTGATTTATATTGGATTAATTTTTTAATTTCCCCTGATATAGTAATATATCATATAATATATTCCTTATCATCAAGAAAGATGACGAGGTTGAGAGTCAAAATTCAGGGCTATATTAATTAATATTTATTATTATATTTGTTAGTGTCCAAATGACATCAGCTTCATACTTAGAAAATTTACTGTTGACATGTGATGCAATAGCATTTGACACCAATTATTTTATTCGTACCGATTAGCATTTATTGATTTCTGACCCCACAAAATATTTTCTTAAGATTTAATAGTATTTAGTTAATAAATAGATTTTTTTTCGAATTAAACGAATCAAAATTTATTAACTTCCAAGTATCAATAGATAGATAATATTATTGAAATTTGCATCTAAATTCAACTTTTCATGAACATCACAAGATGCATAGCTTATGTATGAGGTAATATTAATATTTTTTTTACATATTATATTATTTTTTATTTGTAAATGCTTGTACTCTACACTAATAATTCACAAGAAAGTCTTCCTCTATTTTCTGCTCTGCTATAGTATATGGTATAGCATATTCTTCTATCTTTATCCCAATAAGATGTAAGGGTTGGATTTGATTTTACTTGAATTTTAATTAATTTTATTTTGGTTATCTAAATTCATATTGGGTTTGAGTTGTAGTCAAAAGTCAAATGTATTAGCTTTGGTTCTATTTTCTGAATTAATCGGTATATATTCTAGATAGCACATTTCAAATTGTTTATAATATCAATTAGTTGTGGCTTGAAATGTAAACCAACCGAACGAGTTAAAAGGCAAGTTGTTTATAATATCAATTATAATATATTCTCAATTACACTAAAATTGATAGTCTAAACCAATTGTTGCTCAAAAATGCCATTTTTTATGCGAACGCCTCTGTGCTGAGTTCCCTTCTGAGGTTTTTCCTCTTTTCCCTTTTTAATTTTATTTCATTTTAACAGAAATTCAAAATTGAAGGCACAGAATTGCCTCAGTCTCGCTATTTGTTTGCTATGTCCTGCTTTCAGATGGATCTTCTTAGTGAAGCTGAAGCAGCTTTGTTGCCTAGTGGAAACTCTGATGCTGAGGTTTTCTTTTGATTCATCATGCATTATGATCTTTTGTTGACTTAATGCTGATCTGATCTCCGTTGTTAAGTTAGGCTTATTTTTATTATTTATTTTTTATGTAGGTTCCAAATGGTGCAGCTGGTCATTATCTTCTTGGACTTATATACAGGTTGATGGAAATATTCGTTGTTACTATTATTTTTTTTATCATGTCCTACCAAGGTTAGTTAATTACAATATTTTATCTGATTTAGATAGCCTGTTACTACTTTTATTCATGCATATTAATAAGCATGGATGATAAGTTCACCAGCTAGGTATGTTGGTGCTACTGCCTCTTACTAGATTATACACTCTAATGCATTTTAGTACATTGATTTTTTAAACATATCAGCTTCTCACATGCAGTTAATAATCTACATCCAGTCCCTTTTAGGTACACTGATAGGAAGGAAAATTCAATCAAACACCTAAGGAAGGCCTTGTCAATTGATCCATTATTTTGGACAACATATGAAGAATTGTGTACATTAGGTCAGTTCAAATAATATACTTGCACCTGATTTTTCATGAGACAATGAAAAAATATTATATTATCTTGGACAGTATAGACAGATTGCAATTATTTGTTGAACTAGTTGTAACATGAATTAGCTGCTGTAATAAACAATTATAATCTAAATTCATATCTAAATTCATATTTGTTGGTTTTCCAAATTACACTAAAATAGTTTGTTGTTTTAGTGTAATTTGTTGGTTTTCTATTTTACACTAAAAAAGCAAGCTGTTTTAGTGTAATATGTTGGTTTTCTATTGTAGTGATGGAATAGCGACGAAAAAACCGTCACAAATTTTTTTATACTAGTTGCTGAATTTAGCAACGGAATTCAACTCGGTTGCTAAATTTAGCAATGAAAAAATAATATCCGTTACTAAAATTAGCAACGAATTTTGAATTTGGTTGCTAAATTTTGCAACGGAATTTGAATTCGGTTGCTAATTTTGACCAATTTACAAAATGTTAGTGGTTAGATTTAGCAACGAAATTTAATTTCCGTTGCTAAATTTAGCAACGAAATTTCATTTCCGTTGCTAAATTTAGCAACAGAATTTAATCTCCGTTGCTAAATTTAGCAACAGAATAAACATTCTGTTGCTAAAAATACCAACCACCGAATTAGCAACTGAAATTTTTGTTGCTAATTTCCATTGCAACGGAAAATTGACATTTTTCGTTGCTATTTTTCGTTGCTAAATTTCAATTTTCTTGTAGTGAAAGTTACATATTTTATTTTTTGAGAGAGAAGAGTAAAAAGTGATAATGGATTTTCTTTCTTCTCTTCCTAAATGTGCCTTCCTTTTCTCTGTGCACTCTTCATTCTCCCTTTAGCAAATATAACTTCAGGTTTTATAGTGGAATAAAAATTCTCCACTTGGTCCTTTAACATTTTGCATGTCTCACACTTTTCTCTACAATTTTTGCATGTTATAAGTTGACCACTCTCCTTTTTTATTCTCTTAAATCAACCCCTTATTTCTTCCTTTTATTTATAATTAGTCCTTCAAATGCCATATCAATAAATTGACCCCTAAATTTACATCTTCTTTTAATTTAGCCTTCAACTATTTTTTCCCTTTTTAATTATACCCTTACATTTCTTTATTTACAAAAGCACACATGTGAATTTTTCTTATGTTACAATTGTACCCCAATTAACTTTTATTATATTATAATTGACCCTTGAAATAAAATTTTATTTTAACTGCAAACATAAATAAATAACTAATTTATCCTACATTACGATAACTTATAATTTCATCTCAATTGACCACTTAACTTTAATTTCTTTTCAATTGTGCATGACTAAATAAAATTTTTAATTAACTCTCTACTCCTATATCACTTAAGACCATCAATCCATTAGATCTTAACTTATAATAATTCATCTAATTAATCTTGATTAAACATTAATGATCATGATTATGCCTTGAATTCTACTAAGGCCTATTTTGGGTCTTTACAAGAATAGAGTCAGGGAGGTGTTCAATGTGAAAACCACCGCATAATCTTCCTCGCCATGAAATAAGATGAACTTCATCGTGTCACAAACATGCACTCCCATTGCAAAAGTAACTACGCTAAAGCCAACATCAAAGTATCCTTTCGCGACTTCATCGTCTGAACTCAACAAATGAGTATACTCCACATGCTAGTACCATGTTCTCACCCTACACCACATATGCGCAACCTTTTTTCCTCTTGCCCAAGTATTTTGCAAAATGTGTTGGGATAAACTGCGTTTAAATTATAGTCTTTAAATGGTTGATGACAAATAATTATATGAACATAATATATATCAAATGTAACTAATACAATAAATATTTAACTTTTAACCCTAAAAAAATTTACCATTTTGGATAGCAACTCATTCTCAGATACAAGCAGATTAAAAGTTTCTATGTTGTCTCTAATAGAAGAATTTCTTAGCCACGTTGTATAATCTCAAAAGATTGCATCATGTGGTGGCCTACCATACTCTATTTGATTGTCAGACTCATAAAACAATCGCATATTAACTTTGATTGGAGTGAAGCCATACATCATAACCTTTATAGGGTAACTAAGGGAGTAATAGCTTTGTATACACTCAATACATTCAGAAAGGTAGTGTAGACCATTTCCTTAAATGTATAGTGTCTTCATTCTGAATAAATGGAAGGGTTTCTCACCAACTCGAATAGTAATATACGTATTCAATGGAAGCCTCAAATCCATAATCGATCCTTTCTGCAGTCTTTGTATATAATGAATCATCATATTATAATTGAAAAATATAGAATACGCTAAAAAAAGAGTGTGGTTTATCGGAATGAGGAAAAAATTTGGTATGCAAACTTAAATGCCATGCCATGTTCAATACAATTGTTAAGGGAGTTACCCAATATTCGGCCTAACCTTGTATTGTTATAATGAATGTATCTCTATGCCTATTCATGTAGCTTGTAATCTCAGCCATGCCCGACAATATTTTGTATTGCTTGTTCATTACAGTTGATGGCGATGGTGATCGGTGTCTTGTGAACTTATAAGGAAGTGAAATAATGCAAACCTCTCTCCACCATAAATATTATCTTTAATGATTCATTGTGGTTTTGGTGACAGGTATCATTTTTAGAAATTGTTGAATTTGTGCATTGAACTGCTTCTTTGACTCTTTTTAAAAATTAAAATACTAGCCTTTTTGTACATGTGTAATTTTTTATACTTTTAGTATTGTATATACCAAGTATGCCCTTTTTTAAATTGTTTAATTACATTACAAAAATGCCTTCTTTTTGTGTTTGTGTCAACCGATCTGTTATACAGATCATAGTACAAACCGCCATACTCTATGCTTCTCACTTACTAACCCTCTAAAAATTTGTTATCCCTCTCTCTCTTGATCTCTCGAATTGAATATTGTCTTCGTTAAACATCTCGTATGATTAACCCATTCTCTACCGTATTTTGATCTATATTTTATAATCGATTTCGTCAGTCGCATATAAATTCTTTTTCAAACACGGTTTAACTGTACCTGCTGGTTGTGTGCAAAGTTTGGATTTTCATTCCTGACTAGGATCTTAGGTTGAATTAAAGGTAAGTTGCAAATACTATATCAAATTTATTGATATTTCAGTTAAAATTATTTTTTTTAATTTTGTGTGCTTGTTTTTTGTGTGTGTTTGTTCATTTTAATTTTAACTTTCAATTATTATTAATAATTTTATGTAACTTTTAAACTTTTTAATTTTTTTTATATTTTAATTGGTATATTTTTTCAGATTTAAGTGTATACATTATATTAGATTATTGTCTAAATTCATTGTATTCACTTATAGCGATACCACTACTTGAATAACATTTTTTAGAAAGATGACTACGATGTATTCAGAAATTAGAATATATTCTGGTAGCATTATGTTGTTATTCTCCGATCTTATTTTAAAATGTGTGTTCATAGATATATCAAGTACTTTGATCTATAAATTTGAAAAAAATGGAGGTAAGAAGTTGTATGGCAAATTATATGTTACATGTTTGACACAGTTATTGCTCCCCTAAGTTGTCATTCTTATTAAAAAAAATTTCTATTGTAATATTTTAAGTTTTTTCCTTGACATTTATTGTTCATATTATTAGCAATTTGATGATTTATATTCCCATGAAAATGATCATATCGATAACAAAGTTCTCTTTTGTATGAAATTTGAAGCAATTGCACTAATTAAGAAGACGTTGAGTAAGAATCAAATTAGGATGTTCGAAAAATCCTATTTTGGATACTTTTTGGACCTGCCAAAAGTTGAAGGTCAAGGGAAACTCATTCATTCCCTATTACTCAATGAAATTCCTCAATTGTAATGACATGAAATAAGGGTGAATGTGAATGGGGTAGTGTTAAAGTTTGGATTTGAAGAATTTTCAATTGTCACTGGTCTGAAGTGCAAAGGGAACTTCGACGAACATAATTTAAAAAAATGTGGTACTAAGTTTATTGATAAATACTTTTGGGGATAGAAAAAGATAACAACTGAATTAATAAGAAAGAAATTTTTCAGTGGAAAATGGAAATCTAGTGCAAATGGGGTCAAATTGGCCATCCTTTATTTTATGACTAGCTTCCTTCTTTCGGACGTACAAACTAGGATGGTGAAGAAAGAGCTTATTGCTATTGTTGATAGTGAAATATACAATGAATGTCCCTGGGGGTGGGATGTGTTCAAAATGACAATCCAAAGCCTCAAGGGAAGTCTGCATAATCGTCAACCAAAGTCCTATAGGTTGAGAGGATGGCATCTGCAGTTGATGGGAGGTTTGCTCCACATTGCGGAAAAAAAGTTTCCTATAATATTAAGATGGAACTTTCATCATCATATGCATTTTTCGAGTTTCCAACAATAATTTTTCAATGAAAAGGTAATTACCTTTGACTTGTTATTTATCTCCTACGTTTTATGTATTATTTACTATTTAAAATATTTTTTGTATTAATGTACATACCATATTATCTTTACCAAATATACTTTAATCACATTGTATCTGATTGCAGACACTAAAACTACAGTGTTGTAAATTCAATTTGACATATCGATCAAGATTTATTAAGATATATGAATGCATTTTCCCATATACTCATAATTTTACTGAATGTATGAATTCATTGGATACTTGGATTTTATTAACTTAATTTTGCTAGTAATTTTTTTATTTATTCAATTTTTTAGTAGTTTTGTTTTAATATATGTTTATTTATAAATTTAATTTTTCTGTTTTGTTATAGTTGAAGTTGCATAATATTCGGCCTACTAAGGAAGAGAGAAAACTATATAGTGTGGAATTTAGTATTTTGAATAATGTTGGGAGAGGGGTATCTGTCGAGGATACAATAAATGATGAAGATACCCAAACTTCCCCCACACTTCGAGACCCAAATCCTTGTCCATTTTCTGAAATTAAAGACAGAGGACAAAATTTAGCAAAAAAATAAAAGACACAGACATGATAAATGAGGTTCGATATTTATATGCAAGGCATTTAGAATTCATGAAGGAGATCTCAATTCTTAAAAAAAGGGTTTGAAACTTTAAAAGATAATTTCTCTAACAAAATGTGTGAATTTAAAACTTTAAAAGCTGATGTGACCAACAATATGTGTGAACTTTCTCAAGTTAGTGCATTACATTATTCAAATGTGCCCACAAACGAACTAGTTGTCACCACTCAAGTAACTATTATACTCGATACTGAACTTATCATCACATATAATAAATTTAAAAATAGTTTGTTAAACTAACTATTTACATGTCAGCAGGCTCATCCATTTGTCGTCAGCGTTGAATCTGCACTTGATATTGTAAATCTAACTAAATTTAATGCATGGGTTAATGCCGGCATTTAATTTTCACCCAAAACTAGGTAAAATGATGTACACTTTTGATATTGATTTTGCATCTTCAGTTTGTTTATGGTAGTGTAGTTGTTATATATATATATATATATATATATATATATATATATATATAAAGGATTTATTATGACGAACACGAACCTTTGGAGGAACCCTTTGATTTTCGCATGTTGAAAGTTACAGATAAGATATGGTGGCACACTTTGGTGCATCCTGGAGAGAAGATCACAAGTTTGGTACGTTTACTAAACCATTAAAAGTGAATTAAGCAATCTATTCAATTCCTTTATTATGTGAATACGGTGTAACATAAAATCTGTATACATTGTATACACTTAAACCTTATATCTATAACTTATATTTACGTATTCATTACAGCATATGGATGTGATCTTCTATTATCTAAGGAAGAAAGGAAGGCTTGATATGAGAATAAATAGTTCTTTCATGACAACAGACAACCTTTTTAAAATGCCCATAAAAATGCGAAAGGAGACCTTAACAACCTTCACTACAAAAAAACTGTCAATTAGCGACGGACAATTCCGTCACTAATTGGCAAAATTTCGTCGCTAAAACAAATTAGCGACATCGTGAAAAACAATCGCTAAAAGGCCAGTTGTGAATATATTAGTGACGAATTCCAAATCAGTCGCTAATTTAGCGACAAAAAATTTCGTCGCTAATTTTTTTTCCATTGCTAATTTATATTCATAATTAATCGCCTGTATTATAAAAATAATATTTAGTGACTAAATTTTTCGTCGCTAATTATTATTGTATCAATAACCACAGGTTGCCACTAATAACTCCCATCACTAAATGTAAGGACGAAGTCGCTAAATTTGTCGCTAATTATTTGTGAAATTCTTATTTTTACATATTAGCGACAGAATTGTTGTCACAAATCCGTTGCTATTTTTTGTTGCAATATCTATTAAATTTCATCCTATACACACTATTGATCACACATACATACACATATATATTTATATATTTATTCCAAAACACATATATAAAAATAATTGAAATCGTACATAATGTTTGATAAAAGTAATTGAAATCATACATAATGTCATCAAACAATCTTTCTTAAAACAATACAACAAAATACTAATAATATCCTCCTAAACAAAATCAGCAATTGTTCCTTCTCCTGCTTCTCATCTTTACTTTTAATCAATTTTCAAACTTTCCTTTGTTGCATAGATGAGCTTGTTTTCCCTCAAATTCACAATCCATGGGAGAATCTACAATAGCAATTGACAAAACAACTAAATCTATAAAAAAATCATGAATAATATTTCAATAAATATACTAAAACTCTACCTATTACCAGAATAAGATAATGATGCAAGTAATTTCATCAAACTCTACCTATTACTCAATATAACTTGAACTTCATAATTAAAGCTTAGCTAGTAACAATTATTACTTGAGCATGTACAAGTGTAGAAATCAACATAATAACCATTTCAAGAAAGATTGAGTTAAAAATTTGAGCACCAGATTATCAGAGCTGTAGATAATGCTTCCACACAAGAAAGCTCATAGGGTTGGCCATAATTTACTGAATTTGCTGCTACAAGCCATGGCACTGCAATACATAACAAATCATCAATATCATGAGAAAACAAATCATAGGGAATATGACTTAGAAAAATGACTTAATTACATATAATAGCCATTATTTAAGAACATTTCTCAAAGATCGACAACAAATAACAAGAAGATATGATAATTAAGATGCAAAGAACATAATAACAAAAGAAAAATGAAAACTCACAGATCGAATTGGATGAGAAAAGCTCAAATTCATGGTTGGCTCAACCCGTAATAAGCTGAAGTTGGTTGAGATAAACAGCAGCAGCTGGAATTTATATACGCTTATTAAAAGTCAGTTCTTTGGAATCAATGCAAGGAAGAAGAATTTATATACGCTTATTTATAATTTTATAAATATAATATAACCCAATCCTATCCTTTAAATTTTACCTTGTTCTTCAGTTTAACAAAGAAATTTCCATCACAAGAGACTAAGAACAATTCCAGTTTTCAATATATAAATTTGCAGGTGAAGGCATAATTGAATAAACTAGAGTACAATAAATTAAACAAAAAATAGAACAAAACTAACAGTGCCCAAGCAATTTGAAAATAAAACCTATGTAGAAGATAAAAGTAAGATAGCCCCAAACCAATAAGAACTTAAAAACATAACAAAACTAGAAAAAAGGTTAGCCAAATAACGAGAGCCAGCAGAAGAAACTGTCAAAAACCAATCATCTATCAAGAAACTGGCTATCCAAGATGTAGTTCTCAGAACCACTACAACAATATTAGATACCCATTAGGTACTACCAACTCATATACCCTTTTTGCCAACTTCTAATTGAGTTACAAAACCCCCCAAAACATTCATGAAAAACAAACTGTAAGATTAACTAGTAATTCTGTTTTATAATTTGGTAACCCCAGATATACAATAGCATAAGCAGCAATGAAGTTTAAAGATACAATAGTGCACTAAGTGATGGAAAATTAATCCCATCTAATGTGCTTATTATTTTACACGAAAAAATTAAAACTGACCCTTTCATTGGTTATGACAGCTTTAACACCAGCCTCCAGCCCAAGTTGCTTGTATAGAAACTGTGCAACCTGTATATCACATTGCAAACAGTTGGTAACAAATTGTCATGGATACTCACAAATGCAAATTGTTAGCATCTAACCAATCAATCAGTTCACCATAAATGTTAGATAAAATAACTTAAAACCCAAGAGTCTTTGTACTCCACAATGAATGGATTTCTTACTCTTGAAATAAGTTCCATCTAGAGGAAAAAGAACCAAATAGTATCCATAATAAGAGGCTAGAAATTTAGGTAAGATATAAGCACTGACCTTTATACATCAAAACTCTACGCTGCTGGAGAGAAAAAGGAAAGTAATTACACATCAATCCACTTTTGGTATTTGTGATGACAAATAACAAAAAATACAGCAACAAGCTTTAGTAACTCAAAGCAAATATTTCATTTCTACAATGTCTTATCCTCAACCTGAATATGCCTCCCAAGATGTCATGTCTTCAGTGTCAATTGCTCTTTAATAATAAATAGAGATAGAATTTTGTATACTTACCTCCTAGTGGGCAGACCTGCGAGCTTTATCAGTCTGATGAGCCAAACGGATCTTTTTCATAACATACCTAGCCAAACTAATAGTTATCTATTCACTAACATACCTATTCAACAAAGAAAACAACTACGAACACAATCTAACTAATTCCAGCAATTATGACTTTATTGAACAAAAAATAATAGTTAGCTTTTTTTATTGGTACAAATTTCAATTTTTGGAAAATAATCGATGTACATTTCTTTCAGAATTAAAATCATTGAAATAACATATGAGAAAGTGAGTTGGGGCTACTAAATGTTGACCCTTCTGTGAAACACCTCCATATTCAACTTGTTTTTCACTATGTAGTAATGTTAAAATAGTCTTAGAGCAAAATAATAATCTCAAATATCAGCCAATATCTTGGAAGAACATCCGAACTTTATTAAATAATACATATCAAATGCACCAAAAATCATCAATCTCAAGCATAAAGGATAATGCAATATTTGTATTACATTATTATAGAAATTGGTAATACATACCGTACATGCCTCTTCTAAAGTAGCTTTGAGGTCCTCATAAACAAGCTAGTCCACAAATCACGGTTAGAAATATATATATATATGTATTGAACAAAAAGTAAGCAGTGCATCATGTAGGAGAATAGTTTATAAAGAAGTACCTCTGTCGGCAGACTATTAAACCATGCTTCTACTAATTTCCTAATTTGCTCATAGCATTTATCTTTATACCCCTTCGCTTTAATTTCTGTGCTGTAAGGTTTTTAGAAGAAGTCGCTATAGATGTTACTTTTTTGCTGTCCACAAGGAAACAATTAAAA
This sequence comes from Excoecaria agallocha, assembly GCA_037975025.1. Taxonomy (NCBI): domain Eukaryota; kingdom Viridiplantae; phylum Streptophyta; class Magnoliopsida; order Malpighiales; family Euphorbiaceae; genus Excoecaria; species Excoecaria agallocha. Next base: position 57,399,624 of record CM075813.1, on the reverse strand, counting down.
AATATATAGAGCTGTTTACTTCATAAAACAAAGTTGAAATACAACTAGGAAATGGACAATATCAGTATAAATAAACAAAATCGTTACTGAGAAAAGGCACTTAAAGATTCAAAGTGAAAATATACTGAAACAGTTGGAGAACACTTACTTGGAAGATCTACGAGGATTTGCTATTGTTGCCATTGCACCTCCTCCCACAGCCTCAGCTGCCTCCTCAGCAAGTTGTTGATCAAGAATCTCTTGCATAACATACCTATTCAATAAAGAAAACAACTACGAACACAGTTTAACTATCAAGAGAGAATTAAGATGGATGGTGGGTTCAAAAAACTTGAAGAGTTTCAATAGTCTTTTCTCTAAAGTGCAGCAATAAATTTATTTATGAGAGCAAACACTAATATGTTAGTTTAGTGTTCAATGAATTAAATTTTCAACCTAATATGTTATTAAGCTCAAATACCCTTATTATTACATTTCATCATCTTGATTGGGAGCCCACAATAATTCTTTTATTGAATTTCGGTTACATCATATACTTAAATTAGAACTTATGCTCTTTCTTATTGTACCTACATGCATAAAATATGAGGTACCAACAATCCAATTAAATATCACGTTGATTCATTAACCAGTCACTACATAGATTAGTACAACTCAGTTACTACATAAATTATAGTTACAATATCAATAACCTTAACTTATGATTCCTTCAAACATCTTTGTTTCTATCAACAGTTCTTTAGTTACTAAACAACATTACTAACTATATGCATAATTTAACTCATTAATCCATAAACAATTTAACCAAAATAATAAAACCACATCAATTTAACTATAAAATCTATTAATTGCAGAATTTAACTCGTTACTTTGATAGACAATTTAATCCTCAACCACGTATATGCTCAACTATTAAAATTTATGAAGCACATTGTAATTAAGCTTCTCAAAACCACCAATTTACTACACTTAACAAATACTTAGTCTCAAATTTAACAAAATAGAGAAATTAAAACAACAATAACAAATATTCTTTTCATTAAAACTATCAACTTAATTCATTTAAAAGATCAACCATAGTCACTTAATTTGAAAGAAATCAACCCAAATCTTTAATCATAAATTCAATATTTAATTACTAAAAATTATAGAGATAAATTTGGTATCACATACCATTCGGTTTCGAATTTTTGAATTTATCATTCTGTCCATTTTTATGCTCACCGGAGCTTTGCTGGATTGGTGATTGAAGCTTCATCGAAGCTCCACCGGCGATGATTTGACACTACCACCTCGTAGATCGAGATCCCCATATTTCATTTTCGATGGTCACGCACTCTAACACTGCCATGGTTGGCCGAAATCTCGTAAAAATCGGTGATGACTTCTCCTCTCCGATCTATCAATCGCCGGCGAGTGAGAAGAGGTGGATGGTACCGAAAAGTACCTCTCGCCATTAAGAATCAATCGGTAGAGGTGGTGTAACCATTTGCAACTGTGACTCGCCAGAACATAGGAGAGAGAGTTTCGATTTTACTATGAGGAAAGTGAGAACACGGCATCTTGATCAGAAAATAGGTCGACGATGGGAGTTACCAGCAGTGGCCAAAAAAACGATGGGGATCGGTGCCATTGATCGGCAATCCAGGTGACACAACACCACCCCAGCCCCTGCATTTCTTCTTCCTGCCATTCCCGATCTTCTCTTTTTTTCCTTTTCTTACAATTTATGGCCACATAATGTTAGTCCCTCAATTTCCAGAGACTTAACCGACTTTCCATTTTTTTTTGGTCACTTATGAGACCCAAAATATCTAGAGTTGTTTTGTTTATATATATATATATATATATATATATATATATATATTATATATATATATATATATATATATATATCTATATATATATATATATATATATATATACATACATACATACATACATACATACATACATACATACATACATACATACATACATACATACATACATACATACTCAATTTGTGGCCACAAAAATCTTATAGTCACAATTATTTATTTATTTATTTTATCTTATATGTTTACTTTATGATTTATTAAGAAGACATATTTTAATTTAAAATCACTAATTCAAAATTTGAGACAAAAATGCTTAGTCGTCCTAATTTTTCGAAAAATTATTCTCCTACATACTTGAATCAAAATATGATTTTACGAATTAGAAAATATTTTCAATCGACTCAAAATCGGGGGCGTTACATTCACATTGTACCAACTCTGTATCAAGATTGATTTTCTCTTCAAACCCTTAAAAAGCATAAATATTTTCAAATTTCTATTCGATTGATGACCAATTTAGAATATCCCTATTTTTATTTTAGAATATCTGTTAAATTTGGGTAATTTTGTAAATACATTTATATAAAGTTTTTTAATTTTATCCATAAATATATTATGTACACATATTAAATACATATTAAGCATAAAAAATAATTCTCATTAAACAAGATAAAGTTTCATTAGATTGAAAAATTGAATTGCTATTAACAACATTAATTTGATAATTTTGAAACGAGAATTATTTTTATATTTATTCAGTTTGTTTGGTTTTTGTTGTTTAATTATTTCAGTTTTTTCGATTTTTTTTGTTAAAAATCAAATAGACCGAACCAACCAAACTTTATACACTTTTATTTATTTTTTTAATATTTTGTATATATAATATATAATAAATAATTAGTTAACTTACTTAGTATATTATGTGAATTAATTATAATCCAAGCATAAATTAATTATTTATATTATTTAATTTATATAATATATATAAATATAACTATAATTATATATAATACATATTTACTTATTATAATTTTTTTTATATGTATTAATTATTGAGAAAAAAATCTTTAAATGGGTCTATCTCATGAAAGGTAGTTGAAATTATCTTTTTCTATATTTCATAATGTGACTATATAATAACTATAACAATTACTTTATTATTATTATTATTATTATTATTATTATTATTATTATTATTATTATTATTATTATTATTATTATTATTATTAAAAATGTAAAATTTTTCAATTAATAAGTTTAGATTTGGGAATAATTGATAAAAAAATCTCTAATAATTTAATATTTGATTTAAATTTTATAAAATAAAAATAAATAACAAATTTTTTTATTATTATTTTAAATAAAATAATAAATTTTATATTACTATTTTATAAATATTTATTTTTATTAATCTTCATTATGCAATTATATAATAATAGTAACAATTAGTTTATTATTATTATTAAAAATGTAAATTTTCTAAATAAATAACTTTAGATTTTGGAATAATTGATAAAAAATTATTATCAACTTATAAAATACTTTATAATTTTCTGTTACAAAATAAAATATTCATCTCATATGGTCTATATTAAAATTACTTAAAACTATAAATAAATCATGTGAGTGAAATTTAAAAAAATTATTTTTTAATTTATTTGCGATGGATTAGCGACTAAACTATTTCGTCGCTAATTGTCTTACTATAACAAATTACTATTAGCGACAGACAAATTCCCGTCGCTAACCCATCGCAAAAAAGGCTCTATATTTTTCCTCTAATATTAGTGACTAAAATGTCCGTCTCTAAATTTTCTATAAATAATTTAAAGAATAAAAAATTATAAAATTTAGCGACGGAGATATTCGTCACTAAATCCGACGTAAAACATGGCGCGTATACTTTCCGCCAATAATTAGCGAATGTTTATTCATTTCATCGCTATTTCATCACAAAAAGATAGAAAATATCCTCCCCACGATGGAAATGTAAAACAATCGCGAATCCGTCGCAAAATTTGCGACGAAAATAAGGCCTTCGCTAATTGACAGTTTTTTTGTAGTGCTTCTATTTGTAAATCATGGACATAGGGTGGCCAAGTACATTTTTGTCCAAATGATGTTGTACGATAAGCCATGGTTGGAAGTTGACTAAATCTATTTTTCCATTAATGTGTCGAATATCCACTGGATATTGACCAAGCTGTCTATAACGGATAGATAAATTATTGTCTATAACTCTATACGTGGTCGAATATTGAAATCGGTCGTTAAACATGCGGTTACTACATATAGTAAAATTATTCCTTTCTTTTTTCATCTTGTTGATTTCTGGAATAGCCAATCCGATGTCGAGGATGTTCATGATAAAGAAGGTACAAATTCGATTGACGTTGTGTACAATGTGGATCTTCCCTTACAAGAAAATAGGTATCTGTGATAATTATATACAACACTAATTGTTCATGATTGGTATTACAATTTACATGGAATTGAAATGATATTGATATCTTTTCCTTTTCAGTGACTATGGAGTATATATAGCCGTTTTTGCTGAATATTTTATAGAGAGGAAGACAATTCTCTTGAACTTGGATACTAATAATTATAGGAGGAGATTAGGCCTTTTGTTATATCGATATGGAAAGGATAAGCAATAAGAAATAATTGAAAGCGATCATGAAGATGAGTAGACTCATTACGAACAGGATTGAATAGATACATGTATATATATGAACAAATATTATGTTACATTATTTAACAAACATCGTGTATGTTGTTTCAACATTTAATTATTATTTTTATTATATTAATGTATAACCAGATAAAATCATGCCACTATTTGGAAATATATTTTTCAATTAACTTATGTCAATATAATGTATTGACAGGCTGGATGCTATGAAAAAGTTAAATATCCAAAATTAAAGCTAAATATACTGCTTATTATGAAATACGACATGTTCAATGGCATAATAAATCGGATTACATTGAATTCAAGACTTAATTTTTCATTATAAGAATATAATATTGTTTTAAGTTTGTCAGAAACTGAATACAACAAAACCATTTATGAAATTACCGTATACAATGGATTATGTTAATATATAATAACAACATTGATTATGTTGTTTTCGATAATAAGTGAATATGATGTGGTGATATGCAAAGTTAATATATTGTATTAATATGTTCCATTACTTGAATATGACAGTATAATTTCCATTTTTTAATTAATAATATTGTTTATAGTGATGCCTTCTAATTTATTGAATTGACATGAAGTATCCCAAAAAAGAAAAAATAATAAAATATTAAAGTTATTTTTACGAAAATTGAATAAATCATATACAATGAAATTACAAATCTTAATATAGTATATTCACTGAAAATTTTATAATGTGATTATTGAATATATTCTATTAATGTACCATGAAATCGAATATAATATACTCACTTATTCTCAATAATGAATTGCATCATTTGTAACACACTTTATTACATGCAAACTTACTTAATAATGTTGTTTTTTTCAAGTTACAAACACAAAATTATATAATTTAGACATTAAAATATGTAGAAATTCAGTTTGGTACATAATTCCAATAAACAACATGGCAACATTTAAGATCGGCCTCAAGGTGGCTTGGTGTTCGATGAAAAAACCACAATATACTTGTCATCATCATAAAAAAAATGTAAACTCCACTATGTCACAAAAATGCACCCCATACCCAGCTGTAAACATACTAAATCTGGCATCAAAGTAACCACCAATGACTTCATCATCCAATCCTAATACAAAAGTGTACTCCACAGGCTAGTACCAGTTTACATCCTTACAATACATCTGTACATACTTTTTCATCATGCATAGGCATTTTGCAAAATGGGTTGGTATAATCTGCATTCAAAAGAGGGCATTTTAATGATTTTTATGAATAATAATATAATTAATACATGTCATGTCACATTGAAGAATTTTTTAATGTTATCCCTAATTTATTAATGTTATCCCTAATTGAAGAATTTTTCAGCCATGTCACATTATCTTTAAAGACTGCATCGTTAGGTGGCCTACCGTAACCGATTTCACTTTTAGAGTAACACCAAATTTTGGTCTTAAATCTGAATGGATTGAACTCATACATCATAACCCTAATAGGGTAGATCAATGAGTAATATTTTTATATTCGTTCGATACCTTTTGAAATGTAGTGATAATGTAAAATGTGTTCTTATACTGTCCTAACCTTAAATAAATGGAATGGCTTTTCTTCCACTCGAACAATAATGTATTCATTCAATGGTCAAATCAAAGCACGAATTGCTCGTTGTGGAAGTGTCTGCAAAATACAAGCATTCAAGTATATAGAAGGATACATCATATGTTTGTTTGTAAAAGAAATTAAAAAAAATAAAAAATTTATAATAAAGAAAGGAAATTATCAAAATATTAACTTCAGAAAAAATAGCATAAATCGACCCATGTTTGTCTTGGACCATCAAGGGTTAACAAAAATATGCCGTCTCGCCTTTGCATGTTGCTTACAAATCGAAGATCAGAATATAGGTTGAGCATAGAGATCGAATATAAGAATTTAAGAACAGGAGTTAAGAGTTAGAAAAGTGTAAGTTTATGAAGGAGAACAAGCAGACTGTTGAATAGGGCGAAACTGTTTAAAATTTAAATGTTACAAAAATACCCCTTGGTCTACTGACAATCAAAACCAATATGACCATTTGTAAAAGAGGACATATATGTAACCGTCCAAGCCTTTGTTTCTCACTTACACTATATTTGTGGGAAACTTTACTCTCCCTCCAAGTATCTTTACTAATCGTCAATGGCGTATATCTCATTTGCTTAACCAACGCTTTTTCGTTTCTGTTACTTTCACTTATAGTTATTTGTTGATATCTAGTAACTTATATCCCTCCACTATTTGTTTCACTATCCTCGAACCGAAACTGGGAAGATTTTGTTGCTTCAGCACATCAATGAATCCAAGGTAGATATTTTTGTAATTTCACATTATACATTTGATTTCTTGTCTTTTAAAATGTATAATTTTTGTCGTGATTGTGTGGGTGTGTGTGTCCGTGTCTGTTTCTGTGTGTGTAAGGTTTTTTATTATTATTTTATATATTTTAAAATCTAAATTTAACTTTCTTTAGTGAGTGATATTTGTTATAAAGTACATATTTGATGTTCGCAAATTACCAATAAAGAATCAACAAAATATATACATTGTTTTATATTTAGGGAAACCAATTCGAATGCAATGCATTACACCACCGAATATAGAGTACATTATTTTCTATGGCAATTTGAACATAGCTGAATAGAACTAATTGGGTAAGCTGTATATATTTCATACAAGTGAATATAACTGCTTCAATTTGTTTATCTATAAAATATTATGGTTGTTATGTATCTGTTAATTTTGCAATCTTATAGACAATTCCGTTATTCAATTTATTATGATTTTTGTTTTGTATTTTTTCTATCCTTCGTTTATTTATGCTATATTGGATCCTTCACTAATATGGTCATATTGAAATCTAAGTTAATCATAAACTTCATTACATTCACCCCGATAATACCCTGCTTCTTTGATAGATAATGAAAGAATTGATTAAACCTGAACGGAAGATGAAGGTATTGTCTTTTATTTTTTATTTTAAATTTTAAATCTACTTTTATTTTATATGTTTGTTTATTTTATATCTAAACTTTTTTTTTGCTGATTGATAGAAACTTGTTAGTATATTGAGGTTAAAATGATGTATTTTTAAAACGCTTTTGTCTAATATCTTAATGTTAAAATGTTGCATATGCTATGTCTGTTATACATCAGGTCAGAAATTCGAACAAAGATAGCAAAGATTGTGTTGTAAGCAAAGTGAGCTTCTGCACAAAATTCAAAGCAATTTCAAAAATTAAAGCAATGTTGAATGATAATCAAAAAATGATGTTTAAAGAAACATGTTTTGGTTACTTTTTGGACATGTCCAAAGTTGTTGCTCAAAGGCAACTCATTCATTCATTATTGCTAAGGGAATTTGTTACTGATAATAGGCAGCAATTATAGGTGAAGGTGAATGACGTAAATTTTAAATTTGGGTTAGAAGAATTTGCGTATGTCACTGGTTTGAAGTGTGAAGGAGACTTCAATAAAAATAGATTGTCTAAAGATGGTGCTGAGTTCATTAATAGATATTTTGGAGGAACAAAAAAGGTGTTGAGTTCATTAATAGATATTGCTGAGGGAATTTGTTACTGATAATAGGTAGCATTACATCAAAAAAACGTAATAAAAGTGTAAGTTATTTATTTATTTATTATTTGTTCTTTAAGGAAGGAGGATTCAACTAATTGATTACTCATGTTCATTATATAATGTTTGATTTCAAATAATAAATAAAATAATGCTTTGCAATGTTAACCTCATATTTGTAATCTAATTAGGATGTTATGTCAAACCATGGTGAAGAGGAAAAGGGAAAAAAAGTTGAGGTAGATCGTGAAACTCATATTGTTCTACTAATGGAGGGACATGATAAAAAACATGTAAGCTTTTTATTTATTATTTGTTACTTAAGGAATTCAGGATTCAACTAATTGATTACTCATGGTGATTACATAATGTTTGATTTCTTAGAATAAAATAATGCCATAATTTTAAACTAATATCTGAAATCCAATTAGGATGATGTGTTGATTTATTGCAAAGAAGAAAAAGTAAAAGAAGCTGAGGAAGATCATGAAACTCATGTTGTTCTATTTACGGAGGAACATGATAAACAAATACATCAAGATCAGCATGAAAAAGTGGAAGATTATTCCGAATCAGATTTTGATAATACTAATGGTTTTATATTGGATGCTATTAAGATTTATAAGGTATAAATAGAGGAAAAATTTAGTGTTGATGATAATACACATCAGTCAAATTCATCCCAAGATCCAAAAAAAAAGTTGCTATTGAAGATCATGAATAGCATGGTGATCAACTCCGTGGAAACCATGAAATACAGATTGATCAACAGTAACATAAGAAGTAAGATTCAACATATGCAAATTTAAATAAAAATGTAAGTTGATTATTTAGACTTATTTTTCGCCTAAATGTTTTAAAAATTCAGTACATTGCAAATGATATTATTAGTTAGTGATATTTTAATGCAACCAATTTGTTGTAAATTTTTTCCATTTGTTTGTGTCAAATTTTTGAAGGATGAATTGCCGATGTCAACGTACAATCACGTAGGGAAAGCTAAAAGAAATGATCATCCTTTTAATATAAGCATTGAGAAACATCCTGATATATTGAATTTAAAAGAATTCAATGCCTGGGTTGACACTGACATTATAACTAAAAAGACAGCCAGGTAAATTGGTGTACACTCTTGATATTTCGATTGTTGCTTAAGTTTTTTATGTTTGTGTTGCTGTAATAACTACAACGTTTATAGTTTAATATATTATTTTTTTTATTTTTTTAAGGGACAAAGACAAGGTGTATGCTTTATAATATAGATAGTTAAAGGATGCTTTTGATTTTACATGTGAAAGTGTTAGAGAAAAAAATATCGTGGTATACATTGGTGTATCCCAAAAAAGAAATGATAGATTTGGTATGTATACTTCATCGAAAAGAACACAATGAATTCGATTTTGAAAAGGCCAGACGATGGTTTGTACCTAACAATATAATACACCGTATACACTTCTAAACTAACATCGTATTTGATGCAATATTTCTTTAATTTTTACAGCACATGGATATAATTTTTTATTATTTAAGGAAAAAGTGCAAGCTTGATGGAAAATATACAGGAACATGTCCAGTCTATACGTCAAAGTTTAACCACAAACCTTGAGGATAATTCATTTCTAAAATACGACCATGTGCTGGTTGAATATATACTTGGGAATCATATAAAGAGCAATTATCCATGGGTCGAGGTTGATGAGATCTTTTTCCCTATCAATGTTGATAGAGTCCACTGGATTTTAGGAAGGCTGATATTGAAGGAAAGAAAACTTATGGTGTATGACTCTCTACATTCACCAAATCTAAAAATACTTGTAGACGTTGCGGTGAAAGCATACAGTGTTGTGATTCCAATATTTTTAGAACTTATTGATTTTTCGAGCGAAATAAAGGAAATACCAAATGTATGCAAATTATAAGGACCTCATCCCATTACGATCAAGTCTTATAAGAATCTCCCTCGATAAGAAGCCAAGTATTTGTGATACATGTTTATAATATATTTAATTCAGAGGTAATGAAATAGAACTTAAATTGGGATTTCTTTACCTTTTAGCAGTGATTGCGGAGCTTATATACCAATATTTGCTGAGTATTTAATAAAAGGGAAGTCAATTCCATTAAACTTCGATGCATAAAATTATAGAAGGCGGCTTGGACTTTTGCTGTATCTATATGGAAGGCATAAGTAAGAAGGAAGAATCGATAGTGAAAATGGGGGCATGAAGCTAGTAAGAGGAAGAGGAGGAAAAAAGAAGGAAAATTGCATTTGGATACAGGCCCTAACCAAATAAGCGATATAAAATAGATATGTGTAATTTTTTAATGTATATTAAAGATGTACAACAATTTTTTTATAGATTTGTTGAATTATACCTAATTTAAACCCAAATGAGGATGATGTATAGATTTGTTGAATTATCCTCACGTTATTGAAGTCGATTTTACCCTAGATTGAAATGTTAGGTTGAAAAGTCCATAGAAAATACAATGCATCCATTTTTTTATCGAATCAAAAGGCAATTATGCAAAAATTTGAATGCATTATTGTTGTCAAAACTTATTTACAATATGCATGGTGTATACATTGTAAATGTTTTAAGCAATATTCTTCAAACGTATAAGATTGTCATTATCTTGTGTAGTCTAGTAATTAAATATTGCAGAAATATTTTATGGATAAAGCCTATCAATGTTAGGAATACAATGAAATTGGTCTTACATACGGCGTCGATAAATTGGAAACTGTGTACATCGAATTATGTAAAGTAATTATATTGCAACTTTAAAACTGAATAAGATGTATGCTAATTAAATGAGTAGATTTGTATTCCATTTATGCAAATCATACCAAAGGTAATGGGTTAAATGAATACACTATATTTGAATTTATCAATTTAAAGACTCGCATTAATTTTTTAAAGGCATGAAGGGTAGAAGATTCTAAGTTTATGTACTCATGCGCGTAACACGTTATAAAAAATGAATATGGATAATAATGATACAACTAACATTGAGTTGATTTGATACAAAAAAATAAAAATAAAACAATGAAATATTTAAATATTAAATATATATTCGATGAAGAAAAAATGGTTAATAGATTGTTGCATATCATCACAAAATGAAATAACACCAGTACAATTATTCTAATCATAGAATGAAATAAACCCCATTGTGTAATAACAAAACATGAACATCCCAGGTGTAACATCCATAGAAATAAAATCAAAAAATGTATTCAACGAGAATTTCATCATTCCTTATCAACACACGAATATACATTCGATGAGGAAGTGATAGAAGCCGCCACCAATATAGTTACTTATACCCAGTAAAGGAGTATAGTCAACCAACCATATCTGTCTATACTCCATGCACCACATTTGCACAATATTTTACACTAATATGGTTTGCAAAGGGAAATAATAAATATTTTTTAAATAAATAAGATATTTTAATTTAATGGTTATTTAAACATAAAATTGCAAGGATCGAGGGACTTACCACTGATGCATTTTGACTCAGGAATCTTACAAAATATAGGTCGCATGGGTTGTGGAACGAGCTGCGAGGCATGGCTCTCAATTAGCCCACGATTATCAATATGGGTTGATGGATGGGGGTAAAACTTATAGTTGTAGTTAGATTATAATATATAGCAATGAAAAGCTGCACCAAGTCCCATGTAAAGTCAAATAAAAGGTATAGCTATCCCTAAAAGTAGAGTAGCCTTTTTGGACGCACACAATAGGGATGCATCTCTAAATTAATAAAAAAAAACGTTAATAAAATTTTCAACTTTTGACCAAAATGGATTAGTTTTTTCCTTTATCTATTTAACTGAATACACAGTATCAGCATTTTGTTGATATTGAATATAGTGTATTTGATCATTGCATTAGTGTATATAACTAATTAATCAATATGCAAAAGGTAGAAATAATGTTGTAAACAATTAAATTCAATGCATTCAATTCAAGCTAAATTATACATTACATTCACTACATAAGATTATGAATATAACGTATTGACATTAACCGAATAAACTTAATACATATTAATAAAATAATAGATACATTAGATAAAGAAATTTCCTATTAAAGATAACCACATCAAATTGAAAGAGATGATGAAAAATAATAATAAAAAATAAGATTAATAAAGCGTAATAAAGATAGAGGAGAAAAAATTGTTCACATTACATTCATATAAATAAACTAATTACTTAAATTGAAATAGACCTTCATGTGGTGGCAGTTCCCCCCTTGTAGTAGATGCGAAAGTTTAACTCATCACCTTTATAAATTTTCTCATGAACAACAAATCTAACCCAATTTTTATCTAATATGCCATTGTCTATATTCCCAATTGCAAAATTGAAGTATGGCTAATACTTTATCTTGTACAATAAATCATATGTTGGGCCTCTAACTCTAACATGTTGTTCCTCCCTACCAAAAACCTTCACAATTCTATGTTTGGGCAAGGTCTGCATATGACAGTCAGAAGCAAAGCAGAACTATAAGTTATAAACAACTAGAATCAGGAAATATCAAATGAAGGATACTATATTGATATTGTTTTTGCTTACCATTCTATTGATCCACTCAGTATTATCCATCACTATAGTAAAGCCCCCCCGCTCTTCATCTTCCTCGACCTCGTAATTGTCCACTTCAGAGAAGTAAATGCCCAAATCTACTCAAAGAAATTAAACAATAATATGTTAAATGTATACTAATAATAATAATTGCTATATATCCAACCAACATACCACTGATGAAGTCATAATTTAGCATATAATTCAACTCCATATCTAGTGATGCCAAATCATCATATAGTGATTCTATATCGCTCTCAACGAAGGAAACTTCAATCACTTTCGAGGACTATGCATTTATAATCATCCAAGTAAATCGTTATGATATTATATTAACCATTGATATGAAAATAATTGTTACACTAATCAATGAAAGAAAAAATAAAAGAAAAAAATTGATTAACAAAAAATAAAAACCCGTGAGGAATTATAACAACGATACTGATATTTGTTACCCTACATCAGCAGCAGATGGTGAGTATGAGCATGATGAACTCGTCATTTAGGAATCTTTTGTCAACGGTTCAGAGAGATAACAGTCACTTATATTTTTTTCCTCCAAAAATTTACACTATTGCCTCAAAATTCAACCAACTCTAAGGTTCAGTGTTAAAATATGGCTTGTCAATAGATCCTTCACTTATCCACATAAAATTGAATTGTATTTAAGACACAGGCCAATCACCTCCCAATAAATGCAAAAGATCGGTTCAATCCAGTGTATTTATTATGGTATAAATTTATACATTCTATTTAATTAATGGAACATATTAATACAATATCTTCACTTTGAAAATTTTTCCCTAAAATATTAAAGAAAAGCATTCGAAAATTAAAAAAAAATCAAAAATTAAATATATTAAAAAATATAAAATTTGACCAAAATGGATATATTTTTTGTTTTATTTGGAAAACGAATACATATTGAAGTTTAACACATTACAATCGATCACTACATTAGCAAATATAACCAATTTATTATATACTAACGTAATACATTGTATACACTAAGTTAAGAACTGATTATGGTGAATTGACGATGTACAAAATTTTTTCAGTTGTATTTGATTTGAATTCAAGAATACATTTTATTCCCTGACAATAAAATTAAATACACTTGTAGATGTAAACCAAATAAAATTTATATATCTTTCGACATTCTATTCAATTAAAGGAACATATTAATACAATATATTCACATTGTAGGTAACCACATTATATTTATGTTTTCCCGAACATATTAATGAAAATCATTAGCAAAATTTAAATAAAAAATAAAGATTATAAAAAATATAATCTTTGACCCAAATGGAAACAGTTTTGTGTTATTTGGCATACTCAATATACAGTATTTTCATTTTGTTGAAATTGAACACGTTGTATTCGATAAATGCATTGGTAAATATATCAAATTTATATATTAACATAATACATTATATACTATCAGTAATTGATTTTTGAAGATATATCCCATAAAATAGTTACATCATTTACTTTACTTATCGTCCAAGGGTATTTGGGCATGCAAGTAGATGTCATTATAGAGTTAACCAACCACTACGGTCTAAATCTTCCCTGACATTATTTGCCTACGTTGAATTAAAGGTCGGAGTGAAATGCGACTTGGACGGTGTGTTCGAAGGTACGTGGGCAAGAGGCGATGCATTGGTGTTCAGGTTACATCTATTAGGTTAGGTACTTCAATCTGGGTTCCTTACATCCCTCGATCGTCGGATAGTTTGGACCATAGATCTTACTCAATTATTCCTTGGCCGCCCTCAATTTCTTGTTATAGGAGGATCCAGGACATGTATATCGTTGCCATCATTGAAGTTGTTATTATTGTCAACACCCCCCTCATTGTGATTGGGGCTATACTCTGGAGCTGTTTGTAGATCATCTTCACCGAACATTTTCGCTCTTAGATGCCATAGACGATTTCAAAACATCTCATATTTGTTACGCTGCAATGCTTGGTCAGCCACTTCATGGAATATTTTCTCAAGTTCTTTGAACTTCTGATGCTAGGTAGAAAGTTACAGGTACCAACCGTGAGGGAAAATACTCATATGTACCCTTTGCATGTCCTTTCTCTATCTAGCAAGCAAGTACCTTTCATTAACATGTCTGATGGACTTGTAATCCAATAATTTCATGATGTGGCAGCATATAATGCCATTTGATTGGAAGTTATTGCACATGCACGAAAAGTGTTATCCATCTTCAACGTGTTCAACGTCATATACAAAATCCCTATAGTACTAATTATTGACAAGGCATTTTGACCGGTGTCTAGCAAGTGTACTAGATCGGTTAGTAATATAGAAAAATATAGATTAAGACACTGAATATCGTATCCAAGGCAACATGGATTGCTATGCTAAATATCTATAAATTAATCTAAGATGATTTCCCTAGTTTTTTGATTTAAAGACAAAAACTAAACTAAACTTAAACAAAGAATAAAGCAAATTAAAAACTAAAATTAAATTAACATAATGGCTAAAACACTGTTACTGAAGAACTATCTACCTTAATTTCTCATGTATATGACTTAATTAAAGATTAATGCAGTTGATTATGGAAAACCGGCAATAAAGTCAGATAACTTCTCAAAATATCTTTCTAAGTATTAAATCTCTTTATTCAGAACAATTCAATACTCAGCATATAAATTCAGTTTATGAACTCCTAAATATTAGTCAGTTCTCAAGAAATCTTACTTTAATTCATTCTTAATTCATCTCTTCATAACTTTAATTCACCTAACACTAAACAAAATTACCACATTTTTCAAAAAATAACAGTGAATTAGATTAAGTAAACTAAACAATGAACATGCATATCTTAAGTTACTATTAACTCAATTACTAACCATTTCTCAACAAATCAATAATCAAAATAAAAGCAACTAAAGATAAGGATTTTGCTCAGGAATTAAGAAATAATCATTTGAATTTATGAAGAAATATGAGGGTTTAAGTTCCCTCAATAAAAGAAAATGAACTACTCATGCATTGTTATTAGATTTAAATAAAAATAAAGTAAAGGAATGATACACATAAACCCTTCAATCGAGCTTGAAGTTTCTGCCGAATGCTCCACTCTCAGCCTCTGAATTTAAGTGTAAAACTAATTTTACTATGAAGAAAAGTAAAACAAACTCTAAACTATGAAAACTATATAAAAACTGAGTTCTCAAACTAGGTAAAGATGCTCATCTTCTTTTCTTGGTATCTTCCTCCTTTTATAGTTGAAGAGAGAAAAGTTTAATACTATGACTAATTCCTCTTCAAGCAGCCTTCCTAATTAATTAAAAAACTTCTTGTTTAAGGATTGTAAAATCCTTACATGCATTGGAAAGCCTTCACAATCGGTGGAACAAGTTTTTCAATCGATGGAGTTACCTTCCTCTTCTTCTTACTCCATGGAGTAACTTTGTTACTCTATCGAGTGAGGTTTCTCCTTAAGGACACTCCACGGAGTGAAATTTCACTCCACGAAGTGTTAAGCTTCTGTTCTTCATGTGAAAATCTTCCCTTTTTGCAAAACTTTTCCAAAGGCCAAACTTTCATTAAAGTCATTCAAACTTTCTTTTTCTCTTTCAATTAAATCTGAAAAATACCAAAAATGCTTAATTAAACAATTAAAACATCAATTGAATAAATTAACCAATAAAGCAACTAAATTAACATAAAACTATCCTAAAAATATATTAAAAATACATTAAAAACATAGTTGAATTCACACTTATCAAATACCCCACACTTAGCCTTTGCTCGCGCTCGTGCAAATCTGAACAAACCAACTTCTCAGAATAATCAAACTCAAAATTAGATTTAAACAATTCAAGACTAAATTCAACATTTAACAAGAGCACTCAATAAATCATGGCTAGAATAAACTCAAACAAGAAAATAAGAATTAGTTTCTGTGTGTGTATGTAAGACCAAAAAAATTTAAGCAATTTTCAAAACTAAAACACCAATGCATCTCATAATCAAGCTTTAGAATTGAAGTATACTAAGTACACTTAAGGTTTCACACTTAAAACTCTAGAATCACTATAGGCCTTTCCTTTAGCACTGGAACCTGAAGGTCATCTTCGCTAAACAACTCAAAGCAAAATATAGAATCACTTAGGTCTTAAAAGGATTTTAATAGGGTCAAAGGATTAGCTATCAAAGAATGGTCAAAAGATAATCAAAGAGAATTAGCCACTCTATACTTGAATAAATTACATTTCTAAATTTTCAAACTATTAAGCACAATTCCCTTGTCAAGCTTGCTTATTCAATATTCTCAAGCATTAAACAAACCCAAAATGGAAGCAACAAGACTGGAATCCCTCTCATTTTTCTTATTTCTGAGAAATCCCAATTTCTTTTTCTTATAACTACCCCACACTTAAAATTTTGCCATATATGCTAGCTTTATTTATTTTTCTCTTTCGTTTCTTTCTTTTTTTTCTTTTTTTTCGCTAGCTTCTTTTGCTGTCAAATTACAAAAATAGGGGTAAAACAAGGATATTATACAAGAACTTTACTTCATCACACAATTCTTGTCCTCAATGATGCAATCATTCTCATTACACTTAATTTAAATGTCCAATAAATGTAAACCTATCCAACTCTAGAGTGGCCAATTCTAGAGGGTAGATAAAGGCTTTTAGTTTATATGGTTAATAATGAATGTAACAAAAATAATAAATATGATACGCTTTAAGCATACCACACTAAGCTCAAAATGGCTAATAAAGGTCAATTATGTAAAAAGGGTAGGAAAACAGTCTTTTTAATTAGCTCAACAAGAAAAATTTGCCTAGATCACTATTTAAATTGCTTGGGTTGCTTTTATGCTTTGAAGGGTGATGAGGAAGGTTCTAATATCCTAAAATTCCTTACTCAACTATTTCATTGCACTGGTTTTTTCTAAAGTTTAAAAACTGGTCTTTCGTGCTTTAAATGTGTGAAAATTAATAATTATAAACCAAGTTGAGTATTAAAATAGCATAAAATTTCATTGAACAACCTACTTGCCTTACTACTAAACTATAATTTTGACTATTGCATGATCTAAATTTAAGTTCAATTTATTCAAATTCTGGAAAAAAAAACTGGGGCAAACAAAGCTAAATGTAAGTTAAGTGACAAAGTTAACTAACTATAATAGTAGCATGCAAACTACAAACCAACTAAACAACTAAAAGAAAAACATAGTAACTAAGATAAAATAACTAAAACAATTCATGAGCAAGATGAAGAACTTCCCTGAATTTATGAGTTCAAAACAAAATTCAGCTATGCTCTATCTCCCTCTTTAAAATTTTGCTATCCTTAGCAAAGTTGGGCTTTGATTTATATGGTAGTAAGGGTGGTGATGAAATGTGTGTTCAGGGTTAAAATCTCTCCCCAAAAGTGCTTACGGGCTTTACAAATTTTGTATAAGTCGGTCTTGTCTTCATCAATATAGATGGGGATATGTTTCTTTGAAACATGGGATGCATCATCTTTTTGTGCCTTCTTAGGTGCCATTACATAAAAAATTTCAACTTAAATTGAATAAAAATTAAAGCTTATTAAATTCTCTTAAAAATAAACAAGGCAATGAAGTACCAATTATGACTCATGCGGATTGCAGTGATAGAGGTGGAAAATAGATGCAAATTAAGTGCATAAATGATGGGTTAAGAAGAACAAATGAAATAAAATTGATAGGGCGAATAAAATTAAACGTATAGCTAAGCTTAGTCTTTAAGGCATTTTATCAAACATGTTGTGTGCATAACTTTTGAAAGCTATAATTAATACAACTTTAATTATCTCAAATCCAAATTTATATCACAATGGTTTATTATATGCACCTAATCTAATTATAGTCATAACAAGCACAAATAAAATCATAAACAATGCAAAATATCAAGCCAAAATAACTACATATTCACATTTTATGTAAAAGGAATCATGTAAATGGAAATGAAATTAAAGAGAGTATAAGGTAAAATCAAACTTACTTGATTAATTTGCCAATACACAATGAAGTTTTAACAGTTATTGAAGCACTCAGTGAAGTAGATGTGAAAAAGGGTGAGAGAAAGCACATAAAGATGCAATATTCGGTGGGGCGTGTGAATAAAATAAATTAAGGATAGCATGTAGGCCTTTTAAATGGCCTTCACTCAGTGGAGCAATGAGGCACTCGGTGGAGTGTCCCATCACTCTATCAAGTATGGCTTTACTGGACACCAAAAATTGAATTTTCAAATGTTCTTTTTTTAAAAAAAATTAAGGCATTATGTAGAGTAAAATCATACTCTACCGAGTAAGAATCCACTCGATGGAGTAAGATTTTACTCCACAGAGTAAACACCCCCTGCACCTTAAAACACAAAACTAATAGTTCATCGATTGTTCTTCTGTAAAATTGCTCAAAATTTTTAAGTTTTTACCAAATCAGCACTAAAAATTTATGCTCTCTCTATAATTAAAATCATCAACACTCCATTTTGAATTAAACTTCAAATTATACCAAAAACAAAACCAAGATTGTGCCTTTATTCACGCTTTTACTAAAAACATATTCATGTATGATTTATACTGTTCCTAAACTTTGCTGCTACTAAAACACCAGATGAACTCTATTAAGACCATGAGATATACACTTTAAACACTAACTCCACCAAATATTGATGGGGCTTGGGATTAATTTTAAGCAAAAACAACACTACTCATAATTCCTACACTGCAAAAGTTAAACAGTTAACTCAAAAATTTACCTAATTAACACTAAATGACCAATAATTTCTTCTTTTTAAACTCATGAATTGACAGAAACAAATACAATAAACTCAAGAAAATATAAAACACATGCATTGAATTATAAAATTCTATTAAATTAAACTAAATCTATGGTAGCAAACGATTAAAAACCAAACACTGAACACAACTAAAAAAATTATGAAAATTTAAAGAGAAGGATTAGAAAAGTTTTGGTTTTTTGAGTCGTAGCTCAAATCATGTTACTCTCTGGAGGCCGAGCTTATGATCCAAATAAGGGTCTCTCTGGACTTTGCTCTTCATTTTCTCCAATTAGTAAAAGAAACTTATCATAGTTCACCAAATCTGGAAATTCCATGTCTTTAATAAAGTACGATTTCTCCTTTGGCTCATTAAGAACAAACTCTATCGACTCTTCTAACCTAAATAAATCCTTCAAGTGGATTGAATCCAGTATCTCCACTTAAGAATTGAACACTTCTTGCTCCTTTGGTGATAAATCCTTCATAAGAGATCCAACATCATCCTTCAAATAACACACAGGACTTGTCTTCAAATATGAATTATTCCTCTTCTTCCTTATCCATCGTTAATGAATGATTTGTTTCCTTCTCCTTACCACCATCACCTTGAAATTTCATAGACACACTCAAAAATTTTAGTTTAGATTCCAACCTTTCAATTCCTTACTTTTTATCCCTTAATAAATTCTCTTGATGCTTGATTATTTCCTCTTGAGTCCTTAACTTCTCTTCTTTAATTCTAAGCTTTTTCTCTTGATTCCTTAATATAGCCTCCCACTCCTCTCTTTCAGCATAGAATTTCCTTTCCTTCCTTATAAGCAAGTCACAAATATCTTCAGTTTTGGAGATAACGACCTCTTGCGTGGCCCTCTATTTTTCTTTTTCAGCCCGAAATTGCTTCTCCTTACTCATAAGCAGGTCAAGAAAAACTTTATTTTTTGGAGTTACAAACCTCTTTTAAGTACTACAATTCTTGATTTTCTCTTCTTAATTCTTCTATTAGTGCTCTTAAAACCCTTGGAGAATCACGTTCTTCAATAAAAGATGGTGATGAGTAAGGATTTTGTGACTGTGCACGTAATAACTTTATCTGTTCCCTTTCTCTTATTAAATCATTCATTTGTTGTTTCAAAAGGAACAATTCATAGTTGTGTGCATCATCTTGAAGAATGTCTTAAATTTTCCTACAAAATACAATCACTAAATCAAAAACAAAATAAAATAAAATCTCAAACTAACTTAATCAAAGATATTAAACAAACAACACTGTTGTTCCGTGGCAATGATGCCAAAAACTTGACTAGTGTTTAGTAAATATACTATATCGGCTAGTAATATAGGAAAATATAGATTAAAATCCTGAATATTATATCCAAGGGAACATGGATTGCTAAGCCAAATATTTATAAATAAATTAAATTAATTTGAGATGATTTCCCTAGTTTTTTTATTTAAAGACAAAAATTAAACTAAACTTAAACAAATAATAAAGCAAAATAAAACTAAAATTAAACTAACATTAATAAAAATATAATGGCTAAAATACTTTTACTGAAGAACTATCCACCTCAATTTCTCATGTATATGACTTAATTAAAGATTAATACAGTTGATTATGGAAAATCGGTAATAAAGTCATAACGTTTCATAATATCTTTCTAAGTATTAAATCCCCTTATTCAGAATAATTCAATACTCAGCATATAAATCCAGTTTATGAACTTCTAAATATTTGTCAGATCCTTTCTTAATAAATCTTACTTCAATTCATTCTTAATTCATCTCTTCATAACTTTAATTCACCTAACACTAAACACAATTACCACATTTTTTTAGAAAATAACTATGAATTAGATTAAATAAACTAAACCATGACCATGCATATCTTAAGTTACTATTAATTCAATTATTAACCATTCCTCAACAAATCAATAATCAAAATAAAAGCAACTAAAGATAAGGATTTTACTTAGGAATTAAGAAATGATCAACTGACATTCAATTAAAGAACAAACTAAGTCATTACATAAAGAAATATGAGGGTTTAAGTTTCCTCAGCAAAAAAATAAAAAATAAACTACTCATGCATTGTTATTAGATTTAAACAAAAATAAAGTAAAGGAATGATACACATAAACCCTTCAACTGAGCTTGAAGTTTTTGCCAAATGCTCCACTCTCGGCCTCTGAATTTAAGTGTAAAACTACTTTTACTATGAAAAAAATCCGTTAAACAAACTCTAAACTATATAAAAATTGAGCTCTCAAACTAGGTAAAGATGCTCCTCCTCTTGTCTTGGTATTTTCTTCCTTTCATAGCTAAAGAAAAGAGAGTTGAATACTACGAATGATTTCTCTTTAAGCAGACTTCCTAATTAATTGAAAAACTTCTTGTTTAAGGATTGTAAAATCCTTAC